>JAGQAX010000020.1:1469558-2177058 GCA_019142605.1 Cephalopholis sonnerati
TGCCGGTCGACCTCTGGCGACAGGGTGGCGGCCGCGCCAGGCCCCGAGTTGCGTGGGGTGCGAGGGCCCATTCAACGCTGCTTGCAGCTTTAATTAGGGCCCGAGCACGTACCGTGCGAGGACCCTATTGTTTTCCTTAGGATTATTATTATTTTTTTTTTTTTTTTTTTTTTTTTTTTTTTCCGCGACTTTAAACGCATTTTTGGGGGCTTTAACATATTCAAAAACTCACCAAATTTGGCATGCACATTCGTCTTGGCGTCTGTGTACGCAAAATTTAAAAGATGCCCGTTGCAAAATGGCGAAATGGCGCCCCCTAGAAAATTTCAATCGGCTCCTACCGGCAGCCCGTTTGACCAAATTCCACGAAATTCGGGGAGGTCGTGTATCATCCCAAGACGCACGAAAATGCGCAGTTGGACTTTTTTCTAAAACCAACAGGAAGCCGGCTATTTTGATTTGAATATTCATTTTTTTACCGATTTTGGCGATTTCCAAGAAATCTCTCAGAGCTATCTCCTCCTACACGGTTCATTGGATCGGCTTCAAATTTGGCGTGCTGGAACTAGACCACTTGATGATCAAAAGTTATCATACGATTTTCCCTACGTTAAACGGTTTGGCCGTCAGGTGGCGGCGAAATTTGACGTCTCGCCAAAAACACCCCCCAAAAAACAAAAGTGCTATTACTTGGGCATGAAAATTCCGATCGGCACAAAACTTGCTGGGTATGATCGTAGTCCGGCCTTCGTCACGCCAACATCAAAAAATTCCCCCGTTCTCAAAGCGCCCCCTGCTGGCGACAGGAAAAGGGATGTTTTAGACTTTGAGGTGCTACTTTCAGCACGTTCAGTATATCCAACTCAAAATTGGTCAGAAAGGCCTCAACACGTTGGTAATGCTACATGATGAAGATTTGTGAAGTTTCGCCGAACAGCGTTCCGCCCACAGGGCGGCGAAGTCAACGGTTCGCCAAAACGCAGTTAAGTGGCCTTAACTTCAGTGTCCTTGGTCATATCTGCCTGAAACTTCACATGTGTGTTAACAGTCCAGCCCTGAACATGTGATATGAATTTCGTTGATGGGCGTGGCCAAATGGCTTGGCCACACCCTTTAAACATCAGCCCCTACAGCACGTTTCACCGACATGCATGAAAATTGGTACACATATGTATCACATCCAGACGCACAAAAAAGCCTCTTGGACCCATTGGCTACACCCAACAGGAAGTCAGCCATTTTGAATTTGACGCCAGATTGGGCGATTCGCACTCCTCGTACTTTTTCTATCTCCTCCTACATGATTCATCGGATCGGCTTCAAATTTGGCGTGCATCAACTAGACCACTTGATGATCAAAAGTTATCATACGATTTTCCCTATGTTAAACGGTTTGGCTGTCAGGTGGCGGCGAAGTTTGACGTCTCGCCAAAAAAACCCCAAAAAACAAAAGTGCTATTACTTGGGCATGATAAGTCCGATCGGCACAAAACTTGCTGGGTATGATCGTAGTCCGGCCTTCATCACGCCAACATCAAAAAATTCCCCCGTTCTCAAAGTGCCCCCTGCTGGCGACAGGAAAAGTGATGTTTTAGACTTTGAGGTGCTACTCTCAGCACGTTCAGTATATCCAACTCAAAATTGGTCAGAAAGGCCTCAACACGTTGGTAATGCTACATGATGAAGATTTGTGACGTATCGCCGAACGGCGTTCCGCCCACAGGGCGGCGAAGTCAACGGTTCGCCAAAACGCAGTTAAGTGGCCTTAACTTCAGTGTCCTTGGTCATATCTGCCTGAAACTTTACATGTGTGTTAACAGTCCAGCCCTGAACATGTGATATCATGGGCGTGGCCAAATGGCTTGGCCACACCCACACGTTTCACTGACATGCATGAAAATTGGTACACATATGTATCACATCCAGACGTACAAAAAAGTCTCTTGGACCCGTTGGCCAAACCCAACAGGAAGTCGGCCATTTTGAATTTAATGGTCATTTTTGGCGTTTTCCACGTGTTGTATTTTAATGAACTCCACCTACAGGATGCATCAGAACAACTTCAAAATCATTGTGTGCCATCTAGACAAAGGTGTAATCAAAACTTATAAGCAGATTTTTGCATCGTGAAACGGTTTGTCCGTCAGGTGGCGGCAAAGTTTGATGTCTCGCCATAAAACACGAAATTAGTATAACTTTGGCATACATTGTCCATTCTTCACCAAACTTCACATGTTTGTTAACAGTCCAGACCTGAATGTATAGTATGAGTTTCATCAATAAGCGTGGCCGTATGGCTTGGCCACGCCCCTTAAAGTGCAGCGTCCCCCATAACAACTTTCACCGACGTGCACGAAAATCAGTATGCACATGTATCGTGTCCAGACGCACAAAAAAGCCTCTTGCACATATAGGCCACACCCGACAGGAAGTCGGCCACTTTGAAATTTACAGTCATTTTTGGCGTTTTCCACGTGTTGTATTTTAATGATCTCCTCCTCCAGAAATGAATCAATTAACTCCAAAACTGGTGTGTACCATCTACACAAGTGTGTGATCAAAACAGATTAAGAGAATTGCTCAGCATGGAACGGTGTGGCTGTGACATGGCGTCGACACTTGATGTCTCACCATGAAACGCGGTATTGCTATAACATGGGATCTAATGGTCGAATCTGCTCCAAACTTCACATGTATGATAATAGTCCTGGCATGAACACACCCACATGACGCTCAGGAGTCAGAGTCATAGCGCCACCCAGTGGAGACGGGAAGTCGCAACGCATTGGTTCCTACACTGTCCGAAGGAGGCGAACATTCAGCGCCTCGTCTGCCGGTCGACCTCTGGCGACACGGTGGCGGCCGCGCCAGGCCCCGAGTTGCGTGGGGTGCGAGGGCCCACTCAACGCTGCTTGCAGCTTTAATTAGGGCCCGAGCACGAACCGTGCGAGGACCCTATTGTTTTCCTTAGGATTATTAGGGCCCGAGCACGTACCGTGCGAGGACCCTATTGTTTTCCTTAGGATTATTATTATTATTATTATTATTAGGGCCCGAGCACGTACCGTGCGAGGACCCTATTGTTTTCCTTAGGATTATTATTAGGGCCCGAGCACGAACCGTGCGAGAGCCCTATTGAAATCATAAAAATTATTCTTATTATTTTTCTTTTAAACCTTTGATCGCATTTTTGAGGGCCTGAACATGCCCAAAAAGTCAGGAAAATTTGCACACTCGTCACGTCTGGTGAAAATTTCGATATTTTATGGTCGTTACAAAGGGGCGTGGCAAAATGGCTCAATGGCGCCCCCTAACAGTTTTCAAAATCGAAGCCCCCTGCTTTAACTTTGCCCTAGGCGTATGAAATTTGGTACACATATGTATCATCCCGGGACGCACAAAAAAGCCTCTTGGGCCCATGCCCTAAACCCAACAGGAAGTCGGCCATTTTGAATTGAATGTGCAATTTTTATGCATTTTTGGCCATTTGCAGGGGTCGTAAATGAACGATCTCCTCCTAGAGATTTTGTCCGATCGACTTCAAACTTGGTCTGTCCCACCTACATAAGTTGAAGACAAAAAGTTATCAAAAGCTTGAGTTTTCGTCACACCGTGTGGCCGTTGTGGGACCTCAAACTTCGCTACAAACAGGAAGTAGTATTATAACACAGGAAGTAGTTTATAACTCCAGCATACATTGTCCAATCTTCCCCAAACTTCACAGGATTGATGACAGTCCTGCTCTGAAGAGATCTACATGTCAATAATTTGTGATTAATATAGCGCCCCCTACTGGTAGTAGAAAATGCCATGTTTTACACTTTGAAGCATAACTCCTCCAAAGTTGACCACATCAACCTCAAACTTGGGGAAATTATCCAAAAGGCCTGGATGATTCTTTTCTAAGGAAAATTGTGAGTTTTCGTCAAAGGGCGTAGCCATGCCGTGGCGGCGAACTTTGATGTTTCGCCATGATGACAAAAGTTGCTGTAACTTGACTCTACGTGGACATATCTTTCCAAAACTTCACACATATGATAACAGTCCAGCTCTGAATATGTGATATGAATTTCGTCAATGGGCGTGGCCATATGGCTTGGCCACGCCCATTCATATGAATTACTTCCATAGGACGTCTCACCGATATGCACAAAAATTGGTACACATCTCCATCACCCCCAGACAAACAAAAAAGTCTCTTGGACCTCTAGGCTAAATTCAACAGGAAGTCGGCCATTTTGAATGTCATGGTCATTTTTGGTGTCGCGCACGCATCGTATTTTAACGAACTCCTCCTACAGAATTCATCAGAACGGCTTCAAAATTACCAATTACCATCTAGAACACTTCCTGATCAAAAGTTGTTAAAAGGTCTCGCAGAATCTAAAGGGCACGCCAGTTGTGGGAGGTTGAATTTTGACGTCTCGCCATGAAACAGGAAGTGGCAATAACTTCACTGTACTTGGTCAGATCTGTGTGAAACTTCACAGGTATATTGACAGTCCAACCCAGAACATATGTTATGAATTTCGTTAATAGGCGTGGCTAAATGGATTGGCCACGCCCATTCACACAAATAACCACCATAGCACGTCTCACTGATATGCACGAAACTTGGTAGACACATGTATAACATCCACACGCACAAAAAAGCCTCTTGCACGAATAAGCCACACCCAACAGGAAGTCGGCCATTTTGAAATTTACAGTCATTTTTGGCGTTTTCCACATGTTGTATTTTAACGAACTCCTCCTACAGGATTAATCAGAATGACTTCAAAATCACTGTGTGTGATCTAGACAAGGTTGTGATCAAAAGTTATTAAAAGATTTTTCCACAGTTAAACGGTTTGGCCGTCAGGTGGCGGCGAAGTTTGATGTCTCGCCATAAAACACGAAATTAGTATAACTTTGGCATACATTGTCCATTCTTCACCAAACTTCACATGTTTGTTAACAGTCCAGACCTGAATGTATAGTATGAGTTTCATCAATAAGCGTGGCCGTATGGCTTGGCCACGCCCCTTAAAGTGCAGCGTCCCCCATAACAACTTTCACCGACGTGCACGAAAATCAGTATGCACATGTATCGTGTCCAGACGCACAAAAAAGCCTCTTGCACATATAGGCCACACCAAACAGGAAGTCGGCCATTTTGAAATGTACAGTCATTTTTGGCGTTTTCCACGTGTTGTATTTTAATGATCTCCTCCTCCAGAAATGTATTAATTAACTCCAAAACTGGTGTGTACCATCTACACAAGTGTATGATCAAAACATATTAAGAGGATTGCTCAGCATGGAACGGTGTGGCTGTGACATGGCGTCGACACTTGACGTCTCACCATGAAACACGATATTGCTATAACATGGGATCTAATGGTCGAATCTGCTCCAAACGTCACATGTATGATAATAGTCCTGGCATGAACACACCCACATGACGCTCAGGAGTCAGAATTATAGCGCCACCCAGTGGAGACGGGAAGTCGCAACACATTGGTTCCTACACTGTCCGATGGAGGCGAACATTCAGCGCCTCCTCTGCCGGTCGACCTCTGGCGACACGGTGGCGGCCGCGCCAGGCCCCGAGTTGCATGAGGTGCGAGGGCCCGTTCAACGCTGCTTGCAGCTTTAATTATTATTAGGGCCCGAGCACGAACCGTGCGAGGACCCTATTGTTTTCCTTAGGATTATTAGGGCCCGAGCACGTACCGTGCGAGGACCCTATTGTTTTCCTAAGGATTATTAGGGCCCGAGCACGTACCGTGCGAGGACCCTATTGTTTTCCTTAGGATTATTATTATTATTAGGGCCCGAGCACGTACCGTGCGAGGACCCTATTGTTTTCCTTAGGATTATTATTATTATTATTATTATTAGGGCCCGAGCACGTACCGTGCGAGGACCCTATTGTTTTCCTTAGGATTATTATTATTATTATTATTATTAGGGCCCGAGCACGTACCGTGCGAGGACCCTATTGTTTTCCTTTGGATTATTATTATTATTATTATTATTATTATTTTTTTTTTTTTCCGCGACTTTAAACGCATTTTTGGGGGCTTTAACATATTCGAAAACTCACCAAATTTGGCATGCACATTCGTCTTGGTGAAAATTTATGTGTACGCAAAACTTAAACGATGCCCGTTGCAAAATGGCGAAATGGCGCCCCCTAGAAATTTTCAATCGGCTCCCACCGGCAGCCCGTTTGACCAAATTCCACGAAATTCGGGGAGGTCGTGTATCATCCCAAGACGCACGAAAATGCGCAGTTGGACTTTTTTCTAAAACCAACAGGAAGCCGGCTATTTTGATTTGAATATTCATTTTTTTACCGATTTTGGCGATTTCCAAGAATTCTCTCAGAGCTATCTCCTCCTACACGGTTCATTGGATCGGCTTCAAATTTGGCGTGCTGGAACTAGACCACTTGATGATCAAAAGTTATCATACGATTTTCCCTAAGTTAAACGGTTTGGCCGTCAGGTGGCGGCGAAGTTTGACGTCTCGCCAAAAAAAACCCCAAAAAACAAAAGTGCTATTACTTGGGCATGATAAGTCCGATCGGCACAAAACTTGCTGGGTATGATCGTAGTCCGGCCTTCATCACGCCGACATCAAAAACTTCCCCCGTTCTCAAAGCGCCCCCTGCTGGCGACAGGAAAAGCGATGTTTTAGACTTTGAAGTGCTACTCTCAGCACGTTCAGTATATCCAACTCAAAATTGGTCAGAAAGGCCTTAACACGTTGGTAATGCTACATGATGAAGATTTGTGACGTATCGCCGAACGGCGTTCCACCCACAGGGCGGCGAAGTCAACGGTTCGCCAAAACACAGTTAAGTGGCCTTAACTTCAGTGTCCTTGGTCATATCTGCCTGAAACTTCACATGTGTGTTAACAGTCCAGCCCTGAAGATGTGATATGAATTTCGTTGATGGGCGTGGCCAAATGGATTGGCCACACCCTTTAAACATCAGCCCCTGCGGCACGTTTCACCGACATGCATGAAAATTGGTACACATATGTATCACATCCAGTCGCACAAAAAAGCCTCTTGGACCCATTGGCTACACCCAACAGGAAGTCGGCCATTTTGAATTTGACGCCAGACTGGGCGATTCACACTCCTCGTACTTTTTCTATCTCCTCCTACATGATTCATCGGATCGGCTTCAAATTTGGCGTGCATCAACTAGACCACTTGATGATCAAAAGTTATCATACGATTTTCCCTATGTTAAACGGTTTGGCTGTCAGGTGGCGGCGAAGTTTGACGTCTCGCCAAAAAAACCCCAAAAACCAAAAGTGCTATTACTTGGGCATGATAAGTCCGATCGGCACAAAACTTGCTGGGTATGATCGTAGTCCGGCCTTCATCACGCCAACATCAAAAAATTCCCCCGTTCTCAAAGCGCCCCCTGCTGGCGACAGGAAAAGCGATGTTTTAGACTTTGAGGTGCTACTCTCAGCACGTTCAGTATATCCAACTCAAAATTGGTCAGAAAGGCCTCAACACATTGGTAATGCTACATGATGAAGATTTGTGACGTATCGCCGAATGGCATTCCGCCCACAGGGCGGCGAAGTCAACGGTTCGCCAAAACGCAGTTAAGTGGCCTTAACTTCAGTGTCCTTGGTCATATCTGCCTGAAACTTTACATGTGTGTTAACAGTCCAGCCCTGAACATGTGATATGAATTTCGTTGATGGGCGTGGCCAAATGGCTTGGCCACACCCTTTAAACATCAGCCCCTGCGGCACGTTTCACTGACATGCATGAAAATTGGTACACATATGTATCACATCCAGACGCACAAAAAAGTCTCTTGGACCCATTGGCCAAACCCAACAGGAAGTCGGCCATTTTGAATTTAATGGTCATTTTTGGCGTTTTCCACGTGTTGTATTTTAATGAACTCCACCTACAGGATGCTTCAGAACAACTTCAAAATCATTGTGTGCCATCTAGACAAAGGTGTAATCAAAATTTATAAGCACATTTTTGCATCGTGAAACGGTTTGGCCGTCAGGTGGCGGCGAAGTTTGATATCTCACCTTAAAACACGAAATTAGTATAACTTTGGCATACATTGTCCATTCTTCACCAAACTTCACATGTTTGTTAACAGTCCAGACCTGAATGTATAGTATGAGTTTCATCAATAAGCGTGGCCGTATGGCTTGACCACGCCCCTTAAAGTGCAGCGTCCCCCATAACAACTTTCACCGACGTGCAGGAAAATCAGTATGCACATGTATCGTGTCCAGACGCACAAAAAAGCCTCTTGCACATATAGGCCACACCCGACAGGAAGTCGGCCATTTTGAAATTTACAGTCATTTTTGGCGTTTTCCACGTGTTGTATTTTAATGATCTCCTCCTCCAGAAATGAATCAATTAAGTCCAAAACTGGTGTGTACCATCTACACAAGTGTGTGATCAAAACATATTAAGAGAATTGCTCAACATGGAACGGTGTGGCTGTGACATGGCGTCGACACTTGATGTCTCACCATGAAACACGATATTGCTATAACATGGGATCTAATGGTCGAATCTGCTCCAAACTTCACATGTATGATAATAGTCCTGGCATGAACACACCCACATGACGCTCAGGAGTCAGAGTCATAGCGCCACCCAGTGGAGACGGGAAGTCGCAACGCATTGGTTCCTACACTGTCCGAAGGAGGCGAACATTCAGCGCCTCGTCTGCCGGTCGACCTCTGGCGAGACGGTGGCGGCCGCGCCAGGCCCCGAGTTTCGTGGGGTGCTCGGGCCCGTTCAACGCTGCTTGCAGCTTTAATTATTATTATTATTATTATTATTATTTTTTTCCGCGACTTTAAACGCATTTTTGGGGGCTTTAACATATTCAAAAACTCACCAAATTTGGCATGCACATTCGTCTTGGCGAAAATTTATGTGTACGCAAAATTTAAAAGATGCCCGTTGCAAAATGGCGAAATGGCGCCCCCTAGAAAATTTCAATCGGCTCCCACCGGCAGCCCGTTTGACCAAATTCCACGAAATTCGGGGAGGTCGTGTATCATCCCAAGACGCACGAAAATGCGCAGTTGGACTTTTTTCTAAAACCAACAGGAAGCCGGCTATTTTGATTTGAATATTCATTTTTTTACCGATTTTGGCGATTTCCAAGAAATCTCTCAGAGCTATCTCCTCCTACACGGTTCATTGGATCGGCTTCAAATTTGGCGTGCTGGAACTAGACCACTTGATGATCAAAAGTTATCATACGATTTTCCCTACGTTAAACGGTTTGGCCGTCAGGTGGCGGTGAAGTTTGACGTCTCGCCAAAAAAACCCCCAAAAAACAAAAGTGCTATTACTTGGGCATGAAAAGTCCGATCGGCACAAAACTTGCTGGGTATGATCGTAGTCCGGCCTTCATCACGCCAACATCAAAAAATTCCCCCGTTCTCAAAGCGCCCCCTGCTGGCGACAGGAAAAGCGATGTTTTAGACTTTGAGGTGCTACTCTCAGCACGTTCAGTATATCCAACTCAAAATTGGTCAGAAAGGCCTCAACACGTTGGTAATGCTACATGATGAAGATTTGTGAAGTTTCACCGAACGGCGTTCCGCCCACAGGGCGGCGAAGTCAACGGTTCGCCAAAACGCAGTTAAGTGGCCTTAACTTCAGTGTCCTTGGTCATATTTGCCTGAAACTTCACATGTGTGTTAACAGTCCAGCCCTGAACATGTGATATGAATTTCGTTGATGGGCGTGGCCAAATGGCTTGGCCACACCCTTTAAACATCAGCCCCTACGGCACGTTTCACCGACATGCATGAAAATTGGTACACATATGTATCACATCCAGACGCACAAAAAAGCCTCTTGGACCCATTGGCTACACCCAACAGGAAGTCAGCCATTTTGAATTTGACGCCAGATTGGGCGATTCGCACTCCTCGTACTTTTTCTATCTCCTCCTACATGATTCATCGGATCGGCTTCAAATTTGGCGTGCATCAACTAGACCACTTGATGATCAAAAGTTATCATACGATTTTCCCTATGTTAAACGGTTTGGCTGTCAGGTGGCGACGAAGTTTGACGTCTTGCCAAAAAAAACCCAAAAAACAAAAGTGCTATTACTTGGGCATGATAAGTCCGATCTGCACAAAACTTGCTGGGTATGATCGTAGTCCGGCCTTCATCACGCCAACATCAAAAAATTCCCCCCTTCTCAAAGTGCCCCCTGCTGGCGACAGGAAAAGCGATGTTTTAGACTTTGAGGTGCTACTCTCAGCACGTTCAGTATATCCAACTCAAAATTGGTCAGAAAGGCCTCAACACGTTGGTAATGCTACATGATGAAGATTTGTGACGTATCGCCGAACGGCGTTCCGCCCACAGGACGGCGAAGTCAACGGTTCGCCAAAACGCAGTTAAGTGGCCTTAACTTCAGTGTCCTTGGTCATATCTGCCTGAAACTTTACATGTGTGTTAACAGTCCAGCCCTGAACATGTGATATGATGGGCGTGGCCAAATGGCTTGGCCACACCCACACGTTTCACTGACATGCATGAAAATTGGTACACATATGTATCACATCCAGACGCACAAAAAAGTCTCTTGGACCCGTTGGCCAAACCCAACAGGAAGTCGGCCATTTTGAATTTAATGGTCATCTTTGGCGTTTTCCACGTGTTGTATTTTAATGAACTCCACCTACAGGATGCATCAGAACAACTTCAAAATCATTGTGTGCCATCTAGACAAAGGTGTAATCAAAACTTATTAGCAGATTTTTGCATCGTGAAACGGTTTGGCCGTCAGGTGGCGGCAAAGTTTGATGTCTCGCCATAAAACACGAAATTAGTATAACTTTGGCATACATTGTCCATTCTTCACCAAACTTCACATGATTGTTAACAGTCCAGACCTGAATGTATAGTATGAGTTTCATCAATAAGCGTGGCCGTATGGCTTGGCCACGCCCCTTAAAGTGCAGCGTCCCCCATAACAACTTTCACCGACGTGCACGAAAATCAGTATGCACATGTATCGTGTCCAGACGCACAAAAAAGCCTCTTGCACATATAGGCCACACCCGACAGGAAGTCGGCCATTTTGAAATTTACAGTCATTTTTGGCGTTTTCCACGTGTTGTATTTTAATGATCTCCTCCTCCAGAAATGAATCAATTAACTCCAAAACTGGTGTGTACCATCTACACAAGTGTGTGATCAAAACAGATTAAGAGAATTGCTCAGCATGGAACGGTGTGGCTGTGACATGGCGTCGACACTTGATGTCTCACCATGAAACGCGATATTGCTATAACATGGGATCTAATGGTCGAATCTGCTCCAAACTTCACATGTATGATAATAGTCCTGGCATGAACACACCCACATGACGCTCAGGAGTCAGAGTCATAGCGCCACCCAGTGGAGACGGGAAGTCGCAACGCATTGGTTCCTACACTGTCCGAAGGAGGCGAACATTCAGCACCTCGTCTGCCGGTCGACCTCTGGCGACACGGTGGCGGCCGCGCCAGACCCCGAGTTGCGTGGGGTGCGAGGGCCCGCTCAACTCTGCTTGCAGCTTTAATTATTATTATTATTATTATTATTATTATTATTATTATTTTTTTCCGCGACTTTAAACGCATTTTTGGGGGCTTTAACATATTCGAAAACTCACCAAATTTGGCATGCACATTCGTCTTGGTGAAAATTTATGTGTACGCAAAATTTAAACGATGCGCGTTGCAAAATGGCGAAATGGCGCCCCCTAGAAAATTTCAATCGGCTCCCACCGGCAGCCCGTTTGACCAAATTCCACGAAATTCGGGGAGGTCGTGTATCATCCCAAGACGCACCAAAATGCGCAGTTGGACTTTTTTCTAAAACCAACAGGAAGCCGGCTATTTTGATTTGAATATTCATTTTTTTACCGATTTTGGCGATTTCCAAGAATCTCTCAGAGCTATCTCCTCCTACACGGTTCATTGGATCGGCTTCAAATTTGGCGTGCTGGAACTAGACCACTTGATGATCAAAAGTTATCATACGATTTTCCCTACGTTAAACGGTTTGGCCGTCAGGTGGCGGCGAAGTTTGACGTCTCGCCAAAAAAAAACCCCAAAAAACAAAAGTGCTATTACTTGGGCATGATAAGTCCGATCGGCACAAAACTTGCTGGGTATGATCGTAGTCCGGCCTTCATCACGCCAACATCAAAAAATTCCCCCGTTCTCAAAGCGCCCCCTGCTGGCGACAGGAAAAGCGATGTTTTAGACTTTGAGGTGCTACTCTCAGTACGTTCAGTATATCCAACTCAAAATTGGTCAGAAAGGCCTTAACACGTTGGTAATGCTACATGATGAAGATTTGTGACGTATCGCCGAACGGCGTTCCGCCCACAGGGCGGCGAAGTCAACGGTTCGCCAAAACGCAGTTAAGTGGCCTTAACTTCAGTGTCCTTGGTCATATCTGCCTGAAACTTCACATGTGTGTTAACAGTCCAGCCCTGAACATGTGATATGAATTTCGTTGATGGGCGTGGCCAAATGGCTTGGCCACACCCTTTAAACATCAGCCCCTACGGCACTTTTCACCGACATGCATGAAAATTGGTACACATATGTATCACATCCAGACGCACAAAAAAGCCTCTTGGACCCATTGGCTACACCCAACAGGAAGTCAGCCATTTTGAATTTGACGCCAGATTGGGCGATTCGCACTCCTCGTACTTTTTCTATCTCCTCCTACATGATTCATCGGATCGGCTTCAAATTTGGCGTGCATCAACTAGACCACTTGATGATCAAAAGTTATCATACGATTTTCCCTATGTTAAACGGTTTGGCTGTCAGGTGGCGGCGAAGTTTGACGTCTCGCCGAAAAAACAAAAGTGCTATTACTTGGGCATGATAAGTCCGATCGGCACAAAACTTGCTGGGTATGATCGTAGTCTGGCCTCTATCACGCCAACATCAAAAAATTCCCCCGTTCTCAAAGCGCCCCCTGCTGGCGACAGGAAAAGCGATGTTTTAGACTTTGAGGTGCTACTCTCAGCACCTTCAGTATATCCAACTCAAAATTGGTCAGAAAGGCCTCAACACGTTGGTAATGCTACATGATGAAGATTTGTGACATATCGCCGAACGGCGTTCCGCCCACAGGGCGGCGAAGTCAACAGTTCGCCAAAATGCAGTTAAGTGGCCGTAACTTCAGTGTCCTTGGTCATATCTGCCTGAAACTTTACATGTGTGTTAACAGTCCAGCCCTGAACATGTGATATGAATTTCGTTGATGGGCGTGGCCAAATGGCTTGGACACACCCTTTAAACATCAGCCCCTGCGGCACGTTTCACTGACATGCATGAAAATTGGTACACATATGTATCACATCCAGACGCACAAAAAGTCTCTTGGACCCATTGGCCAAACCCAACAGGAAGTCAGCCATTTTGAATTTAGTGGTCATTTTTGGCGTTTTCCACGTGTTGTATTTTAATGAACTCCACCTACAGGATGCATCAGAACAACTTCAAAATCATTGTGTGCCATCTAGACAAAGGTGTAATCAAAACTTATCAGCAGATTTTTGCATTGTGAAACGGTTTGGCCGTCAGGTGGCGGCGAAGTTTGATGTCTCGCCATAAAATACGAAATTAGTATAACTTTGGCATACATTGTCCATTCTTCACCAAACTTCACATGTTTGTTAACAGTCCAGACCTGAATGTATAGTATGAGTTTCATCAATAAGCGTGGCCGTATGGCTTGGCCACGCCCCTTAAAGTGCAGCGTCCCCCATAACAACTTTCACCAACGTACACGAAAATCAGTATGCACATGTATCGTGTCCAGACGCACAAAAAACCCTCTTGCACATATAGGCCGCACCCGACAGGAAGATGGCCATTTTGAAATTTACAGTCATTTTTGGCGTTTTCCACGTGTTGTATTTTAATGATCTCCTCCTCCAGAAATGAATCAATTAACTCCAAAACTGGTGTGTACCATCTACACAAGTGTGTGATCAAAACATATTAAGAGAATTGCTCAGCATGGAACGGTGTGGCTGTGACATGGCGTCGACACTTGATGTCTCACCATGAAACACGATATTGCTATAACATGAGATCTAATGGTCGAATCTGCTCCAAACTTCACATGTATGATAATAGTCCTGGCATGAACACACCCACATGACGCTCAGGAGTCAGAGTCATAGCGCCACCCAGTGGAGACGGGAAGTCGCAGCGCATTGGTTCCTACACTGTCTGAAGGAGGCGAACATTCAGCGCCTCCTCTGCCGGTCGACCTCTGGCGAGACGGTGGCGGCCGCGCCAGGCCCCGAGTTGCGTGGGGTGCGAGGGCCCGTTCAACGCTGCTTGCAGCTTTAATTAGGGCCCGAGCACGTACCGTGCGAGGACCCTATTGTTTTCCTTAGGATTATTATTATTATTATTATTTTTTTTTTTTTTTTTTTTTTTTTTTTCCGCGACTTTAAACGCATTTTTGGGGGCTTTAACATATTCGAAAACTCACCAAATTTGGCATGCTCATTCGTCTTGGTGAAAATTTATGTGTACGCAAAATTTCAACGATGCGCGTTGCAAAATGGCGAAATGGCGCCCCCTAGAAAATTTCAATCGGCTCCCACCGGCAGCCCGTTTGACCAAATTCCACGAAATTCGGGGAGGTCGTGTATCATCCCAAGACGCGCGAAAATGCGCAGTTGGACTTTTTTCTAAAACCAACAGGAAGCCAGCTATTTTGATTTGAATATTCATTTTTTTACCGATTTTGGCGATTTCCAAGAATCTCTCAGAGCTATCTCCTCCTACATGGTTCATTGGATCGGCTTCAAATTTGGCGTGCTGGAACTAGACCACTTGATGATCAAAAGTTATCATACGATTTTCCCTACGTTAAACGGTTTGGCCGTCAGGTGGCGGCGAAGTTTGACGTCTCGCCAAAAAAACCCCCAAAAAACAAAAGTGCTATTACTTGGGCATGATAAGTCCGATCGGCACAAAACTTGCTGGGTATGATCGTAGTCCGGCCTTCATCACGGCAACATCAAAAAATTCCCCCGTTCTCAAAGCGCCCCCTGCTGGCGACAGGAAAAGCGATGTTTTAGACTTTGAGGTGCTACTCTCAGCACGTTCAGTATATCCAACTCAAAATTGGTCAGAAAGGCCTTAACACGTTAGTAATGCTACATGATGAAGATTTGTGACGTATCGCCGAACGGCGTTCCGCCCACAGGGCGGCGAAGTCAACGGTTCGCCAAAACGCAGTTAAGTGGCCTTAACTTCAGTGTCCTTGGTCATATCTGCCTGAAACTTCACATGTGTGTTAACAGTCCAGCCCTGAACATGTGATATGAATTTCGTTGATGGGCGTGGCCAAATGGCTTGGCCACACCCTTTAAACATCAGCCCCTACGGCACGTTTCACCGACATGCATGAAAATTGGTACACATATGTATCACATCCAGACGCACAAAAAAGCCTCTTGGACCCATAGGCTACACCCAACAGGAAGTCAGCCATTTTGAATTTGACGCCAGATTGGGCGATTCGCACTCCTCGTACTTTTTCTATCTCCTCCTACATGATTCATCGGATCGGCTTCAAATTTGGCGTGCATCAACTAGACCACTTGATGATCAAAAGTTATCATACGATTTTCCCTATGTTAAACGGTTTGGCTGTCAGGTGGCGGCGAAGTTTGACGTCTCGCCGAAAAAACAAAAGTGCTATTACTTGGGCATGATAAGTCCGATCGGCACAAAACTTGCTGGGTATGATCGTAGTCTGGCCTCTATCACGCCAACATCAAAAAATTCCCCCGTTCTCAAAGCGCCCCCTGCTGGCGACAGGAAAAGCGATGTTTTAGACTTTGAGGTGCTACTCTCAGCACATTCAGTATATCCAGCTCAAAATTGGTCAGAAAGGCCTCAACACGTTGGTAATGCTACATGATGAAGATTTGTGACGTATCGCCGAACGGCGTTCCGCCCACAGGGCGGCGAAGTCAACAGTTCGCTAAAACGCAGTTAAGTGGCCGTAACTTCAGTGTCCTTGGTCATATCTGCCTGAAACTTTACATGTGTGTTAACAGTCCAGCCCTGAACATGTGATATGAATTTCGTTGATGGGCGTGGCCAAATGGCTTGGCCACACCCTTTAAACATCAGCCCCTGCGGCTCCTTTCACTGACATGCATGAAAATTGGTACACATATGTATCACATCCAGACGCACAAAAAGTCTCTTGGACCCATTGGCCAAACCCAACAGGAAGTCAGCCATTTTGAATTTAGTGGTCATTTTTGGCGTTTTCCACGTGTTGTATTTTAATGAACTCCACCTACAGGATGCATCAGAACAACTTCAAAATCATTGTGTGCCAGCTAGACAAAGGTGTAATCAAAATTTATCAGCAGATTTTTGCATCGTGAAACGGTTTGGCCGTCAGGTGGCGGCGAAGTTTGATGTCTCGCCATAAAATACGAAATTAGTATAACTTTGGCATACATTGTCCATTCTTCACCAAACTTCACATGTTTGTCAACAGTCCAGACCTGAATGTATAGTATGAGTTTCATCAATAAGCGTGGCCGTATGGCTTGGCCACGCCCCTTAAAGTGCAGCGTCCCCCATAACAACTTTCACCAACGTACACGAAAATCAGTATGCACATGTATCGTGTCCAGACGCACAAAAAAGCCTCTTGCACATATAGGCCGCACCCGACAGGAAGATGGCCATTTTGAAAATTACAGTCATTTTTGGCGTTTTCCACGTGTTGTATTTTAATGATCTCCTCCTCCAGAAATGAATCAATTAACTCCAAAACTGGTGTGTACCATCTACACAAGTGTGTGATCAAAACATATTAAGAGAATTGCTCAGCATGGAACGGTGTGGCTGTGACATGGCGTCGACACTTGATGTCTCACCATGAAACACGATATTGCTATAACATGAGATCTAATGGTCGAAACCGCTCCAAACTTCACATGCATGATAATAGTCCTGGCATGAACACACCCACATGACGCTCAGGAGTCAGAGTCATAGCGCCACCCAGTGGAGACGGGAAGTCGCAGCGCATTGGTTCCTACACTGTCCGAAGGAGGCGAACATTCAGCGCCTCGTCTGCCGGTCGACCTCTGGCGAGACGGTGGCGGCCGCGCCAGGCCCCGAGTTGCGTGGGCTGCGAGGGCCCGTTCAACGCTGCTTGCAGCTTTAATTATTATTATTAGGGCCCGAGCACGTACCGTGCGAGGACCCTATTGTTTTCCTTAGGATTATTATTATTATTATTATTATTATTTTTTTTTTTTTTTTCCGCGACTTTAAACGCATTTTTGGGGGCTTTAACATATTCGAAAACTCACCAAATTTGGCATGCACATTCGTCTTGGTGAAAATTTATGTGTACGCAAAATTTAAACGATGCCCGTTACAAAATGGCGAAATGGCGCCCCCTAGAAAATTTCAATCGGCTCCCACCGGCAGCCCGTTTGACCAAATTCCACGAAATTCGGGGAGGTCGTGTATCATCCCAAGACGCACGAAAATGCGCAGTTGGACTTTTTTCTAAAACCAACAGGAAGCCGGCTATTTTGATTTGAATATTCCTTTTTTTACGATTTTGGCGATTTTCGAGAATTCTCTCAGAGCTATCTCCTCCTACACGGTTCATCGGATCGGCTTCAAATTTGGCGTGCTGGAACTAGACCACTTGATGATCAAAAGTTATCATACGATTTTCCCTACGTTAAACGGTTTGGCCGTCAGGTGGCGGCGAAGTTTGACGTCTCGCCAAAAAAACCCCCAATAAACAAAAGTGCTATTACTTGGGCATGATGAGTCCGATCGGCACAAAACTTGCTGGGTATGATCGTAGTCCGGCCTTCATCACGCCAACATCAAAATATTCCCCCGTTCTCAAAGCGCCCCCTGCTGGCGACAGGAAAAGCGATGTTTTAGACTTTGAGGTGCTACTCTCAGCACGTTCAGTATATCCAACTCAAAATTGGTCAGAAAGGCCTCAACACGTTGGTAATGCTACATGATAAAGATTTGTGACGTATTGCCGAACGGCGTTCCGCCCACAGGGCGGCGAAGTCAACGGTTCGCCAAAACGCAGTTAAGTGGCCTTAACTTCAGTGTCCTTGGTCATATCTGCCTGAAACTTTACATGTGTGTTAACAGTCCAGCCCTGAACATGTGATATGAATTTCGTTGATGGGCGTGGCCAAATGGCTTGGCCACACCCTTTAAACATCAGCCCCTGCGGCACGTTTCACTGACATGCATGAAAATTGGTACACATATGTATCACTTCCAGACGCACAAAAAAGTCTCTTGGACCCATTGGCCAAACCCAACAGGAAGTCGGCCATTTTGAATTTAATGGTCATTTTTGGCGTTTTCCACGTGTTGTATTTTAATGATCTCCACCTACAGGATGCATCAGAACAACTTCAAAATCATTGTGTGCCATCTAGACAAAGGTGTAATCAAAACTTAGAAGCAGATTTTTGCATCGTGAAACGGTTTGGCCGTCAGGTGTCGGCGAAGTTTGATGTCTCGCCATGAAACACGAAATTAGTATAACTTTGGCATACATTGTCCATTCTTCACCAAACGTCACATGTTTGTTAACAGTCCAGACCTGAATGTATAGTATGAGTTTCATCAATAAGCGTGGCCGTATGGCTTGACCACGCCCCTTAAAGTGCAGCGTCCCCCATAACAACTTTCACCGACGTGCACGAAAATCAGTATGCACATGTATCGTGTCCAGATGCACAAAAAAGCCTCTTGCACATATAGGCCACACCCGACAGGAAGTCGGCCATTTTGAAATTTACAGTCATTTTTGTCCTTTTCCACGTGTTGTATTTTAATGATCTCCTCCTCCAGAAATGAATCAATTAACTCCAAAACTGGTGTGTACCATCTACACAAGTGTGTGATCAAAACATATTAAGAGAATTGCTCAGCATGGAACGGTGTGGCTGTGACATGGCGTCGACTATTGATGTCTCACCATGAAACTCGATATTGCTATAACATGGGATCTAATGGTCGAATCTGCTACAAACTTCACATGTATGATAATAGTCCTGACATGAACACACCTACATGACGCTCAGGAGTCAGAGTCATAGCGCCACCCAGTGGAGACGGGAAGTCGCAACGCATTGGTTCCTACACTGTCCGAAGGAGGCGAACATTCAGCGCCTCGTCTGCCGGTCGACCTCTGGCGAGACGGTGGCGGCCGCGCCAGGCCCCGAGTTGCGTGGGGTGCGAGGGCCCGTTCAACGCTGCTTGCAGCTTTAATTATTATTATTATTATTTTTTTTTTTTTTTTCCGCGACTTTAAACGCATTTTTGGGGGATTTAACATATTCGAAAACTCACCAAATTTGGCATGCACATTCGTCTTGGTGAAAATTTATGTGTACACAAAATTTCAACGATGCGCGTTGCAAAATGGCGAAATGGCGCCCCCTAGAAAATTTCAATCGGCTCCCACCGGCAGCCCGTTTGACCAAATTCCACGAAATTCGGGGAGGTCGTGTATCATCCCAAGACGCGCGAAAATGCGCAGTTGGACTTTTTTCTAAAACCAACAGGAAGCCGGCTATTTTGATTTGAATATTCATTTTTTTACCGATTTTGGCGATTTCCAAGAATTCTCTCAGAGCTATCTCCTCCTACACGGTTCATTGGATCGGCTTCAAATTTGGCGTGCTGGAACTAGACCACTTGATGATCAAAAGTTATCATACGATTTTCCCTACGTTAAACGGTTTGGCCGTCAGGTGGCGGCGAAGTTTGACGTCTCGCCAAAAAAAACCCCAAAAAACAAAAGTGCTATTACTTGGGCATGATAAGTCCGATCGGCACAAAACTTGCTGGGTATGATCGTAGTCCGGCCTTCATCACGGCAACATCAAAAAATTCCCCCGTTCTCAAAGCGCCCCCTGCTGGCGACAGGAAAAGCGATGTTTTAGACTTTGAGGTGCTACTCTCAGCACGTTCAGTATATCCAACTCAAAATTGGTCAGAAAGGCCTTAACACCTTGGTAATGCTACATGATGAAGATTTGTGACGTATCGCCGAACGGCGTTCCGCCCACAGGGCGGCGAAGTCAACGGTTCGCCAAAACGCAGTTAAGTGGCCTTAACTTCAGTGTCCTTGGTCATATCTGCCTGAAACTTTACATGTGTGTTAACAGTCCAGCCCTGAACATGTGATATGAATTTCGTTGATGGGCGTGGCCAAATTGCTTGGCCACACCCTTTAAACCTCAGCCCCTACGGCACGTTTCACCGACATGCATGAAAATTGGTACACATATGTATCACATCCAGACGCACAAAAAAGCCTCTTGGACCCATAGGCTACACCCAACAGGAAGTCAGCCATTTTGAATTTGACGCCAGATTGGGCGATTCGCACTCCTCGTACTTTTTCTATCTCCTCCTACATGATTCATCGGATCGGCTTCAAATTTGGCGTGCATCAACTAGACCACTTGATGATCAAAAGTTATCATACGATTTTCCCTGTGTTAAACGGTTTGGCTGTCAGGTGGCGGCGAAGTTTGATGTCTCGCCGAAAAAACAAAAGTGCTATTACTTGGGCATGATAAGTCCGATCGGCACAAAACTTGCTGGGTATGATCGTAGTCTGGCCTCTATCACGCCAACATCAAAAAATTCCCCCGTTCTCAAAGCGCCCCCTGCTGGCGACAGGAAAAGCCATGTTTTAGACTTTGAGGTGCTACTCTCAGCACATTCAGTATATCCAGCTCAAAATTGGTCAGAAAGGCCTCAACACGTTGGTAATGCTACATGATGAAGATTTGTGACGTATCGCCGAACGGCGTTCCGCCCACAGGGCGGCGAAGTCAACAGTTCGCCAAAATGCAGTTAAGTGGCCATAACTTCAGTGTCCTTGGTCATATCTGCCTGAAACTTTACATGTGTGTTAACAGTCCAGCCCTGAACATGTGATATGAATTTCGTTGATGGGCGTGGCCAAATGGCTTGGCCACACCCTTTAAACATCAGCCCCTGCGGCACGTTTCACTGACATGCATGAAAATTGGTACACATATGTATCACATCCAGACGCACAAAAAGTCTCTTGGACCCATTGGCCAAACCCAAAAGGAAGTCAGCCATTTTGAATTTAGTGGTCATTTTTGGCGTTTTCCACGTGTTGTATTTTAATGAACTCCACCTACAGGATGGATCAGAACAACTTCAAAATCATTGTGTGCCAGCTAGACAAAGGTGTAATCAAAATTTATCAGCAGATTTTTGCATCGTGAAACGGTTTGGCCGTCAGGTGGCGGCGAAGTTTGATGTCTCGCCATAAAATACGAAATTAGTATAACTTTGGCATACATTGTCCATTCTTCACCAAACTTCACATGTTTGTTAACAGTCCAGACCTGAATGTATAGTATGAGTTTCATCAATAAGCGTGGCCGTATGGCTTGGCCACGCCCCTTAAAGTGCAGCGTCCCCCATAACAACTTTCACCAACGTACACGAAAATCAGTATGCACATGTATCGTGTCCAGACGCACAAAAAAGCCTCTTGCACATATAGGCCGCACCCGACAGGAAGATGGCCATTTTGAAATTTACAGTCATTTTTGGCGTTTTCCACGTGTTGTATTTTAATGATCTCCTCCTCCAGAAATGAATCAATTAACTCCAAAACTGGTGTGTACCATCTACACAAGTGTGTGATCAAAACATATTAAGAGAATTGCTCAGCATGGAACGGTGTGGCTGTGACATGGCGTCGACACTTGATGTCTCACCATGAAACACGATATTGCTATAACATGAGATCTAATGGTCGAAACCGCTCC
The DNA here is from genome assembly GCA_019142605.1 of Cephalopholis sonnerati. Lineage (NCBI taxonomy): Eukaryota > Metazoa > Chordata > Actinopteri > Perciformes > Serranidae > Cephalopholis > Cephalopholis sonnerati. The sequence continues at coordinate 1,491,478 of JAGQAX010000020.1, forward strand.
AAACTTCACATGTATGATAATAGTCCTGGCATGAACACACCCACATGACGCTGAGGAGTCAGAGTCATAGCGCCACCCAGTGGAGACGGGAAGTCGCAGCGCATTGGTTCCTACACTGTCTGAAGGAGGCGAACATTCAGCGCCTCCTCTGCCGGTCGACCTCTGGCGAGACGGTGGCGGCCGCGCCAGGCCCCGAGTTGCGTGGGCTGCGAGGGCCCGTTCAACGCTGCTTGCAGCTTTAATTATTAGGGCCCGAGCACGTACCGTGCGAGGACCCTATTGTTTTCCTTAGGATTATTATTATTATTATTATTATTTTTTTTTTCCGCGACTTTAAACGCATTTTTGGGGGCTTTAACATATTCAAAAACTCACCAAATTTGGCATGCACATTCGTCTTGGTGAAAATTTATGTGTACGCAAAATTTAAACGATGCCCGTTGCAAAATGGCGAAATGGCGCCCCCTAGAAAATTTCAATCGGCTCCCACCGGCAGCCCGTTTGACCAAATTCCACGAAATTCGGGGAGGTCGTGTATCATCCCAAGACGCACGAAAATGCGCAGTTGGACTTTTTTCTAAAACCAACAGGAAGCCGGCTATTTTGATTTGAATATTCATTTTTTTACCGATTTTGGCGATTTTCAAGTGTTCTCTCAGAGCTATCTCCTCCTACACGGTTCATTGGATCGGCTTCAAATTTGGCGTGCTGGAACTAGACCACTTGATGACCAAAAGTTATCATACGATTTTCCCTACGTTAAACGGTTTGGCCGTCAGGTGGCGGTGAAGTTTGACGTCTCGCCAAAAAAAACCCCAAAAAACAAAAGTGCTATTACTTGGGCATGATAAGTCCGATCGGCACAAAACTTGCTGGGTATGATCGTAGTCCGGCCTTCATCACGCCAACATCAAAAAATTCCCCCGTTCTCAAAGCGCCCCCTGCTGGCGACAGGAAAAGCGATGTTTTAGACTTTGAGGTGCTACTCTCAGCACCTTCAGTATATCCAACTCAAAATTGGTCAGAAAGGCCTCAACACGTTGGTAATGCTACATGATGAAGATTTGTGACGTTTCGCCGAACGGCGTTCCGCCCACAGGGCGGCGAAGTCAACGGTTCGCCAAAACGCAGTTAAGTGGCCTTAACTTCAGTGTCCTTGGTCATATCTGCCTGAAACTTTACATGTGTGTTAACAGTCCAGCCCTGAACATGTGATATGAATTTCGTTGATGGGCGTGGCCAAATGGCTTGGCCACACCCTTTAAACATCAGCCCCTGCGGCACGTTTCACTGACATGCATGAAAATTGGTACACACATGTATCACATCCAGACGCAGAAAAAAGCCTCTTGGACCCATTGGCTACACCCAACAGGAAGTCAGCCATTTTGAATTTGACGCCAGATTGGGCGATTCGCACTCCTCGTACTTTTTCTATCTCCTCCTACATGATTCATCGGATCGGCTTCAAATTTGGCGTGCTGGAACTAGACCACTTGATGATCAAAAGCTATCATACGATTTTCCCTATGTTAAACGGTTTGGCCATCAGGTGGCGGCGAAGTTTGACGTCTCGCCAAAAAAAACCCAAAAAACAAAAGTGCTATTACTTGGGCATGATAAGTCCGATCGGCACAAAACTTGCTGGGTATGATCGTAGTCCGGCCTTCATCACGCCAACATCAAAAAATTCCCCCGTTCTCAAAGCGCCCCCTGCTGGCGACAGGAAAAGCGATGTTTTAGACTTTGAGGTGCTACTCTCAGCACGTTCAATATATCGAACTCAAAATTGGTCAGAAAGGCCCCAACACGTTGGTAATCCTACATGATGAAGATTTGTGACGTATCGCCGAACGGCGTTCCGCCCACAGGGCGGCGAAGTCAACGGTTCGCCAAAACGCAGTTAAGTGGCCTTAACTTCAGTGTCCTTGGTCATATCTGCCTGAAACTTTACATGTGTGTTAACAGTCCAGCCGTGAACATGTGATATGAATTTCGTTGATGGGCGTGGCCAAATGGCTTGGCCACACCCTTTAAACATCAGCCCCTGCCGCACGTTTCACTGACATGCATGAAAATTGGTACACCTATGTATCACATCCAGACGCACAAAAAAGTCTCTTGGACCCATTGGCCAAACCCAACAGGAAGTCGGCCATTCTGAATTTAATTGTCATTTTTGGCGTTTTCCACGTGTTGTATTTTAATGAACTCCACCTACAGGATGCATCAGAACAACTTCAAAATCATTGTGTGCCATCTAGACAAAGGTGTAATCAAAATTTATAAGCAGATTTTTGCATCGTGTATGGCCGTATGTCTTGGCCACGCCCCTTAAAGTGCAGCGTCCCCCATAACAACTTTCACCGACGTGCACGAAAATCAGTATGCACATGTACCGTGTCCAGACGCACAAAAAAGCCTCTTGCACATATAGGCCACACCCGACAGGAAGTCGGCCATTTTGAAATTTACAGTCATTTTTGGCGTTTTCCACGTGTTGTATTTTAATGATCTCCTCCTCCAGAAATGAATCAATTAACTCCAAAACTGGTGTACCATCTACACAAGTGTGTGATCAAAACATATTAAGAGAATTGCTCAGCATGGAAAGGTGTGGCTGTGACATGGCGTAGACACTTGATGTCTCACCATGAAACACGATATTGCTATAACATGGGATCTAATGGTCGAATCTGCTCCAAACTTCACATGTATGATAATAGTCCTGGCATGAACACACCCACATGACGCTCAGGAGTCAGAGTCATAGCGCCACCCAGTGGAGACGGGAAGTCGCAACGCATTGGTTCCTACACTGTCCGAAGGAGGCGAACATTCAGCGCCTCGTCTGCCGGTCGACCTCTGGCGAGACGGTGGCGGCCGCGCCAGGCCCCGAGTTGCGTGGGGTGCGAGGGCCCGTTCAACGCTGCTTGCAGCTTTAATTATTATTATTATTTTTTTCCGCGACTTTAAACGCATTTTTGGGGGCTTTAACATATTCGAAAACTCACCAAATTTGGCATGCACATTCGTCTTGGTGAAAATTTATGTGTACGCAAAATTTAAACGATGCCCGTTGCAAAATGGCGAAATGGCGCCCCCTAGAAAATTTCAATCGGCTCCCACTGGCAGCCCGTTTGACCAAATTCCACGAAATTCGGGGAGGTCGTGTATCATCCCAAGACGCACGAAAATGCGCAGTTGGACTTTTTTCTAAAACCAACAGGAAGCCGGCTATTTTGATTTGAATATTCATTTTTTTACCGATTTTGGCGATTTCCAAGAATTCTCTCAGAGCTATCTCCTCCTACACGGTTCATTGGATCGGCTTCAAATTTGGCGTGCTGGAACTAGACCACTTGATGATCAAAAGTTATCATACGATTTTCCCTACGTTAAACGGTTTGGCCGTCAGGTGGCGGCGAAGTTTGACGTCTCGCCAACACCCCCCCCCCCCAAAAAAAAGTGCTATTACTTGGGCATGATAAGTCCAATCGGCACAAAACTTGCTGGGTATGATCGTAGTCCGGCCTTCATCACGCCAACATCAAAAAATTCCCCCGTTCTCAAAGCGCCCCCTGCTGGCGACAGGAAAAGCGATGTTTTAGACTTTGAGGTGCTACTCTCAGCAAGTTCAGTATATCCAACTCAAAATTGGTCAGAAAGGCCTCAACACGTTGGTAATGCTACATGATGAAGATTTGTGACGTATCGCCGAACGGCGTTCCGCCCACAGGGCGGCGAAGTCAACGCTTCGCCAAAACGCAGTTAAGTGGCCTTAACTTCAGTGTCCTTGGTCATATCTGCCTGAAACTTCACATGTGTGTTAACAGTCCAGCCCTGAACATATGATATGAATTTCGTTGATGGGCGTGGCCAAATGGCTTGGCCACACCCTTTAAACATCAGCCCCTACGGCACGTTTCACCGACATGCATGAAAATTGGTACACATATGTATCACATCCAGACGCACAAAAAAGCCTCTTGGACCCATTGGCTACACCCAACAGGAAGTCAGCCATTTTGAATTTGACGCCAGATTGGGCGATTCGCACTCCTCGTACTTTTTCTATCTCCTCCTACATGATTCATCGGATCGGCTTCAAATTTGGCGTGCATCAACTAGACCACTTGATGATCAAAAGTTATCATACGATTTTCCCTATGTTAAACGGTTTGGCTGTCAGGTGGCGGCGAAGTTTGATGTCTCGCCATAAAACACGAAATTAGTATAACTTTGGCATACATTGTCCATTCTTCACCAAACTTCACATGTTTGTTAACAGTCCAGACCTGAATGTATAGTATGAGTTTCATCAATAAGCGTGGCCGTATGGCTTGGCCACGCCCCTTAAAGTGCAGCGTCCCCCATAACAACTTTCACCGACGTGCACGAAAATCAGTATGCACATGTATCGTGTCCAGACGCACAAAAAAGCCTCTTGCACATATAGGCCACACCCGACAGGAAGTCGGCCATTTTGAAATTTACAGTCATTTTTGGCGTTTTCCACGTGTTGTATTTTAATGATCTCCTCCTCCAGAAATGAATCAATTAACTCCAAAACTGGTGTGTACCATCTACACAAGTGTGTGATCAAAACAGATTAAGAGAATTGCTCAGCATGGAACGGTGTGGCTGTGACATGGCGTCGACACTTGATGTCTCACCATGAAACGCGATATTGCTATAACATGGGATCTAATGGTCGAATCTGCTCCAAACTTCACATGTATGATAATAGTCCTGGCATGAACACACCCACATGACGCTCAGGAGTCAGAGTCATAGCGCCACCCAGTGGAGACGGGAAGTCGCAACGCATTGGTTCCTACACTGTCCGAAGGAGGCGAACATTCAGCGCCTCGTCTGCCGGTCGACCTCTGGCGAGACGGTGGCGGCCGCGCCAGGCCCCGAGTTGCGTGGGGTGCGAGGGCCCGTTCAACGCTGCTTGCAGCTTTAATTAGGGCCCGAGCACGTACCGTGCGAGGACCCTATTGTTTTCCTTAGGATTATTAGGGCCCGAGCACGTACCGTGCGAGGACCCTATTGTTTTCCTTAGGATTATTATTATTATTATTATTATTATTATTATTATTATTATTATTATTATTATTATTATTTTTTTTTTTTTTTTTTTTTCCGCGACTTTAAACGCATTTTTGGGGGCTTTAACATATTCGAAAACTCACCAAATTTGGCATGCACATTCGTCTTGGTGAAAATTTATGTGTACGCAAAATTTAAACGATGCGCGTTGCAAAATGGCGAAATGGCGCCCCCTAGAAAATTTCAATCGGCTCCCACCGGCAGCCCGTTTGACCAAATTCCACGAAATTCGGGGAGGTCGTGTATCATCCCAAGACGCGCGAAAATGCGCAGTTGGACTTTTTTCTAAAACCAACAGGAAGCCGGCTATTTTGATTTGAATATTCATTTTTTTACCGATTTTGGCGATTTCCAAGATTTCTCTCAGAGCTATCTTCTCCTACACGGTTCATTGGATCGGCTTCAAATTTGGCGTGCTGGAACTAGACCACTTGATGATCAAAAGTTATCATACGATTTTCCCTACGTTAAACGGTTTGGCCGTCAGGTGGCGGCGAAGTTTGACGTCTCGCCAAAAAAACCCCCAAAAAACAAAAGTGCTATTACTTGGGCATGATAAGTCCGATCGGCACAAAACTTGCTGGGTATGATCGTAGTCCGGCCTTCATCACGCCAACATCAAAAAATTCCCCCGTTCTCAAAGCGCCCCCTGCTGGCGACAGGAAAAGCGATGTTTTAGACTTTGAGGTGCTACTCTCAGCACGTTCAGTATATCCAACTCAAAATTGGTCAGAAAGGCCTCAACACGTTGGTAATGCTACATGATGAAGATTTGTGACGTATCGCCGAACGGCGTTCCGCCCACAGGGCGGCGAAGTCAACGGTTCGCCAAAACGCAGTTAAGTGGCCTTAACTTCAGTGTCCTTGGTCATATCTGCCTGAAACTTCACATGTGTGTTAACAGTCCAGCCCTGAACATGTGATATGAATTTCGTTGATGGGCGTGGCCAAATGGCTTGGCCACACCCTTTAAACATCAGCCCCTACGGCACGGTTCACTGACATGCATGAAAATTGGTACACATATGTATCACATCCAGACGCACAAAAAAGCCTCTTGGACCCATTGGCTACACCCAACAGGAAGTCAGCCATTTTGAATTTGACGCCAGATTGGGCGATTCGCACTCCTCGTACTTTTTCTATCTCCTCCTACATGATTCATCGGATCGGCTTCAAATTTGGCGTGCATCAACTAGACCACTTGATAATCAAAAGTTATCATACGATTTTCCCTATGTTAAACGGTTTGGCTGTCAGGTGGCGGCGAAGTTTGACGTCTCGCCGAAAAAACAAAAGTGCTATTACTTGGGCATGATAAGTCCGATCGGCACAAAACTTGCTGGGTATGATCGTAGTCTGGCCTCTATCACGCCAACATCAAAAAATTCCCCCGTTCTCAAAGCGCCCCCTGCTGGCAACAGGAAAAGCGATGTTTTAGACTTTGAGGTGCTACTCTCAGCACGTTCAGTATATCCAACTCAAAATTGGTCAGAAAGGCCTCAACACGTTGGTAATGCTACATGATGAAGATTTGTGACGTATCGCCGAACGGCGTTCCGCCCACAGGGCGGCGAAGTCAACAGTTCGCCAAAATGCAGTTAAGTGGCCTTAACTTCAGTGTCCTTGGTCATATCTGCCTGAAACTTTACATGTGTGTTAACAGTCCAGCCCTGAACATGTGATATGAATTTCGTTGATGGGCGTGGCCAAATGGCTTGGCCACACCCTTTAAACATCAGCCCCTGCGGCACGTTTCACTGACATGCATGAAAATTGGTACACATATGTATCACATCCAGACGCACAAAAAGTCTCTTGGACCCATTGGCCAAACCCAACAGGAAGTCAGCCATTTTGAATTTAATGGTCATTTTTGGCGTTTTCCACGTGTTGTATTTTAATGAACTCCACCTACAGGATGCATCAGAACAACTTCAAAATCATTGTGTGCCATCTAGACAAAGGTGTAATCAAAACTTATCAGCAGATTTTTGCATCGTGAAACGGTTTGGCCGTCAGGTGGCGGCGAAGTTTGATGTCTCGCCATAAAACACGAAATTAGTATAACTTTGGCATACATTGTCCATTCTTCACCAAACTTCACATGTTTGTTAACAGTCCAGACCTGAATGTATAGTATGAGGTTCATCAATAAGCGTGGCCGTATGGCTTGGCCACGCCCCTTAAAGTGCAGCGTCCCCCATAACAACTTTCACCGACGTACACGAAAATCAGTATGCACATGTATCGTGTCCAGACGCACAAAAAAGCCTCTTGCACATATAGGCCGCACCCGACAGGAAGATGGCCATTTTGAAATTTACAGTCATTTTTGGCGTTTTCCACGTGTTATATTTTAATGATCTCCTCCTCCAGAAATGAATCAATTAACTCCAAAATTGGTGTGTACCATCTACACAAGTGTGTGATCAAAAAGTATTAAGAGAATTGCTCAGCATGGAACGGTGTGGCTGTGACATGGCGTCGACACTTGATGTCTCACCATGAAACACGATATTGCTATAACATGGGATCTAATGGTCGAATCTGCTCCAAACTTCACATGTATGATAATAGTCCTGGCATGAACACACCCACATGACGCTCAGGAGTCAGAGTCATAGCGCCACCCAGTGGAGACGGGAAGTCGCAACGCATTGGTTCTTACACTGTCCGAAGGAGGCGAACATTCAGCGACTCGTCTGCCGGTCGACCTCTGGCGACACGGTGGCGGCTGCGCCAGGCCCCGAGTTGCGTGGGGTGCGAGGGCCCGTTCAACGCTGCTTGCAGCTTTAATTATTATTATTATTATTATTTTTTTTTTTTTTTTTTTTTCCGCGACTTTAAACGCATTTTTGGGGGCTTTAACATATTCGAAAACTCACCAAATTTGGCATGCACATTCGTCTTGGTGAAAATTTATGTGTACGCAAAACTTAAACGATGCCCGTTGCAAAATGGCGAAATGGCGCCCCCTAGAAAATTTCAATCGGCTCCCACCGGCAGCCCGTTTGACCAAATTCCACGAAATTCGGGGAGGTCGTGTATCATCCCAAGACGCACGAAAATGCGCACTTGGACTTTTTGTAAAACCAACAGGAAGCCGGCTATTTTGATTTGAATATTCATTTTTTTACCGATTTTGACCGATTTTGGCGATTTGCAAGTGTTCTCTCAGAGCTATCTCCTCCTACACGGTTCATTGGATCGGCTTCAAATTTGGCGTGCTGGAACTAGACCACTTGATGATCAAAAGTTATCATACGATTTTCCCTACGTTAAACGGTTTGGCCGTCAGGTGGAGGCGGAGTTTGACGTCTCACCAAAAAAAAACCCAAAAAACAAAAGTGCTATTACTTGGGCATGATAAGTCCGATCGGCACAAAACTTGCTGGGTATGATCGTAGTCCGGCCTTCATCACGCCAACATCAAAAAATTCCCCCGTTCTCAAAGCGCCCCCTGCTGGCGACAGGAAAAGCCATGTTTTAGACTTTGAGGTGCTACTCTCAGCACGTTCAGTATATCCAACTCAAAATTGGTCAGAAAGGCCTCAACACGTTGGTAATGCTACATGATGAAGATTTGTGACGTATCGCCGAACGGCGTTCCGCCCACAGGGCGGCGAAGTCAACGGTTCGCCAAAACGCAGTTAAGTGGCCTTAACTTCAGTGTCCTTGGTCATATCTGCCTGAAACTTTACATGTGTGTTAACAGTCCAGCCCTGAACATGTGATATGAATTTCGTTGATGGGCGTGGCCAAATGGCTTGGCCACACCCTTTAAACATCAGCCCCTACGGCACGTTTCACCGACATGCATGAAAATTGGTACACATATGTATCACATCCAGACGCACAAAAAAGCCTCTTGGACCCATTGGCTACACCCAACAGGAAGTCAGCCATTTTGAATTTGACGCCAGATTGGGCGATTCGCACTCCTCGTACTTTTTCTATCTCCTCCTACATGATTCATCGGATCGGCTTCAAATTTGGCGTGCATCAACTAGACCACTTGATGATCAAAAGTTATCATACGATTTTCCCTATGTTAAACAGTTTGGCTGTCAGGTGGCGGCGAAGTTTGACGTCTCGCCAAAAAAAACCCCAAAAAACAAAAGTGCTATTACTTGGGCATGATAAGTCCGATCGGCACAAAACTTGCTGGGTATGATCGTAGTCCGGCCTTCATCACGCCAACATCAAAAAATTCCCCCGTTCTCAAAGTGCCCCCTGCTGGCGACAGGAAAAGCGATGTTTTAGACTTTGAGGTGCTACTCTCAGCACGTTCAGTATATCCAACTCAAAATTGGTCAGAAAGGCCTCAACACGTTGGTAATGCTACTTGATGAAGATTTGTGACGTATCGCCGAACGGCGTTCCGACCACAGGGCGGCGAAGTGAACGGTTCGCCAAAACGCAGTTAAGTGGCTTTAACTTCAGTGTCCTTGGTCATATCTGCCTGAAACTTTACATGTGTGTTAACAGTCCAGCTCTGAACATGTGATATGATGGGCGTGGCCAAATGGCTTGGCCACACCCACACGTTTCACCGACATGCATGAAAATTGGTACACATATGTATCACATCCAGACGCACAAAAAAGTCTCTTGGACCCGTTGGCCAAACCCAACAGGAAGTCGGCCATTTTGAATTTAATGGTCATTTTTGGCGTTTTCCACGTGTTGTATTTTAATGAACTCCACCTACAGGATGCTTCAGAACAACTTCAAAATCATTGTGTGCCATCTAGACAAAGGTGTAATCAAAACTTATCAGCAGATTTTTGCATCGTGAAACGGTTTGGCCGTCAGGTGGCGGCGAAGTTTGATGTCTCGCCATAAAACACAAAATTAGTATAACTTTGGCATACATTGTCCATTCTTCACCAAACTTCACATGTTTGTTAACAGTCCAGACCTGAATGTATAGTATGACTTTCATCAATAAGCGTGGCCGTATGGCTTGGCCACGCCCCTTAAAGTGCAGCGTCCCCCATAACAACTTTCACCGACGTGCACGAAAATCAGTATGCACATGTATCGTGTCCAGACGCACAAAAAAGCCTCTTGCACATATAGGCCACATCTGACAGGAAGTCGGCCATTTTTAAATTTACAGTCATTTTTGGCGTTTTCCACGTGTTGTATTTTAATGATCTCCTCCTCCAGAAATGAATCAATTAAGTCCAAAACTGGTGTGTACCATCTACACAAGTGTGTGATCAAAACACATCAAGAGAATTGCTCAGCATGGAACGGTGTGGCTGTGACATGGCGTCGACACTTGATGTCTCACCATGAAACACGATATTGCTATAACATGGGATCTAATGGTCGAATCTGCTCCAAACTTCACATGTATGATAATAGTCCTGGCATGAACACACCCACATGACGCTCAGGAGTCAGAGTCACAGTGCCACCCAGTGGAGACGGGAAGTCGCAATGCATTGGTTCCTACACTGTCCGAAGGAGGCGAACATTCAGCGCCTCGTCTGCCGGCCGACCTCTGGCGACACGGTGGCGGCCGCGCCAGGCCCCGAGTTGCATGGGGTGCTCGGGCCCGTTCAACGCTGCTTGCAGCTTTAATTATTTTTTTTTTTTTTTTTTTCCGCGACTTTAAACGCATTTTTGGGGGCTTTAACATATTCAAAAACTCACCAAATTTGGCATGTACATTCGTCTTGGTGAAAATTTATGTGTACGCAAAATTTAAACGATGCGTGTTGCAAAATGGCGAAATGGCGCCCCCTAGAAAATTTCAATCGGCTCCCACCGGCAGCCCGTTTGACCAAATTCCACGAAATTCGGGGAGGTCGTGTATCATCCCAAGACGCACGAAAATGCGCAGTTGGACTTTTTTCTAAAACGAACAGGAAGCCGGCTATTTTGATTTGAATATTCATTTTTTTACCGATTTTGGCGATTTCCAAGAATTCTCTCAGAGCTATCTCCTCCTACACGGTTCATTGAATCGGCTTCAAATTTGGCGTGCTGGAACTAGACCACTTGATGATCAAAAGTTATCATACGATTTTCCCTACGTTAAACGGTTTGGCCGTCAGGTGGCGGCGAAGTTTGACGTCTAAACCAAAAAACCCCCCAAAAAACAAAAGTGCTATTACTTGGGCATGATAAGTCCGATCGGCACAAAACTTGCTGGGTATGATCGTAGTCCGGCCTTCATCACGCCAACATCAAAAAATTCCCCCGTTCTCAAAGCGCCCCCTGCTGGCGACAGGAAAAGCGATGTTTTAGACTTTGAGGTGCTACTCTCAGCACGTTCAGTATATCCAGCTCAAAATTGGTCAGAAAGGCCTTAACACGATGGTAATGCTACATGATGAAGATTTGTGACGTATCGCCGAATGGCGTTCCGCCCACAGGGCGGCGAAGTCAACGGTTCGCCAAGACGCAGTTAAGTGGCCTTAACTTCAGTGTCCTTGGTCATATCTGCCTGAAACTTCACATGTGTGTTAACAGTCCAGCCCTGAACATGTGATATGAATTTCGTTGATGGGCGTGGCCAAATGGCTTGGCCACACCCTTTAAACATCAGCCCCTACGGCACGTTTCACCGACATGCATGAAAATTGGTACACATATGTATCACATCCAGACGCACAAAAAAGCCTCTTGGACCCATTGGCTACACCCAACAGGAAGCCGGCCATTTTGAATTTGACGCCAGATTGGGCGATTCGCACTCCTCATACTTTTTCTATCTCCTCCTACATGATTCATCGGATCGGCTTCAAATTTGGCGTGCATCAATTAGACCACTTGATGATCAAAAGTTATCATACGATTTTCCCTATGTTAAACGGTTTGGCTGTCAGGTGGCGGCGAAGTTTGACGTCTCGCCAAAAAAACAAAAGTGCTATTACTTGGGCATGATAAGTCTGATCGGCACAAAACTTGCTGGGTATGATCGTAGTCGGGCCTCTATCACGCCAACATCAAAAAATTCCCCCGTTCTCAAAGCGCCCCCTGCTGGCGACAGGAAAAGCGATGTTTTAGACTTTGAGGTGCTACTCTCAGCACGTTCAGTATATCCAACTCAAAATTGGTCAGAAAGGCCTCAACACGTTGGTAATGATACATGATGAAGATTTGTGATGTATCGCCGAACGGCGTTCCGCCCACAGGGCGGCGAAGTCAACAGTTCGCCAAAATGCAGTTAAGTGGCCTGAACTTCAGTGTCCTTGGTCATATCTGCCTGAAACTTTACATGTGTGTTAACAGTCCAGCCCTGAACATGTGATATGAATTTCGTTGATGGGCGTGGCCAAATGGCTTGGCCACACCCTTTAAACATCAGCCACTGCGGCACGTTTCACTGACATGCATGAAAATTGGTACACATATGTATCACATCCAGACGCACAAAAAGTCTCTTGGACCCATTGGCCAAACCCAACAGGAAGTCGGCCATTTTGAATTTAATGGTCATTTTTGGCGTTTTCCACGTGTTGTATTTTAATGAACTCCACCTACAGGATGCATCAGAACAACTTCAAAATCATTGTGTGCCATCTAGACAAAGGTGTAATCAAAACTTAGAAGCAGATTTTTGCATCGTGAAATGGTTTGGCCGTCAGGTGGCGGCTAAGTGTGATGTCTCGCCATAAAACACGAAATTAGTATAACTTTGGCATACATTGTCCATTCTTCACCAAACTTCACATGTTTGTTAACAGTCCAGACCTGAATGTATAGTATGAGGTTCATCAATAAGCGTGGCCGTATGGCTTGGCCACGCCCCTTAAAGTGCAGCGTCCCCCATAACAACTTTCACAGACGTACACGAAAATCAGTATGCAAATGTATCTTGTCCAGACGCACAAAAAAGTCTCTTGCACATGTAGGCCACACCCGACAGGAAGTCGGCGATTTTGAAATTTACAGTCATTTTTGGCGTTTTCCACGTGTTGTATTTTAATGATCTCCTCCTCCAGAAATGAATCAATTAACTCCAAAACTGGTGTGTACCATCTACACAAGTGTGTGATCAAAACATATTAAGAGAATTGCTCAGCATGGAACGGTGTGGCTGTGACATGGCGTCGACACTTGATGTCTCACCATGAAACACGATATTGCTATAACATGGGATCTAATGGTCGAATCTGCTCCAAACTTCACATGTATGATAATAGTCCTGGTATGAACACACCCACATGACGCTCAGGAGTCAGAGTCATAGCGCCACCCAGTGGAGACGGGAAGTCGCAACGCATTGGTTCCTACACTGTCCGAAGGAGGCGAACATTCAGCGACTCGTCTGCCGGTCGACCTCTGGCGAGACGGTGGCGGCTGCGCCAGGCCCCGAGTTGCGTGGGGTGCGAGGGCCCGTTCAACGCTGCTTGCAGCTTTAATTATTATTATTATTTTTTTTTTTTTCCGCGACTTTAAACGCATTTTTGGGGGCTTTAACATATTCGAAAACTCACCAAATTTGGCATGCACATTCGTCTTGGTGAAAATTTATGTGTACGCAAAATTTAAACGATGCCCGTTACAAAATGGCGAAATGGCGCCCCCTAGAAAATTTCAATCGGCTCCCACCGGCAGCCCGTTTGACCAAATTCCACGAAATTCGGGGAGGTCGTGTATCATCCCAAGACGCACGAAAATGCGCAGTTGGACTTTTTTCTAAAACCAACAGGAAGCCGGCTATTTTGATTTGAATATTCCTTTTTTTACGATTTTGGCGATTTTCGAGAATTCTCTCAGAGCTATCTCCTCCTACACGGTTCATCGGATCGGCTTCAAATTTGGCGTGCTGGAACTAGACCACTTGATGATCAAAAGTTATCATACGATTTTCCCTACGTTAAACGGTTTGGACGTCAGGTGGCGGCGAAGTTTGACGTCTCGCCAAAAAAAACCCCCAATAAACAAAAGTGCTATTACTTGGGCATGATAAGTCCGATCGGCACAAAACTTGCTGGGTATGATCGTAGTCCGGCCTTCATCACGCCAACATCAAAATATTCCCCCGTTCTCAAAGCGCCCCCTGCTGGCGACAGGAAAAGCGATGTTTTAGACTTTGAGGTGCTACTCTCAGCACGTTCAGTATATCCAACTCAAAATTGGTCAGAAAGGCCTCAACACGTTGGTAATGCTACATGATAAAGATTTGTGACGTATCGCCGAACGGCGTTCCGCCCACAGGGCGGCGAAGTCAACGGTTCGCCAAAACGCAGTTAAATGGCCTTAACTTCAGTGTCCTTGGTCATATCTGCCTGAAACTTTACATGTGTGTTAACAGTCCAGCCCTGAACATGTGATATGAATTTCGTTGATGGGCGTGGCCAAATGGCTTGGCCACACCCTTTAAACATCAGCCCCTGCGGCACGTTTCACTGACATGCATGAAAATTGGTACACATATGTATCACTTCCAGACGCACAAAAAAGTCTCCTGGACCCATTGGCCAAACCCAACAGGAAGTCGGCCATTTTGAATTTAATGGTCATTTTTGGCGTTTTCCACGTGTTGTATTTTAATGATCTCCACCTACAGGATGCATCAGAACAACTTCAAAATCATTGTGTGCCATCTAGACAAAGGTGTAATCAAAACTTAGAAGCAGATTTTTGCATCGTGAAACGGTTTGGCCGTCAGGTGGCGGCGAAGTTTGATGTCTCGCCATAAAACACGAAATTAGTATAACTTTGGCATACATTGTCCATTCTTCACCAAACTTCACATGTTTGTTAACAGTCCAGACCTGAATGTATAGTATGAGTTTCATCAATAAGCGTGGCCGTATGGCTTGACCACGCCCCTTAAAGTGCAGCGTCCCCCATAACAACTTTCACCGACGTGCACGAAAATCAGTATGCACATGTATCGTGTCCAGACGCACAAAAAAGCCTCTTGCACATATAGGCCACACCCGACAGGAAGTCGGCCATTTTGAAATTTACAGTCATTTTTGTCCTTTTCCACGTGTTGTATTTTAATGATCTCCTCCTCCAGAAATGAATCAATTAACTCCAAAACTGGTGTGTACCATCTACACAAGTGTGTGATCAAAACATATTAAGAGAATTGCTCAGCATGGAACGGTGTGGCTGTGACATGGCGTCGACACTTGATGTCTCACCATGAAACACGATATTGCTATAACATGGGATCTAATGGTCGAATCTGCTACAAACTTCACATGTATGATAATAGTCCTGACATGAACACACCCACATGACGCTCAGGAGTCAGAGTCATAGCGCCACCCAGTGGAGACGGGAAGTCGCAACGCATTGGTTCCTACACTGTCCGAAGGAGGCGAACATTCAGCGCCTCGTCTGCCGGTCGACCTCTGGCGACACGGTGGCGGCCGCGCCAGGCCCCGAGTTGCGTGGGGTGCGAGGGCCCGTTCAACGCTGCTTGCAGCTTTAATTATTATTATTATTATTTATTTATTTTTTTTCCGCGACTTTAAACGCATTTTTGGGGGCGTTAACATATTCGAAAACTCACCAAATTTGGCATGCACATTCGTCTTGGTGAAAATTTATGTGTACGCAAAATTTAAACGATGCCCGTTGCAAAATGACGAAATGGCGCCCCCTAGAAAATTTCAATCGGCTCCCACCGGAAGCCCGTTAGACCAAATTCCACGAAATTCGGGGAGGTCGTGTATCATCCCAAGACGCACGAAAATGCGCAGTTGGACTTTTTTCTAAAACCAACAGGAAGCCGGCTATTTTGATTTGAATATTCATTTTTTTACCGATTTTGGCGATTTCCAAGAATTCTCTCAGAGCTATCTCCTCCTACACAGTTCATTGGATCGGCTTCAAATTTGGCGTGCTGGAACTAGACCACTTGATGATCAAAAGTTATCATACGATTTTCCCTACGTTAAACAGTTTGGCCGTCAGGTGGCGGCGAAGTTTGACGTCTCGCCAAAAAAAACCCCAAAAAACAAAAGTGCTATTACTTGGGCATGATAAGTCCGATCGGCACAAAACTTGCTGGGTATGATCGTAGTCCGGCCTTCATCACGACAACATCAAACAATTCCCCCATTCTCAAAGCGCCCCCTGCTGGCGACCGGAAAAGCGATGTTTTAGACTTTGAGGTGCTACTCTCAGCACCTTCAGTATATCCAACTCAAAATTGGTCAGAAAGGCCTCAACACGTTGGTAATGCTACATGATGAAGATTTGTGACGTATCGCCGAACGGCGTTCCGCCCACAGGGCGGCGAAGTGAACGGTTCGCCAAAGCGCAGTTAAGTGGCCTTAACTAAAGTGTCCTTGGTCATATCTGCCTGAAACTTTACATGTGTGTTAACAGTCCAGCCCTGAACATGTGATATGAATTTCGTTGATGGGCGTGGCCAAATGGCTTGGCCACACCCTTTAAACATCAGCCCCTGCTGCACGTTTCACTGACATGCATGAAAATTTGTACACATATGTATCACATCCAGACGCACAAAAAAGTCTCTTGGACCCATTGGCCAAACCCAACAGGAAGTCCTCCATTTTGAATTTAATGGTCATTTTTGGCGTTTTCCACGTGTTGTATTTTAATGAACTCCACCTACAGGATGCATCAGAACAACTTCAAAATCATTGTGTGCCATCTAGACAAAGGTGTAATCAAAACTTACAAGCAGATTTTTGCATCGTGAAACGGTTTGGCCGTCAGGTGGCAGCGAAGTTTGATGTCTCGCCATAAAACACGAAATTAGTATAACTTTGGCATACATTGTCCATTCTTCACCAAACTTCACATGTTTGTTAACAGTCCAGACCTGAATGTATAGTATGAGTTTCATCAATAAGCGTGGCCGTATGGCTTGGCCACACCCCTTAAAGTGCAGCGTCCCCCATAACAACTTTCACCGACGTGCACGAAAATCAGTATGGACATGTATCGTGTCCAGATGCACAAAAAAGCCTCTTGCACATATAGGCCACACCCGACAGGAAGTCGGCCATTTTGAAATTTACAGTCATTTTTGGCGCACTTGATGTCTCACCATGAAACACAATATTGCTATGACATGGGATCCAATGGTCGAATCTGCTCCAAACTTCACATGTATGATAATAGTCCTGGCATGAACACACCCACATGACGCTCAGGAGTCACAGTCATAGCGCCACCCAGTGGAGACGGGAAGTCGCAACGCATTGGTTCCTACACTGTCCGAAGGAGGCAAACATTCAGCGCCTCGTCTGCCGGTCGACCTCTGGCGACACGGTGGCGGCCGCGCCAGGCCCCGAGTTGCGTGGGGTGCGAGGGCCCGTTCAACGCTGCTTGCAGCTTTAATTATTAGGGCCCGAGCACGAACCGTGCGAGAGCCCTATTGAAATCATAAAAATTATTCTTATTATTTTTCTTTTAAACCTTTGATCGCATTTTTGAGGGCCTGAACATGCCCAAAAAGTCAGGAAAATTTGCACACTTGTCACGTCTGGTGAAAATTTCGATATTTTATGGTCGTTACAAAGGGGCGTGGCAAAATGGCTCAATGGCGCCCCCTAACAGTTTTCAAAATCGAAGCCCCCTGCTTTAACTTTGCCCTAGGCGTATGAAATTTGGTACACATATGTATCATCCCGGGACGCACAAAAAAGCCTCTTGGAGCGACACCCTAAACCAAACAGGAAGTCGGCCATTTTGAATTGTTTTTTCAAAATAAGGTCATTTTTGGCCATTTCCACACGTTGTACTTGAGCGAACTCGTCCTACAGATTTTATCGGATTGACTTAAAAATTTACCTGTGCGTGCTCGACTACAGTGGGATCAAAAGTTATTAAAAGATCTTCGTCACGTCGAAGGGCGCGGTCGCTGCGGAAGGGTCAATTTGGATATCTCGCCAAAAAACACGAGATTATACTACAACTACTACAACTTTGGTGTAGATGATCCTATCTGCACCAAACTTCACATGATGGATAATAGTCCCGCCCTGAACATGTCTACATCAAAAAATTCAGTAATTGTCATAGCGCCCCCTGCTGGCAACAGGAAATACCATGTTTTACACTTTGAGGTGCTGCTCTGACCACATTTACCATATTCAACTCAAATTTGGTCAGAAAGGCCTTAACATGTTGGCCATGCTATATTGTGAAGATCATAATGTCTCGTCAAACGGTTTCGCCGTGACGGAGTGGCGAAGGTTGACGTTTCGCCGAAACCCATGAAGTGGCTCTAACTTTGGTGTACTTGGTCGGATCTGCCTGAAACTTCACATGTACGTCACTGGTCTCGCCCTGAGCATATGATATTAATTTCATAAGGGGCGTGGCTAAATGACATGGCCACGCCCTTTAAACACCAGCCCCCGTAGCACGTTTCACCGACATGCATGAAAATTGGTACACACATGTATCACACCCAGACGCACAAAAAAGCATCTTGGACCCATAGGCCACACCCAACAGGAAGTCAGCCATTTTGAATTTCATGGTCATTTTTGGCGTTTTCCACGTGTTGTATTTTAATGATCTCCTCCTCCAGAAATGAATCAATTAACTCCAAAACTGGTGTGTACCATCTACACAAGTGTGTGATCAAAACATATTAAGAGAATTGCTCAGCATGGAACGGTGTGGCTGTGACATGGCGTCGACACTTGATGTCTCACCATGAAACACGATATTGCTATAACATGGGATCTAATGGTCGAATCTGCTCCAAACTTCACATGTATGATAATAGTCCTGGCATGAACACACCCACATGACGCTCAGGAGTCAGAGTCATAGCGCCACCCAGTGGAGACAGGAAGTCGCAACGCATTAGTTCCTACACTGTCTGAAGGAGGCGAACATTCAGCGCCTCGTCTGCCGGTCGACCTCTGGCAAGACGGTGGCGGCCGCGCCAGGCCCCGAGTTGCGTGGGGTGCGAGGGCCCGTTCAACGCTGCTTGCAGCTTTAATTAGGGCCCGAGCACGAACCGTGCGAGAGCCCTATTGAAATCATAAAAATTATTCTTATTATTTTTCTTTTAAACCTTTGATCGCATTTTTGAGGGCCTGAACATGCCCAAAAAGTCAGGAAAATTTGCACACTCGTCACGTCTGGTGAAAATTTCGATATTTTATGGTCGTTACAAAGGGGCGTGGCAAAATGGCTCAATGGCGCCCCCTAACAGTTTTCAAAATCGAAGCCCCCTGCTTTAACTTTGCCCTAGGCGTATGAAATTTGGTACACATATGTATCATCCCGGGACGCACAAAAAAGCCTCTTGGAGCGACACCCTAAACCAAACAGGAAGTCGGCCATTTTGAATTGTTTTTTCAAAATAAGGTCATTTTTGGCCATTTCCACACGTTGTACTTGAGCGAACTCCTCCTACAGATTTTATCGGATTGACTTAAAAATTTACCTGTGCGTGCTCGACTACAGTGGGATCAATTTATTATTAAAAGATCTTCGTCACGTCGAAGGGCGCGGTCGCTGCGGAAGGGTCAATTTGGATATCTCGCCAAAAAACACGAAATTATACTACAACTACTACAACTTTGGTGTAGATGATCCTATCTGCACCAAACTTCACATGATGGATAATAGTCCCGCCCTGAACACGTCTACATCAAAAAATTCAGTAATTGTCATAGCGCCCCCTGCTGGCAACAGGAAATACCATGTTTTACACTTTGAGGTGCTGCTCTGACCACATTTACCATATTCAACTCAAATTTGGTCAGAAAGGCCTTAACATGTTGGTAATGCTCCATGATGAAGAATTTTGACTGTTGTCAAACGGCGTTCCATCCGGAGGGCGGCGAAGTCGACCCTTCGCCAAAATGCATAAAAATGGCCTTAACTTTGGTGTTTTTGATGATATCCACCTGAAACTTCATATGTGTGTCAACAGTCCAGCCCTGAATATGTGATATGAATTTCGTCAATGGGCGTGGCCATATGGCTTGGCCACGCCCATTCATATGAATTACTTCCATAGGACGTCTCACCGATATGCACAAAAATTGGTACACATCTCCATCACCCCCAGACAAACAAAAAAGTCTCTTGGACCTCTAGGCTAAATTCAACAGGAAGTCGGCCATTTTGAATGTCATGGTCATTTTTGGTGTCGCGCACGCATCGTATTTTAACGAACTCCTCCTACAGAATTCATCAGAACGGCTTCAAAATTACCGATTACCATCTAGAACACTTCCTGATCAAAAGTTATTAAAAGGTCTCGCAGACTCTAAAGGGCACGCCAGTTGTGGGAGGTTGAATTTTGACGTCTCGCCATGAAACAGGAAGTGGCAATAACTTCACTGTACTTGGTCAGATCTGTGTGAAACTTCACAGGTATATTGACAGTCCAACCCAGAACATATGTTATGAATTTCGTTAATAGGCGTGGCTAAATGGATTGGCCACGCCCATTCACACAAATAACCACCATAGGACGTCTCACTGATATGCACGAAACTTGGTAGACACATGTATAACATCCACACGCACAAAAAAGCCTCTTGCACGGATAGGCCACACCCAACAGGAAGTCCTCCATTTTGAATTTAATGGTCATTTTTGGCGTTTTCCACGTGTTGTATTTTAATGAACTCCACCTACAGGATGCATCAGAACAACTTCAAAATCATTGTGTGCCATCTAGACAAAGGTGTAATCAAAACTTATAAGCAGATTTTTGCATCGTGAAACGGTTTGGCCGTCAGGTGGCGGCGAAGTTTGATGTCTCGCCATAAAACACGAAATTAGTATAACTTTGGCATACATTGTCCATTCTTCACCAAACTTCACATGTTTGTTAACTGTCCAGACCTGAATGTATAGTATGAGTTTCATCAATAAGCGTGGCCGTATGGCTTGACCACGCCCCTTAAAGTGCAGCGTCCCCCATAACAACTTTCATCGACGTGCACGAAAATCAGTATGCACATGTATCGTGTCCAGACGCACAAAAAAGCCTCTTGCACATATAGGCCACACCCGACAGGAAGTCGGCCATTTTGAAATTTACAGTCATTTTTGGCGTTTTCCACGTGTTGTATTTTAATGATCTCCTCCTCCAGAAATGAATCAATTAACTCCAAAACTGGTGTGTACCATCTACACAAGTGTGTGATCAAAACACATTAAGAGAATTGCTCAGCATGGAACGGTGTGGCTGTGACATGGCGTCGACACTTGATGTCTCACCATGAAACACGATATTGCTATAACATGGGATCTAATGGTCGAATCTGCTCCAAACTTCACATGTATGATAATAGTCCTGGCATGAACACACCCACATGACGCTCAGGAGTCAGAGTCATAGCGCCACCCAGTGGAGACGGGAAGTCGCAACGCATTGGTTCCTACACTGTCCGAAGGAGGCGAACATTCAGCGCCTCGTCTGCCGGTCGACCTCTGGCGAGACGGTGGCGGCCGCGCCAGGCCCCGAGTTGCGTGGGGTGCGAGGGCCCGTTCAACGCTGCTTGCAGCTTTAATTAGGGCCCGAGCACGAACCGTGCGAGAGCCCTATTGAAATCATAAAAATTATTCTTATTATTTTTCTTTTAAACCTTTGATCGCATTTTTGAGGGCCTGAACATGCCCAAAAAGTCAGGAAAATTTGCACACTCGTCACGTCTGGTGAAAATTTCGATATTTTATGGTCGTTACAAAGGGGCGTGGCAAAATGGCTCAATGGCGCCCCCTAACAGTTTTCAAAATCGAAGCCCCCTGCTTTAACTTTGCCTTAGGCGTATGAAATTTGGTACACATATGTATCATCCCGGGACGCACAAAAAAGCCTCTTGGAGCGACACCCTAAACCAAACAGGAAGTCGGCCATTTTGAATTGTTTTTTCAAAATAAGGTCATTTTTGGCCATTTCCACACGTTGTACTTGAGCGAACTCGTCCTACAGATTTTATCGGATTGACTTAAAAATTTACCTGTGCGTGCTCGACTACAGTGGGATCAATTTATTATTAAAAGATCTTCGTCACGTCGAAGGGCGCGGTCGCTGCGGAAGGGTCAATTTGGATATCTCACCAAAAAACACGAAGTTATACTACAACTACTACAACTTTGGTGTAGATGATCCTATCTGCACCAAACTTCACATGATGGATAATAGTCCCGCCCTGAACACATCTACATCAAAAAATTCAGTAATTGTCATAGCGCCCCCTGCTGGCAACAGGAAATACCATGTTTTACACTTTGAGGTGCTGCTCTGACCACATTTACCATATTCAACTCAAATTTGGTCAGAAAGGCCTTAACATGTTGGTAATGCTCCATGATGAAGAATTTTGACTGTCGTCAAACGGCGTTCCATCCGGAGGGCGGCGAAGTCGACCCTTCGCCAAAATGCATAAAAATGGCCTTAACTTTGGTGTTTTTGATGATATCCACCTGAAACTTCATATGTGTGTCAACAGTCCAGCCCTGAATATGTGATATGAATTTCGTCAATGGGCGTGGCCATATGGCTTGGCCACGCCCATTCATATGAATTACTTCCATAGGACGTCTCACCGATATGCACAAAAATTGGTACACATCTCCATCACCCCCAGACAAACAAAAAAGTCTCTTGGACCTCTAGGCTAAATTCAACAGGAAGTCGGCCATTTTGAATGTCATGGTCATTTTTGGTGTCGCGCACGCATCGTATTTTAACGAACTCCTCCTACAGAATTCATCAGAACGGCTTCAAAATTACCGATTACCATCTAGAACACTTCCTGATCAAAAGTTGTTAAAAGGTCTCGCAGAATCTAAAGGGCACGCCAGTTGTGGGAGGTTGAATTTTGACGTCTCGCCATGAAACAGGAAGTGGCAATAACTTCACTGTACTTGGTCAGATCTGTGTGAAACTTCACAGGTATATTGACAGTCCAACCCAGAACATATGTTATGAATTTCGTTAATAGGCGTGGCTAAATGGATTGGCCACGCCCATTCACACAAATAACCACCATAGGACGTCTCACTGATATGCACGAAACTTGGTAGACACATGTATAACATCCACACGCACAAAAAAGCCTCTTGCACGGATAGGCCACACCCGACAGGAAGTCGGCCATTTTGAAATTTACAGTCATTTTTGGCGTTTTCCACGTGTTGTATTTTAATGATCTCCTCCTCCAGAAATGAATCAATTAACTCCAAAACTGGTGTGTACCATCTACACAAGTGTGTGATCAAAACACATTAAGAGAATTGCTCAGCATGGAACGGTGTGGCTGTGACATGGCGTCGACACTTGATGTCTCACCATGAAACACGATATTGCTATAACATGGGATCTAATGGTCGAATCTGCTCCAAACTTCACATGTATGATAATAGTCCTGGCATGAACACACCCACATGACGCTCAGGAGTCAGAGTCATAGCGCCACCCAGTGGAGACGGGAAGTCACAACGCATTGGTTCCTACACTGTCCGAAGGAGGCGAACATTCAGCGCCTCGTCTGCCGGTCGACCTCTGGCGACACGGTGGCGGCCGCGCCAGGCCCCGAGTTGCGTGGGGTGCGAGGGCCCGTTCAACGCTGCTTGCAGCTTTAATTAGGGCCCGAGCACGTACCGTGCGAGGACCCTATTGTTTTCCTTAGGATTATTATTATTATTATTATTTTTTTCCGCGACTTTAAACGCATTTTTGGGGGCTTTAACATATTTCAAAACTCACCAAATTTGGCATGCACATTCGTCTTGGTGAAAATTTATGTGTACGCAAAATTTAAACGATGCGCGTTGCAAAATGGCGAAATGGCGCCCCCTAGAAAATTTCAATCGGCTCCCACCGGCAGCCCGTTTGACCAAATTCCACGAAATTCGGGGAGGTCGTGTATCATCCCAAGACGCACGAAAATGCGCAGTTGGACTTTTTTCTAAAACCAACAGGAAGCCGGCTATTTTGATTTGAATATTCATTTTTTTACCGATTTTGGCGATTTCCAAGAATTCTCTCAGAGCTATCTCCTCCTACACGGTTCATTGGATCGGCTTCAAATTTGGCGTGCTGGAACTAGACCACTTGATGATCAAAAGTTATCATACGATTTTCCCTATGTTAAACGGTTTGGCCGTCAGGTGGCGGCGAAATTTGACGTCTCGCCAAAAAAAACCCAAAAAACAAAAGTGCTATTACTTGGGCATGATAAGTCCGATCGGCACAAAACTTGCTGGGTATGATCGTAGTCCGGCCTTCATCACGCCAACATCAAAAAATTCCCCCGTTCTCAAAGCGCCCCCTGCTGGCGACAGGAAAAGCGATGTTTTAGACTTTGAGGTGCTACTCTCAGCACCTTCAGTATATCCAACTCAAAATCGGTCAGAAAGGCCTTAACACGTTGGTAATGCCACATGATGAACATTTGTGACGTATCGCCGAACGGCGTTCCGCCCACAGGGCGGCGAAGTCAACGGTTCGCCAAAACGCAGTTAAGTGGCCTTAACTTCAGTGTCCTTGGTCATATCTGCCTGAAACTTCACATGTGTGTTAACAGTCCAGCCCTGAACATGTGATATGAATTTTGTTGATGGGCGTGGCCAAATGGCTTGGCCACACCCTTTAAACATCAGCCCCTGCGGCACGTTTCACTGACATGCATGAAAATTGGTACACATATGTATCACATCCAGACGCACAAAAAAGTCTCTTGGACCCATTGGCCAAACCCAACAGGAAGTCGGCCATTTTGAATTTAATGGTCATTTTTGGCGTTTTCCACGTGTTGTATTTTAATGAACTCCACCTACAGGATGCATCAGAACAACTTCAAAATCATTGTGTGCCATCTAGACAAAGGTGTAATCAAAACTTAGAAGCAGATTTTTGCATCGTGAAACGGTTTGGCCGTCAGGTGGCGGCGAAGTTTGATGTCTCGCCATAAAACACGAAATTAGTATAACTTTGGCATACATTGTCCATTCTTCACCAAACTTCACATGTTTGTTAACAGTCCAGACCTGAATGTATAGTATGAGGTTCATCAATAAGCGTGGCCGTATGGCTTGGCCACGCCCCTTAAAGTGCAGCGTCCCCCATAACAACTTTCACAGACGTACACGAAAATCAGTATGCACATGTATCGTGTCCAGACGCACAAAAAAGCCTCTTGCACATGTAGGCCACACCCGACAGGAAGTCGGCCATTTTGAAATTTACAGTCATTTTTGGCGTTTTCCACGTGTTGTATTTTAATGATCTCCTCCTCCAGAAATGAATCAATTAACTCCAAAACTGGTGTGTACCATCTACACAAGTGTGTGATCAAAACATATTAAGAGAATTGCTCAGCATGGAACGGTGTGGCTGTGACATGGCGTCAACACTTGATGTCTCACCATGAAACGCGATATTGCTATAACATGGGATCTAATGGTCGAATCTGCTCCAAACTTCACATGTATGATAATAGTCCTGGCATGAACACACCCACATGACGCTCAGGAGTCAGAGTCATAGCGCCACCCAGTGGAGACGGGAAGTCGCAACGCATTGGTTCCTACACTGTCCGAAGGAAGCGAACATTCAGCGCCTCGTCTGCCGGTCGACCTCTGGCGAGACGGTGGCGGCCGCGCCAGGCCCCGAGTTGCGTGGGGTGCGAGGGCCCGTTCAACGCTGCTTGCAGCTTTAATTATTATTTTTTTTCGCTTGATCGCATTTTTGGGGGCTTTAACATATTCAAAAACTCACCAAATTTGACGTGCACATTCGTCTAGGGGACATTTATGTGTACGCAAAATTTAAACGATGCCCATTGCAAAATGGCGAAATGGCGCCCCCTAGAAAATTTCAATCGGCTCCCACCGGCAGCCCGTTTGACCAAATTCCACGAAATTCGGGGAGGTCGTGTATCATCCCAAGACGCTCGAAAATGCGCAGTTGGACTTTTTTCTAAAACCAACAGGAAGCCGGCTATTTTGATTTGAATATTCATTTTTTTACCGATTTTAGCGATTTTCAAGAATTCTCTCAGAGCTATCTCCTCCTAGACGGTTCATTGGATCGGCTTCAAATTTGCCGTGCTGCAACTAGACCACATGATGATCAAAAGTTATTAAAAGATCTTTCCCTCGTTAAACGGTTTGGCCGTCAGGTGGTGGCGAAGTTTGATGTCTCAAAAAAAAAACCCCAAAAACCCAGAATTGCTATTACTTGGGTGTGAAAGGTCCAATCGGCACAAAACTTGCTGGGTATGATCGTAGTCCCGCCCTGAACACGTCTACATCAAAAAATTCCCCTGTTCTCAAAGCGCCCCCTGCTGGCGACAGGAAAAGTGATTTTTTACACTTTGAGGTGCAGCTCTGAGCACGTTCAGCATATCCAACTCAAATTTGGTCAGAAAGGCCTCAACACGTTGTTAATGCTACATGATGAAGATTGTGACGTATCGTCAAACGGCGTTGCGCCCAGAGGGCGGCGAAGTCAATGCTTCGCCAAAACGTAGGAAAGTGGCCTTAACTTCAGTGTCCTTGGGCATATCTGCCTGAAACTTCACATGTGTTTTAAGAGTCCAGCCCTGACAATGTCATGTGAATTTCGTTGATGGGCGTGGCCAAATGGCTTGGCCACACCCTTTAAACATCAGCCCCTGCGGCACGTTTCACCGACATGCATGAAAATTGGTACACATATGTATCACATCCAGACGCACAAAAAACCCTCTTGGACCCATTGGCTACACCCAACAGGAAGTCAGCCATTTTGAATTTGACGCCAGATTGGGCGATTTGCACTCCTCATACTTTTTCTATCTCCTCCTACATGATTCATCGGATCGGCTTCAAATTTGGCGTGCATCAACTAGACCACTTGATGATCAAAAGTTATCATACGATTTTCCCTATGTTAAACGCTTTGGCTGTCAGGTGGCGGCGAAGTTTGATGTCTCGCCATAAAACACGAAATTAGTATAACTTTGGCATACATTGTCCA
Organism: Cephalopholis sonnerati; assembly: GCA_019142605.1. Lineage (NCBI taxonomy): Eukaryota > Metazoa > Chordata > Actinopteri > Perciformes > Serranidae > Cephalopholis > Cephalopholis sonnerati. The sequence goes on from JAGQAX010000020.1 coordinate 1,518,503, forward strand.
TTCTTCACCAAACTTCACATGTTTGTTAACAGTCCAGACCTGAATGTATAGTATGACTTTCATCAATAAGCGTGGCCGTATGGCTTGGCCACGCCCCTTAAAGTGCAGCGTCCCCCATAACAACTTTCACCGACGTGCACGAAAATCAGTATGCACATGTATCGTGTCCAGACGCACAAAAAAGCCTCTTGCACATATAGGCCACACCCGACAGGAAGTCGGCCATTTTGAAATTTACAGTCATTTTTGGCGTTTTCCACGTGTTGTATTTTAATGATCTCCTCCTCCAGAAATGAATCAATTAACTCCAAAACTGGTGTGTACCATCTACACAAGTGTGTGATCAAAACATATTAACAGAATTGCTCAGCATGGAACGGTGTGGCTGTGACATGGCGTCGACACTTGATGTCTCACCATGAAACACGATATTGCTATAACATGGGATCTAATGGTCGAATCTGCTCCAAACTTCACATGTATGATAATAGTCCTGGCATGAACACACCCACATGACGCTCAGGAGTCAGAGTCATAGCGCCACCCAGTGGAGACGGGAAGTCGCAACGCATTGGTTCTTACACTGTCCGAAGGAGGCGAACATTCAGCGACTCGTCTGCCGGTCGACCTCTGGCGACACGGTGGCGGCCGCGCCAGGCCCCGAGTTGCGTGGGGTGCGAGGGCCCGTTCAACGCTGCTTGCAGCTTTAATTATTAGGGCCCGAGCACCAAGCGGTGCGAGGACCCTATTGAAATGCAAGGAATTATTATTATTATTATTATTATTATTATTAGGGCCCGAGCACGTACCGTGCGAGGACCCTATTGAAATTGAAGGAATTATTATTATTATTACGACAAAAGTAAATCGCTTATTTGGAGGTTTTAACATGCTCAAAAACTCCTGAAATTTTGTGGTCGCATCAGTCGCGGTGTAAATTTACATATTTTAGGGTTCGGGGCAATGGACGGGTCAAAATGGCTAGGCCACGCCCATTAAAGAGCAATCTCCTCATAAACAGCGCCCTCCTCATCAATTTTCACGGATCTGCACGAAAATCGGTACACATGTAGATCATGCCGAGCCGCACAAAAAAGTCTCTTGGAGCCATAGGCCACGCCCAACAGGAAGTTGGCTATTTTGAATTTAGCGGCCATTTTTGGCGTTTTACCACGTGTCATATTTTGACGAACTCCTCCTACACAATTAATCAAAACGGCTTCAAAATCGCCGTGTACCAACTAGATAAGTTTGTGATCAAAAGTTATTCAAAGATCCGCTACCCGTCGAACACGGAATCGGCTTTTTGGCGGCGAAGTTTGAAGTTTGAAGTTTGTCTCGCCATGAAAAACGAAATTGCTATAACTTTGGCATTAATCGTCCAATCTGCACCAAACTTCACATGATTCATAATATTCCCGCCCTGAACACGTCTACATGCAGAAATTTTGTAATTACCCTAGCGCCCCCTGCTGGCGACAGGAAAAGCGATGTTTTTAGACTTTGACGTGCAGCTCTGACCACGTTCACCATATGCAACTCAAATTTGGTCAGACAGACCTCAAGACGTTGGTAATGTTACATTATGAAGATTGTGACTAGGCGTCAAACGGTGTTCCGCCCAGAGGGCGGCGAAGTCGAAAATTCGCCAAAACGCGTTGAAAATGGCTTTAATGACATTAACTTCTGTGTCCTTGGTCATATCTGCCTGAAACTTCACATGTGTGTTAACAGTCCAGGCTTGAACATGTGATATGAGTTTCGTTGATGGGCGTGGCCAAATGACTTGACCACGCCCTTTAAACATCAGCCCCTGCCGCACGTGTCACCGACATGCACGAAAATTGGTACACGCATGTATCACACCGAGACGCACAAAAAAGTCTCTCAGACCCACTGGCCATACCCAACAGGAAGTCGGCCATTTTGAATTTTGATGCTATTTTTGGCGTTTTCCACATGTTGTATTTTAACGAACTCCTCCTACAGGATTAATCAGAATGACTTCAAAATCACTGTGTGTGATCTAGACAAGGTTGTGATCAAAAGTTATTAAAAGATTTTTCCACAGTTAAACGGTTTGGCCGTCAGGTGGCGGCGAAGTTTGATGTCTCGCCATGAAACACGAAATTGCTATAATTTTGGGACACATTGTCCAATCTTCACCAAACTTCACATGATTCATAGTAGTCCCACACTGAACACGTCTACATGACAAAGTTCTGTGATAGTCATAACGCCCCCTAGTGGCGACAGGAAATGACATATTTTAAACTTTGATTGGCATTAACTTTATTATACTTGGTCCAATCTGACTGAAACTTCACATGGTTGTTAACAGTCCAGGCCTGAACATATGCTATGTGTTTCGTGGAATAGTGTGGTCGTATGGCTTGGCCACACCCCTTAAAGTGCAGCATCCCCCATAGCAAGTTTTGCCGATATGCACGAAAATAGGTGTGCACATGTATCATCCACAGACGCACAAAAAAGTCTCTTGAACACATAGGCCAAACCCAACAGGAAGTCAGCCATTTTGAATTTTGCGGTCATTTTTGGCGTTTTCCACGTGTTGTATTTTAATGAACTCCACCTACAGGATTTATCAGAACAACTTCAAAATCATTGTGTGCCATCTAGACAAAGGGGTAATCAAAACTTAGAAGCAGATTTTTGCATCGTGAAACGGTTTGGCCGTCAGATGGCGGCGAAGTTTGATGTCTCGCCATAAAACACGAAATTAGTATAACTTTGGCATACATTGTCCATTCTTCACCAAACTTCACATGTTTGTTAACAGTCCAGACCTGAATGTATAGTATGAGTTTCATCAATAAGCGTGGCTGTATGGCTTGGCCACGCCCCTTAAAATGCCGCGTCCCCCATAACAACTTTCACCGACGTGGACGAAAATCAGTATGCACATGTATCGTGTCCAGACGCACAAAAAAGTCTCTTGCACATGTAGGCCACACCCGACAGGAAGTCGGCCATTTTGAAATTTACAGTCATTTTTGGCGTTTTCCACGTGTTGTATTTTAATGATCTCCTCCTCCAGAAATGAATCAATTAACTCCAAAACTGGTGTGTACCATCTACACAAGTGTGTGATCAAAATATATTAAGAGAACTGCTCAGCATGGAACGGTGTGGCTGTGACATGGCGTCGACACTTGATGTCTCACCATGAAACACGATATTGCTATAACATGGGATCTAATGGTGGAATCTGCTCCAAACTTCACATGTATGATAATAGTCCTGGCATGAACACACCCACATGACGCTCAGGAGTCAGAGTCATAGCGCCACCCAGTGGAGACGGGAAGTCGCAACGCATTGGTTCCTACACTGTCCGAAGGAGGCGAACATTCAGCGCCTCGTCTGCCGGTCGACCTCTGGCGACACGGTGGCGGCCGCGCCAGGCCCCGAGTTGCGTGGGGTGCTCGGGCCCGTTCAACGCTGCTTGCAGCTTTAATTATTATTATTATTATTATTCTTCTTCTTCTTATCCGAAATCAACTGCCTTTTTGGGGGCCGTAACATACTCGAAAACTCATGAAACTTCACAGACTCGTCAAAAGTGGTGAAAATTTACGTATGGTAGGGGTTTCATGACAACTTGCATAAAATTGGCTCAGTAGCGCCCCCTACTAATTTTCAACATGTTTTGGGCTATAACTCCCAGACCATACGTCGCACATTCACAAACCTCATATCATCAGATTCCCTGAATATTGCTGAATCACCTGGGTGGGGCCTCGCCCATTTCCGTCTTAAATTTTTTGCGCAAAATCACGAAAACTGGAAAACCTATTTTTTCGAACTCGTCCTTGGGGTTTTGTCCGTTCAGCGTGAAACTTGGCAAGTACAGTCTGCAGCTGGACCTGATCTAAAGTTATCAAAGGAATTTTGATTGGTGACAATATGCGTAAATTATTAACGAATAAATTTTTCTAGCTAGCTATAAGAAGGCGAACTGTGGCATATTTCGGTCAAAATAAATGCTAACAACACCAAATCTGAGATCCTTGCTTGACATGTGACTGTGAAGGTGTGAGCCAAATTTGGCTAATGTTGGCCACTAGGGGGCGCTGCAAATATGGGAAATTTATATCTCGTAAATGGCTGCACCGATTTTTACGAAATTTGGTGAGTATGATGCTGGGCCCCTCCCGAGGCCATATCGTGAAGTTAGTCATGACTGGTCAAAGTGGGCGTGGCTTATTACAAGATAAAAAACAAACATTGATTTCAGCTCAAGTATTACGCTGAGGGCTGTGAAATTCACAGGGTATATATAGAATAACATCCAGACCACCCATAGCAACAACTGTCTGTCTACTCCACTAGGTGGCGCTATAATGGATGCAAACGCATTTTGGCCTGTAACTTCCACATTTTACATCACATCTTCATAAACCTTATATCCACGTGTTCCCTAAATAGAGTCGCATCTTCTGACATAGGCCACGCCCACTCCCATAGCATATTCCTCTTTGTAAGTTACTACACATCAAAAACCTACTTTTTCGAACTCCTCCTAGCGTTTAAGTCACATCTTCACGAAACTTTGCACATACAATCTCCAGACATGCCTGACCAAAAGTTATCAAAAGAATTTTCCTACTCCAAAAAATGCGCTAGCTAAAAATAAACAGTTTTTATCTGCTAGCTGAAAAACACATACCTTTGCTTATTTTTGTCAAAGTAAAAGATATCAATATCCAACTCATGTCACTTCTTTCAGACGCCATCCAGACACTCTGTGCCAAATTTGGCAGAAATTGGCCAATAGGGGGCGCTATAATCACAGAAAAATCAAGTGACATGAAAATTCATCGATTCGCACGAAATTTGGCGAGCGTGATGTGGAGTCACTCCTGATGCCAGCTGTAAAGCTTGGTGATGTTTGGTCACCGTGGCCACGCCTTATTCGCCATAAAACACGAAGTTGTTTTTGAGGGGTAAGGGATGCTTGTAAAGTCATGAAACTTGGCATACATATGATTGGGTGCGATTTGTGTTGCCTGATGTGACTTTTGTGCTTTGATGTGCCAACATGGCTCAACAGCGCCCCCTACAAATTTTCTACGAAGCAGCCCCCGGAGCTGGTTTGACCTACAGCTATGAAAGTTGGTACGCACGTGCATCACTGCAAGACATACAGAAAAACCTCTTGCAGCCATGTGCCAAACCCAACAGGAAGTCCGCCATTTTGAATTAGCTTGTAACTGGTTCGCAACTTCACCATACATGTTCCAAACTTCCTCAAATTTCAAAGAATTGATGACAGTCCTGCCCTGAACACATCTATACGCCAACACTTGGTTATTAGTACGGCGCCACCTACTGGCAAAATTACATGTATTCGTATGATTTGAGGGATATGACGTGTAAGTCCTGCGTGAGGGGTCAACCTTCGACAGGAATGAACGGCGGCGTGAGCCGGCGTCCTGCCAGCGCCCTTGAGTTGTGTGAAGGTGCGAGGGCCCGTTCAATGCTGCTTGCAGCTTTAATTATTATTATTATTATTAGGGCCCGAGCACGTACCGTGCGAGGACCCTATTGTTTTCCTTAGGATTATTATTATTATTATTAGGGCCCGAGCACGTACCGTGCGAGGACCCTATTGTTTTCCTTAGGATTATTATTATTATTATTATTATTATTATTATTTTTTTCCGCGACTTTAAACGCATTTTTGGGGGCTTTAACATATTCGAAAACTCACCAAATTTGGCATGCACATTCGTCTTCGTGAAAATTTATGTGTACGCAAAATTTAAACGATGCCCGTTACAAAATGGCGAAATGGCGCCCCCTAGAAAATTTCAATCGGCTCCCACCGGCAGCCCGTTTGACCAAATTCCACGAAATTCGGGGAGGTCGTGTATCATCCCAAGACGCACGAAAATGCGCAGTTGGACTTTTTTCTAAAACCAACAGGAAGCCGGCTATTTTGATTTGAATATTCATTTTTTTACGATTTTGGCGATTTTCGAGAATTCTCCCAGAGCTATCTCCTCCTACACGGTTCATCGGATCGGCTTCAAATTTGGCGTGCTGGTACCAGACCACTTGATGATCAAAAGTTATCATACGATTTTCCCTACGTTAAACGGTTTGGCCGTCAGGTGGCGGCGAAGTTTGACGTCTCGCCAAAAAAACCCCCAATAAACAAAAGTGCTATTACTTGGGCATGATGAGTCCGATCGGCACAAAACTTGCTGGGTATGATCGTAGTCCGGCCTTCATCACGCCAACATCAAAATATTCCCCCGTTCTCAAAGCGCCCCCTGCTGGCGACAGGAAAAGCGATGTTTTAGACTTTGAGGTGCTACTCTCAGCACGTTCAGTATATCCAACTCAAAATTGGTCAGAAAGGCCTCAACACGTTGGTAATGCTACATGATAAAGATTTGTGACGTATTGCCGAACGGCGTTCCGCCCACAGGGCGGCGAAGTCAACGGTTCGCCAAAACGCAGTTAAGTGGCCTTAACTTCAGTGTCCTTGGTCATATCTGCCTGAAACTTTACATGTGTGTTAACAGTCCAGCCCTGAACATGTGATATGAATTTCGTTGATGGGCGTGGCCAAATGGCTTGGCCAAACCCTTTAAACATCAGCCCCTGCGGCACGTTTCACTGACATGCATGAAAATTGGTACACATATGTATCACTTCCAGACGCACAAAAAAGTCTCTTGGAGCCATTGGCCAAACCCAACAGGAAGTCGGCCATTTTGAATTTAATGGTCATTTTTGGCGTTTTCCACGTGTTGTATTTTAATGATCTCCTCCTCCAGAAATGAATCAATTAACTCCAAAACTGGTGTGTACCATCTACACAAGTGTGTGATCAAAACATATTAAGAGAATTGCTCAGCATGGAACGGTGTGGCTGTGACATGGCGTCGACACTTGATGTCTCACCATGAAACACGATATTGCTATAACATGGGATCTAATGGTCGAATCTGCTCCAAACTTCACATGTATGATAATAGTCCTGGCATGAACACACCCACATGACGCTCAGGAGTCAGAGTCATAGCGCCACCCAGTGGAGACGGGAAGTCGCAACGCATTGGTTCCTACACTGTCCGAAGGAGGCGAACATTCAGCGCCTCGTCTGCCGGTCGACCTCTGGCGACACGGTGGCGGCCGCGCCAGGCCCCGAGTTGCGTGGGGTGCGAGGGCCCGCTCAACGCTGCTTGCAGCTTTAATTATTATTATTATTATTTTTTTTTTTTTTTTTTTTTTCCGCGACTTTAAACGCATTTTTGGGGGCTTTAACATATTCGAAAACTCACCAAATTTGGCATGCACATTCGTCTTGGTGAAAATTTATGTGTACGCAAAATTTAAACGATGCGCGTTGCAAAATGGCGAAATGGCGCCCCCTAGAAAATTTCAATCGGCTCCCACCGGCAGCCCGTTTGACCAAATTCCACGAAATTCGGGGAGGTCGTGTATCATCCCAAGACGCACGAAAATGCGCAGTTGGACTTTTTTCTAAAACCAACAGGAAGCCGGCTATTTTGATTTGAATATTCATTTTTTTACCGATTTTGGCGATTTCCAAGAATCTCTCAGAGCTATCTCCTCCTACACGGTTCATTGGATCGGCTTCAAATTTGGCGTGCTGGAACTAGACCACTTGATGATCAAAAGTTATCATACGATTTTCCCTACGTTAAACGGTTTGGCCGTCAGGTGGCGGCGAAGTTTGACGTCTCGCCAAAAAAAACCCCAAAAAACAAAAGTGCTATTACTTGGGCATGATAAGTCCGATCGGCACAAAACTTGCTGGGTATGATCGTAGTCAGGCCTTCATCACGCCAACATCAAAAAATTCCCCCGTTCTCAAAGCGCCCCCTGCTGGCGACAGGAAAAGCGATGTTTTAGACTTTGAGGTGCTACTCTCAGTACGTTCAGTATATCCAACTCAAAATTGGTCAGAAAGGCCTTAACACGTTGGTAATGCTACATGATGAAGATTTGTGACGTATCGCCGAACGGCGTTCCGCCCACAGGGCGGCGAAGTCAACGGTTCGCCAAAACGCAGTTAAGTGGCCTTAACTTCAGTGTCCTTGGTCATATCTGCCTGAAACTTCACATGTGTGTTAACAGTCCAGCCCTGAACATGTGATATGAATTTCGTTGATGGGCGTGGCCAAATGGCTTGGCCACACCCTTTAAACATCAGCCCCTACGGCACTTTTCACCGACATGCATGAAAATTGGTACACATATGTATCACATCCAGACGCACAAAAAAGCCTCTTGGACCCATTGGCTACACCCAACAGGAAGTCAGCCATTTTGAATTTGACGCCAGATTGGGCGATTCGCACTCCTCGTACTTTTTCTATCTCCTCCTACATGATTCATCGGATCGGCTTCAAATTTGGCGTGCATCAACTAGACCACTTGATGATCAAAAGTTATCATACGATTTTCCCTATGTTAAACGGTTTGGCTGTCAGGTGGCGGCGAAGTTTGACGTCTCGCCGAAAAAACAAAAGTGCTATTACTTGGGCATGATAAGTCCGATCGGCACAAAACTTGCTGGGTATGATCGTAGTCCGGCCTTCATCACGCCAACATCAAAAAATTCCCCCGTTCTCAAAGTGCCCCCTGCTGGCGACAGGAAAAGCAATGTTTTAGACTTTGAGGTGCTACTCTCAGCACGTTCAGTATATCCAACTCAAAATTGGTCAGAAAGGCCTCAACACGTTGGTAATGCTACATGATGAAGATTTGTGACGTATCGCCGAACGGCGTTCCGCCCACAGGGCGGCGAAGTCAACGGTTCGCCAAAACGCAGTTAAGTGGCCTTAACTTCAGTGTCCTTGGTCATATCTGCCTGAAACTTCACATGTGTGTTAACAGTCCAGCCCTGAACATGTGATATGAATTTCGTTGATGGGCGTGGCCAAATGGCTTGGCCACACCCTTTAAACATCAGCCCCTACGGCACGTTTCACCGACATGCATGAAAATTGGTACACATATGTATCACATCCAGACGCACAAAAAAGCCTCTTGCACATATAGGCCACACCCGACAGGAAGTCAGCCATTTTGAATTTGACGCCACATTGGGCGATTCGCACTCCTCGTACTTTTTCTATCTCCTCCTACATGATTCATCGGATCGGCTTCAAATTTGGCGTGCATCAACTAGACCACTTGATGATCAAAAGTTATCATACGATTTTCCCTATGTTAAACGGTTTGGCTGTCAGGTGGCGGCGAAGTTTGACGTCTCGCCAAAAAAACCCCAAAAAACAAAAGTGCTATTACTTGGGCATGATAAGTCCGATCGGCACAAAACTTGCTGGGTATGATCGTAGTCCGGCCTTCATCACGCCAACATCAAAAAATTCCCCCGTTCTCAAAGTGCCCCCTGCTGGCGACAGGAAAAGCGATGTTTTAGACTTTGAGGTGCTACTCTCAGCACGTTCAGTATATCCAACTCAAAATTGGTCAGAAAGGCCTCAACACGTTGGTAATGCTACATGATGAAGATTTGTGACGTATCGCCGAACGGCGTTCCGCCCACAGGGCGGCGAAGTCAACGGTTCGCCAAAACGCAGTTAAGTGGCCTTAACTTCAGTGTCCTTGGTCATATCTGCCTGAAACTTTACATGTGTGTTAACAGTCCAGCCCTGAACATGTGATATGATGGGCGTGGCCAAATGGCTTGGCCACACCCACACGTTTCACTGACATGCATGAAAATTGGTACACATATGTATCACATCCAGACGCACAAAAAAGTCTCTTGGACCCGTTGGCCAAACCCAACAGGAAGTCGGCCATTTTGAATTTAATGGTCATTTTTGGCGTTTTCCACGTGTTGTATTTTAATGAACTCCACCTACAGGATGCATCAGAACAACTTCAAAATCATTGTGTGCCATCTAGACAAAGGTGTAATCAAAACTTAGAAGCAGATTTTTGCATCGTGAAACGGTTTGGCCGTCAGGTGGCGGCGAAGTTTGATGTCTCGCCATAAAACACGAAATTAGTATAACTTTGGCATACATTGTCCATTCTTCACCAAACTTCACATGTTTGTTAACAGTCCAGACCTGAATGTATAGTATGAGGTTCATCAATAAGCGTGGCCGTATGGCTTGGCCACGCCCCTTAAAGTGCAGCGTCCCCCATAACAACTTTCACCGACGTGCACGAAAATCAGTATGCACATGTATCGTGTCCAGACGCACAAAAAAGCCTCTCGCACATATAAGCCACACCCGACAGGAAGTCGGCCATTTTGAAATTTGCAGTCATTTTTGGCGTTTTCCACGTGTTGTATTTTAATGATCTCCTCCTCCAGAAATGAATCAATTAACTCCAAAACTGGTGTGTACCATCTACACAAGTGTGTGATCAAAACAGATTAAGAGAATTGCTCAGCATGGAACGGTGTGGCTGTGACATGGCGTCGACACTTGATGTCTCACCATGAAACGCGACATTGCCATAACATGGGATCTAATGGTCGAATCTGCTCCAAACTTCACATGTATGATAATAGTCCTGGCATGAACACACCCACATGACGCTCAGGAGTCAGAGTCATAGTGCCACCCAGTGGAGACGGGAAGTCGCAACGCATTGGTTCCTACACTGTCCGAAGGAGGCGAACATTCAGCACCTCGTCTGCCGGTCGACCTCTGGCGACACGGTGGCGGCCGCGCCAGGCCCCGAGTTGCGTGGGGTGCGAGGGCCCGCTCAACGCTGCTTGCAGCTTTAATTATTATTATTCTTCTTCTTATCCGAAATCAACTGCCTTTTTGGGGGGCGTAACATACTCGAAAACTCATGAAACTTCACACACTCGTCAGAAGTGGTGAAAATTTACATATGGTCGGGGTTTCATGACAAAGTGCACAAAAATTGCTCAATAGCGCCCCCTACTCATTTTCAACGTATTTTGGGCTATAACTCCCAGACCATGTGTCGCACGATCACAAACCTCATATCCACAGATTCCCTGAATAGTTCTGAATCACCTGGATGGGGCCAACCCCATTTCCGCCTTATTTTTTTTTCGCAAAATCGCGAAAACTGGAAAACCTACTTTTTCGAACTCCTCCTTGGGGTTTTGTCCGTTCAGCGTGAAACTTGGCCAGTACAGTCTTCGTCTGGATCTGATATAAAGTTATCAAAGGAATTTTGTTAGGTCAAAATATTCGCAAGTTATTAACGAATAAATTTTTCTAGCTAGTTATAAAAAGGCGAACTGCTGCATATCTCGGTCAAAATAAATGCTACCAAGACCAAATCTGAGATCCTGGATTTACATGTCACGGTGAGGGAAAGAACCAAATTTAGCTAATTTTGGCCACTAGGGGGCGCTGCAAATATGGGAAATTTATATCTCGTAAATGGCTGCACCAATATTTATGAAATTTGGTGAGTATGATGCTGGTCCCCTCCTGAGGCCATACTTTGAAGTTAGTCACGACTGGTAAAAGTGGGCGTGGCTAATTACAAGATAAAAAACAAACATTGATTTCAGCTCAAGTATTATGCTGAGGGCTGTGAAATTAACAGGGTATATAGAGAATAGCATACAGACCAACCATAGCAAAAATTGTGCATCTACTCCACTAGGTGGCGCTATAACGGATGCAAACGCATTTTGGCCTATAACTTCCACATTTTAAATCACATCTTCATAAACTTTATATCCACGTGTTCCCTACACGCAGTCGCATCTTCTGACATAGGCCACGCCCACTCCCACTGCAAATTTCTCTTTGTAATTGACTATACATCAAAAACCTACTTTTTCGAACTCCTCCTAGCGTTTAAGCTCCATCTTCACAAAACTTTGCACATACAATCTCCAGACTTGCCTGACCAGAAGTTATCAAAAGAATTTTGCTACTCCAAAAAATGCGCTAGCTAAAGATAATTTTTTTCCATTCTGGCAACAATTGAATCATAGGCAACTGGACTTAGATTTGTCTAGAAGACGTTTCGCCTCTTATCCAAGCGGCTTCATCAGTTCGTAACGCAACCGGTCTGACTAGTCCCCACTAGTCTGACAAACAGTGGAGTAAGACTCAGGTTTTTAACCTCTGTGGAGGTGTACGCCCACCACTCTCAAAGGACAATACTTCGTTAGTGGAGTTTCACTGGACCATTGTTTGGGTCCGGAGAGTCACACTAGTGAACGACAGTCGTCAGGAGTGAGTGGGGCCACTGGTGAACAACAGTCGTTAGGCATGATGTGTGGTTACCAGTGAACGACTGTCATTATGTTTCTTTGAGCCACTTGAGGTTAGTTTCAGGCAGTCTTTGTTATTCAATCTCCTAGGTACCGTAGCAAGAGCTGCATTGTAGATGGGGGATAGGTGATGTCGCAATCCACCTCCCCTGTTTAGAGACGGTTTCTCTATAGCTAAAGATAAAAAACTAGCTAAAAAACACATACTGTTGCATATTTTTGTCACAGTAAAACCTATCAACTTCAAACTCGAATCACTTGTTTCAAAGGTCAACCAGAGGGTCTGTGCCACATTTGGTGGAAATTGGCCAATAGGTGGCGCTATAAACAGAGAAAAATCAAGTGACATGAAAATTGATCGATTCGCGCGAAATTTGGCGAGCGTGATGTGGAGTCACTCCCGAGGCCACCCATCAAGCTTAGTGATGTTTCGTCACCGTGGCAACACCTAATTCACCATAAAAGACGACGTTGATTTTAAGGGGTAAGGGATGCTTGTAAAGTCAGGAAACTTGGCACACATATGACAGGGTCCAATTTGTGTTGTCTGATGGGATTTTTCTGCTCTGATATGCCAACATGCCTCATCAGCGCCCCCTACAAATTTTCTACGATGCAGCCCCCGAAGCTGGTTTGACCTACATCTATGAAACTTGGTACGCACTTGCATCACTGAAAGACGTATAAAAAAGCCTCTTGCACCCATGTGCCAAACCCAACAGGAAGTCGGCCATTTTGAATTTGCTTGTAACTGGTTTGCAACTTCACCATACATGTTCCAATGTTCCCCAAACTTGACAGGATTGATGACAGTCCTGCCCTGAACACATCTATATGCCAATACGTGCTTATTAGTATGGCGCCACCTACTGGCAAAATTACATTTCTTCGTATGTTTTGAGGGATATCACGTGTAACTCCTACGTGAGGGGTCTGCCTTCGACAGGAATGAACGGTGGCATGAGCCGGCGTCCTGCCAGAGCCGTCGAGTTGTGTGAAGGTGCGAGGGCCCGTTCAATGCTGCTTGCAGCTTTAATTATTAGGGCCCGAGCACGTACCGTGCGAGGACCCTATTGAAATTGAAGGAATTATTATTATTATTATTATTATTATTATTACGACAAAAGTAAATCGCTTATTTGGAGGTTTTAACATGCTCAAAAACTCCTGAAATTTGGCGGTCGCATCAGTCGCAGTGTAAATTTACGTATTTTAGGGTTCGCGGCAATGGACGGGTCAAAATGGCTAGGCCACGCCCATTAAAGAGCAATCTCCTTATAAACAGCGCCCTCCTCATCAATTTTCACGGATCTGCACGAAAATCGGTACACATGTAGATCATGCCGAGCCGCACAAAAAAGTCTCTTGGAGCCATAGGCCACGCCCAACAGGAAGTTGGCTATTTTGAATTTAGCGGCCATTTTTGGCGTTTTACCACGTGTCATATTTTGACGAACTCCTCCTACACGATTAATCAAAACGGCTTCAAAATCGCCGTGTACCAACTAGATAAGTTTGTGATCAAAAGTTATTCAAAGATCCGCTACCCGTCGAACACGGAATCGGCTTTTTGGCGGCGAAGTTTGAAGTTTGAAGTTTGTCTCGCCATGAAAAACGAAATTGCTATAACTTTGGCATTAATCGTCCGATCTGCACCAAACTTCACATGATTCATAATATTCCCGCCCTGAACACGTCTACACGCAGAAATTTTGTAATTACCCTAGCGCCCCCTGCTGGCGACAGGAAAAGCGATGTTTTTAGACTTTGATGTGCAGCTCTGACCACGTTCACCATATGCAACTCAAATTTGGTCAGACAGACCTCAAGACGTTGGTAATGCTACATTATGAAGATTGTGACTAGGCGTCAAACGGTGTTCCGCCCAGAGGGCGGCGAAGTCGAAAATTCGCCAAAACGCGTTGAAAATGGCTTTAATGACATTAACTTCTGTGTCCTTGGTCATATCTGCCTGAAACTTCACATGTGTGTTAACAGTCCAGGCTTGAACATGTGATATGAGTTTCGTTGATGGGCGTGGCCAAATGACTTGACCACGCCCTTTAAACATCAGCCCCTGCCGCACGTGTCACCGACATGCACGAAAATTGGTACACGCATGTATCACACCGAGACGCACAAAAAAGTCTCTCGGACCCACTGGCCATACCCAACAGGAAGTCGGCCATTTTGAATTTTGATGCTATTTTTGGCGTTTTCCACATGTTGTATTTTAACAAACTCCTCCTACAGGATTAATCAGAATGACTTCAAAATCACTGTGTGTGATCTAGACAAGGTTGTGATCAAAAGTTATTAAAAGATTTTTCCACAGTTAAACGGTTTGGCCGTCAGGTGGCGGCGAAGTTTGATGTCTCGCCATGAAACACGAAATTGCTATAATTTTGGGACACATTGTCCAATCTTCACCAAACTTCACATGATTCATAATAGTCCCACACTGAACACGTCTACATGACAAAGTTCTGTGATAGTCATAACGCCCCCTAGTTATTAGTCTTCTTCTTCTTATCCGAAATCAACTGCCTTTTTGGGGGCCGTAACATACTCGAAAACTCATGAAACTTCACAGACTCGTCAGAAGTGGTGAAAATTTACATATGGTAGGGGTTTCATGACAACGTGAAAAAAAATGGCTCAGTAGCGCCCCCTACTCATTTTCAATGTATTTTGGGCTATAACTCCCAGATCATGTGTCGCACATTCAAAAACCTCATATCACCACATTCCCTGAATAGCGCTGAATCACCTGGAAGGGGCCACGCCCATTTCCGCCTAAAATTTTTTTTGCAAATGCGCAAAACCTGGAAAACGTACTTTTTCGAACTCCTCCTTAGGGTTTTGTCCGTTCAGCGTGAAACTTGGCAGGTACAGTCTTTGACTGGACCTGATCTAAAGTTATCACAGGAATTTTGATTGGTCAAAATATGCGCAAATTATTAACGAACAAATTTTTCTAGCTAGCTACAAAAAGGCGAACTGTGGTATATCTCGGTCAAAATACATGCTAACAACACCAAATCTCAGATCCTTGCTTGACCTGTGCCTGTGAGTATGTGAGCCAAATGTGGCTAATGTTGGCCACTAGGGGGCGCTGCAAATATGGAAAATTAATATCATGTAAATGGCTTCACCGAGTTTTACGAAATTTGGTGGGTATGATGCTGGGCCACTCCTGAGGCCATGTCTTGAGGTTCATCACGACTGGTCAAAGTGGGCGTGGCTTATTACAAGATAAACAACAAACATTTATTTCAGCTCAAGTATTATGCTGAGGGCTATGAAATTGATAGGCTATATATAGAACAGCATACAGACCACCCATAGAAACAATTGTGTGTCTACCACACTAGGTGGCGCTATAACAGCTGCAAACGCATTTTGGCCTGTAACTTCCACATTTTAAATCACATCTTCATAAACTTCATATCCACGTGTTCCCTAAATAGCGTCGCATCTTCTGACATAGGCCACGCCCACTCCCACTGCACATTTCTCTTTGTAAGTCACTATACATCAAAAACCTACTTTTTCGAACTCCTCCTAGCGTTTAAGGTCCATCTTCACGAAAGTTTGCACATACAATCTCCAGACTTGCCTGACCAGAAGTTATCAAAAGAATTTTGCTACTACAAAAACTGCGCTAGCTAAAAATAAACATTTTTTTTCTGCTAGCTAAAAAACACATACCATTGCATATTTTTGTCAAAGTAAAAGCTATCCATGTCAAACTCAATTCACTTCTTTCAGACATCATCCAGACACTCTGTGCTAAATTTGGCAGAAGTTGGCAAATAGGGGGCGCTATAATCAGAGAAAAATCAAGTGACATGAAAATTCATATATTTGCACGAAATTTGGTGAGCATGATGTGGAGTCACTCCTGACGCCAGCTGTAAAGCTTAGTGATGTTTGGTCACCGTGGCGACGCCTTATTCGCCATAAAAGACGAAGTTGTTTTTGAGGGGTAAGGGATGCTTGTAAAGTCATGAAACTTGACACACACGAAAGGATCCGATGTGGGTTGTCTGATGTGATTTTTTGGCTCTGATGTGCCAACATGGCTCAACAGCGCCCCCTACAAATTTTCTACGAAGCAGCCCCCGAAGCTGGTTTGACCTACATCTATGAAACTTGGTACGCACATGCATCACTGAAAGACGTATAAAAAAGCCTCTTGCAGCCATGTGCCAAAACCAACAGGAAGTCCGCCATTTTGAATTTGCTTGTAACTGGTTCGCAACTTCACCATACATGTTCCAATCTTCCCCAAACTTCACAGGATTGCTGACAGTCCTGCCCTGCACACATCTATACGCCAATACTTGGTTATTAGTATGGCGCCACCTACTGGCAAAATTACACGTGTTCTATGATTTGAGGGATATGACGTGTAAATCCTGCGTGAGGGGTCTGCCTTCGACAGTGATGAACGGCGGCGTGAGCCGGCGTCCTGCCAGCGCCCTCGAGTTGCGTGAAGGTGCGAGGGCCCGTTCAATGCTGCTTGCAGCTTTAATTCTTCTTCTTCTTCTTCTTCTTCAGAAATGTTTTCGCAAATTCCCGTGAGATGGTACATCATAGAGACATGAAATTTTCACCAATAACTGGAAGTTGTGTGCAAATGGTGCTCATAATATAGAAATACCAATTGGCCAGATGGTGGCGCTATAAACAAGGTAAATGCGTTTTGGGCTATAACTCCCACACCATATGTCGCACATTCAAAAACATCATATCCCCAGATTCCCTGAATAGTGCTGAATCACCTGGGCTAGGCCACGCCCATTTCCGCCTAGAAATTTTTTCACAAAATCGCGAAAAATGAAAAACCTTCTTTTTCTATCTCCTCCTTGGGTTTTTGTCCAATCAGCGTGAAACTTGGCACGGACAGTCTTCTCTTGGACTTGATCTAAAGTTATCAAAAGAATTTTGTCCAGTCAAAAAATGCGCAAATGATAAACGAATACATTTTTCTAGCTAGCTATAAAAACGCGAACTGTTGCATATCTCGGTCAAAATAAATGCTAACAACACCAAATCGGAGATCCTTGATTGGCATGTGACTGTGAGGGTATGAGCCAAATTTGGCGAATGTTGGCCACTAGGGGGCGCTGCAAATATAGGAAATTTGTATCTCTTAAATGGCTGCACCGATTTTTACCAAATTTGGTGGGTATGATGCTGGGTCACTCCTGAGGCCATATCTTGAAGTTCATCACGATTGTTCAAAGTGGGCGTGGCTTATTACAAGATAAAAAACAAACATTTATTTTAGCTCAAGTATTATGTTGAGACCTATGAAATTCACAGGGTATATAAAGGATAGGACACAGACCATCCATACCAAATATTTTGTGTCTACTCCACTAGGTGGCGCTATAACGGGTGAAAATGCATTTTGGCCTGTAAGTTCCACATTTTAAATCACATTTTCATAAACTTTATATCCACGTGTTCCCTACATAGCGTCTCATCTTCTGACATAGGCCACGCCCACTTCCACTGCATATTTCTCTTTGTAAGTCACTACACATCAAAAACCTACTTTTTCTATCTCCTCCTAGCGTTTACGCTCCATCTGCACGAAACTTTGCACATACAATCTCCAGATGTGCCTGATGAAAAGTTAGCAAAAGAATTTTGCTAATCCAAAAAATATGGTAGATACAAAGGAACAATTTTTTTCTGCTAGCTAAAAAACACATGCCGCTGCATATTTTTGTCAACGTAAAAGCTATCGATGTCAAACTCAAGTCACTTGTTTTAGACGTCAACCAGAGGATCCGTGCCAAATTTGGCGGAAATTGGCCAATAGGGGGCGCTATAAACAGAGAAACACCAAGTGAAATGAAATTTCACAAAATCCGGCCATAAATTAATGAGGGTTTTTTCAAACATCAACAAACTCAGTGTATCAAAGGTCTTAATCTTACCCACCTTTCAAAATTTAAAGGGCTATGCTGGCTTGAACCCCGGAATTGCCGCTTGCGGCTATATTTCTTCTTCTTCTTCCGTTTCTTCAGAAATGTTTTCGCAAATTCCCGTGAGATGGTACATCATAGAGACATGAAATTTTCACCAATAACTGGAAGTTGTGTGCAAATGGTGCTCATAATATAGAAATACCAATTGGCCAGATGGTGGCGCTATAACCAAGGTCAATGCGTTTTGGGTTATAACTCACACACCATATGTCGCACATTCAAAAACGTTATATCCACAGATTCCCTGGATAGTCCTGAATCACCTGGGCTAGGCCACGCCCATTTCCGCCTTGAAATTTTTTTCACAAAATCGCAAAAACTTGAAAACCTTCTTTTTCTATCTCCTCCTTGGGGTTCCATCCGATTAGCGTGAAACTTGGCACGTACAGTCTTCAGCTGGACCTGATCTAAAGTTATTCACAGAATTTTGTTTGGTCAAAAGATGCGCAAATTATTAATGAATACATTTTTCTAGCTAGCTATAAAAACGCGAACTGTTGCATATCTCGGTCAAAGTAAATGCTAACAACACCAAATCGGAGATCCTTGGTTGGCATGTGACTGTGAGGGTATGAGCCAAATTTGGCGAATGTTGGCCACTAGGGGGCGCTGCAAATATGGGAAATTTGTATCTCTTAAATGGCTGCACCGATTTTTACCAAATTTGGTGGGTATGATGCTGGGTCACTCCTGAGACCATATCTTGAAGTTCATCACGATTGGTCAAAGTGGGCGTGGCTTATTACAAGATAAAAAACAAACATTTATTTTAGCTCAAGTATTATGTTGAGAGCTATGAAATTCACAGAGTATATATAGAATAGGACACAGACCAACCATACCAAAAATTGTGTGTCTACTCCACTAGGTGGCGCTATAACGGGTGAAAACGCATTTTGGCCTGTAACTTCCACATTTTAAATCACATTTTCATAAACTTTATATCCACGTGCTCCCACAATAGAGTCGCATCTTCTGACATAGGCCACGCCCACTTCCACTGCATATTTCTCTTTGTAAGTCACTACATATCAAAAACCTACTTCTTCTATCTCCTCCTAGCGTTTAGGCTCCATCTGCACGAAACTTTGCACATACAATCTCCAGATGTGCCTGATGAAAAGTTATCAAAAGAATTTTGCTACTCCAAAAAATGTGGTAGATATAAAGGAACAATTTTTTTCTGCTAGCTAAAAAACACATACCGTTGCATATTTTTGTCAAAGTAAAAGCTATCGACGTCAAACTCAAGTCACTTGTTTTAGACGTCAACCAGAGGATCTGTGCCAAATTTGGCGGAATTTGGCCAATAGGGGGCGCTATAAACAGAGAAACATCAAGTGAAATGAAATTTCACAAAATCCGGCCATAAATCAATGAGGGTTTTTTTCAAACATCAACAAAGTCAGTATATCAAAGGTCTTGATCTTACCCACCTTTCAAAATTTAAATGGCTATGCTGGCTTGAACCCCGGAATTGCCGCTTGCGGCTATATTTATTAGGGGTTCAAGCCCGAAGGGCTGAAACCCTATTGTTTTCCTACTGTTTTATTATTATTATTATTATTCTTCTTCTTCTTCTTCTTCTTCTTGTTCTTCAGAAATGTTTTCGCAAATTCCCGTGAGATGGTACATCATAGAGACATGAAATTTTCACCAATAACTGGAAGTTGTGTGCAAATGGTGCTCATAATATAGAAATACCAATTGGCCAGATGGTGGCGCTATAACCAAGGTCAATGCGTTTTGGGCTATAACTCCCACACCATATGTCGCACATTCAAAAACGTTATATCCACAGATTCCCTGGATAGTCCTGAATCACCTGGGATAGGCCACGCCCATTTCCGCCTAGAAATTTTTTTCACAAAATCGCAAAAACTTGAAAACCTTCTTTTTCTATCTCCTCCTTGGGATTTTGTCCAATCAGCGTGAAACTTGGCACGTACAGTCTTTAGCTGGACCTGATCTAAAGTTACTCACAGAATTTTGTTTCGTCGAAAAATGCACAAATTATTAATGAATACATTTTTCTAGCTAGCTATAAAAATGCGAACTGTTGCATATCTCTGTCAAAATAAATGCTAACAACACCAAATCGGAGATCCTTGGTTGCCATGTGATTGTGAGGGTATGAGCCAAATTTGGCGAATGTTGGCCACTAGGGGGCGCTGCAAATATGGGAAATTTGTATCTCTTAAATGGCTGCACCGATTTTCACCAAATTTGGTGGGTATGATGCTGGGTCACTCCTGAGGTCATATCTTGAAGTTCATCACGACTGGTCAAAGTGGGCGTGGCTTATTACAAGATAAAAAACAAACATTTATTTTAGCTGAAGTATTATGTTGAGAGCTATGAAATTCACAGGGTATATATAGGATAGGACACAGACCATCCATACCAAAAATTGTGTGTCTACTCCACTAGGTGGCACTATAACGGGTGAAAACGCATTTTGGCCTGTAAGTTCCACATTTTAAATCACATTTTCATAAACTTTATATCCACGTGTTCCCTAAATAGAGTCTCATCTTTTGACATAGGCCACGCCCACTTCCACTGCATATTTCTCTTTGTAAGTCACTACACATCAAAAACCTACTTTTTCTATCTCCTCCTAGCGTTTAAGCTCCATCTGCATGAAACTTTGCACATACAATCTCCAGATGTGCCTGATGAAAAGTTAGCAAAAGAATTCAGCTACTCCAAAAAATGTGGTAGATATAAAGTAACAATTTTTTTCTGCTAGCTAAAAAACACATACCGTTGCATATTTTTGTCAAAGTAAAAGCTATCGACGTCAAACTCAAGTCACTTGTTTTAGACGTCAAACAGAGGAACTGTGCCAAATTTGGCGGAAATTGGCCAATAGGGGGTGCTATAAACAGAGAAACATCAAGTGAAATGAAATTTCACAAAATGCGGCCATAAATCAATGAGGGTTTTTTCAAACATCAACAAACTCAGTGTATCAAAGGTCTTGATCTTACCCACCTTTCAAAATTTAAATGGCTATGCTGGCTTGAACCCCGGAATCGCCGCTTGCGGCTATATTTATTCTTCTTCTTCTTCTTCTTCAGAAATGTTTTCGCAAATTCCCGTGAGATGTTACATCGTAGAGACATGAAATTTTCACCAATAACTGGAAGTTGTGTGCAAATGGTGCTCATAATATAGAAATACCAATTGGCCAGATGGTGGCGCTATAACCAAGGTAAATGCGTTTTGGGCTATAACTCCCACACCATATGTCGCACATTCAAAAACATCATATCCACAGATTCCCTGAATATTGCTGAATCACCTGGGCTAGGCCACGCCCATTTCCGCCTAGAAAATTTTTTCACAAAATCGCGAAAAATGAAAAACCTTCTTTTTCTATCTCCTCCTTGGGTTTTTGTCCAATCAGCGTGAAACTTGGCACGGACAGTCTTCTCTTGGACCTGATCTAAAGTTATCAAAAGAATTTTGTTCAGTCAAAAAATGCGCAAATGATAAACGAATACATTTTTCTAGCTAGCTATAAAAACGCGAACTGTTGCATATCTCGGTCAAAATAAATGCTAACAACACCAAATCGGAGATCCTTGATTGGCATGTGACTGTGAGGGTATGAGCCAAATTTGGCGAATGTTGGCCACTAGGGGGCGCTGCAAATATGGGAAATTTGTATCTCTTAAATGGCTGCACCGATTTTTACCAAATTTGGTGGGTATGATGCTGGGTCACTCCTGAGGCCATACCTTGAAGTTCATCGCGACTGGTCAAAGTGGGCGTGGCTTATTACAAGATAAAAAACAAACATTTATTTTAGCTCAAGTATTATGTTGAGACCTATGAAATTCACAGGGTATATATAGGATAGGACACAGACCATCCATACCAAAAATTGTGTGTCTACTCCACTAGGTGGCGCTATAACAGCTAAAAACGCATTTTGGCCTGTAAGATCCACATTTTAAATCACATTTTCATAAACTTTATATCCACGTATTCCCTTAATAGAGTCTCATCTTCTGACATAGGCCACGCCCACTTCCACTGCATATTTCTCTTTGTAAGTCACTACACATCAAAAACCTACTTTTTCTATCTCCTCCTAGCGTTTAAGCTCCATCTGCACGAAACTTTGCACATACAATCTCCAGATGTGCCTGATCAAAAGTTATCAAAAGAATTTTGCTAATCCAAAAGATATGGTAGATATAAAGGAACAATTTTTTTCTGCTAGCTAAAAAACACATGCCGCTGCATATTTTTGTCAACGTAAAAGCTATCGACGTCAAACTCAAGTCACTTGTTTTAGACGTCAACCAGAGGATCTGTGCCAAATTTGGCGGAAATTGGCCAATAGGGGGCGCTATAAACAGAGAAACATCAAGTGAAGTGAAATTTCACAAAATCCGGCCATAAATCAATGAGGTTTTTTCAAACATCAACAAACTCAATGTATCAAAGGTCTTGATCTTACCCACCTTTCAAAATTTAAATGGCTATGCTGGCTTGAACCCCGGAATTGCCGCTTGCGGCTATATTTAGGGGTTCAAGCCCGAAGGGCTGAAACCCTATTGTTATCCTACTGTTTTATTATTAGGGGGCCAAGCCCGCGGGGCCTGGGGAACGCGAATGCAAAGCATACGCGTTTCCCAGGACCAGCGGTGCTGGGAACCCTATTGTTTTTGTTCGGATTTTTATTATTATTATTATTATTATTATTATTATTATTATTATTATTATTATTATTCTCTATTTTTATTCTTCTCCCGGTAAAAGTAGTGCTGCAGGCTAAACCGTGCAAGGGAGGGTGGTGCAATTTGGAGGGTTGGTCCAGACCCCTGCACGTACCTCAGGCGCAAAAAATGACATATGTCAGCCAGCAGGGGGCGCTATAACCAAGGTCAATGCGTTTTGGGCTATAACTCCCACACCGGATGTCGCACATTCAAAAACCTCATATCCCCAGATTCCCTGAAAAGAACTGAATCACATGGCCTGGGCCTCGCCCATTTCCGCCCTAATTTTTTTTCGCAAAATCGCAAAAACTGGAAAACCAACTTTTTCAAACTCCTCCTTGGGGTTTTGCCCGATCAGCGTGAAACTTGGCACGTAAAGTCTTCCACTGGACCTGATCTACAGTTATCAAAAGAATTTTGTTCGGTTGAAATATGCGCAAGTTATTAACGAATAAAATTTTCTAGCTAGCTATAAAAAGGCGAACTGCTGCATATCTCTGTTAAAATAAATGCTAACAACACCAAATCTGAAATCCTCGATTGACATGTGACTGTGAGGCTGTGAGCCAAATTTGGCTAATGTTGGCCACTAGGGGGCGCTGCAAAGCTGAGACATTTATATCTCTTCAATGGCTGCACCTATTTTTACGAAATTTGGTGGGTATGATGCTGCGTCACTCCTGAGGCCATATCTTGAAGTTAATCACGACAGGTGAAAGTGGGCATGGCTTATTACGAGATAAACAGCAAACATTTATTTCAGCTCAAGTATTATGCTGAGGGCTGTGAAATTCACAGGGTATATATATAACAGCATACCGGCCACCCATAGCAAAAATTGTGTGTCTGCTCCACTAGGTGGCGCTCTAACGGACGCAAACGCATTTTGGCCTGTAACTTCCACATTTTAAATCACATCTTCATAAAGTTTATATCCACGTGTTCCCTAAATAGTTTCGCATCTTCTGACATAGGCCACGCCCACTCCCACAGCATATTTCTTTTTGTAAGTCACTACACATCAAAAACCTACTTTTTCGAACTCCTCTTAGCGTTTAAGCTCCATCTGCACGAAGCTCTGCACATACAATCTCCAGGCTTGCCTGATGAAAAGTTATCAAAAGAATTTTGCTGCTCCAAAAATTGCGGTAGTTACAAATAAACAATTTTTTTTGGCTAGGTAAAAAACACATACCTTTGCATATTTTTGTCAAAGTAAAAGCTATCAACGTCAAACTCAAGTCACTAGTTTCCGAGGTCAGCCAGAGGGTCTGTGCCAAATTTGGTGGAAATTGGCCAATAGGGGGCGCTACAAACACAGAAACATGAAGTGACATGAAAATTGATCAGATTCGCCTGAAATTTGGTGAGGTTGTTGTGGTGTCACTCCTGAGGCCAGAGTCAAATTTTTGTGATGTTGGGTCAAAGTGGGCGTTACTTGTCACAACACAAAAATTCAGCCTTTCGCACTTCCAGTGCTGATCCCATTACAATTATCATACTGCGAGTGAAACGTCGGCCTGCGTCCCGACGCTCGACTCGAACCCTTCTTTCGGTGTCAAGTTCCGTGGGCTCCGCGAGACCCGGGGGCCGAGTCGCGCGGGGAGGCTTGGCCCCCTATTATAACTGCTTGCAGTTCTAGTTATTCTTCTTCTTCTTCTTCTTGTTCTTCAGAAATGTTTTCGCAAATTCCCGTGAGATGGTACATCATAGAGACATGAAATTTTCACCAATAACTGGAAGTTGTGTGCAAATGGTGCTCATAATATAGAAATACCAATTGGCCCGATGGTGGCGCTATAACCAAGGTCAATGCGTTTTGGGCTATAACTCCCACACCATATGTCGCACATTCAAAAACGTTATATCCACAGATTCCCTGGATAGTGCTGAATCACCTGGGCTAGGCCACGCCCATTTCCGCTTAGAAATTTTTTTCACAAAATCGCAAAAACTTGAAAACCTTCTTTTTCTATCTCCTCCCTGGGGTTCCATCCGATTAGCGTGAAACTTGGCACGTACAGTCTTCAGCTGGACCTGATCTAAAGTTACTCACAGAATTTTGTTTGGTCAAAAGATGCGCAAATTATTAATGAATAAATTATTCTAGCTAGCTATAAAAACGCGAACTGTTGCATATCTCGGTCAAAATAAATGCTAACAACACCATATCGGAGATCCTTGATTGGCATGTGACTGTGAGGCTATGAGCCAAATTTGGCGAATGTTGGCCACTAGGGGGCGCTGCAAATATGGGAAATTTGTGTCTCTTAAATGGCTGCACCGATTTTTACAAAATTTGGTGGGTATGATGCTGGGTCACTCCCAAGGCCATATCTTGAAGTTCATCACGACTGGTCAAAGTGGGCGTGGCTTATTACAAGATAAAAAAACAAACATTTATTTTAGCTCAAGTATTATGTTGAGAGCTATGAAATTCACAGGGTATATATAGGATAGGACACAGACCATCCATACCAAAAATTGTGTGTCTACTCCACTAGGTGGCGCTATAACAGGTGAAAACGCATTTTGGCCTGTAACTTCCACATTTTAAATCACATTTTCATAAACTTTATATCCACGTGTTCCCTAAATAGAGTCTCATCTTCTGACATAGGCCACGCCCACTTCCACTGCATATTTCTCTTTGTAAGTCACTACACATCAAAAACCTACTTTTTCTATCTCCTCCTAGCGTTTAAGCTCCATCTGCACGAAACTTTGCACATACAATCTCCAGATGTGCCTGATGAAAAGTTATCAAAAGAATTTTGCTAATCCAAAAGATATGGTAGATATAAAGGAACAATTTTTTTCTGCTAGCTAAAAAACACATGCCGCTGCATATTTTTGTCAACGTAAAAGCTATCGACGTCAAACTCAAGTCACTTGTTTTAGACATCAACCAGAGGATCTGTGCCAAATTTGGCGGAAATTGGCCAATAGGGGGCGCTACAAACAGAGAAACATCAAGTGAAATGAAATTTCACAAAATCCGGCCATAAATCAATGAGGGTTTTTTCAAACATCAACAAACTCAGTGTATCAAAGGTCTTGATCTTACCCACCTTTCAAAATTTAAATGGCTATGCTGGCTTGAACCCCGGAATTGCCGCTTGCGGCTATATTTATTATTATTCTTCTGTTTCTTCAGAAATGTTTTCGCAAATTCCCGTGAGATGGTACATCATAGAGACATGAAATTTTCACCAATAACTGGAAGTTGTGTGCAAATGGTGCTCATAATATAGAAATACCAATTGGCCAGATGGTGGCGCTATAACCAAGGTCAATGCGTTTTGGGCTATAACTCCCACACCATATGTCGCACATTCAAAAACATTATATCCACAGATTCCCTGGATAGTCCTGAATCACCTGGGCTAGGCCCCGCCCATTTCCGCCTAGAAATTTTTTTCACAAAATAGCAAAAACTTGAAAACCTTCTTTTTCTATCTCCTCCTTGGGGTTCCATCCGATTAGCGTGAAACTTGGCACGTACAGTCTTCAGCTGGACCTGATCTAAAGTTATTCACAGAATTTTTTTTGGTCAAAAGATGCGCAAATTATTAATGAATACATTTTTCTAGCTAGCTATAAAAACGCGAACTGTTAATGTTTATTATATGTTTATGCTTTATGTGCTGAGGTGTTTTTTTTCCTAATCCCACACTGTGCCCCCCCCCACAGGAGCCTAGTTTGGGAGTTGCTTTTTTTCCCTCTTGTTCACCCTTTTTTCATCTAAGTAACGGGGCGCCGTTCGTATGGCGACCCACAGTTCTCCCGCTCCTGTCCTCCCCCTGTTATGTATCACTGTCTTATGTTTCTTGGACGGGCTGAAACTGAAACAAATTTCGTTGCAATGACAATAAAGATCATTCATTCATTCATTTGCTCTCTCCCCTGATGCACTGCTTCCGGGTCAGAGGTCATCTGTCCCCAACAGGTATAGCTGGTCGCTGGTCCCTGCAGGCAAACATCACTGTTTTTTTTTTGGAGTCTAATTGTCTGTCTCTCGTAGCGTGTTGCTTGGTGCTGCTCTGAGCTGTGTCGGTGTGCTCCGGCATTATTGTGCGGTGCTAAGTGTCCTCCCTCTCGGCGTTATGGTGTATACATGGTGGTGGCTAATGCTAGTGTGATCGCAGGTAATCGCTGGTGGCAGTCCGAGTTCTCTCTCTCTCCTGCATCCTCCATGTGTGCGTGCATGTCCGCTTACCAGTCCGGTATGTTTCCACTTTAAATTTAATCGCAATATACAGGTTAATGTAGTGGCACTAACACTATGTTCGGGCCAGGTGAGGCTGCAATCAGGGCTGCTGAGGTTAGCTGTGGGTGATGCTCCGCGGCTGCTCTGCTACTGCTCCGCTCCGCTGCTGCTTTGTCTCCGCTCAAGCGTCACCTCTACACTGCAGACCATTGTTAATTGCCCCGCACATAGGTACATCTCAAAAACTTAGAATATCACGAAAAAGTTCAATATTTTTTGTTGCTCATTTCAGCAAGTGAAACCCATGTATTATATAGATTCATTACACATAGAGTGAAATATTTCAAGCCTTTACTTCTTGAAATTTTGATGATTATGGCTTACAGATAATGAAAACCCAATATTCAGTGTCTCAGAAAATTAGATTATTACATAAGATCAATTAAAAAAAAGGATATTTTAAACAGAAATGTCAGGCTTCTGAATATATGTTCATTTCTATGCAGTCAATACTTGGTTGGGGCTCCTTTTGCATGAATTACTGCATCAATGCGGCGTGGCATGGAGGCGATCAGCCTGTGGCACTGCTCAGGTGTAATGGAAGCCCAGGTTGCTTTGATAGCAGCCTTCAGGTCATCTGCATTGTTGGGTCTGGTGTCTCTCATCTTCCTCTTGACAATACAGATCAGGCGAGTTTGCTGGCCAATCAAGCACAGTAACACCATGGTCACTGAACCAGTTTTTGGTACCTTTGGCAGTGTGGGCAGGTGCCAAGTCGTGCTGGAAAATGAAATCAGCATCTCCATAAAGCTTGTCAGCAGAAGGAAGCATGAAGTGCTCTAAAATTTCCTGGTAGATGGCTGTGCTGACTGTGGACTTCAGAAAACACAGTGGACCAACACCAGCAGATGACATGGCAGCCCAGACCATCACTGACTGTGGAAACTTCACACTGGATTTCAAGCAACCTGGATTCTGCGCCTCTCCACTCTTCCTCCAGACTCTGGGACCTTGATTTCCAAATGACACGCAAAATTTACTTTCATCTGAAAAGAGGACTTTGGACCACTGAGCAACAATCCAGTTCTTTTTCTCCACAGCCCAGGTAAGACGCCTCTGACGTTGTCTCTGGTTCAGGAGTGGCTTGACACGCGGAATGCGACATTTGTAGCCCATGTCTAGGATTTGTCTGTGCGTAGTTGCTCCTGATGCGCTGACTCCAGCCTCAGTCCACTCCTTGTGAAGCTCCCCCAAATTCTTGAATGGATTTTGCTTGACAATCCTCTCAACGCTGCGGTTTTCCCTATTGCTGGTGCACCTTTTCCTACCACACTTTTTCCTTCCACTCAACTTTCTATGAATATGCTTGGATACAGCACTCGGTGAACAACCAGCTTCTTTAGCAATGACCTTTTGTGGCTTACCCTCCTTGTGGAGGGTGTCAATGTCTTCTGGGCATCTGTCAAGTCAGCAGTCTTCCCCATGATTGTGTAGCCTACTGACTCAGACTGAGAGACAATTTAAAGGCTCAGGAAACCTTTGCAGGTGTTTTGAGTTAATTAGTTGATTAGGGTGTGGCACCATGACTTTCCAATATTGAACTTTTTCACAATATTCTAATTTTCTGAGACACTGAATTTTGGGTTTTAATTATCTGTAAGCCACAATCATCAAAATTTCAAGAAATAAAGGATGGAATATTTCACTCTGTGTATAATGAATCTATATAATATATGGGTTTCACTTTCTGAAATGAGTGACAAAAAATATTGAACTTTTTCATGATATTCAAATTTTTTGAGATGTACCTGTAGTGGGCATGGTATATTTTACTCTGCTTTTAATGTAGGAGTATGAGTGAGTGTGGGTTACAGCCTTGATTTATTTGAGTTAATTATATAAGTTTATTTTTATGGTCTCTCTGCTTTTGTTGATTTTGGTTATCTTGATTATTTTATTTGCTTTATTGGTTGGTTTCGTTTGTGGGACATTGTACCTGCAATTTAGATAGTCATTTGGGCCGGGGGTTTGTTTTGTTGGTATTGTTTTTCTTTAATCGGGCAGTTATTTTTTTGCATATTCTGTTCATTTTTCTAGGTTTGTTATTAGCCCGTGCAACATATTTGTTAGTTGCTAATTTGTTCTTTTGTTCTTTACTGGTTTTTTTTGGTTTGACTGCAACCTCACTAATTTGTTTTCTCCCCACTTTCAGGGCTGAAGGCCAGTGGTGGCGGTGCTGGTGATTGGGTGGTGGTGTCCCCCTCTTGTTTCGTGTGCTGTGGTCCCTTGGGAAGCGGGTTTCTTCACTAAAGGTCACGTGTGTGTGTGTGGGTGATTTACGTTGCCTTACTCTTATTTTGGTGGATCACTTCCCCCTCTGCGCTAGCTCTTGTGCCCCAGTAAGCCTCAGCTCCTGATCGGGTTCCCCTTTCCCCCGTATGAATGGTTTTTCTGATTTTCTTTGTTTTCAAATTGTTGAATAAAAATTGATTGTTTTTAAGCTTTGAACCGTGTCTCAGCCTGAGTAATGAACCTGTGTGTCCTTATTCATTAGCATCCAATAATTCCCTGGGTGAAATTCCCAGAGTGGCGTTGTCGAGCAACAAATTACATTGGTACCGACTCATAGTGTTTATGTTTAATTCTACCCTTTCTCTGCCACAACTATATAACTGCGGGGTGCATTTGTAGTTTTACTTAGGAAGAAACAGAGGTTCAGGGAAAAGAGGAAAGTACACAGGAAAGTGTACTTTCAAAGCATTTCAAAAGCCTGATGTGGTACACGATTATGTGGATTGATGTTGTTACACAGGGTGCTGTTCATTACTGTTATGGAGTACAGAACGTAGAACACTTTTTTTATGATGAGGTTTTTACGGTAAGTAAAGCTTAACTGAAAACCACCTTAGTTTATCACACAGCCATGGCAGCTGTAAAGGATGAACTCATCTGGCAGGATCCCATTGATGATAGTTGCACTTGCATCATGGGTCGATGTCATGCTGCCACTGTGGTCCAAGCCAAATTCCAAAGCATTACTGAAAATTAAACAGGGCCACAGGTCTTTGGACTGACATGCAACAGACTTAACATATAACTCAAATGATGGGGCCAAGTGCAATCTTTTTATGGATACCAACACATACAAGACTAAAGTAAAATGAGTCAGCAGTGTAAGTGGCAAAAAAGCCACAAAAATAATATAATATGCATACGTTCAAAATGTTACTAACATACTCAGTGGCTTAAGGTAGTAACCGCAGGCCCCAGCACTCGCTATTGTGATGGGCCATAGTGCACGCTAGTTACTAGTTATAAGGTGAGCACGCACACACCACTGGCAACTGTTTATAAAAAAGCCAAATGAATCTAATTTAGGAAGCTTTGCTACTTTTCCTTCCTTTTCGTTTCTCTCTTGTCCTTTCTTACCACTTTTCTGTTTAAAAGGCATGACTGCTCACTGGACTTGCAGATGTGCTCAGCTTGTGGGTCTTGACAGATCAAATAGACTTGACATTAGGCAACATCAACATACATGTTACCCAGCAATCATCATTGCATACTTGTATATGACAAAGATATCAAAGACATTCAAAAATTATTCAATTAATTGAATAGGTTTATATATGTGTGTAGAATAAACATACTATCTTGTTATAGAATGCTACTGACTATTTTGCAAGAAAAGAAAAGAAAAGAAAAAAAAATATGACAGAGATGGGCTTGCATACAACCTATAGCGAATGGCACCATTTTTGATTAAATGCAAGTTCTTCTTTGAACATAGGTGTAGTTCACCCCCTTTTACAGAAAGAACATCAGATTTCATAAATCACATAAAAATAAATATGTCAAATTATATGAAAAACCTATTCTATTGTATGAAAACCTATTCTATAGCCCACAGGCCTCACTTTTGTATCTTCCACACACAGTTACAATAACAACATGATATTGCAGCAGGGACAGAAATGATGCTGTTAAACTTAATTTTTCTTTTGTTTTTCTTTTTTCTTTGAAAAAAAAAGGTGGAGTTTCAAAAAGCCTTAGAATTTAAAAAATATTACAAATAATAATGTAAAATGAGGATTATAATTTAGAGTATGATGTATCATTAACTAATTAATTCATTTCCTTTCTTTGGTATTGTTGATATTCTGGGATAACCTTTGGTTGATATAGGATAGGCAAAAATAAGCTCCGGGCTTCAGCCTATTCCTTTTTTGGTTTTTGACTGTGAGAAATTTTGTGTGAAATAATCTTTTTTCTCAAAATGTATGTAACCAAAGGGGAAAAAACTAAAAGGGCTCCTCGATTTGGAATCTAGAGGGAAACTCGAGTTTAAAAATGCCACCTTTTTCTGATGACAATAAACCCATGGGAGACACCATTATATCGCAACAAAATCTCAAGGGATGTCTTTTCAATGACTTCAGAAGACTAAATATGCTCTGTTGACAGGCTACCACCCAGACTGAAAGACGTCTCTGTGCAAAGCAGTAGTGGAACAAAGGTGACTTGAAGTTTTGAACTGTGGGGGGCAGTGATACGCCACGCGGCGTCTAGGCTGCCGGAAACAGAAAAAAATGAGGGGATGCAGGAAGTAGACGAAGAAGTAGACGAAGAAGAAAGACAAGCACCACCATCACCACCACCACCACAACAACAGCAAGTAATTGACATGGCCGCTGACAGTGATGTGAGTTTCCTTAGTTGGGTATCTCGGCTTAAGAAACCGGAGTAGTTGTTTAAATGTCGATTTTACAGCACCAACTGAGTTTCTCTCGTATCGTTACCTATGTGCTTCTGTTGCAGCCCGAGTCCGAGGTGTTTGAGATCACCGATTTCACCACCGCGTCAGAGTGGGAACGGTAAGCCAGTCATCACTCTAATAACACAAACTGCATTTTAAGTTGTAGTTATTATTTACAGTAATATGCAGCAGCCAGTACGGCAGTGTCTTGCTGCCATTACGACACGTAGACAGAGGGGTTTCAATGGCCCCGGATCGGTCCGTTTCAGCCAAGCCGTGCCGTACCAGGGGATGGCCGAGCTTATCTGAGCTATCAGTAGACAGCTGTCTGTGTGGTAGTGTATTGAAATGTTAAATGTGTGATAGACCGGCTACTCTATAACCTTTGTATTTATTAGGCTTATTTCATGTAGAAGTCTTACATGGTCCCATATCTTCAATTAAAGTAATGAAAAATATCAAGGACAGTTAAATTGTGGTTTGTTTATAGATTTTGTGAGGTGATATGCCATTCTCTAAAATGTACCTAACTGTTTAAAGTGTGTATTAATTTTCTGACAATCAGTTAGTTGTTTCAGTGCTACGTTGGCCCACGTCCAGTGTTGTTCTTCTCAGAAGTCAGTTATTGGTGCATGCCATCATCAGGTATTATGTAACCAGTCTTGGTTGATGACAGCTTGACTTTTATCCACTTGAAGGTTTGTGTCCAGGGTTGAGGAATTACTAAATGACTGGAAGCTGATTGGAAACTCTGCTGGAAGTTCAACCCCAGAGAAGGTATTCTAGTCTCCTGAAGCCTTAAATATTCAGCTGAATAACAACAGTGAGCAGTATGCTGCCAGTAGGTTCTTTACCTTTACTCTGGTCTGATGTTTCATCATTTGAACACAGGGTGAATACACCACTGGCAACTGGGAGGAGAAGTCTCAGGAGATTCATTTTGCGGATTTTAAGTTCTATATAACTCATTACTTCCTGAAACAAGAATGTGAGAAGGATAATGAGAAGGACAAGCCTGAGGAAGGTACACTTCTGTCTAATGTGATGAGTTCAAAGCAATGTTTAAGCAGCTGCACTTAAACTTAATGTTCACAGTTTTGCACTTGTGTGTTTTCGTTACATTTGTACAAGTGCTAGTGTTAAACATTGTAGCATAATGCACATGTTTATTTCTGTTTCTTTATTTTATTACTTTATATTTACATACTTCTATTTCATACTCTTATTCTTACTTGTTATTATTCTTTTCTCTTAACACTGTAACGAATCACAGTTACCCCTCTGGGATCAGTAAAGTATTTCTTAGTCTGATTCTGAAGTATCGCTGCTTATTAGATAAATATAATGAGTGTAATGAGAAATCAGAAGCTTTTATAGTTTATTCCTTTTTGGTCCACACACAATTCATTATTTATATATTCCTTATTTTCCCTCCACACAACATTCCCTGTTATCCTCCACACATTTCTCATCTCCCTTATGCCTATGTCATAGTGAATGTTGCCTGATCAATATTGTTAATAATAAAAGAAGGCATAAGTTTACAGGTAAGACAATGCACACAATGCAATTAATCCATCTACTAATTAGTGTTAAACATAACTCTTCTTCTTGTGTCCAGATACCTTCCCCTTGGCAATGCAGGACCTTCTGTGTATGAACAATGACTTCCCTCCTCGAGCCCACTGCCTGGTCAGATGGTGAGTTCTTTTATCCTGGCAGTGGTGTTGGTGATGCATGTGAGTTTGGCCCTGTTAACCAATAACATATTAAAAAAGCAGGTGGAACAGTACAGTAGCATGGGCTGAATAATGCTGTGGTACAACAGTAGGAAGGGATTGTGGGGGGCAATAGAGAGTCCTCTAAGCTTGCGGGTTGCTGATATTCTTTGGTTGCACCTTTTTAGGATGTCATCAGTGTGCTGGTTAAAACTGTATCTTAAATCTGAAATTATAAAATGTGTTTACATGTAATCCTGTTTTTTTTTTTTTAAAACACATATATTAATGATTTTCCACGTATAACACTCTGATATAGTTTTTGCAAAAGAAACCAGAATTTTGTATTTTCCAACCTGAAAATGTGACCCATGTGAATCATGCATACCCATAAAAAATATTTTATTAGTCATGGGCCGTGCCTGACCTGGGCATGTGGGGCTGTAACAGGTTTCCATGCCAAATGCTAGCTAGCTGAGCTGGGATCACACAGTCGGACATGGATATATGAAGAGTTTTTAGCAGTAAAGAAGGGAAGCAAAGGTACAAACATTCTCTCATGCTGAGCCAGGAGAACAAGGTGTGTTAATGTCTTTGTGAGTTCCAAGTTGTGTGAATATGATGTTAGTAGAGCGTAAGTTATAAAGTTATAGGTAACTTTACTTTGAAATGTGGCCCACTAAACTGGTGAACCGTGGAAACCATCGATAGCTTAGTTGTGCCTCCCCTCGGCGCAACACCAAACAAGTCAGATCTTGTGTTAGATAGCTGAGTGTTTTATATTTTATCAATCCGGTAGTCCTACAGACAGTGATAACACCTGAGGCCAGTTTGATGACCAACTCAGCTTAGACACAGAATAACGTTAGCCTACAAGCCAGTACTGCAACACATCAGGACACAAATTTATTTTTAAAATACACAGAAAGTTATAACTTTATGTAATACACTAGCTGAATTTACAAGAAGGCACAGCTAATTAAGAGTTTGTCATAAACAGCATTTCACAGATTTTATTGTTTCCCCTAACTCAACAACTCACAAAAATCAGTGATTAGTTTAAAGGAGTCCCTGGGTGACAAAGTAGTGGATTGGGATTACTGTTTTCTAATTACAGTAAGTTTACATGACATTATAGAAAATGGATTTATTGTGTCAGTCCAATGAAAACCTGACTTTTAAAATACCTATAAACATGTTAGTCTGACTAAAATCATACTTAATGGAATTTCTCAAAGTCGGACTAACACACCCAAATAATGTGACTGGGAGTCATATTCTTCCTGCATGTATATAGTCAGTCAGACCCAAACGGCCTTGGCACTCTGTGCATGCTCCAAAGTTTACGCCTGGTGTTTGACCCAGGAGTTGAATAGCATTAGATGAGTAACAGAAAAAGTAGCCGGTAACAACGTGGAGAAATCTACATCCAGAGCTG
Source organism: Cephalopholis sonnerati (assembly GCA_019142605.1). Lineage (NCBI taxonomy): Eukaryota > Metazoa > Chordata > Actinopteri > Perciformes > Serranidae > Cephalopholis > Cephalopholis sonnerati. The sequence continues at coordinate 1,553,619 of JAGQAX010000020.1, forward strand.
TGCAGTTTTGGACAAACAAGGAGACACAGTTCATGCTGTGTCAGTTGAAAGAGATAAATATTTGAAAATACATGGATGGGAGAAAAACATAAAATGGTGATTGTTTGGTCTGTGATGTAATCAGTCAACCAGAAAAAGGTCCAATACTAACTACAGAATACAATTTTTGAAGAAATTAAGGGTGTCAATGCAAAAGCTGAATAGCTTACGCTACACTGCAATGCTCGCTTGAAACGTTAAATAATACAATTCATGTATGAATGATGAGGAGTATTTGAAGGCTGTTTTAAAGCTTACGCTACACTGCAGTGGTAGCTTGAAACGTTGAATAATACCATGCATGTATGAATGTGGGGAATATTTGAAGGTGTTTTGAAAAGCTTACGCTACACTGCAGTGCTGGCTGCAATGTGTAAGAAGAAGGTGAAGTAGTAGGAATAGAGGGAAAGCTGGGAATGAGCCTAATTACTATTAATATTATTGAAAAATTGAATGAGACCAAGACTGCTGAATATTTTAAGGTATTTGAGGCTGACACTACACTGCAATGCTGGTTTTAATGTGTATGACTGGCAATGAATAGTTGAATGAGACCAATACTGTTGAATATTAATTAATTACAATTAATCAATATCAGTATATTAATTAGTATGAATAATATTGACAAGTTGAATATTTCCCATACTAATGAATATTTCAAGGTTCGTGAAAAGCTGACGCTACACTGCAACGCTTGCTTTAATGTGTAAGAAAAAGGTGAAGTAATAGGAATAGTCAGAAAAGTGGTAAGGGGATTAATTTGTATGAAATGATACTGCGTACTACATGTGCTACAAGTACTGAGCACTATGTGTGTATAATATTACAGCACATTACAATATGTGTTTAACAGTCATAATCACAAAAGTAGCAACAGTAATATTAAAGCTGCAAGCAGCGTTGAACGGGCCCTCGCACCTTCACGCAACTCGAGGGCGCTGGCAGGACGCCGGTTGATGCCGCCGTTCATTCCTGTCAAAGGCAGACCCCTCGCGCAGGAGTTACACGTCATATCCCTCAAAACATACAAAGACATGTCATTTTGCCAGTAGGTGGCACCGTACTAATAACCAAGTATTGGCGTATAGATGTGTTGAGGGCAGGAGTGTCATCAATCCTGTGATATTTGAGGAAGATTGGAACATGTATGGTGAAGTTGTGAACCAGTTACAAGCAGATTTAAAAGGTCTTCCTGCTGGGTTTGTTCCTACCGAGTTTCATAGATGTAGGTCAAACCACCTTCTGGGACTGCGCTGAAGAGCCATGTTGGTACATCGAAGATCAAAAATCACATCACACAACACCAATCAGATCCTGTCATATGTGTGCCAAGTTTCATGACTTAACAAGCATCCCTTACCCGTCAAATACAAGCTTGTGGTTTATGGCGAAAAAGGCGTTGCCACGGTGACAGCGTTTGACTAGACATCATGGTTTTCACAATATAGCATTACCAACATCTTAAGGCCTTTCTGACCAAATGTGAGTTGGATAAGGTCAACGTCCTGAGAGCAGCACCTCAAAGTCTAAAACATGGCATTTCCTGTCAACAGCAGGGGGCGTTGTGACAATCACAGAACTTTGTCATGTAGACTTGTTCAGGGTAGGACTATTATGAATCATGTGAAGTTTGGTGAAGATTGGACAATGTATCCCAAAATTATAGCAATTTCATGTTTCATGGCGAGACATCAAACTTCGCCGCCATCTGACGGCCAAACCGTTTAACAATCTAGTAATCTTTTGATAACGTTTGATTACAACGTTGTCTAGATGGCACACAGTGATTTTAAAGTCGTTCTGATTATTCCTATAGGAGGAGTTCGTTAAAATACAACACGTGCAAAAAGCCAAAAATGGCCGCAAAATTCAAAATGGCCGACTTCCTGTTGGGTTTGGTCTATGGTTGCAAAAGGCATTTTTGTGCGCCTGGGTGTGATACATGTGTGTACTGATTTTTGTGCATATCGGTGAAACGTCCTATGGGGGTTACTTTTATGAATGGGTGTGACCAAGTCATTTAGCCACGCCCATCAACGCAACTCATAGCACATGTTCAGGCCTGGACCGTTAACACATATATGAAGTTTCAGGCAGATATGACCAGGGACACTGAAGTTAAGGCCACTTTTATGCGTTTTGGTGAAACATCGACTTTGTCGCGATCTGGGTGCAATGCCGTTTGACGATACGTGACAATCTTCATAATGTAGCATTACCAAGGTCTTGAGGCCTCTCTGACCAAATTTGAGTTGGATATGCTGAACGTGCTCAGAGCTGCACCTCAAAGTCTAAAACATGGCTTTGTCTGTTTCCAGCAGGGGGCGCTATGACAAATACGAAATTTCTGCATGTAGACATGTTCAGGGCAGGGCTATTATATATCCAGTGAAGTTTGGTGCAGATCGAACAATTTACCCCAAAGTTATAGCAATTTTGTTTTTCATGGCGAGACATAGAACTTCGCCGCCACCTGACGGCCAATCCGTTTAACAATCTATTAATCTTTTGATAACTTTTGATCACAACGTTGTGTAGATGGCACACAGGGATTTTGAAGTCGTTCTGATTAATCCTATAGGAGGAGTTCGTTATAATACAACACGAGCAAAAAGCCAAAAATGGCCGCAAAATTAAAAATGGCCGACTTCCTGTTGGGTTTGGTCTATGGGTGCAAGAGGCTATTTTGTGCGTCTGGGTGTGATACATGTGTGTACCGATTTTCGTGCATATCGGTGAACGTCCTAGGGGTGTAACTTTTATGAATGGGTGTGACCAAGTCATTTAGCCACGCCCATCAACGAAACTCATAGCACATGTTCAGGCCTGGACCGTTAACACACATATTAAGTTTCAGGCAGATATGACCAGGGACACTGAAGTTAAGGCCACTTTTATGCGTTTTGGTGAAACATCGACTTTGCTGCTCTCTGGGCGCAATGCCGTTTGACGAAACTCACAATCTTCATAATGTAGCATTACCAAGGTCTTGAGGCCTCTCTGACCAAATTTGAGTTGGATATGCTGAACGTGCTCAGAGCTGCACCTCAAAGTCTAAAACATGGCTTTGTCTGTTTCCAGCAGGGGGCGCTATGACAAATACAAATTTTCTGCATGTAGACGTGTTCAGGGCGGGACTATTATATATCCAGTGAAGTTTAGTGCAGATCGGACCATTTACCCCAAAGTTGTAGCAATTTCGTTTTTCGTGGCGAGACGTCAAACTTCTCCATCAGAAAGCCGATACGCTCCTCAACGGGTAGCTGATCTTTTGATAACTTTTGATCACAAACTAGTCTAGATGGTACACAGCAAGTTTGAAGTGATTCTGATCAATCCTGTAGGAGGAGTTCGTCAAAATACACCCAACAAGCTGAAGGGGGGCATATCATCACCTACAGATGCAGCCACTTCAAATTTCCATTTGGCCCGTGGTAGAGACGTTACCGATCCCTGACAGGTCCCTGTTGTCACCTGGCCGGGCTTGTAGATCCCCCACAATGACGTAGAGAATACGAGGCTGGCTGGTAATGTCCCTAAGTTTAATTTGTAGAAACCAGTTGCAGTGGTCTGTCTATCCACCAGGAGGAGCAGTGAGTGTGGAAGCTGAAGTGGTTTACTGTAATCGTGGGAGAGCACTTCGCACACAGAGCATATTTAATCAGGCCACCATATCACAGGTCATAAATAATATGCTTCAGCGTTTTGTTATTCAAAAGAATTGCACGAAAATGAAAGTGGTTTGGCTGGGACCTGAGCGATAGTACAGCGAGAACAAAACTGCGTTTGAATCATTAGTCTTAGCGGCTGAGTTTATCTGCAGTGGTAATGATAATAATGTCATATAGTAATGTATATATATTACTGTGCTAGTGCTGTTAGATTGCTGTTAGACCACCCTACTCTGTGTACAGAATGTGCGAAAGACAAGGATTTTTTTAACCTCAGTGAAAATGTTGTTTTTCAAAGACTACATGTCAACAAATATGGACTGAAACAGAATCTTTCGTTAGATAAAAACAGCCTGTGAATATTGGAAATGATTACATAGATCTTTTCTTTTTTAATTATTATTTTGACGTTCGGACTGTACAGCGCTCTGCACACGCTGCTGTCTGTCTAAACAGATTCATGGAAGTGATGTTTCACAATTCTTTATATTGTAATCTAATGGAATTCGGTAAAGCAAGTCATTTGGTGCTTGCAAAGTCATGATATCAAGCTGAGACAGATTCACTCTGTTCGGTTCACAGGCTGCCGCTTCAGCAGAAGGCTGACAGTGTGCGCCATGGTGTTTCTCAATACTCAATAAAGTCACCGATCACTCAAAGATAAACTGAACAAGATGTCTTGTGTAAACAATGGCCATTTCTAAGCAATCTCCTATGGCGTTCATGTAGAGCGTCGCCCATTCAGCTGTTTTACACAGTGTGAAAATGACTCCTCGGCTCTTCTATTTATCACATAAAATGTCTGTTACTATTTATTAAGTGTGTTTGTAGCAAATTCTGATTTAGTTAATTAAGAATTTGTCTCGGGCACAAAGTAGATAAAGTTTTCCCTAACCTAATAACTGAAAAGTAGCGTGGTACTTTCACTGCACGCGACATAATGTGGTCTTGTTTATCTTGGAAGGTGAGAGAGCTCAAACATATAATTACATATATATTACATATAATAGGTTAACAATGAACCTTTTTGTTACCTCTGAATGGGCGAGTGTGCCATCTGAATAGGATTCCCAGCCCCCACTTTTGTTGCAAACATTCAACAAGACATCATCACTGTCGATGTCTGAACTACCTCACAATAATGACGTTTAACAGTTCTTCATATATATTGACATGTATATTGAGTTGTGCAGTTCTGAGTGTTGTAATTTTCTCATGTTTTTTTTTTATTTGTAGCCTTTTGTAAACAACATGAACAAAGATACTCCCGTTAAAGACCCTACGAACATAAATATTCAGATTGAAACCCATTCAAATCACTATTTTTGATCCTGCTCGAATACAAAGTATAAAACATGCATCCTCTCATTTCTTCGCTTCATTTGAAGCCTGTGGCTTGTCAGGGTGTGCCTGAGGGATTTCCTTCCCGATGACGTCATTTTTACCATATTTGTAAATTCTTAATATTAATTATGAATTTGTCACAGGGAGCTTTCACAAAGTTGATAGTTTCCCGTAACTAACTAACTCAAAGGGAGCGCATGTGAAATAAAGTGGTGCTGTTTGTCTCTGTCTCTTACATTACCATGAACCTTTTCATTCTTTCTGAATGTGCGAATATATGATCTGAACAGCTTTCCAACCTCCCCACTGTCACACACATCATCACACTGAGTCTCTTACTGAGCAACTTTTTCCAAAATGATTTAAGTAAGAGAACATTTCTCATTATTCTGAGTGACTACCTAAGTATTTTCAGATAGGGGAGACTAGGGCAAATTGTAACTAAATTTTAGGTTTTCCTTAATAACTAATGTGTTTATAACAGCGATGCTGCAGCAGATTAAGGTGGTAATTTTAATAACTTAAATACTGCTGGGTGGCTTATTGTAACCTATAATAATATAACCTAGCAACAAATTTATATTATTGTACAAAAGTACTGTAATTTATAGGCCAAACTAAATCTTTAAAATAAAAATAGTGCAATAAAAGTGTAATATTTGCATCTGAGAGAGTGGAGTGGATTAGTAATGTAGCATAGAAAGGAAACACCACTACGGAAAGTACTATCACCTCTTAATCTTTGGTTTTTGTGTTTGTGTGAGGGAAGCGCCATCTAATGGTGACACCTTGTAATTGAATAAATGGGTGTGTTACAGTGGAATCCAGGCACACCCCCAGAAAGGTGGTGGTGGGGGGGGTATTTGGCTGGAAACTGGCAGGCTTCCGGCTGTCTTTCGGAAGGCCTGGGAAATTTGAAGTGGCTGCATCTGTATACTAGAGTCAGACATACTTAGATCAGTAAATGGATTCTCCTCAAGTGCTTGGATACAAAGACAAGGACAGCAGTCCAGTTAAAAGGTGTAGTTGAGCTATAACTGTAGTTCCATTTAACTGTGCATATAAACATACTGATTGTGCCCCAAACACATGGCACCATGGGTCCATGAAGAAACATATGTAGTTTGATCTTCTCAGGGGATGAAACCCTCACTACCACTGTAACATCACTGCTGCAAGGAATGCTACGTAATGGCAACCAGAGAAGGATTCTTGATTAAATATCCAGCTGTGAGGTCTGACAGCCTAGCTGAAGGTCAGATGACATCATTCTAATAATAATTCTTAGTCAACTAATATACTTCCACTGTAAGGCAATGGCATGCTCTGCTTGTAGAATACACGTCTTTTAGGGATAGGATTTGGGCTTTTTTCAACCAATACCGATAACCGATAATTACCTGCTTTTTGTGGCTGATAACCGATACGATAATTAATTTCAGTTTTTTAAATAAAGTGTTTAACCTGTAGTTTATGCACACCTGAGGGTAAGAAATACTAAGGTGTACTAATATTAATATTAATATTCCATAGCCCTGACCGAACCAAATGAAACTGACGTCACTATTATGAACACAACAGAACCAAAGAACAGTTGTGACTCTTCCATACCTGCCAACATTAGGCTGTGAAAAACTGGGAGATTTTCTGTGGTATTGTCAGATGGCCTAACCTTAATGCCCCTGTCCCCATATAACCTTACACTACAAATTAACCTAATAAATTACGAGGATGTGAAAGTAAAATGACTTTTAATAATTTTTAAATTTATAGTTGATTGTAAGAGAGATGATGAAGCCCAGTGTTAATGTGTAATTCTCTGGTGTATCAGTGAAGTGTATAAACTACACTGCAGAGTGGAGTCTCTACTAACAGACAAATTGTGAGAGCTGACTTATATGAACGGATTGAATGCACATTGGCAGGTCTGCGTTCTGGTATATGAAATGTTTATATCGTCAGGCTGCAATTTTAAGAATACGCCGCGCACCATCACCGTCCCATGACAGACCAGCCTACCACTACCAAGTAGAATAGCAATTCACTATTGATTCACCTCACACATTAACACTCGGACAAACAAGCCTCTGTGTCTCACACACACACACACGCAGCCAGAGAGAGACGTGCTCTAGACTGGTAAGGATACAAATAATCACTAACTGTAGCATCACGAGTTTAACAGCGGAATTGAGCCATTGGATGCAAGCTGCTGCTGCTAAGTAGCTAATGCTGGCACTCTGGAGACGGTCCTCCAGCGTTGTGTCTAACCTGTTCGGCGGTCGGAGATCAGACCCTTGGCGCAGTCGTGTTGTCATCCTCTGGAACTGTGAAAGACGTCCACACCGCCACGTTTTATTGGCGGCTGGCAAACCAAGTATAAAGGTACATGTACTGCCACCCACAGTGTTGGGCGTGTAGATGCTGCCCTTGTTAGGTCATTGAAAGCAATCTGGGTTGGTATTATTGGCACCATTTATTGGCTCTAATTTTAATTATCGGTATAATGCATATTATAAAAATATCCCATTATCGGCCGATAATTTATCAGCCCGATATGTATCGTGCATCCCTAATATCTATAAATTTGTATTCCTTTTGTTTCAGAGACATAACAGACATGTACGGATATAACTGCAACATAAAAGTCTTTGGTTTGAGAGGCTTAACATTTACAATTCTGTCTATACTGTGGTTCACTTCTGTCCAGAATTCCCATTTCTCCCTACACTCCCACACAAGCCTCTTTGCCATTGCACAAAAAGCAGCTAACATCCACTAACATCTGGCTTTTTACATGCACTTATTTTAGCTCCTTTCCCGGTGAGATGGAATGAAGCACCACCACAAAATACCATCCATCTCTACCCAAGCAAGGCTCAAACATTGATCCAAATTAGTCTGCAATGAGTCGGAAAGAGACACTGAATAAACAAGAGATATGTAGAAAGAAGTAACCATTATAAAGTTTTCATAGGTCTCCATGTTGGATGCCATAGGTACGGCGTAGCCTGACGTGCACCTCCCCAGATATGTAACTACACGTCACGGCAAGGCAGAACTCCTGTTTATTCTTGTAAGCTGAAACCATTTCCCTCAGTGGAAAAGAAGCTTTTATTTACTGTAATTTCACAGATAAGAAAGAATAAATTGTGTAGATAAGAAAACCTCCACAAAAATAGTATTTTAAGTCTTTTGTGTGATTTATCCTTTGGGGATTTATACTTTATACAGGATTTATAAGCTTCATATAAGCAGAGGAAAACTCTGCTCATCCCTAGGCTAATTTATACAATGTAAAATGCCATAGGGTTGTGCTAGTAATGTTGGCATGTTTTATTTGTTTGGAAAACGTGATTAGTATTAGACAGCTGTTTTGTTGTGAACCTTTTGAGTTGTAATGGAGCTGAATTTTGTAACATTACCTTTGTTTAATGTTGCTGTTGTCCCTGGCTTCATATGAGAGGAAGAAAAGTTTGCTAGCTGCTAGGCTAATTTATACAATGCAAAATGCCGTAGGCTTGTGCTAATACTTTAGCATGTTGTATTTGTGGGGAAAATGTGTCCAGATAAAGACAAGTGCTTTGTGAATGCTGTGAGTTATAGTGAAGCCAATTTGTTTACTTGTGTCTGAAATTGTCTCTAGTAAGCCATGTTTAATGTGTTTTTTGGGTGTGTTTTGATTCAACTAAACTTTACACCATTTCATAGAAACCCAGCTGCTGACTAGTGTTTTGGAGGTGTAACTGCAGAGTGACACACCACCGCACACAACGGCATAGGTGAACTCTAGTTTTAACACTAGATTTAAACTTTTTTTGTTTGTCATTTTCTTTTTTATTGATTTTTCAAGCAAACAACCCAAACAAATAGACAAACAACAACAATTATAAAAAAAACTTCTACAAGACAGGACAAATGGAACAAGGACAGAGGGAAAACAGCTGAGACAGAGTATTATATACATTAACATTGGGATGCGTGTATACACATAAAAATATAGGCATGCATGATACATATTCTACATAGCATATTTCATGAATATCAGTATGTATGTTATTATGTACAATAGTTGACACCTGGTTATAAGAAAGGGTGCACTCATAAGTATGTCAAGTTACAGTAGTATAAGGGCCCCATATTTTTATGTAGATGTCTTGCCTATTTATTAGTTTGTAACATAGTCTTTCATAGGAGGAGATTTTAGCCATTTCCTCAAACCACTCTTTCTCCGTTATATCTCCTTTAGTTTTCCAATGTCGTAGCACTATCCTGCATCCAGTAGTGAGTGCTATCCTGCACCATGAAATTTGGTGAGTGTTAAGCCCACTTCCTTTCGGCAGCACACCTAAAAGACAAAGCACTGGTGTCTGCACAAGTGCAGAGGACATCACTGTATTGATGAAGGCAATAATCTTAGACCACAGAAGAGCTATCATGGGGTATGAGTACAGCATATGTAAGAGGGTGCCACAGGTGGTGTCACATGTTCAGCACAAGTCAGAGTTTCTAAGTCAGAACCGTGCCATTTTACTAAATCCTGTTGATAATTTTATAATTAATCAGGCGTGTCTGCATTTCTCTAGATACCCTAAACCAAGATCCAGTAATTTCCTCCCATGTTCCAGCAGTTATCCCTTCTCCGATATCCCTTTTCCAGCATCTCTTCAGGCCTTCAAAACTGGGTGGCTGAGAGCCCCTCAAGAGGTTATCTTTATAAGTGTCAATCCTTTTCCAATCTATCCTGTATTTTGGTTCCAGGTATTAGTGGTAGTTGTCGAAGGCATGCCGAAATGCAATCCAAAAATCCTTATTCAGGGAGTTTGTACTTTTCCCTTAATTGTTCAAAAGACATTATTCATTCAGTCTTCATTAAATAAGTCCCCATTGTACACGAAGTCACCTATCCAGACCAGTACAAAGTTTTTTTTTTGTTGTTGTTTTTTTTTTTGTTTTTTTACATATTTTGTGGGTTGTATTATGCCACAATGATGTTGTATGTGTAAAATTGGGATTTGAGCCCATGATCTTGTGTGAGTTTCTCCATGTCTCCTGTGAGAAGGTGAGGACTGGATTATTGCGAGGAATCTCGCCACCAGTTTGAGTGATAAAGGTCTGGACAGGATGAGGGTATGTGAGGTCTTTCTCTATGGCAACCCAGACTGGAGCTTGCTCAGCTGCCATATATAATTTAGACAATTGTTTGAGACAGAAAGCGTAATGATCCCAGGCTATATGGGGGAGGCCCAGGCCTCCATCCTGTATGGCAGCATGAAGTTTTGTCCGACTTACATATGGTTTTTTTACCAGCCCGTGAAAAGTTGTATATCGTCTCATTAAATTTCAGTAATACATTGTGTGGTAATCTTAATGGTAACATGTAACTTATGTAATTAATTTCAGGGACTATTATCATTTTTAAAATATTAATTATCCCTGGGAGGGACAGCCCCAGTTAGGTCCAATTCTGTAAAATAAGCTTTATTTTCTGAATTAGGGGGAGGAAGTTGTTTGTCATCATGTCGTCCAGCTGTGGAGTGAGCTTTATACCCAAATATGTTAGGTCAGATGGTCGCTATGTAAATTGCCATCCCTGTGTAACACTAGGTGGACAAAGTCTCGAAAGGGGCATTGGTTTATTTTGTATCTGGAGATGCCTGAAAAGGAGTCAATCAAAGTGAGGATGTGGGGCACAGTTGGTACTGGGCTTCTAGACAGTAGCAAAATATCATCTGCGTACAAGAGCAGTTTATGCTCTTTACCGCCTGCTTTTATACCAGCTATATTGTCATTTTGTCTAATAGCAATTGCTAAAGGTTCAAGCATCATAGCAAATATTAGGGGGGATAGAGGACAGCCCTGCCTTGTTCCTCTGTGAAGCTGAAAATAGGGGGGCCTGCTGCCATTTGTTACCACAGATTCCTGTTCCTTGATATGATGAAGCAGCCTATAGAGTTTATGAGATGATGTCCTATTTTTAGTCAAACCCACTTGGTCTGGGTGAATAAGGTTTGGTAACAAAAAACCTCTAGTCTAGATGCCAAAATCTTGGAAAGCAACTTGGCATCAACATTAATGATACAGGGCGGTAGTTACCACACTGTTGTGGGTCCCTATCGTTTTTATGAATCAAAGTTATTATCACAGTTTGCAGGCTATCTGTAAGAGAACCCCTTTCTATTGTGTCATTAAAGACTCTTAAGTAGTCTCGGGGCAAGGAGACCTGAAAAAGCTTTTTAAAATTTGGCCAGGAGGCCTTTCTTCCATGGAGATTTCTCGCTCTGTAGGTCCTTTATAGCCTTTTTAACCTCCTCCAATGTAATGCCAGCTCCAAATTCCCATTGTTCCTTATCTGACAAGGTTCGGCATCTTAGACTAGATAAATAAGATCCAATATCTTAATAATCTGGGTTGTCTGAGCTATAAAGATTCTGATAATATGTGGCAAATATGGCATTTATTGCAGTATTGTCTGTCTTCAGTTTGCCAGTGTAATTTAGTATAGCTGGTATAATTGACTGGGTGTACAGCTGCTTTGCTCTGTGTGCTAGAAATCGCCCAGTTCTCTCCCCTTGTTCATAATATTTATGTTTGGTTCTGAATAAAGCATATTCAGCTTCCCTCTGTAATATGGAATTGTATTGCTTTTAGCTTGTTTAGTTCAAGAAGGTTGGTGTGGTCAGCTTGAGTACAGTGTCCATTTTCCAGATTTTTTATTTCTGACTCCAGCTCATGAAGACGTTGAACAGGTCTCTTCTGCAGAAATGAGCAGTGTTGTACAAGTCAACCTCTGATAACAGCCTTAAACACATCCCACTCCACAGCTGGGTTTGACCCTTGAGCCCTCATTATTGAGCCAATAATCCACTATTTCTGGTTTAATAAATTCCAGGAAATGATGGATGGGAAGGGATGAATTAAACCTCCACCTAGTGGGTCGAAATCTTCGTAACTGGCCATGGTGTAATATCATCTACACAGGTGCATGATCTGATAATAGGATAGGACCATAGATATTTGTTCAGTAACAGAAATTAGCGATTTTGAAATAAGAAAATAATCTATTCTTGAAAAAGAAGTACGTGGATGAGAATAAAAGGTAAATTCCCTGTCTGAAGGGTGAAAGAATCTCCATACATCTACTAGATCTAACTCTGGGGTCCATAACATTGCTAAAGTCTTCACCTAATACTACAGTGGTGGAAAAAAGTTTTCGGACACCCTTAAAATTTTACACAATCTCAAATATTATCATGAAATATTTGTGGAAAAATCTTTTTTGTGTTTCAAAAGGTGTGGCTGCATTAGACAGACACAAACAAATACAAATGATACTTTTTTTGTTTATTGTTGACAAGAAAAACTAACAAAACTAAATTCTTGACAGTTTCAATATGTCAGTTCTCAACATTGTCGGTATCAGAGTCAACAAATAACAATAGTCAACAATAAGAGAATGTGTTCAAAACTGAACAAAAAATAAATAAATCATCACATCATCAAATTAATATTTAGTAGCCCTGCCATTAGCACGCAGTAGAGCTCTAATCCTGGCTGGCATGTTCCCCACGAACCTTTTTACACTGTTGAGGGGTAATCTTGTCCCATTTTTCTTGAATTACTGCTTTTCATTCTTCTAAATTCTTTGGTTTACGCTTTGAAACAGACCTTTTGATAATCCACCACAGATTTTCAATGGGGCTCATGTCCAGGGATTGAGCTGGCCACTCTAAGACCTGGATACTGTGCTCCTTCAGCCAAGTTCTACTGGCCCTGGGTGTGTGGCAAGTAGAGTTGTCACGATACCAAAATTATGACTTCGATACGATACCTGCCAAAAGTATCACGATACTCGATACTAACGATACGATACCAAAACTACGATACGATACCAAAAATACGATACGATACCAAAAGTACGATACGATACCAAAAATACGATACGATACCAAAAATATGTTACAATACCAAAATTACAATACGATACTAGTGTCTTTTAAAATAAATATAGTAAGAAAAAAATGTGCATGGTTCCCTTTTTACCATCTTGTTCCTGTCCAGCTTTTTGAACACTTAACAAATGGCATTAATATTAGCATTAGCCTACAGAAAGATATACTAATGAAAACACATAGTGGGATCATTGCATTGATTACACATGGCTATGTAGACCTGTTGTCTGTATCTGACCAGATGAGATAGCCCACTTGACATGCTGCTGTGTTGTGCTATGGCCTATTCAAGTGATGGAATTTGTTATTTACGTGACAACGCCTGAACGCAACACGGGCTCCGGTCCAACTGTGTGTGTTTGCTGCGTTGCAGTGCGAGTAGCATGTTTGACTGTGCCTAAAAGCTGTCTTCTGATGGTCATTTACACACTGTCCATAACAAAAACTATGTCAGGTAACAAACTGCGCCGGGTTCGGGCCGGGCTCGCTTATAATTGTCTCAGACTTGTCTTCGGTCAGGAAATGTGGCCCGAGCCGCGCTCGAGCGTGCACTGATATGGGTGGGCTTGAGAGTGTTCATGTAGCCTGATGTTTCCAAACACATTCGCTCACCTGTTGTTCTTTAAACTCTTTGAAAAGTTCGGGGTGTCTGTCTAAGAGGTGCTTTGCCAGATTAGACGTGTTGCTTCCCTTTGTCTGTGTCACTTTGTAACATCTTTGGCAGACGGGTCTCTGCGTGTCGGTGGTTTTCCTTCACTATCTGCGATGTATCCGAAATAATTCCAGATTTCACTTCGGGCAACTTTTTTTTTCAACATGCCGAGGACGGTTGGCAAGAGCTCCTGCTGTACTTGAGGCCATGTCTCCCCTGCGATCACTTGCTGCCTGTGATTGAGAGCTGCCCGCTGTGTGTGTGAGAACCGGCAGCCCCGCCCACGCACTCTATGCGTGCAGGCAGCATGACAGAGAGCGCTGCAGTGAGGGCGCTCTGATTTCGCGCTATTTTAATGAAGTATCGATACTAAAAGATATGTAATATGGTATCGTTTTCAAAGTGAGGGTACCGCGGTACCATCCTGGTATCGATATACCGTGCAACTCTAGTGGCAAGGGGCATTATCTTGTTGAAACATCCAGTTTTGACCTTGACGGAACAGTGCACGTGCAGAAGGGAGCATGTGGGTTTCGAGAATGGCACAATACTTGGCAGAGTTCAATGTGCCATCAAAGACAGTGAGATGACCAACACCAGCAGCACTCATGCATCCCCAAACCATGATACTGCCTCCACCATGCTTGACAGTGGGTACTGTACATGCTGGAGATAATGCTTCGCCTGGCCTTCTGCGTACCCTCACATTAGCAGGAGGAAGATAAAGCTGGAAACTGGACTCATCTGACCACAGAATCTTCTTCCAGTTCCTGGCTGTCCAGTTCTTGTGTGCTTGGCGCCCAGCGACGCCGGGTTAACCTCTGTCTCTCATTGATCGGGGGCTTCTTGACAGCCTTGTAGGACCTTAAGCCATGATCTAAAAGTCGGCCACGTACAGTGCGGGTGGAACACTGGACACCAGTTTGGTTTGACCACTGCTGCTGAAGCTCCTGTGATGTCATTTCGGTGGTCTTCCCTGCACATGCGGATCAGGATGCGGTCATACTTGCTGAAGAAACCCTTGGATGCTCAGATCTTGGTTTGTCTTCCAAGCTGTTGGTTCGTCTGTATTTCTGCAGAGTGTATCCAACTGCTGAAGGACTGCATCTGCACTTCCTGGCTATCTGGCGGCAGCTGTACCCTTCCTGGCTGAGAATCTGTATCTTCAGGCGTGTTTCCTGCGTTAGGTTCCTTGTTTTAGCCATTTTTGTCTCTGAAGAACTTTCAAATGTGCTGGCTTTATATAGACACAAAGCACGGCAACAAAAATTGTGTCTTTTAATAAAGAGCACAACCTTCATTAGTGGATCACTGGTATCAAAATGACCCAATACTCAAAATTTCTTATATTTTATGGAACCAATAAATTTTAAGTTTTTAATGGCTTTTTTAGGATTTGTTTAGTAATTTGGCTGTGACTGTACTAAAAGAAATTGCACTTGAAGACCTAAGAGTGATTCTTAATGCAATATTTCACAAATGCATGGGGTGTCCGAAAACTTTTTTCCACCACTGTATATATGCATTTCCCAAACTGCGTGATTGTGTTGCTGATGTCTACAAACAAACCAGGTAGGTCTACTGTTGGATCATAAATGTTCAGAAAAGTGCATCTGATACCAGAGAGCTCAGCATCCCTTGCTATCTTCCCTCTTCATCTGATTTTTGTTTGAGTATTTTAACATTGAGATTTTGAATGGCAGCCCTTCTCTGACTAGAAGACCCGGCACTGTAGACAACTTCCCCACCCAATCCCTTTGCAACAGTAAAGAGTCTTGCTTTTCCTAATGGGTCTCCTGCAGGAAGACCATATCAGGTTTTTTTTATTTTAAATATAATAGAATTTTCTTCTTTTTAATGGTTGAATTTGCACCCTTAACATTTACTGATATTAGTCTTACCAGTCCACCCATAACATGTTACTAATTGTGTAATTACCTAATAATGCAAAGCATCTACAGAAAAATACTTTAAGCGCTCCTGCTTTGTTGGAGTTTTCCCTCGTGAAAGGACAGATCTTACATACAACCACTATTAGACAAAACATGCACACAACATAAAGAAAAAACAACATTGAGCCAAAAACGAATGTGTGACTCTCCTACTCCCACTAAACTGTGCATCTGTGTGAAAAGGATACCTGACCTGCCTTAGCCCCCTACCCCCAAAGCCTTTAGTTAGCACATTAATGTGCTTTTCCGATTTAAGACCAGCAGTATTTGTCAACCACAACAAAATATTATGTCCTCCAGAGGGGAGAAAAGAAAAAGAGATACACACATAAATAATAATAAAAAAAATAAAATAAAAATAAGACTGCAGGTACAACCTCACAAATAAATAAAATCTACCTGATTATGCAGACCCTGTACCTGCATGTATATACACACACCTCTGTGAAAAATAGTATGCTGTAATGCAAAAACACACCCGTGTGCACGTGCACCTTTAACAGAAGTAACAACTATTTCTCTAAGGTAACAGTAAAATTGAATGGAAATGAAACAGTGTGGATATGCTGCATTATAATAACCAACGTGTAGGTTTATATCGGAACATACTGATATGGCCATCAACAGTCCTGCACTGTGAGAAAGTCAACTGCTGCACCTGGTAAGGTGTAGGTGTGGGTCCTGTTGTTTGTGGAGTCCGTCAGTGTCGCTGGATACAGCATGGAATATGACATACCCCGCTCTTGGAGCTGTTTTTTTATAGTGTCGAATCTCTGACGCTGCTGGAGCACAGCTGTCATGGTGGGCTCATTCCAGCTCAAATCCCAAATCCACCTCAAGAACCAGTTTTTCAGTGAGTATGGTGAGCAAGAAACCACTTAAGTCCTGTTTTTCTGCATTTTCAGGTATGCCTGTCACACGAATGTTATTCCACCTCCCTGCGTCTTTGTAATACATAACTTTGTCCTGAAGTTTTTTTAAGTTTAGTATGGCCGAGTCTATGCTAGCCCCTCAGCTACTGCTAACGTCCTCTAGGTCCAAAGTCCTGGTTTCAGCCTCCGACATCCGTGCACCAAGTTTCTCTACTGAGGTTTGTAGTGTTTTCAGGCCTGTTTTCATGCTGCTCACATCTGCTGCAATCCCTTTGCAAGAGACTTTTGATGCTGGCAAGTGATTTGGTGTCCTAAGGTGTTGCGGGTCTGCAGCCTTATGTATTCATCTTGTCCTCGATTTTTTTCAGTTGTCTTGATGAACGAGGTGGATTTTGCTTCAGGTCTTGCGACATATTTGTAAAAGGGATTGCTGAGACTGTTACAGCAAAGTTTAATCAACTTAAATGGCTACAGCAAGGGGGTAGGGTAGCTTAGCTGAACGGAGCACACCTCACCGGAAGTCCAGGTTTTAACTTTCTAAAATAAATCAATGGTATTTATAACACCTGGTTTTAGAAGATGTTGTAACCCCTCAGCACCCCTACTCCCTGCCTCCATTCTATGTGCATTAATAATATTAATCATAATAACATATATAAAAAGCCTTAAGATGATTAAAACAGTGTCTGCATTTTTTATGCCTCACAGCTGGCAATAGCCATGGCCGGATGCATTATGTTCTTTAGTTCTTTAAAATGCCATAAATGCCTACTTTGAAAGTATAAACTGATTTGAATTTTGTGGTCGAAGGTCAAAGGACAAGGTCAGTGTGACCTCACAAAACGTGTTTTTGGCCATAACTCCAGAATTCATATGCTAATTAAGATTAAACTTCACACGAATGTCTAATAGGATAAAATAATCAAGTGATGACATTTTACATCCAGAAAGTCAACTTCACTGTGACATCATCATGTTATGCATAAAACACATTTCTGGCCATTATGATGATGGTGACCCATAGTTCTCCCACTCCTGTCTTGGACGGGCTGAAACTGAAACAAATTTCGTTGCTCTGTAACATGTGCAATGACAATAAAGATCATTCATTCATTATTCACAATAATATCTAAGGAACTGAAGGTGAAATATTTGGTCACATACTTTATTGGTGGCACTCATCCTGATTGTATAGATCTTTGGTGCTGTCGGTGGGACAATGGGTGTGAAGCATCCATGTTTTCACAGACATGGATATAAACTGTAAGAGAAACTTGACTGGTGTGCGGAGGCATACAACCGCAGGGCGGTAATTCTAGGTTAGTTCTATATTCATATGTAAGGTAATAGAAAATGACTTTTAAAAAATACATTTTAAAAAATGACTTTTTAACTCCCACACACACTGAATTTGAAGTCTCAAACTACGATAGACTTATTCGACACTCGATACTTCGATACTTGTACTTCTGCTTTAATTTTGTGGCCTGTGCTCCAAAACTGTAGTACCAGTGCTCTGTGCAAATAAAGTTAACGTACAGCCCTGTAGTAATAGAATGATCAAAAGACTGCATTTACACTGAATACAAATGTTAACTCAACACTTTTGTTTTTGCTCCCATTTTTCACAAGTTGGAATAAAAGATCTTAGCCGGTTTCTATGCACACTATTCAAAATTGAATTAAAAACAAAAGTGTTGCATTCATATTTATGTTCAGTTTTTGAGGTGAAACAGACTGAGGTGAGAGTTATATTTTCTTCATCAGAGTTGGTTTTACTAATTCAATGCTGCGGTGTGTGTTGGTAAGTTGGTCAGTTGGTCTTGTTTGTTTATGTCACTGCTAATTGCTAATATTGTTAGTGTTTGTCTCCGGGTGATGACATAGAAAGTATTCAAAATATACTTCGCGATCGACTCGCACATTAAAGCATGCTTGCAACCGCGCCCCTTTGTTAATATGAATTACAAGTTAACTTAAGGTTTTGCCATGCTGTAGACTGTCCAGGTGCTGTACTGCTTACAGTTGAGTTCCGCCTCTTTTGTTCGTTCAACATCACATTGTTAACTAATATTTAGATAATCGACCATTGACATTTGATGTTAATTTGTCTATGTTTGCATTGTGATGGATTTAAGAAGCCATTATTTCCCTCACCCCTATTTCGAACCCTACATCAGATCTCCCCGGTATAAAATCAACATAGCCCTAAACAGGATAGGGAGCAAAAGATGCCCAGATAACCTCTAAACATCTTGCCTTACTGCCAGTCAGGTTCCAGCCACCTATCAGTCAACTCCCAGCCTCTGGGAGAGAACATGAGGCTTAAGTTTGGATCCTTCGGAGAATTGTATTTTGAATTGGTTACTTAGCTGTATTGTTGCCTTGAACTTTGAGGGTGAAAAATGCGAATAAAGAATGAGTGGTCTTTAAATATGCTTGCAACTAGCGAACTAGATTCTACACAGGTTAATTGTAGAGTTAGGCTAGAGAGCTAGTCTCATTGAGTTTGTCAATATGCATGGGCAGTTACTTCAGACACCACTCATGGGATTAAATTGTAACCATATAACACCAATGTTATCAATTCAGTGGTGAAAGTTTTAATCTAGTCTAGTCGACCAAGCAGAGATATAGGCACAGTGGTCTGAGGAACAGCCCTCACACACACAGCTGCGGCGTGTGTGATGAGCCGGGCTGCTGTGAGTGTGTGTGTGTGTGTCTGCTGCTCCGCCGGAGAGCTGTTTGAAGTATTGTGACAACCTGTATTTTTCCATCAGGTTGTATCTCCGTATGGAACTCCAACAGTCACACCCGCATACTCACCAATTTGTCCCGCCACCTTTCTTTTTTTTTTTTTTTTGTCTGCATTTATTCTCATCGTATAACACCACAAAAGGGTTGTCAACTTTTTATGAGATTGATGCATATTTTAGTCTTGCAACAAAATATATTGATACTATGTGCGTGTGTTGTGACCATCACCGCCCCCCCTGGAAGCTAAGCTGTCATTCTTTATTGGATTGTCCTAATATGTGCCAGAGGGGGCAGTGCTGCACCACAGTGAATAGGGGGGGGGAACAAATGCCAGGCAGGGTGAGATAAGACAAACGGGGGAGGGGCAAGATAAGCAGTGCTATTAGGATGCAAGAACTCAACAACCAATATCCCATCTAAAACCACAAACAAAGAATCAGAATTGAAGACCAGAATTGTGGGAGTCCTGATAGTAAAGAGTCAGAGGGCATGAGTGAGGGAGGAATGCACAAAGGGCGTGATTTAAGTGATAAGTCGGAAAAGTGACTCAGCGCATTCTGGCGGGTTCCCACATCATTCAACAGTGGGACTCGACAGGAGCTGGCAAGCCCTGAACGAACATGCATGTGCGATGGACACCGAAGCCCAGAGCAGCCACAATGACCCAGCAAGGCCAGGCTGGCCAAGCGCCCCACCCCGGGATGCGGGCGCCCCAGGAGGCATCCCCCAGAGAGCCACAAGGGCCACGGAAAGACACACAAACCCAGAGGCCAAGAGGGGGCAGCGACCGAGGCCCCCCACCGCCTGGGAGGCCAGACGCAGCCCCCCCCCACAAGGAGGGGAGCCGGCCCAGCTCCAAAGAGGCTGCCACCGGGAGCCAGACAGAGAGAGTCCTAACGAAAGCCCAGGGAACTGTTGGAGATGTCTGTTCTTTTTCCTCTTGTTTAAAACAGTAACAAATCAGCATTAAGACAAACTCCGCATGTTCGTTTGATGAAGAAATAACAGGAGAGTAGATGGTCTCAGTTAACTCCTATTTATTCCAAAAATCAAAAAGATTACGAGATACAGAGCTCTGGGTCCGGTCCTCTTGCCCTAACCAACAACAACAGCGAGTCAGGGCATGAAGTCTGACAACCTGTCTCTCCCTGACCCAGTCTTTTAAGCGTTACAGTTCAATTAAATGTGCGCGCAATAGCAGACTTCCTGCTGCGGTTAGACTTCCTCTGCTATGTTTCCACTTCACCTTACACCTACATCTGCAAAACAGAGTCAGACAGAGAGATGCCTGCCACATAGTGTGACTTCAGCAGGTTAATTATCATAGATCATACATAACAATGTTATTCTTAGCATATTTTCAATACAGTAATTTCCAATCTACTTTTCACATACAGTAAATTTCCAGTCTACAATAACCTCATATCTTCTGCTTTTCATCTGCTTAGAAGATAGGTACAGTGATCAATATATAACCTTTTTATAATAATCCAACAGTCCCCCTTTTGACCTCGTTTACGAGGTCAATTCAAAAGCCAAATGTGGTTTTACATGTCAATTATGCAATATTTGAAATGCCAAATATGTAATGTCAGATGTATAACGCCAAATGCGTAATTGTAAGTTTAAACTCCCTCATTCGATCTCAAACACTTGAGATCGCATCATCTTCATCTTCACTATCTGGTGGGAGTTGTCCTGTCAGTAATGCAGTAGTTTCAAATTGACACATTTGATACGGAGGGGGTGCTGGTTGTTTCTTTTCTATAGCTGAAACTATTATTCTTTCACACAGAGATATTTCCACTTATGTTCCCCGTACCACCCCATAGCATAAGCAAATCTTTCTATCAGTCCCAGGCAATATTTGTTCCTTGTGCTCTGGTCAAAGCGTTGATTCAGAGGAGCTTAAAACCTTCTTACCAGCCCTGGTTCTGCAACACCGCGAGCTAAAAGTAATAATAAAATGTCTTACAGTCCTTCTTCCTGTACCTGTCCCCTGCTTACCACTGGGGACTCTGCTGCTGCACACTGACTCCAATGATACCACGTATCACCTTTCCCTTTAAACCTTACAGCATGTGAGGTCCTCTCCAACACTTCGGACCACTTCCTCTTAAAGACCTTCAGCGGCACCCACTCCGATGTCGGTGCCTCAAGGTCCCTGTTCTCCTCTCCTTCTCGATGTCCCACCTGTTTTGAGAAAGCTGACACCAATACTGTTAGTTGATCATAGTATGTTTCGTATCTCAGAGGGCTTTCTCCTTCCTCTGTTTCAACCCCTTCTCCACCTCCTGTAAATCTTTGTTTTTTAAAATGGGTTCCGTTATCTGACCTAATTCTCTTAAGGAACCCATGCACTGGAATGTACTGATTAATCAGAAATTTGACCACAGTTTTGCATCCTCTAATTTTGCAGGTATGGCTTCTGGCCAGCCAGTGTATGCATCCACTGCTACCAGAAGATACCTGTACCCGTAGCCAATGATAATTTGAGAGGCTTCTTGCTACTCGATTATTAACATATTTACATCACAGGCTGGCAACAAATCATATACTGTTTTTTTTTCTGTCCGAACCATCATATACTGTGGTTTGTCCCCAGCATTTTCTTTGCTGTTTCATCCGCTGCTTCATTACTTTAAGAGATGACCGTTCCTATGTGGTTGTGTCCTTTACATTTCATTACTGCCACTTCAGCGGGTTTCATTAGTGCTTTAAACAATTTTTTCATCTCTTGTTCATGTTTGATAGGGGTCTTTGCCGCAGTCAAAAATCCAGACCGTATCCATTGCATCATCTCTACATGAATTGCTCCCACCACATAGACTGAATCAGTATAAATATTTACAACTTCGTTCTCTGCCCATTCTATTGCTTCAATCATCGCCTGCAGTTCTGCTAACTGTGATGACTCTTTCCTGTTATTGACCCTATTTTCACCTCCTGAAACCTCTCACCCTGTCTGCGAACCACCGCTCACCTTGTCTGCAAACCACCTCATATGCTACTTTCAGTCCTTCCTGTGGGTGTCTGAAACAGCAACCGTCAGTGAACAGCGTTTCCTGTGCATATGACAGCGGCTCAGTGTGCAATCCTTCTCTTGCTGTGGTGTCTTTTTTAACCCTTTCTACACATGTTTATCAGAATCAGAATCAGCAATACTTTATTAATCCCCATACCTTCGTGTGTGTATGTGATGTGTGGTGCGCTCAAAATACTGTCCAGTCTATTTTGTCTAAGGGAAGTCATGGTAAATGCTGCTGAATTTACATATGCCACTATACTCTGTGTTGTTAATACTGTCAGTGCGTGTCCCATTACTATGTGTGTCACTTTCTGCAAAATTTTTCTACCCCTGCCATGTGTCGGGTGCATGATGGGTGTCTGTCCTCTGTTAGGTCTAATATGACGCTTGCATACATTATTGTCCTATCGTCCTCCCCCTTTTTTCTGAAAAAGCACGCCAGCAATGGTGTGTGTCTTTTCAGAAACATCTAGGAAGAACAGTAGCTTGTGGTCTGAGATGGCCAACTCAGTGGCGCTGGATAGCGCCTGCTTAAAGGTAATGAATGAGTTTTCTGCCTCGGTGTTCTAAGAGAGAGAAATCAACATTTGGAATCTGTGTGCGAGTCCAATGGCTGAGTAAAACCAATTTTATATATGTGACCCAAATCTTTAGCTTGATGTTTTTTAACACCGCATCTGGTCAGGTACAAGGTCAACAGCCGCAGCCACACCCTCGTTCCCTACTAAGATACAAGTCAAATTAACATCCCACATTCTCCCTTCTAGTTCATCATAAAAGCTTGTTGGTGAATTTCGTCCCTGTCCCTATCATAATAGAGGGTTACGTGGAGGGGATCAGGGGGAGGTGTGTAGGGGTGAAGTGTTTGGACCCAAGGACGCCACAACTGATCGAGGGTGATGATGCCTGATTTGTCTTTGGTGTCTGGTTCGAGGAGACCCCAATAGATATCAGCCCAATGTCCTTCAGCCGTGGGGGAGGTGTCTGCTGACAGCAACATCTGAGAGGAGGAGTATACCATGGACAACGAACAGTTCACCGTGTACCCATTGGGAAAAGTCACAATTAGTCCATCTGGACTGCATCAGACTGAAGCTCCACATTTCACCAACACATCGCGTCCCATCAGATCAACTGGGCACGAGAGTGAGGAGATATATTGATGTTTGAAAGTCTGTTCAGCCTCTGAGCGGGCCTTGATAGCCGCCCCAGGGTGGGCCTTGCCATCCTCCCCTGTGTGCACCTCTGCATCCTCCCCTTAGTGGACCTTGTCCAAACTCTGCATTGCAGGAACAGCTTTGCTGAGGACAGTTCTTCTGGCAGTAAGTAGGGTCGCCACACAAAAAACACCCAGTGTTCTGTGGGTTCGTCTGGGTCATCCACGACCCCCACTTCTCCCCCTAAAGCCTCCCGCTGCGCCCATGGGACCGCCCCAATGAGGGGGGCAGGGATCTACCCACTCAGGGATTGGGTAAAGATCCGAAGTTCCTGAGGGTGGTCCAGGCGGGGGCTGTTGTACCATTTGATTGGCTGATTTTTTATCTGGCCTCATTAACCTTACGGTGAGCTTCATCCAGTTGCAGTTTTGGGAGTTGTACCCGAGCCGATTCTGTACTGTCCCTGTCCTCTGCCTGTTTAGCTCTGTGTTTTTTTTTGTTTTTTTTTTATATGGTGTGTAACGTGCTTCTCCCATTGTTCAGTAGAACAGCCTGGGATATTTGGATTGTTTTCTATGTGTTCCTTGGTTCATAACCCGTTTTAGCCAGCGTTTCCACTTCCAGCACCTCCCAGCTAGAGAGCTGTTTTCCCAATAATGCTCTCCAGTCTCCCAATGCCAATTTAAATCCCAGTCTGTTTACAAAAATGTTCCATCCATGGTCCGCCACCCTCCGTGGGAGGGGGCATTTTATCCAGGATGTAGTTCATGTCAGTAAAGAAGAAGGATTGATATACTTCTACCCCATGTGAGCCTTATCTTCCCATACTGATCCTTTACTGTCACTGGTGAACAATAACCCTGCTCGCTACATTCCCTGTCAAATTCACCTTCCATGTTTGTAACTTTAACACCTCTTTATCTCAACACACACTATCCAACCGGGCTCCACACGCCCTCCTTGTCCAATACACA
This sequence comes from Cephalopholis sonnerati, assembly GCA_019142605.1. Taxonomy (NCBI): domain Eukaryota; kingdom Metazoa; phylum Chordata; class Actinopteri; order Perciformes; family Serranidae; genus Cephalopholis; species Cephalopholis sonnerati. The sequence continues at coordinate 1,578,017 of JAGQAX010000020.1, forward strand.
ATGATACAACAAACCACCAACTCTTTCAACCATAACAAAAACACAATACAACCAAAACGCCAGCTCTTTCTATCCTGTACATAGCCAACATCCTGTTTATATTCTGTTTATACATCCTATTTATATTCTGTTTATATTCACAGTATTTATTCCAAATATACATTGAGATTTATCTTTATTTTCTATTTTTACTATTTTATATTATACTTATTTTGTAATATATTCTTAGATTTTAGATTGTATGTTTACTGTACACTGAAACGGGAGAAGCTCTCCAATCTCATTGTACTACTGTATAATGACAATAAAGGGTATTTTATTTTATTCTATTCTTTTTTTCAACAATTACAAAAACGCAAGACGACCAAAGCACAAGCTCTTTCAACAGTTACCAAAACGCAATACAACCGAAGCACAAGCTCTTTCAACAATTACAAAAATGCAATACAACAAAACATAAACTCTTTCAACAGTCACAAAAAGCAATGCAGTAAAACACAAATTCTTTCAACAATCAAACAACAATAGTGCCGTGAGAATATTATACTAATTCTCACGGACTTACAATTTTCCCGTTCCACTGTGATTTCGCTTCTCAAGTCTCACCCGTTGCAAGCCGGCACACCCAAGCTTCTACACCAACTTCCTGGAGTGGTGCGGGGTGCCTATGGCCCGGCGGCAACTGGCGTTTATCTTAAGGCGAAATTACACAGCTTCCTCCCTTTATTCCCCACAGAGCACGACTGCCGCTCGGGCGCTGAGAGAGCAGGAATTCGAGTCACCTCTACTAGACTCTACACAACTCTCTCACCCCGTAAACGTAGCTGACAATCGGCAAGCCACCCACAATAAAACATCAGGTGCAATACCTGTGGTACACCGACCCACGAGGCAACTTTTAACTTAAAAGATAGTGCCTGTGTTGAGGATCACAACCTAATCGCTCCCCTGGCGATGTACTCTCCTAATATTTATGCCTTCTACAGGAAGATAAGGGCCTTTCACCCGCCTTTACTTTTCTTCGGGGCTTTGAGTTTAAGTTAGATAATTACCTGAACCATCCAACACCCAAATAACCTCCGGGCCTTTCACCCGACTATGTTTGTCTTTAGAAACAGGACTTAAGGTCCTGTCCAGGGCCTTTCACCTGACTATGTTTGTCTTTAGAAACAGGACTTAAGGTCCTGTCCAGGGCCTTTCACCCGACTATGTTTATGTTTAGGCACAGGACTTAAGGTCCTGTCCAGGGCCTTTCACCCTTTTTCCTTTTCTCTTATTCTCTTTTACTCTTTAATCAACCCCCCAATTATCTCGTAATCTACTAAAAATGGCGCCTTGCCAACTCAGTGACAAACAGTTTTGGATTATAGGCCAAATAGCAGTACTTTGTATGAAAACAGGCGTCTGCTTTACCTTTTTCAATGAGGCGCCTCGTTTGTCACCGCGTTTTCAGTTGCCTTGTGTTCTCGTCTAATCCGACGATCGACCAATACCCTCCTTCTTCATCACGTCGGGGTCACCAAATTGTTGGAGATGTCTGTTCTTTTTCCTCTTGTTTAAAACAGTAACAAATCAGCATTAAGACAAACTCCGCATGTTCGTTTGATGAAGAAATAACAGGAGAGTAGATGGTCTCAGTTAACTCCTATTTATTCCAAAAATCAAAAAGATTACGAGATACAGAGCTCTGGGTCCGGTCCTCTTGCCCTAACCAACAACAACAGCGAGTCAGGGCATGAAGTCTGACAACCTGTCTCTCCCTGACCCAGTCTTTTAAGCGTTACAGTTCAATTAAATGTGCGCGCAATAGCAGACTTCCTGCTGCGGTTAGACTTCCTCTGCTATGTTTCCACTTCACCTTACACCTACATCTGCAAAACAGAGTCAGACAGAGAGATGCCTGCCACATAGTGTGACTTCAGCAGGTTAATTATCATAGATCATACATAACAATGTTATTCTTAGCATATTTTCAATACAGTAATTTCCAATCTACTTTTCACATACAGTAAATTTCCAGTCTACAATAACCTCATATCTTCTGCTTTTCATCTGCTTAGAAGATAGGTACAGTGATCAATATATAACCTTTTTATAATAATCCAACAGAACGAAGGTGAACGGAGTGCAGTGCCGCCAGCAGAAAGGCGCCACCCAGGGGAGCGCAGCCACCTTTCAAATCCTGTGTGTATATCCCTCATTCACCCCAGCAGACAGAGAGAGCAGTAGGAGAGTAAACGCGGGATACGTTGCATGCGCGATTCGCCCGCTGCTCAGTCGCTCAGTCTTGTCCCATTAAGTTTCAATATCGCGCTGTGAGCGTGCTTTAAGCCGTCAATCTGTTCCTTGTTTCGCCCGCCATCGGCGATAGCCTTCCTCCAATTAACCTCCACTCCAAAATAAAGTTAACATACTCTGGATCACCTGCCATTCACAGCCTGTCATAACTTCAGTCACCATCCACACACCAGCAGCCTGCAGCAACAAAACCTGGACTGGATCACCCCGACTGACTGGACTGGACTGACTTTGACTGACCGTATACTAACACAATTACCAGACTGTGAGTAAACTCACAGACATATAAAGAGTAGACACCGCATCGACCGCTACTGCCTATTGGCACTGACGAACCGTAGGGCCGCCATCATGGACCGGTCATCCGCTCCACTCAGTGGTTGGGGCAATGAAGTGTCAGCGCATTTAATCCATCGTAACTTTCTGAATACTAAACTGATTTTCACGCGTTCTTTTTGCTGCAAACGTCATACATGTAGCTATGATACAGGACTAATGGTTCGGCGTATTTTAACATTCATAGTGGGATTAACAGTAATAGAATATTCAGATATAGCCTAGACTGTAGACAGGTATTTTGCAAACATTATAAACATACACATTATACACATATATACACACACACACTAATATATGATAGAGAAGCAGATAGTGGCAGTAAAGTCAACTATTTTAATAATTTGAAGAGACAATATATGATTAGGCTATATATAAATATTTACATATATAAACAATTTTGAATACATTATATTTCTATATAAAACATAACAATAGATAGAAGTTGTATATCAGAGAAAATGAAAATATATATAAATCATATATACAGTATCAATGTCATTCATATATACATATATAATAAGTTATATACCAGATATAGTTATATATCAGAGAAAATGATAATATATATAAATCATATATAGAGTATCAATATCATTCCTATATATAATAGTTACATAGAGAAAATGATAATATATATATAAATCCTCTATGGAGTATCAATATAATCACTATATCAGAAAATTATAATGTATATAAATCATATATAGAGTATAATTCATATATATATATAAAGTTATATATCAGAATAGAGTATCAATATACTTCATATCAGAGAGAGAGAGAGTTCCAAGGCTGTACAAAGCAGATAGAGAATAAAATGTAAAGTAAAAGTAAATTCTCAAGTTAACACAAGAACATGACATCCCCGTCCCAAACCATATTTACACATGTACAAACTTGCTCATGAAAGTTTTACAGTTAAAACCCCTGAAAGAGGACTGTTTTGCAGAGCTTCTTTCTCGTGCTCCCTTTCTGCAGGTCAAGAGAGGTGACTTTGGCAATGTGTTGCAGCCTTATCTTGAGAAACACAGACACAACCAATGACAAGTTGGAATGATGGTTGTCGATACCACACTGTGTTGCCTCTATGTGTTCCCCAAGCAGAAAAACATCCTCCGTTCCAATCTCCTCCCGTACGATGTGTGTGACTGTTGACACCTTTGGAGCTTGCTTTGTTGAAGCTTGGCGAATCACCCTCTCTGCAGCTCTCAGCACCTTATTATTATAATAATAATAATAATAATAATAATAATAATAATAATAATAATAATATTAAGAAGAAGAAGAATACATTGTATTTATATAGCGCTCTTCACAGTGCTAAAAGACACTTTACAGAACAAAGCAACTTTAATATACAAAGATAAAAAAAAAAACAAGGTTACAAAATCAAACCCTCACTGTGCCTTGTGATGGAATCACTAGGCCGCCGTTGTTTTTCAGGGCCAGAAGGTGGTAGCTCTCGTCAAATGATGATGGTACAGCATCTCTGACCAAGCTTGCACGGCACACATCACAGGACAGCTTTCGTAGAATCTGCCGGACTACAAATCCTGCTATGTAGACCAGAGCATTTTCCACCAGACCACCAAACTGAGTGGGAAGATAACTGTGGTCACACACAACGGCCGAAATGTTGGCGAATGGAGATGGGTGCTCTTCCACAGTTTCAACAGAGGACATCTCTACTGCAGACAGGGACACAGTGTCATCTTGGGCTGCCACATTGCCAGTCTCACTAGTTGAGACACCACACCGAACCATCAGACAGCGGAAGATGGCCTGGAACTGGCGTGCAGATGGATTGTTATTCCAGCCACCTTGTATGGAAAACAGGCACACAATACATAATTACTCCCAAGACATAACATATAAAGTTATTAATTAAGTATATTTTCAGAATTTATTGTAATTAAAATAACATCAACCCTACCTGACGCTCTGATTGAATTAAATAGGAGCTCCAAGTGATCCTGGCTGAACCTGTAGGTGAGCACATACCGCTGAACTTGGAGCAGTTCAGGAATCATCAGCATCAGTGTGTCAAGATTGATGACAAATCCGATGACAGACAAGTACCTGCAAAAGAAAAAGGTTTTATTACTCTGATCATGGCGAAACAAGACACCCCAAGAAAGCACCATGTAATTTTGTTCACTAAATTTTGAACACTGTAATTGCAGAACTGGGAGAACTTGAGAACAAGTACACATGCAATACCTACCATTTTGACACCTACATGTACTTGATGTTCTGTAATACATACCATTTGGAAACATCTAGGACCTGAAACACACTGGATACAAGATCATTCCAACAGGAACAAAACTGCATATTGAAAAACATTTTAACAAGAGATCATCATATCAACATACACTGAACAAAAATATAAAGGCAACACTTTTGTTTTTGCTCCCATTTTTCATGAGCTGAATTTTTTTTATATAGACAAAAGACCATTTCTCTCAAATATTGTTCACAAATCTGTCTAAATCTGTGTTAGCGAGCACTCCTCCTTTGTCGAGATAATCCATCCCACCTCACAGGTGTGGCATATCAAGATGCTGATTAGACAGCATGATTATTGCACAGGTGTGCCTTAGGCTGGCCACAATAAAAGGCTACTCTGAAATGTGCAGATTTTCTTTATTGGGGAGGTCTGGGGCGGTCAGAAAACCAGTCAGTATCTGGTGTGACCACCATTTGTCTCGCGCAGTGCAACGCATCTCCTTCGCATAGAGTTGATCAGGTTGTGGCCTGTGGAATGTTGATCACTGCTCAAACAAGTACAAACAGCAAAATGTGATCATTACGTCCAGCCATAACTGTGCAAATGATCAGACAACAATATTTAGATATAACTTTTAGCAGCAGAGTCATAACTTGTACAAATAGGTCTACAACGATCATCATTTACCTGCAACATATTACATGCCAACTTGAGCATGTGGCAAGCATCCGTCATTACAAATACTTTCTCGCCAGTCACCAGATGCAGGAAACTGGTTTGAAGCGGCTCTCGTGGGTCTCCCTTCAGCTCACACCCAAGTTGGTTGCACATGCTGACATTGGAGGCATGCCCATCCATAGTTACACATACCACCCGAATGCCCCATGCATGCAGCTCCTCCAAAGCATGACTGAGAAGGACCCTTTGTGTGTCTGGAGACAGAGACTTAGTCAGGTAGTATGCAATGGGAGCCTTCCAATGTCCTTGTAGGCCAACCACCAAGAGCCTCAGTAGCAACATCAGTCTCACTGCTTCCATCACCCATGTCCATAAATCCAGACATTGACTGGGTATTTGGATTATATTGCACATGTTTTCTGATGGCCATGGCATCCAACATGAGTGCAACACATCCATATTTAGCCTGGTCTTCCTGGCATCTTCTCTCCAGCATATCCAGCATCATCTTGTTCAGGCCAGGCTTGTCATCCATTGAATGCAGCCATCTGTAGAAAAAAATTGAGAACTAGCTATTTAACGTGTTTGCATCAGTACTATCCAAAAATTCAATTGGACAACATTAAGACTACCTTTGTAATGTATGTGGATGTGGGAGGGGAAAATGTTGAGTCTCTCTGAGGTACTTGTATGCCTTTGGACCATGTAGATGAAGTGTGAGCGCAAACTCCCTGTAGTCCTTTGTATACTCATGGCCCTGCTTTGCCATGAAGTCTATCTGAAGATCTGAAATTTTATGAGCAAAAATGAACAAGTCCCCTTCAGATAACAAGTAAGGAGTTCAATAAAGAGTGTAAGAATAACATGTACATGAATTTCAAAGTGCTAATTTCGTTTTACCTCAGTAGAATTCAAGCCTCTCTTTGAGCTCTTCATTAATGAGGTTCTTTTCCCTCAAATCCCCCAAAAGACTCTTTACTGTCGTCTTTGCCCTCTTTTCTCTGGCCATTTCTCTAGGGCTTCATTGAGTCTAGTCTTTAGAGCGGTAGGAGAGGCAGGCAAAGCACAGCCATGATCCTAGAGAGAAGGATGAACATGGTTTGAGTGATGTTTCACTTAACACACATCACTTTGACACCACTAGTGTATGGCCCACATTCTTTCTTATAGTCATCACCTGTCAAAGCCACTGCCAGCACTGTGTGTGTGTGTGTGTGTGTGTGTGTGTGTGTGTGTGTGTGTGTGTGTGTGTGTGTGTGTGTGTGTGTGTGTGTGTGTGTGTGTGTGTGTGTGCCAGGAATGCATTTTCAACATTGCGTGTGAATGGGTTTATTTGTGAGTGTGTTTAATATGAGTGTCAGCAAACAAGTGAGATTTTAATATGTCCAGGACCATTATGATATGATGTTTACAGTAGAAATACTCACATCATTAGGCTGAGGTTGTGGGTGTGAGATTCCAGTTTCTGGATCATCCTGAGAGGCCACAGACAGGCTCTCTTCAGCTCTTCTGGAGGTAGATGTGGTCCTGCCCTTTTCCAGCTGAAATGAAGAGGCATAATACTTGAAAAGAATATACAGGGGTAAGGATCTCACCTTGCCCTGTGATTGATGATAGAATATTTGAATATTTACATTTATGAATGCTAATAGCCTTATGAAGATACACCTACTCTTTGGAGGTGAACTGGGAAGCTGAAGATGGAATAACACCATCTCTGAGTCAGACAATCTGACCTGTCCTATCAAAATCGCCCTGCTTAAAATGCTCACAGCAAAGCACTGAGGAATCACTTGCAGTGAATCCTTTCTTCCTCAAAGCCACTTCCCACTTCTTCCTTGCATGTTTGTCTTTGGGAAACCTTCAAAATGAAAACGGGAGATTTGGGAGAGTCTACACAAAAACATTTTACAAAGGAGGTCAAGCTTATTTTCTTCCTTCAAATTTCTTACAAACTTTCTTCAACAAAACTCCTATTTTGATGCATATCTGTTGATGATGAACCAAAGCTGCTAAAATTGTGAATAAGCTTGTTTGCAAACTATTCTACAGTCAGATGTTCAGTTGTCTGTATTGTCAAGTAAGTGGGGCGGGTATGAGATATGAGAGGTAGCTTACTGTTGGTGAATTACATGTGAATAATACAGTCTGTGCCACCTGTGTAAAATTCGCTGATCAATGTTATACCAGTAATATTTATATAGCATTCTTGTCTCATAAAGTCTCAGTTCATAGCCGGGTGAACACCGGCACTAAACATAGCCTAGCTAGCTGGCTATGATTTTGCTGGTGGGCTTAAATACAGTACAGTAACAGTTGGTCCGACGGTCCGCCGATTTGAACAGAAATATGCTGCACAGTGCTCTGGCATCTTGTTCCTTCTGCTGCTCAACTAGGAGTACGATGACCGGTCCAAGATGGCAGCCGCATTTCTTGCGCCCCAGCAACCAATGCGGCATCTACTCTTTATATGTCTATGAGTAAACTGGACTTTTTTGCTTTTTGTTTGAGCACTGAGAATGGAAGAGAGATAGACTGAAATCCCGGTGTGGAGTTTTGAGTTGGACCACCTTGTTTTTTCTTATTGTATTGGATTGTGTGTGTGGGGGGTATTGTGTCTTAATTTTCCATTGCACTATAATATACATCTCCTTGGTATTGCAAGTGTTGTGTGGTGTTGGGTTATTGTTGTGTGTCACTCAATGTAGGATGTATTTTCTTAATAAGGTACATCCTTTGTGAGGTTTTGGGTTTAAAACAAACAACTAAAAGACGAACCCAAAAAACAATACAACTACCTAAAACTTGACTGACAATCTTACACGCCAGGAAAGAGACGTGGCTGGCACCCCAGAGAAAAAAAACAAGACGAATCTAAACTGAACAAAATTAAAACAAATAAAATAAAATAAAACATATGCCTCAGACCGTCACAGTATGATGGGAGAAAATAGTCTATGTGTGGTGATATTTGAGTTAAGGTTGATAATGCGCCGAAAATAGAGTTTTTGTTATTTTTTTCTAAAATTGACACTTGTGTACCCCTCATTGTTATCATTGTGACATTTCTATCATGCAAATAGAGGGAGAAAAAACACTATCGGCCCCAAATATCGACTCAAAAAAATCGCCAGCACATATCGGTCATTTCACACATTGTCGCCATTATTGTTTACATTCCACCGCAGGCAGCAACGGCAGTAGCGTATGACGTCACCCATGAAACTGTTGCTAGGATTCAGACCCAGCATCCTAGTGCATTCATAGCAATAACGGGGGATTTTAACAGCACCACTCTCTCCTCCCATCTCTCTGGGTTTGTTCAGTATGTGGACTGTCCCACAAGGGAGAATAAGACACTGGATCTATTTTATGGAAATGCCAAGGACACCTACAGTGCCTCTGCCCTACCACCTCTTGGCAGATCAGATCATAATCTGGTCTCTCGTCAGCCCACATACAAACCCTGTGTATTAAAGTTGCCTGTTACCACCCGCTCAGTCAGAAAGTGGTCCCCGGAGACCAGTGAGACTCTCAGGGACTGTTTTGCATGTACAGACAGAACTGTACTACTGGAGCCACAGGACAACAACATGGACATGGACAGTAGGCTGGATAGTCTAACAAAATATATATTAACTTGTGTAGGAACACTGTGATGCCAGTATAGACTGTACGCTGCTTTCCCAATAATAAACCCTGGGTCAACAGTAATATCAAACAGCTCCTCAACCAGAAAAGGCTGGCGTTCAAGCAAGGGGTCAAGGAGAGGCTCAGGCAGGTTCAGCATGAGCTGAAGGGGAGACTTGGAACAAGCAAAGGTGGACTACAAAAGAAAGGTGGAAAGTAAGCTGTAGCAGAACAACATCAGAGAGGTGTGGAAGGGAATGAAGAACATCACAGGCTATTCAAAGAAGAACAGCCAGGTTATGGATGGTGATGTGGACAACGCCAACAACTTCAACCTGTTCTTAAACAGGTTTGATGGAGGGGGCAATATTCACCCTATCCCTGCATCCATCCCCCCCATCCACAGTGTCACCTGCTGCTGCTGCTCCTGCTCCACTATCACGGAAGTAGCCCTCCCCCACTACTGCAGCCACAGCTACAACATCTACCACCCACGGCCAAATACCACTGTCCTTTACAGCAGACTAGGTAAGGGCGGAGCTCAGGAGACTGCATACAGGGAAAGCTGCGGGCCCAGATGGAGTGTGTCCAAGGCTCCTGAAAGACAGTGCAGCCCAGCCAGCGGAGCCCCTTCATTGGATCTTCAACAGGAGTCCAACAGGTAAAGTCCCGGTGCAGTGGAAAACATCTTGTCTTGTACTGGTGCCTAAAATGGGGCGCCCTGGAGCGCCTGGTCCTCCGTTTCCTGAAGTCAGAGGTCACTGATGCTGTGGACCCCCTCCAGACTGGATCACCCACCTGGACATTTGAAATGGGCAAACCATACATTAAAACCAAGTCTAAAGTGTGCCCAAGCATGTGTGTGGGTTCAGTAACGTGTTGTACAAAGTTAAAAGCATCAAGTAGATCTAGGAACTGTTTTGCCAGCGGCTTAGAAATACAGCAGACATGCACGTTTACGTCGCCCACAATCAGAACTTTATCATAGTTCACTAGAACACCAGCCAAGAGACCAGAGAAGTCTTTTAAAAAGTCTTTGTTGTATTTAGGTGGATGGTAGATCAACGCACATAATATCAGGTCGGGCCGACCAAGCTCAACCAAGCTCAGCTCAAAAGAGGAGAACGAGAGAGGAGGTGCAGGCTTGCAACATGTGCCATTTCTAAACACAGTAGCTATTCCTCCTCCTATGCGACCTGTGGTCCTGGGAGAGTTAATAACTGTGCAATCCAGAGGTAACAGTTCTGTGAAGGCAGCAGACTCACCCAGGTTTATCGAAGTTTGAGTCAGGAAGAGAATATCCAAAGCGTCCTTGGTGAATAAGTCCTTCAGTGTAAAAGTTTTTCTCCTGACTAATCTCGCGTTTATTAAAACGCATTTTGTTGGAGCAGGGATATGAGCCACACGAGTCGTCCGGCTCAACGGCTGAAGGTTGCGGAGGCAAAAGAGGACACAGTCCGTGGAGCTCTTTGTTGGGGTCGAGAACAGGTACCAGCCAGGTACGGAGCGGGGGGGCCACCGAGAGAGGCGGAGATGACAAACTCCATAATCAGGTGAAAACGCGAGCCAGGCTTTAAACCTGACTAATCGGCCGTTGCGTGTCCCCTGGCGTCTGTGGTGTTTACGCCTGCGGGGAAGAGAATCACTGCACGCCACAGGTGAGCAGGGACATCCGCGCGCAGCAGGGGAGGAAGGTTTCATTGTTTACCCTGGCCAAATTCCACCAGACAGTCCACAGAGACATTGATTTTTTTAATAATTATAGTCATAGACCAGAAGAGAGTCAACAGTCCATGTGACAGACACCAGAAACAGGACAAACAACAGTAAAACAGACAGCTTCAGACGGCAAGCCAGCCACACTGGTGCCATCTTGTTGCCCAACCGAAGAGGCAGAGCCGCCTGTTCTTCCTGCGGACACTGAGGCCCTTTGATGTGTGTGTGGAGATATCGACCATGTTCTATCACACAGTGGTGGCCGGTGCACTTCTCTACACTGCAGTGTGTTGGGGAAGCAGCTTGACAGACAAAAACACCAAGCGTTTGGACAAGCTTGTTAAAAAAGCTGGCTCGGTGCTTGGCAGGAGACTGGACCCACTAAGACTTGTGGTGGAGAGGGGCACATTGAACAAACTGAAAGCTATAATGGACAATAGCAGACACCCTCTCCACAGCCTCCTGGAGCGACAGAGGATCAGCAGCAGCAGTCAGCTCATCTCACTGCATTGCAGAACAGAGCATTTCAGGAGATCCTTCACCCCCACGGCAGTAAGCCTGTTTAACACCTCCTGAATCCAGTCACACACAAATTTACACACATCATATTAGCCACAACTGGCTGGACTGTGAAATGGACAATTTTGTTGTAATTAACTTTTTTCTCTATTTGTGCACTTATTTTAATGTATTTTATTTTGTTTTTTGTCCTTTATGAGCTGCTGGACAGCTGAATTTCCCCTCGGGGATAAGTCAAGTTCTATTCTCTTCTATTCTATTCTAACTGTGTCTCTGGTGGCAGGTATGGCATACGAGAGTTTGTGGTCATCACCCCAGGAACCAACTGTGAGGCCATCATCAGCGAGTCCAAATGCAATCTGCTCCTCAGCTCTATCTCCATTGCTCTGACCAACAGTGGATGGTGAGTTACCTTCCTCAGGCATGGCGCTTTTCTCCAGAAATGTTTTGGCAGTCGAGTGTAGGGAAAGTAGCTGAACTGAGGTTGCTGTTGTGTTGTGTTTTCATTGACTAATGAGGGGCAGCATCTACACATCCCAACACAGTAAGTGTCTTGGTGCTGCGTAGCATTAGAAGAGCCAGTTGGTTGAGCGAAGCTGCTGGTGGATATGAGTGCTATCCCAGAGATAGGACTCATTGTTGTCTTCATAGCAATGCCCCCTCCTCTTTATCTTGTGCACACAGCCAGGTGCCCATGTTTGTGCAGATCCAGCAGAAGTGGAGGCGGGTGTACGCTGGAGAGTGCCAGGGCCCAGGGGTGCGTACTGACTTTGAGATGGTGCACCTCCGCAAGGTGCCCAGCCAGTACAACCACCTGTCTGGCCTTCTCGACATCTTCAAATCTAAGATAGTAAGTGTCATGGAATAGGACACGTTAACACATGCATGCACGCACACACGCAGACACACACAAAATTGCTTGGAGGTGTGTAGGACTTAGGGGGATATATCGGCAGTGGAATAAAGCAAGTATGTTTTCTTTCATGAATTCAGAATTTTGTTTTCATTTCATTACTCATTAGAATGAGCCGGTTATATCTACATAGGGAGCAGATCCTCTGCTATTAAGATCGCCATGTTGCACCACTATGTTTCTATAGTAGCCCAGAATGGACAAACCAAACCATCACCCACTGTAGTTTGCAGTCCCTTTGCGACAAGCGTGTTGAAAAAATACAGACTTTTTTAACGTGAAATAGGTTTATTCAGTGTTTTTCCTGTTTAAATCACCTGGTCCATTCGTTTTGGAGAGGAAGAGACCTCTGTGGATTATTTTGCTGCTGATAAAAACCACCTGAATGTCTGGATCTTAAGTTTTCGGAGAAAACAGGTGCGCATGCATTATCAGGTGCTGGGCAGATGGACTGTCTCTGACATGCCAAACAGCATCAGAGAAACACTGATTTGTAATGTGTAACTGTTTTATTTAGTGTTTTTTTGTTGAAATCACTGGGTCTGTAGGAGAGGAAGAGACTTCTGTGAATAATACAGCACACATAACTTGAACATCAGAAATAAGGTGCCTTTATGGTAGCTCCAGATGACTATATTGGTTTTCACCTGTGTATAAAAATGGGGTCATAAGATGCAGTGGAAACACGCGTGCAAAAGTGACCTTCTAGTTTAGTTCCTGAGCATAGGTTCTTTGGTTCCAAAGTTTCTTAAACAGTATGGTCAGAAAGGGCTAAATCATCAATTGCCTTTTGTTTTCTTCCTCTCCTCAGGGTTGTACCCTGTCCCCTCTACCTCCAATCAACATTGCCATCCGTTTCACATACATTCTCCAGGACTGGCAGCAGCATTCGTGGCCACAGCAGCCTCCAGGTAGGCACACACAGAACAGAGGTGGATGTGTTTACACATTAATAACACATCTGGGGGAATCCAAATGAAGTGGGCAATTTTGATATTGTGGCAGGCAGCCACAAATAAATGAATGTGTGGGAAATCCTGCTTGATATCAAAATACAATACAAATACAATACAATATTGTGACCAGTGTCCATTTTTACAGCTATTTTAGATTTAGTGTTAGTCTTGAGACAAAAACGCTTATTAGTTTTAGTCACATATTCTCATTTTTATCCTTCAGTAGTTTTACTTGACAAAAATGCATGTCTTTCTAGTCAACTTTTAGTCATCATGTTTTTAAATGTTTTTTTTTTTTCTTTAAACGAATCCCGTGAGACTAATTCATGTGTCAGAAACTAGAATTAAGATGACAGGTTGTATAAAAATTTTATTCAGACAATTTTTTCTGCAATAACAAATAATTTATACACACTTACAGTCAGTTCCCCAGCAGTTTTTGACAGGGTTAAGGGGTGATTTATGAGCACACACTTATTGATCATCATTTGAAAAGCTCAACATCTCTCTATTTATGCTCTCAAAAACTTTGACACCACAAATGATTTATCTGAGACAACTAGGATTTGTACCCAGGTTCATTGTAAACTCTGACTTTGCCTGCTCCACTGCCGTTCAGCAGCTAACAACAGCACTAACTGCCAATAGTCACCGCTGCGACTAACAAACTCCACGAATCCATTCAGCAGCTCCATCAAAAGATAAGATAAGATAAGATATTCCTTTATTAGTCCCACAGTGGGGAAATTTCCAGTGTTACAGCAGCAAAGTGGATAGCGAAGGTGGGGAACACCAGTAAAGAGACAATAAATAGCTGCAATATAAACAATATATAAAAAGTATGAAAAATTTAAGGGAGGAACGTGGAGTATGAAAGACAGAAATAATACACAATATATACAGTCTTTCCAAATTTGCACTATGAGTAAAAGTGCATTATAGTGCGGTCTGTTTATAAGTCTTGGTGTGTGTGTGTGTGTGTGTGTGTGTGTGTGTGTGTGTTTGTGTGTTCTTGTACATGCTACATAGTGAGGACCAAAAACTGTATTTTAGCAACAAAGTGAGGACATTTTTGGAAAGTGAGGACATTTTGGTCGGTCCTCACTTTTTCATAGGCCTGTTTGAGAGTTAGGACTTGGTTTTAGGGTTCAGGTTAGAATTAGGTTTGGTTAGGGTTAGGTGTTAGGGTTGGGGTTTATGGGTTTTTGAATTAAAATCCGTTGCGCAGGCCCACTGGTCTGCAGGGAGGCGTAGTGTAGTGGTGTGGCAAGTGGCCTTTTGCATGGGAGATCCAGATTCGAGCCCCAGGTAGAGAACAATGTCTGAGCTGCTGCTGCACGGATCACGAAAAAAAAAAAAAACTTTAAAAGGTAAAAATCTTTTAAAAAAGAATATATATACATACATACACACACACATTCCTTGTTTGTATTTTTTGTGTGTGTAAGTTTTTGATAGTAGCAAGAGATTTTTAATTTTTTGGGGGGTGATTAGTAAAGTTATTAAAATTAAGTGCTAGGGATAAAAGTGCTTAAAAACATGTAGATAAAAACAAACAAATACATGAATGAAACGACTAATAAAAGTAAAAAAGGGTTAGTAAGATCATAAATAATAGAAAATAAAAATCCCTTGCTAAAATATATAAAAAAATATTAAAAAATATAAAATATGAAGTGTGAGGTGTGTTGGGGGAAAAAAAAAATGGGATGGGTTTGGGGGGGGGGGGGGATACATAAAGGAAAAGGATATAAAGACTTGTCGTAGGGGGGGCTCGAACCTGGGTCTGCCGTGGGGAAGGCCAGGGCTCTAACCACTCCACTGTTGTGTTCCATGGGGCAGGAAGACATAAAATCAAGCGAAGAGGGAAAAAAATAAAAAATATATAAAAAAAATAAAATAAAATGAATAAATAAATTTTTGGGGGGGGTGATGATCCGTGCAGCCGGACCCACAGACTGGGGTCCAGTAGGGGGACGGTAGATACCCAGGAATGCTAGGCATCATTAAGGCCCCCCGGTGTCATGGTCCCCAGTCTGTGGATCCATATTTTTTTCAGCTCTTTTTCTTTGTTTGGTTGTCCAACGGTCATTGTTTTGGAGTCCAGAGATGATCAGGTCAGTGGTGGAGTGTAATTGGAAGTGTTGTATAAGGGGTGTACTGAGTTGTCCTTTCGTGATATTGTATAAATGTTGTGTTAGCCGTGTGTGAATAGAGTGTTGTGTTTCGCCTATATAATGTTTAGAACAGCGGGTGCAAGTAATAATATAGACAACGTTAGTGGTGGAGATGGAAAGGGAGTCCAGGATAGGGAAGGCCGTGTCAGTATGGGGATTGTAAATAAATTTTCTATTTTTATAGTGGTGGCTGTATGGTAATGGAACTGTAGGTCTATGATCGGAGAATTTGGATCTGACCAGAATAGAGTGTAAACTCTTATGTTTTCTGTAGGGGGTAATGATACGGTAGTTAGAAAAAGCAGGGTGTTGGAATTGCAATTGGGTACAGTTGAGTTTGATGATCCGGTGTAGGGCGGTGGTGCGGTGTGAAAAGGTGGAGACTAAAGTCACCAGTTGTGGTGGTGAAGCGGGATTATGTTGTGTAGAGTGTGTATGTGTATGTGGGCGTGAGCCGCCTACTAAGGAACTAGGATACTGGGTAGAGGGGGGTGGGGGGTTCGGACAGGGAAAAGCAGAGGAGTACGGGTCGGGGCAAGGAGAGGAAACTGCGGAATAGTTGGGGTTGGAGGGGAGAGTGGAAACCCCGTTGGGTTTAGGTAGGGAGTTTGGTGGGTTAGGGTCAGAGGTAAAGGGTCCAGGATAGGGATTTTGGGTAGGAAGTGGTAGGGGACTCTGGTTGGGATAGGGGGGCGGGGGGGTTCGGGGGAAATTCGGGTTGGAGGGGAGAGAGGGTACCAAGTTGTGTTTAGAAAAGGGGTTGAGTGGGTGAGTTTCAGAGGTGGGGAGTAGGGGGTTAGGATTTTGGGTAAAAGGGGGTAAGGGATTAGAGTTAGGGTAAGGGGAGAAGTTGGAGTTGGTAAGGGAAGTGGGAACAAGGTTGGGTGTAGAGAGGGGGTTAGATAGGTTAGGATCAGCGGTAGGGGTCCAGGGTTGGGGAGGGGAATGAGGGTGGGACTGGGTTTGGGAAGGGGGGCGGGGGCTGGGTCGGGATTGGGGGAAGAAGAGGGAGGATATGGACCCTGGCTCGGGTAAGTGAGTTTCGGGTCAGAGGTAAGTGGTAAGGGGCTGGGATGTTGGGTCGGGGGAAGTAGGGGATTGGTGTTCGAAGAAGGGGAGGGGCGAAGGTTGGGGTGGGGGAAGGGATAGGAGGAATAGTTGGAGTTGAGAAGGGGAGTAAAAAGATGATTAGGTTTAGGAAGGGGGTTGGATAGGTTAGGGTCAGGGGTGGAGGGCCTGGGGTAGGGAAGGGGAATGGGGAGGGAGATGGGTTCGGGAAAAGGGGCTGGGTCTGGGCTGGGGGAAGAAGAAAAATGATACAGACCGTGGTTCGGGTCAATAAGGTTAAAGTCAGAGGTGGATGGTGGGGGGTTGGGATGTTGGGTAGAGGGAAGCTAAGGAGTTGAAATTCAAAGAAGGGGAGGGACAAGGGTTGGTGTAGGGAGAAGGATAGGAGGGATAGTTGGTGTTGGGAAGGGAAATGGGAAAATGGTTAGGTTTAGGAGGGGAGTTGGGTGGGTTAGGGTCGGGGGTGGAGGGTCTGGGGTTGGTGTTTAGGATAGGAAGTTGCAGGGGGTTGTGATTTGGAAGGGGAGCGGCAACCGGGTGGGGTATAGGAAGGGGTTTGGTTAGGTCAGGATTTGAGGTGGGGGATGAAGGGTTCGGATTAGCGATAGGGAGTGGTAAGGGGTTGTGGTTGGAGTGAGAAGGGGAGGGGATTGGGGGGTGGTTGGGGTTAGGAAGAGGGAAAGGGGTAGGTTTTGGTTTGGGAAGGGGGGCGGTGGGTAGTGTGTCGGGGTTGGTGGAAGAGGACAAGGGATACAGACCAGGGGTCGGATCGGGGATGGGAGGGGTAATAGTAGGCGGCTCCGGTCTGTGGACCTGGGGTGGGGGGGAGGGGGGGCCCGGGGGAGAGCGAGTGGGAGCGAGTGAGGCCAATGTATTTGATTTAATGGAACAGAGAAATCTTTTTGAATACCCTCTAGTTCTAAGGCTGTGGAACAGAATGCTGGTGGCTGAATTGAAGTCTTGAATGTTGCTGCAAATACGGAAAAAGCGGATAAGTTGAGATTTGATGATGCCCTTAAATGTATGTTTCGGATGATAACTGGACTTATGTAGTAATGTGTGTGTATCTGTAGGTTTGAAGTAAACTTTGGTCTGTAATATTTTGTGAGTGGTACTAGATGGCTTGAAGAAAACTGTGGTGTCCAAAAAGTTGATGTGTGTTGGGTTTATTGTGTATTTAACTTTAATGGAGGGATGATGATTATTGAGGATGTCAATGAATTGTGGAAAGGTAGAGGGATCATGAGGCCAAATGCCAAAGATGTCATCCAGAAATCTCAGATATACTGTGGGTTTTAGGGGGCATTTTTGGAGGGCTTCCCGCTCCCACTCGCTCATATAAAGGTTCGCATAGGAGGGTGCGAGTCTTTGATCCATGGCTGTCCCGTTGACCTGAAGGTAGAATTGGTTGTTCAATAAAAAGTCGTTATTGTTTAGGCACAGTTCTGTTAGTTGTAGCAGTGCTTGGTCCGGTCTATTGGGTTCTGGGTGGTTTTGGAAAATATTGCTGAGTATTTGAAGGCCTAATTGGGTGTTAATGTTTGTATAGACACTATCTATGTCTATTGTAAACAGATGTGCTGAATGGGGGACAGCCATGGGTCTAATGATGTCGAGGAAGTGGTAGGTATCTTTAATGTAGCTGGGGTGGTTGATGGAGAGAGGGCCTAGGAAGTGATCTATGTATTGCGAGATGTGATAGGTGGCACTGTTACAATCTGAGACTATGGGTCTTCCAGGGGGAACTTCAAAAGGAATAGTGCAGGTTTGTGGGTCTTTGTGGATTTTTGGTAACAAATAAAAGTACCGTGGTCGTGGATTGTCTGGGCCAAAGAGAAAGTCCTTTTGTTTTGCTGTAATATATTTCTGGTTGTAAAGTGTCTGGATGATATTGCGGAGTTTAATCTGAGTGTGGGACTGAATGGAGTTTTCAAGTGGTTTGTAATATGTTTGATTACTGAGTTGTCTGTTGGCCTCTGTAAGGTATTGGTGACGATCCATGATAACAATTTTGGAGCCTTTATCGGCAGGTTTAATGATGATGTTGGGATTGTGGGTGAGTTCAATGAGGGCCCTACGCTCGGCCCCGGACAGGTTATCAGGGGTGTCTGCCAGGGTTCGATAACGTTGTAGGGCCCGTATATTGGTGAGGATGGTTGTGCGAGTCAGATGGTGAAGTCCGTTATTGTCAGGTTCCCAGTGTGATGGGTGAGTATATGGAGTGGGCTGGTGGTTTGTACTGAATTGAAAATGGTCAATAAGTTTCAGTCTTCTGTGGAAGTTATGTAGGTCCCTTTGAAGTTCCCCCTGGTCTATTTTGGTGGGGCGTGGAATAAAGGATAGGCCCTTCTCCAAAAGGGATATTTGTGGGGCAGATGGGGTGAAAAGAGTGGATAGATTCAGGATATTTGAAGGGGAGTCCCACCCCAGGTCCGCCTGAATACAATCTCTGGCCACAACAACAGCAGCAGGAGGGGCCCAGAGTCTGGAGAACGGGGGTGGGCGGATGAACTGAACCTGTTTTTCAACAGGTTTGATTCTGCTCCCTCTCCTTCCCCAACCCACCAGAGCTCAGACCCAAGGCCCTCTCACCCTCCCTGGCACCCCCCCCCCCCTTAGGACATCAGCTACACCCTCCCCTCACCTTTTAACCCCCGTCCGCTTCACACCTCCTTCATCCACCCATCATCCTCTCAGTCACCCCCCATCCCCCGCTGCAGCCTCTCCATAACAGCTGACCAGGTGAGGAGGGAGTTCATGAAGATCAAGGCGAGAAAGGTTCTGCACATCTTCAACCTCAGCCTTGGTCTGGAGAAGGTTCCTGTCCTGCGGAAGACTTCCTGCGTGGTTCCTGTACCAAGGACTGCACACCTCAGGGAGCCCAACCACTTCAGACCTGTAGCCCTGACCTCCCACCTGATGAAGACCATGGAGAGGATCATACTCAACCACCTCCGACCCCTGGTGAGAACAGGACTGGACCCCCTGCAGTTTGCATATCAGGCAGGCATTGGGGTGGATGACGCTGTCATCTACCTGCTCCACCGAACACTGGCTCACCTGGAGAACACTGGAAGTGCTGTGAGAGTCATGTTTTTTGACTTCTCCAGCGCTTTCAATACAATACAGCCATCTCTGCTCAGGGGGAAGCTGGAAGGAGCTGGAGTCGACCGTCACCTGGCTGCATGGACCATAGACTACCTCACCAGCAGACCACAGTATGTGATGCTTGGTGACTGTGTGTCTGATGTGGTAGTCTGCAGCACGGGGGCTCCACAGGGGACAGTCCTTGCCCCCTTTCTCTTCACCCTGTACACATCGGACTTCAGATACAACACGGACAGCTGCCACCTCCAGAAGTTCTCTGATGATACAGCCATTGTTGGATGTGTGTCAGAGGGGAATGATCTGGAGTACAGGGGGGTCATCACAGACTTTGTCGACTGGTGTGAGATCAACCACCTTCACATCAATACCAGCAAGACAAAGGAGTTAGTGATTGACTTCCACAGGAAAGCACCCCATCCAATTCCAGTGAACATCCAGGGTTTGGACATTGAGGTCGTGGAGGAGTACAAATACCTGGGTGTTCACCTCAACAATAAACTGGACTGGTCCACAAACATCAATGTCCTGTACAAGAAGGGCCAAAGTCGTCTCCACCTGCTGAGGCGACTGAGGTCTTTTTGGAGTGTGCAGGACACTGCTAAGGACTTTCTATGACACTGTGGTAGCGTCTGCCATACTCTATGCAGTGGTCTGCTGGAGCTGTGGAAGTACGGAGAGGGACAGAAAAAGACTAAACAAGCTGGTCAGGAGGGCCAGCTCGGTCCTGGACTGTCCCCTGGAGACCATCGAGCAGGTGGGTGAGAGGAGGATATTGGCAAAGCTGATATCCATCATGGACAACACCTCTCACCCCCTGCATGAGACTCTGCGTGCACTGAGCAGCTCTTTCAGCGGCAGACTGCTGCACCCACAGTGCAAGAAGGAGCGCTACCGCAGGTCATTCATCCCATCCGCTGTCAGACTATTTAACAGCAACATATAATGTAATGTAGCACTGTCTTGCCTGCTGCATTACACCCCATACTCTGTGCAATCTACATACTCTGTGCAATATTGCAATACGGCATCCATTAATATATTGTATATTGTATATACACTGTAATTACTGTACATACATATTTTTTCTATTTTCTGTTTTTAATCGTATTTTATTTTTAGAATTACTCTGTCACTTTTAACTTCTGACTGTGCTCTTTACTCTGACTGTGCTCTTGAGCTGCTGTGACATGCAAATTTCCCCAGTGTGGGATCAATAAAGTTTATCTTATCTTATCTTATCCTATCTTAAAGCTCTGAGAAAAGTCCAGTATGTTCAGTATTTCCACCAATGTTCAGATTGATCTTAAAAGGAAACTCCCTGTTTTCACAGACCAATTTTGATTCAGAATGACAGCACACCACCTCAGGTGTCACTCACACAGTATCAGGGAAGTCTGATGTAGACTTTCAAAATTAAAGCTCTGAGAAAAGTCCAGTATTTTCAGTATTTCCACCAATGTTCAGATTGATATTAAAAGGAAACTCCCTGTTTTCACAGAACAATTATGGTTCAGAATGACAGAACACCACCTCAGAGTGTCACTCAGACAGTATCAGGGAAGTCTGATGTAGACTTTCAAAATTAAAGCCCTGAGAAAAGTCCAATATTTTCAGTATTTCCACCAATATTCAGATTGATATTAAAAGGAAACTCCCTGTTTTCACAGAGCAGTTTTGATTCAGAATGACAGCACCATCTGATATAGTTGGGCTCACCTCCACGCACAGCACTGGTTCTGGAACCAAACTCCTGGAGAGGGGCTGGACTCTCGCTTTTTCCGGAGTTGTCCAGGGTGAGAGGCGCCGGGCGGGTGTGGGGATACTCACAAGTCCCCGGCTGAGCGCTGCTGTGTTGGAGTTCTCCCCGGAGAACCAGAGGGTTGCCTCTATGCGACTGCGGGTCGCAGGGAGTAGGTCTCTGACTGTTGTTTGTGCTTATGCATCCAACGGCAGTACGGACTACCCGGCCTTCTTGGAGTCTCTTGGCGGTGTCCTGTAAGGGGTGCCGGCTGGGGACTCCATAGTTCTCCTGGGGGACTTCAACGCTCACGTGGGCAATGACGGAGAAACCTAGAGGGGAGTGATTGGGAGGAACGGCCTGCCTGATCTGAACCCGAATGGTGTTTTGTTATTGGACTTCTGTGCTAGTCACGGACTGGCCATAACAAACACCATGTTCGAGCACAGGGAGGTTCATAAGTGTACCTGATCAACTTTGTGGTTGTATCATCAGATCTGCGGCCGTGTGTCTTGGACACTCGGGTGAAGAGAGGAGCAGAGCTGTCAACTGATCACCACCTGGTGGTGAGTTGGATCAGATGGCGGGGGAGGCTGCCGGACAGACCTGGTAAACCCAAACGTGTAGTGAGGGTGAACTGGGAACGTCTGACTGAAGCCCCTGTCCGTAGGGTCTTCAACTCGCACCTCCGGAAGAATTTCTCGTGCATCCCGGGGGAGGTTGGGGACATGGAGTCGGAGTGGGCCATGTTCAAAGCCTCCATTGTGGAGGCGGCTGCTAGGAGCTGTGGTCAGAAGATCGTTGGTGCCTGTCGTGGCGGCAACCTGAGAACCCGCTGGTGGACACCGGCGGTGAAGGAGGCTGTCAGGCTGAAGAAGGAGGCCTTTCGGGTCTGGCTGGCCCGGGGGTCTCCTGAAGCAGTAGACAGGTACAGGTTGGCCAGTAGGGCTGCAGCTGTGGCGGTCGCTGAGGCAAAAACCCGGGTGTGGGAGGAGTTCGGGGAGGCTATGGAGAAGGACTTTCGGTCGGCCTCAAGGAAGTTCTGGCAGACCGTTAGACGTATCAGGAAAGGAAAGCAGGGCTTGTCTCAGGCTGTGTTCAGCAGAGACGGAGAACTGCTGACCCGAACTGGGAACATCGTTGAGCGGTGGAAGGAGCACTTTGAGGACCTCCTGAACCCGGCCATCACATCCATTGTGAACGAGGCAGAGCCTGAAGACTCAGGGGAATTCTCGCGCATATCCCTGGCAGAGGTCGCTGAGGTACTTAAAAAGCTCCCCAGCGGCAAGGCGCCGGGTGTGGATGAGATTCACCCAGAGATGCTGAAGGCTCTGGACATTGTTGGGCTGTCTTGGTTGACACGCCTTTTCAGTGTCGCGTGGAGGTCGGGTACGGTGCCTGTAGAGTGGCAGACCGGAGTGGTGGTCCCCATCTTCAAAAAAGGGGACCGGAGGGTGTGCTCCAATTATCGGGGTATCACACTGCTCAGCCTCCCGGGTAAAGTTTACTTAAGGGTGCTGGAAATGAGGCTCCGACCGATTGTCGAACCTTTGATTCAGGAGGAGCAATGCGGATTCCGTCCTGGCCGGGGAACAGTGGACCAGCTCTTTACCCTTGCGAGGCTGCTGGAGGGGTCGTGGGAGTTTGCCTATCCAGTCTACATGTGCTTTGTGGACTTGGAGAAGGCTTACGACCGCGTTCCTCGGGGGGTCTTGTGGGGGGTACTGCGGGAGTATGGGGTACCGGGCTCGCTGCTACAAGCCATCCGGTCCCTGTATGACCAAAGTGAGAGCTGTGTCCGCATACTTGGTGTAAAGTCCAGCACGTTTCCGGTGGGTGTGGGCCTCCGCCAAGGCTGTCCCTTGTCACCGATCCTGTTTGTGATTTTCATGGACAGGATCTCGAGGCGCAGTCTGGGGGAGGGAGGGGTCCGGTTTGGTGACCTCAGAATTGCATCTCTGCGTTTTGCAGATGATGTGGTTCTGTTGGCTTCATCACACTCTGACCTCCAGCACGCACTGGAGCGGTTTGCAGCCGAGTGTGAAGCGGTTGGGATGAGAGTCAGCACCTCCAAATCTGAGGCTCTGAGGTTCTCTGCCGGAAACAGGTGGATTGTCCCCTCCGGGTTGGGGGGAGAGTTACTGCCCCAAGCGAGGGAGTTCAAGTATCTTGGGGTCTTGTTCACGAGTGAGGGGAGAATGGAGCGTGAGATGGATCAGTGGTTTGGGGCAGCTTCTGCAGTGAGCTGAGCGGAAGGCGAAGCTCTCGATTTACTGGTCCATCTACGTCCCAACCCTCACCTATGGTCACGAGCTCTGGGTAGTGACCGAAAGAATGAGATCGTGGATACAAGCGGCCGAAATGAGTTTTCTCCGTGGGGTGGCTGGGCTCAGCCTTAGAGATAGGGTGAGGAGCTCGGACATCCGGAGGGAGCTCGGAGTAGAGTCGCTGCTCCTTCGCAGCGAAAGGGGTCAGTTGAGGTGGTTCGGGCATCTGATCAGGATGCCTCCTGGGCGCCTCCCACGGGAGGTGTTCCAGGCACGTCCCACTGGTAGGAGGCCCCGGGGCAGACCCAGAACACGCTGGAGGGATTACATATCTCATCTGGCCTGGAAAGCGTTGCTGGGGAGAGATGTCTGGGGTGCTTTGCTCGGCCTGCTGCCCCCGCGACCCGGTCCCAGATAAGCGGATGAAAATGGATGGATGGATGGATGACAGCACACCACCTCAGAGTGTCACCCAGACAATTCCAGGGAATCTGAGTATACTGAAAATATTGGACTTTTCTCAGGGCTTTAATTTTGAAAGTCTACATCAGACCTCCCTGGAATTGTCTTAGTGACACTCATTTTATCTAATGTTCTGCCTGTTATTCACCTGTTTGCATGGTGAATTGTAGTATCGGAGCTTGTTGATGATGGCTGAACTGGTTTGGTTTACTGAACTGATCAGGTGTTCTGAAACTGGAAAGTCAAAATTTTCTATCTCAGGGTTAGTAACCTCAGAATTCAGAGTTAGACACAGTTGTGTCCCTGATTTTATACAAACAGTGTGAAACTACCTTTCAGATACTTTAGGATGTGTTAATAAGGTCCTAATACTGCTAGTGTCATGAAGTTGATGTCACAAGATCACCCTGAGGACAATGGGTTTTAAATACTGAACATGTTCCTTCTCCTTTAAACCATATGCTATGAAAAAATTACTAAAAATACTTAAATAATTTAGTTTTACATGCTTACTGGTCAAAAAGAGGCAGAGCAACCAAACTGATCTGAATTAGTAAATGTGCCACGAGAGGTTTGCTGACGTATGATGAAAAACCCTTTGACTGTGGGACAGAAAGTTGCAGTGCTAAGTAAATCTCACAATGCTCAAATGTATGCTGCTGTGCAGATGAATGTAACACAATCAGGACAAGATCATTTGGATGTTCAAAATAAGAAACAAATATGTGTTCCTGTAGGGATTAACCTCACTGATGTGCTTTTATTTTCATCTTTAAAAAGCTTATTTTCAGACTATTAGTTAAATCACTTCTAACACCGCGTTCAATGCCAATTTGACATTTTATTGCTGAAACAAATGCAACGACTCTCCGCCTCTTAAGCCAACAAAGCAGTGTAAAACAAAGCCAGGCTTTCCAGTGTCTTTTCAGGAAAAAGGCCCTCCCCTGTAGTGAGTATTTTAGATGCATTATGAGGTCTTTGTAATGCATAACGCTTGACTCAAAAGGTCAGATATCTGCATATTCATTAGAAAGACGGTAAAACAAAGAACAGGAATGAAAGCATTTAAGAATACCTGAGCATGTCTGAAGACATAAATGAATATGTAATATCTGGGAGACACTTTTCTCCCTTTAGAGCCATTCAGGACTGCTCTCTTTTAGAATTCAAAGTACAGTCAATATTTTGGAAGTGACTACATAGTCTATACATTATACACATTTTCCACCAATGACACTGGCAGTGTGTGACCGTCAGTTTATGTGCACTAGGTATCAGTAGAGAATGATGACAGACATAGGTGCTGTCTCCTCCATCAGACGTTGATTGCAGTATTGCAGTAGTTCCTTCATATGTGTCATGGCCTGTTGGTTGCCTCCCCGAGTGGGTCTTGTCACATAAATATTCAGTGTTTGATGACAGATTGTTGTGCATGTTGTTTTTGCTTTCTGGCAGACTTTGACACACTCCTTGGAGGTGAGGTGGGAGGAGTGGAGTTTGGGAAGCTTCCATTTGGAGCCTGTGAGGAGCCAATCAGGTAAAGGTTTTGTAACTCAGATGACAGTACATTCTAAAAACCTGAAGTACACCACCAGCAAAATTGAACTTGCTTTGTTTTTACTGGCCTTTGATTACATTTCAGGTCTCCACAGTATATGTAATAAATGTGGCAACTTAATGGCATAAAAAGAGACATATTTGATGTTTTATGTCCTCTTGATGTCAGTGAGATCCTAGCTGGGTTTTGCCATGTGGGAGGGAGGGTGGCTGAGAGGTGGGGAGGCTGCTGTGGAATATGTAGTTTTTTATCTTGTTGTTTGTTTATGTTTATGCGGTTGGTCTAAAAAACATAAAAGAAATTCTTACGCAATGAATCTCTTTGCAAAACAAAACGAACAATTGTGTCTGTTTTTGGATGTTGTAGTGAGCTTCATCTTGCAACCACTTGGCCTCAGCTGACAGAAGGCATAGTTGTGGATAATGATGTCTACAGGTAAGACTGTCCTGGATTCTCTGTCTGACTCCCACTGTTAACACCCCCTTACATAGATTAATAGATACACAGGAAGTAAAGTCGGTTCTGGCCCGTCTTGTAAAGAGCTCCTTTGTCCCCTGCCCACTTTAGCCTGTTGTCTAAGTGCACTCTGAGGTACGTATATGACCCAGCTAACCATCCTTCTTTTGGATGATGAGAGAAGGCTCAGTCCCTCCACAACCAGCGTCTTCGTTTTGATAATGTTCAACTGCCAAGGGTTCAGTCTGTTCTTTCAGTCTAGGCTGAAACAACATCGTCCACACAGAACTTGATGTTTCCTGTGATGCTGTGTGTGAGCCCCACGATGTCTGCACCCCATGGCTCAGTCAGCATTTCCCAGTTCGTTGCCTCAAAACAGCCCCTCAACATCACGCATGCCTCTGACAGCCATCTCCTGACTGTCCAGGTGGTCGCAGGTTGTGGTGTGTCTTGTAGTTGTAAGGCTTGAATCTCCTCCTTTGCCCGTCACTTAAAAGTGTCCCAAACACCAGGAGCGCAAGAACTTATAGGAACGTTGCTGATTGCAATATGGTGGTTGAGTGATGGTCCAAAATCCTCTGTATCCCAACCCAGCTGGTCGAGGCAGACAGCTGCCAACCCAGAGCCTGCATCTGCTCAAGGTCTCTGCCACTGAAAAGCAAATTTTTCCCCACTACCACTGCCAAGTCCTTGCTCATTGTTGGGTCTTTGTAAATTAAATTTCAAGTGGTGGTGCTAGACCTGTGTCCTGTGTCAAGTGTCCTGACAAAACGTTTGTTTTGATTAGGCACTGTATAAATAAAATTGACTTGACTTGACTTGAATGAACACTGCAGCAGCTACAGTATATGATGATCAATCAACAATATAGCCATTAGCTCATGCACACTGTTTGTTCTAAACACTTTTTCATATGGACTTCATATCAATCAATCAATCAATCAATTTTATTTATAAAGCCCAATATCACAAATCACAATTTGCCTCAGAGGGCTTTACAGCATACAACATCCCTCTGTCCTTAGGACCCTCACAGCGGCTAAGGAAAAACTCCCCCAAAAAACCCCTTTAACGGGGAGAAAAAAAATGGTAGAAACCTCAGGAAGAGCAACTGAAGGAGGGATCCCTCTTCCAGGACGGACAGACGAGCAATAGATGTTGTACAGAACAGATCAATATAATGAATTAACAGTAATCCATATGACACAATGAGACATAAGGAGAAACAGATATTATATTAATAATATGATTATATATGTATGTGACAATAATGATATGTGTATAGTAGTCCAGGTATGACTAATAGTAACAGCAGCAGTGGGAGGCATCAGGCAGGACCATAGCAGCAGCACAACCACGACACACCATCCAGGCTCAGCTGCGATACGAGTTAACCTGCGAGACAATGGAGCACAAAGGCTCCGGAGAACAAGCCGAGTTAGTAACATGCAGTAGGCCCGGGTTAGAGAGATGCATTAACAGGACATGAATACTAGCAAGGGAGACAGAGAGAGTGAGTGAGAAGGAGAGAAGGGGCTCGGTGTATTATAGGAGGTCCCCCGGCAGACTAGGCCTATGTCAGCCTAACTAGGGGCTGGTCCAAGACAAGCCTGAGCCAGCCCTAACTATAAGCTTTATCAAAAAGGAAAGTCTTAAGTCTAGTCTTAAAAGTGGAGACGGTGTCTGCCTCCCGGACCGAAACAGGAAGCTGATTCCACAAAAGAGGAGCCTGATAGCTGAAGGCTCTGGCTCCTGTTCTACTTTTGGAGACTTCAGGGACCACAAGTAACCCTGCATTCTCAGAGCGCAGTGTTCTGGTGGGATAATAGGGCACTATGAG
Organism: Cephalopholis sonnerati; assembly: GCA_019142605.1. Classification (NCBI taxonomy): domain Eukaryota; kingdom Metazoa; phylum Chordata; class Actinopteri; order Perciformes; family Serranidae; genus Cephalopholis; species Cephalopholis sonnerati. The sequence continues at coordinate 1,605,970 of JAGQAX010000020.1, forward strand.
CTCTCTGAGATATGATGGAGCCTGATCATTTAGAGCTTTCTAAGTTAAGAGAAGGATTTTAAATTCAATTCTGGATTTTACAGGGAGCCAGTGCAGAGAAGCTAAAACAGGAGAAATATGATCTCGTTTCTTAGTTCCTGTCAGTACACGTGCCGCCGCGTTCTGGATTAGCTGGAGAGTTTTCAGGCACTTATTAGAGCTACCTGATAATAGAGAATTACAGTAATCCAGCCTCGAGGTAACAAACGCATGGACCAATTTTTCAGCATCATTTAGTGACAGGATAGGCCTAATTTTCGCAATATTACGCAGATGAAAAAATGCAGTCCGTGATGTTTGTTTTAAATGGGAGTTAAAAGACAAATCTTGATCAAATATTACGCCGAGGTTTCTTACGGTGATGCTAGAGCCCAGAGCAATGCCATCCAGAGAAACTATATCATCAGATAAAGAGTTTCTGAGCTGTTTGGGGCCAAGAACAATAACTTCAGTTTTGTCTGAGTTTAACATCAGGAAATTGGTGCTCATCCAGGATTTTATATCTTTAAGGCATTTCTGAAGTTTAGTTAATTGATCCGTTTCTTCTGGTTTTATCGATAAATACAACTGTGTATCATCCGCATAGCAATGGAAATTTACGGAGTGATTTCTAATGATGTTACCTAAGGGAAGCATATATAGCGTGAATAGAATTGGTCCGAGCACTGAACCTTGAGGTACTCCAAAACAAACTTTAGTACGTGAAAATGATTCATTATGAACGTGAACAAACTGAAAACGATCGGATAAGTAAGATTTAAACCAGCTTAGTGCAGAACCTTTAAGGCCAATTGAATGTTCCAGTCTCTGTAGCAGAATTTGATGGTCAATTGTGTCAAATGCGGCACTAAGATCTAGTAAAACAAGTACAGAGACGAGTCCTTGGTCTGAAGCAATCAGAAGATCATTTGTAATTTTAACTAGTGCTGTCTTGGTACTATGATGGGCCCTAAATCCTGACTGAAATTCCTCAAATAAATTATTATCATGGAGAAAGTCACACAGCTGGTCTGCGACTTTCTCAAGGATCTTTGAGAGAAAGGGAAGGTTGGATATAGGTCTGTAATTGGCTAACAACTCTGGATCCAATGTGGGCTTTTTTAACAGAGGTTTAATTACAGCAACCTTAAAAGACTGTGGTACATAGCCCGTTAATAAAGATATATTGATCATGTCTAGTATGCAAGTGTTAACTAAAGGTAAGACTTCCTTAAGTAGCCTAGTTGGGATGGGGTCCAATAGACACGTTGATGACTTGGATGAAGAAATCATTGAGGTCAATTGTTGAATAGAAATCAGGGAGAAGCAATCTAAATATGTATCACGTCTTATAGCTGTGTTTGAAGGCAGATTAATACTGTTAGAGGGCAGGAGGTCATGAATTTTGTCTCTAATAGTTACGATTTTGTCATTAAAAAAGCTCATAAAATCATTACTGCTAAGGGCTAAAGGAATACAAGGCTCAATAGAGCTGTGACTCTCTGTCAGCCTGGCTACAATGCTGAAAAGAAACCTGGGGTTGTTCTTATTTTCTTCTATTAATGACGAGTAATAGTTTGCTCTGGCATTGCGGAGGGCTCTCCTATATGTTTTTAGACTATCTAACCAGATATCCAGATATCATTAACATGGAAATTATTGCAGTCACTTCTAACCAAAATGAAAGTCAAAAATAAACCCAAAATTAAGATGTTTTTGTTTTTTGTTCAAGACATTGTCCCCCCTCTGTGTATATGAACTAGTCAGAATGCCACTGTATTTCAGTCTCTGAAATAATATGGTTGCCTGTAAAAGGAATTTCTCTGTCCCCAATTTCAACTGTAAGGATTTCAACTAAACACATTTGCACTGTGGCTCTCTGAATGAGCAATCAAACAAGCATTAGTCAGTTCTGGTTAGAGCTTAATAAACATCACCATCAGTCACTCTAGATGCAAAATGTTGTTGTTTTCAGCTGGTAAGCTACAGTTATTAGCATAGGTTTGTTATGTCTCCGCACCAGCGATAGCTGTCATTGGAGGCATTATGTTTTCGGGTTGTCAGACTTGTCCATCCATAGGCACAGACATATCCATCCATCACATTCTTGTGAATGCAATATTCACAATGTTCACTTGGACTAAACAATGAATTGATTGGATTTGGGTGGTCAGAGGTCAAGGTCAGTGTGACCTAGCACCTGACTTATTCTCGTGAACACAGTAGAAGACCGTAAGACAATTAAATTTGACACAAACGTCAACTTGGACTTTAGACTAGGATGATAAGAATTTTGTAGTCAAAGGTCGTAGGTGAAGGTCAGTGTGACCTCACAAAATATCTTTTATAATAACATTTTCTATCCAAAAGGTCAGAGGTCAGCTTCACTGTGATATCATAATGTTCTGTATAAAACACTTTTCTGGCCATTATTTAACATCATATCTCAGGAACAGAGGGGAAAATATTTGGTCAGATACTGAATTGGTGACACTAATCTTGGGTACTGATTGTATAGATCTTCTGTGCTGTCTGGGGAACGATGGGTGTGAAGCATCCATATTTTCACAGACATGGATGTAAACTGTAGTAGAAGTAGCCAGGCAGTAATTCTAGTTTACTCTGTAGCATGGTGTCCCTGTCAGCTCGAACATGTACACTGGCCTGTCCACTCAAAGTGGTAGAAGATTTTGATGGGCATATCATATTCACTAATGTTAAAAGAAAAACCTAGATTTAGTCTGTCGGCCATAATCTGGACAGAAATTCGGACCAGCAGCATTCCTTGTGATTTATCTAAATATGTTCTGTCTCTTTGTGTGACCCGGCAGTGACCTGGACCCTCTCCAAGCTCCCCACTGGTCAGTCCGAGTGAGGACAGCTGAAAACCCTCAGTGTCTACTGGGTAAGATGAATCCATTGGTGTCCAGTAGGCCTTTTAAAATACAACTTCTGCACTTTTTTAAGGAAGGCCATAAGATGATATTGTTTCACCTGTTTTCATTGAACATCATCCTTTTTCAAGAGTGGCTTAAAAGCAACTGTTCTTTTACTGAATCAAGTGCAGTGAACGCACCTTCTCTTCTTTCAACACACTGAAATATTCAATAAACCACCATTTACGGGGAAGTGGATTTTTTTTTCTCCAATTGTTTAATATATAGTTTTTAGCTAAAATACCTTGACAACAAATACATGCATTATTGGAAAAACTATTTTTGTAGTAGTTGGCCTAGTTTAAGTTCAGCTTGTGTTGTGCTCTGAACAGCACTGAGGCCTTAATAAGGTTTCTATTTAAATGATGGCATGAGTGCATGTTAATTTGTTTGTGTTAAAAGCAGTGAAATGTACATCAGCACTAGGTCTCTTTGATTGAATATATGTAGCACTACCATTTTGTCATACCTCACCTTAATGTGAGCCTGCAAGATTTTTCCCAGCTACCTCACTTGCTGAGTGTAGCGTGGAAAAAGGATCCATCATCAAGAACGTCCTCTGGAGATTGTGGTTCAACAACATCTACCTTGTCCAGCTGCAGGAGGCCCCTGATCTCAATGCAAAATACTAACTTGAATTAAAGCTGCAAGCAGCGATGAACGGGCCCTCGCACCCCACGCAACTCGGGGCCTGGCGCGGCCGCCACCGTCTCGCCAGAGGTCGACCGTCAGACGAGGCGCTGAATGTTCGCCTCCTTCGGACAGTGTAGGAACCAATGCGTTGCGACTTCCCGTCTCCACTGGGTGGCGCTATGACTCTGACTCCTGAGCGTCATGTGGGTGTGTTCATGCCAGGACTATTATCATACATGTGAAGTTTGGAGCAGATTCGACCATTAGATCCCATGTTATAGCAATATCGTGTTTCATGGTGAGACATCAAGTGTCGACGCCATGTCACAGCCACACCGTTCCATGCTGAGCAATTCTCTTAATATGTTTTGATCACACACTTGTGTAGATGGTACACACCAGTTTTGGAGTTAATTGATTCATTTCTGGAGGAGGAGATCATTAAAATACAACACGTGGAAAATGCCAAAAATGACTGTAAATTTCAAAATGGCCGACTTCCTGTCGCGTGTGGCCTACATGTGCAAGAGGCTTTTTTGTGCGTCTGGACACGATACATGTGCATACTGATTTTCGTGTACGTCGGTGAAAGTTGTTATGGGGGACGCTGCACTTTAAGGGGCGTGGCCAAGCCATACGGCCACGCTTATTGATGAACCTCATACTATACATTCAGGTCTGGACTGTTAACAAACATGTGAAGCTTCTTGAAGAATGGACAATGTATGCCAAAGTTATACTAATTTCGTGTTTTATGGCGAGACATCAAACTTCGCCGCCACCTGACGTCCAAACCGTTTCACGATGCAAAAATCTGCTTACAAGTTTTGATTACACCTTTGTCTAGATGGCACACAATGATTTTGAAGTTGTGATCTGATGCATCCTGTAGGTGGAGTTCATTAAATTACAACACGTGGAAAACGCCAAAAATGACAATTAAATTCAGAATGGCCGACTTCCTGTTGGGTTTGGCCAATGGGTCCAAGAGACTTTTTTGTGCGTCTGGATGTGATACATAGGTGTACCAATTTTCATGCATGTCAGTGAAACGTGCGGCAGGGGCTGATGTTTAAAGGGTGTGGCCAAGCCATTTGGCCAAGCCCATCAACGAAATTCATATCACATGTTCAGGGCTGGACTGTTAACACACATGTAAAGTTTCAGGCAGATATGACCAAGGACACTGAAGTTAAGACCACTTAACTGCGTTTTGGCGAACCGTTGACTTCGCCGCCCTGTGGGCGGAACGCCGTTCGGCGATACGTCACAAATCTTCATCATGTAGCATTACCAACGTGTTGAGGCCTTTCTGACCAATTTTGAGTTGGATATACTGAACGTGCTGAGAGTAGCACCTCAAAGTCTAAAACATCGCTTTTCCTGTCGCCAGCAGGGGGCGCTTTGAGAACGGGGGAATTTTTTGATGTTGGCGTGATGAAGGCTGGACTACAATCATACCCAGCAAGTTTTGTGCCGATCGGACTTATCATGCCCAAGTAATAGCACTTTTGTTTTTTGGGGTTTTTTTTGGCGAGACGTCAAACTTCACCGCCACCTGACGGCCAAACCGTTTAACGTAGGGAAAATCGTATGATAACTTTTGGTCATCAAGTGGTCTAGTTCCAGCACCCCAAATTTGAAGCCGATCCAATGAACCGTGTAGGAGGAGATAGCTCTGAGAGAACACTTGAAAATCGCTAAAATCGGTAAAAAAATGAATATTCAAATCAAAATAGCCGGCTTCCTGTTGGTTTTAGAAAAAAGTCCAAGTGCGCATTTTCGTGCGTCTTGGGATGATACACGACCTCCCCGAATTTCGTGGAATTTGGTCAAACGGGCTGCCGGTGGGAGCCGATTGAAATTTTCTAGGGGGCGCCATTTCGCCATTTTGCAACGGGCATCGTTTAAATTTTGCGTACACATAAATTTTCACCAAGACGAATGTGCATGCCAAATTTGGTGAGTTTTCGAATATGTTAAAGCCCCCAAAAATGCGTTTAAAGTCGCGGAAAAAAAAAAAAAATAAAATAATTAAAGCTGCAAGCAGCGTTGAACGGGCCCTCGCACCCCACGCAACTCGGGGCCTGGCGCGGCCGCCACCGTGTCGCTAGAGGTCGGCCGGCAGACGAGGCGCTGAATGTTCGCCTCCTTCGGACAGTGTAGGAACCAATGCATTGCGACTTCCCATCTCCACTGGGTGGCGCTATGACTCTGGCTCCTGAGCGTCATGTGGGTGTGTTCATGCCAGGACTATTATCATACATGTGAAGTTTGGAGCAGATTCGACCATTAGATCCCATGTTATAGCAATATCGTGTTTCATGGTGAGACATCAAGTGTCGACGCCATGTCACAGCCACACCGTTCCATGCTGAGCAATTCTCTTAATATGTTTTGATCACACACTTGTGTAGATGGTACACACCAGTTTTGGAGTTAATTGATTCATTTCTGGAGGAGGAGATCATTAAAATACAACACGTGGAAAATGCCAAAAATGACTGTAAATTTCAAAATGGCCGACTTCCTGTCGCGTGTGGCCTACATGTGCAAGAGGCTTTTTTGTGCGTCTGGACACGATACATGTGCATACTGATTTTCGTGTACGTCGGTGAAAGTTGTTATGGGGGACGCTGCACTTTAAGGGGCGTGGCCAAGCCATACGGCCACGCTTATTGATGAACCTCATACTATACATTCAGGTCTGGACTGTTAACAAACATGTGAAGCTTCTTGAAGAATGGACAATGTATGCCAAAGTTATACTAATTTCGTGTTTTATGGCGAGACATCAAACTTCGCCGCCACCTGACGTCCAAACCGTTTCACGATGCAAAAATCTGCTTACAAGTTTTGATTACACCTTTGTCTAGATGGCACACAATGATTTTGAAGTTGTTCTGATGCATCCTGTAGGTGGAGTTCATTAAATTACAACACGTGGAAAACGCCAAAAATGACAATTAAATTCAGAATGGCCGACTTCCTGTTGGGTTTGGCCAATGGGTCCAAGAGACTTTTTTGTGCGTCTGGATGTGATACATAGGTGTACCAATTTTCATGCATGTCAGTGAAACGTGCGGCAGGGGCTGATGTTTAAAGGGTGTGGCCAAGCCATTTGGCCAAGCCCATCAACGAAATTCATATCACATGTTCAGGGCTGGACTGTTAACACACATGTAAAGTTTCAGGCAGATATGACCAAGGACACTGAAGTTAAGACCACTTAACTGCGTTTTGGCGAACCGTTGACTTCGCCGCCCTGTGGGCGGAACGCCGTTCGGCGATACGTCACAAATCTTCATCATGTAGCATTACCAACGTGTTGAGGCCTTTCTGACCAATTTTGAGTTGGATATACTGAACGTGCTGAGAGTAGCACCTCAAAGTCTAAAACATCGCTTTTCCTGTCGCCAGCAGGGGGCGCTTTGAGAACGGGGGAATTTTTTGATGTTGGCGTGATGAAGGCTGGACTACAATCATACCCAGCAAGTTTTGTGCCGATCGGACTTATCATGCCCAAGTAATAGCACTTTTGTTTTTTGGGGTTTTTTTTGGCGAGACGTCAAACTTCACCGCCACCTGACGGCCAAACCGTTTAACGTAGGGAAAATCGTATGATAACTTTTGGTCATCAAGTGGTCTAGTTCCAGCACCCCAAATTTGAAGCCGATCCAATGAACCGTGTAGGAGGAGATAGCTCTGAGAGAACACTTGAAAATCGCTAAAATCGGTAAAAAAAGGAATATTCAAATCAAAATAGCCGGCTTCCTGTTGGTTTTAGAAAAAAGTCCAAGTGCGCATTTTCGTGCGTCTTGGGATGATACACGACCTCCCCGAATTTCGTGGAATTTGGTCAAACGGGCTGCCGGTGGGAGCCGATTGAAATTTTCTAGGGGGCGCCATTTCGCCATTTTGCAACGGGCATCGTTTAAATTTTGCGTACACATAAATTTTCACCAAGACGAATGTGCATGCCAAATTTGGTGAGTTTTCGAATATGTTAAAGCCCCCAAAAATGCGTTTAAAGTCGCGGAAAAAAAAAAAAAATAATAATAATTAAAGCTGCAAGCAGCGTTGAGCGGGCCCTCGCACCCCACGCAACTCGGGGCCTGGCGCAGCCGCCACCGTGTCGCCAGAGGTCGACCGGCAGACGAGGCGCTGAATGTTCGCCTCCTTCGGACAGTGTAGGAACCAATGCGTTGCGACTTCCCGTCTCCACTGGGTGGCGCTATGACTCTGACTCCTGAGCGTCATGTGGGTGTGTTCATGCCAGGACTATTATCATACATGTGAAATTTGGAGCAGATTCGACCATTAGATCCCATGTTATAGCAATATCGTGTTTCATGGTGAGACATCAAGTGTCGACGCCATGTCACAGCCACACCGTTCCATGCTGAGCAATTCTCTTAATCTGTTTTGATCACACACTTGTGTAGATGGTACACACCAGTTTTGGAGTTAATTGATTCATTTCTGGAGGAGGAGATCATTAAAATACAACACGTGGAAAACGCCAAAAATGACTGTAAATTTCAAAATGGCCGACTTCCTGTCGGGTGTGGCCTATATGTGCAAGAGGCTTTTTTGTGCGTCTGGACACGATACATGTGCATACTGATTTTCGTGCACGTCGGTGAAAGTTGTTATGGGGGACGCTGCACTTTAAGGGGCGTGGCCAAGCCATACGGCCACGCTTATTGATGAAAGTCATACTATACATTCAGGTCTGGACTGTTAACAAACATGTGAAGTTTGGTGAAGAATGGACAATGTATGCCAAAGTTATACTAATTTCATGTTTTATGGCGAGACATCAAACTTCACCGCCACCTGACGGCCAAACCGTTTCACGATGCAAAAATCTGCTTATAAGTTTTCATTACACCTTTGTCTAGATGGCACACAATGATTTTGAAGTTGTTCTGATTCATCCTGTAGGTGGAGTTCATTAAAATACAACACGTGGAAAACGCCAAAAATGACCATTAAATTCAAAATGGCCGACTTCCTGTTGGGTTTGGCCAACGGGTCCAAGAGACTTTTTTGTGCGTCTGGATGTGATACATATGTGTACCAATTTTCATGCATGTCAGTGAAACGTGTGGGCGTGGCCAAGCCATTTGGCCACGCCCATCATATCACATGTTCAGGGCTGGACTGTTAACACACTTGTGAAGTTTCAGGCAGATATGACCAAGGACACTGAAGTTAAGGCCACTTAACTGCGTTTTGGCGAACCGTTGACTTCGCCGCCCTGTGGGCGGAACGCCATTCGGCGATACGTCACAAATCTTCATCATGTAGCATTACCAACGTGTTGAGGCCTTTCTGACCAATTTTGAGTTGGATATACTGAACGTGCTGAGAGTAGCACCTCAAAGTCTAAAACATCGCTTTTCCTGTCGCCAGCAGGGGGCGCTTTGAGAACGGGGGAATTTTTTGATGTTGGCGTGATGAAGGCCGGACTACGATCATACCCAGCAAGTTTTGTGCCGATCGGACTTATCATGCCCAAGTAATAGCACTTTTGTTTTTTGGGTTTTTTTTTGGCGAGACGTCAAACTTTGCCGCCACCTGACAGCCAAACCGTTTAACATAGGGAAAATCGTATGATAACTTTTGATCATCAAGTGGTCTAGTTGATGCACGCCAAATTTGAAGCCGATCCGATGAATCATGTAGGAGGAGATAGAAAAAGTACGAGGAGTGCGAATCGCCCAATCTGGCGTCAAATTCAAAATGGCTGACTTCCTGTCGGGTGTGGCCTATATGTGCAAAAGGCTTTTTTGTGCGTCTGGATGTGATACATATGTGTACCAATTTTCATGCATGTCGGTGAAACGTGCCGTAGGGGCTGATGTTTAAAGGGTGTGGCCAAGCCATTTGGCCACGCCCATCAACGAAATTCATATCACATGTTCAGGGCTGGACTGTTAACACACATGTGAAGTTTCAGGCAGATATGACCAAGGACACTGAAGTTAAGGCCACTTAACAGCGTTTTGGCGAACGGTTGACTTCGCCGCCCTGTGGGCGTAACGCCGTTCGGCGAAACGTCACAAATCTTCATCATGTAGCATTACCAACGTGTTGAGGCCTTTCTGACCAATTTTGAGTTGGATATACTGAACGTGCTGAGAGTAGCACCTCAAAGTCTAAAACATTGCTTTTCCTGTCGCCAGCAGGGGGCGCTTTGAGAACGGGGGAATTTTTTGATGTTGGCGTGATGAAGGCCGGACTACGATCATACCCAGCAAGTTTTGTGCCGATCGGACTTTTCATGCCCAAGTAATAGCACTTTTGTTTTTTGGGGTTTTTTTTGGCGAGACGTCAAACTTCGCCGCCACCTGACGGCCAGACCGTTTAACGTAGGGAAAATCGTATGATAACTTTTGATCATCAAGTGGTCTAGTTCCAGCACGCCAAATCTGAAGCCGATCCAATGAACCGTGTAGGAGGAGATAGCTCTGAGAGATTTCTTGGAAATCGCCAAAATCGGTAAAAAAATGAATATTCAAATCAAAATAGCCAGCTTCCTGTTGGTTTTAGAAAAAAGTCCAAGTGCGCATTTTGGTGCGTCTTGGGATGATACACGACCTCCCCGAATTTCGTGGAATTTGGTCAAACGGGCTGCCGGTGGGAGCCGATTGAAATTTTCTAGGGGGCGCCATTTCGCCATTTTGCAACGGGCATCTTTTAAATTTTGCGTACACATAAATTTTCGCCAAGACGAATGTGCAAGCCAAATTTGGTGAGTTTTTGAATATGTTAAAGCCCCCAAAAATGCGTTTAAAGTCGCGGAAAAAAAAAAAAATAATAATAATAATAATAATAATAATAATCCTAAGGAAAACAATAGGGTCCTCGCACGGTACGTGCTCGGGCCCTAATTAAAGCTGCAAGCAGCGTTGAACGGGCCCGAGCACCCCACGCAACTCGGGGCCTGGCGCGGCCGCCACCGTGTCGCTAGAGGTCGGCCGGCAGACGAGGCGCTGAATGTTCGCCTCCTTCGGACAGTGTAGGAACCAATGCATTGCGACTTCCCATCTCCACTGGGTGGCGCTATGACTCTGGCTCCTGAGCGTCATGTGGGTGTGTTCATGCCAGGACTATTATCATACATGTGAAGTTTGGAGCAGATTCGACCATTAGATCCCATGTTATAGCAATATCGTGTTTCATGGTGAGACATCAAGTGTCGACGCCATGTCACAGCCACACCGTTCCATGCTGAGCAATTCTCTTGATGTGTTTTGATCACACACTTGTGTAGATGGTACACACCAGTTTTGGACTTAATTGATTCATTTCTGGAGGAGGAGATCATTAAAATACAACACGTGGAAAACGCCAAAAATGACTTTAAATTTCAAAATGACCGACTTCCTGTCGGGTGCGGCCTATATGTGCAAGAGGCTTTTTTGTGCGTCTGGACACGATACATGTGCATACTGATTTTCGTGCACGTCGGTGAAAGTTGTTATGGGGGACGCTGCACTTTAAGGGGCGTGGCCAAGCCATACGGCCACGCTTATTGATGAAACTCATACTATACATTCAGGTCTGGACTGTTAACAAACATGTGAAGTTTGGTGAAGAATGGACAATGTATGCCAAAGTTATACTAATTTCGTGTTTTATGGCGAGACATCAAACTTCGCCGCCACCTGACAGCCAAACCGTTTAACATAGGGAAAATCGTATGATACCTTTTGATCATCAAGTGGTCTAGTTGATGCATGCCAAATTTGAAGCCGATCCGATGAATCATGTAGGAGGAGATAGAAAAAGTACAAGGAGTGCGAATCGCCCAATCTGGTGGTTAAATTCAAAATGGCCGACTTCCTGTTGGGTGTGGCCATTGAGTCCAAGAGGCTTTTTTGTGCGTCTGGATGTGATACATATGTGTACCAATTTTCGTGCATGTCAGTGAAACGTGCCGCAGGGGCTGATGTTTAAAGGGCGTGGCCAAGCCATTTGACTACGCCCATCTACGAAATTCACATGACATTGTCAGGGCTGGACTCTTAACACACATGTGAAGTTTCAGGCAGATATGCCCAAGGACACTGAAGTTAAGGCCACTTTCCTACGTTTTGGCGAAGCATCGACTTCGCCGCCCTCTGGGCGCAACGCCGTTTGACGATACGTCACAATCTTCATCATGTAGCATTAACAATGTGTTGAGGCCTTTCTGACCAAATTTGAGTTGGATATGCTGAACGTGCTCAGAGCTGCACCTCAAAGTGTAAAAAATCACTTTTCCTGTCGCCAGCAGGGGGCGCTTTGAGAACAGGGAAATTTTTTGATGTAGACGTGTTCAGGGCGGGACTACGATCATACCCAGCAAGTTTTGTGCCGATTGGACCTTTCACGCCCAAGTAATAGCAATTCTGGGTTTTTGGGGGTTTTTTTTTGAGACATCAAACTTCGCCGCCACCTGACGGCCAAACCGTTTAACGAGGGAAAGATCTTTTAATAACTTTTGATCATCATGTGGTCTAGTTGCAGCACGGCAAATTTGAAGCCGATCCAATGAACCGTCTAGGAGGAGATAGCTCTGACAGCACACTAGCAAATCGCCAAAATCGGTAAAAAATGGAATATTCAAATCAAAATAGCCGGCTTCCTGTTGGTTTTAGAAAAAAGTCCAACTGCGCATTTTCGTGCGTCTTGGGATGATACATGACCTCCCCGAATTTCGTGGAATTTAGTCAAACGGGCTGCCAGTGGGAGCAGATTGAAATTTTCTAGGGGGCGCCATTTCGCCATTTTGCAATGGGCATCGTTTAAATTTTGCGTACACATAAATGTCCCCTAGACGAATGTGCACGTCAAATTTGGTGAGTTTTTGAATATGTTAAAGCCCCCAAAAATGCGATCAAGCGAAAAAAAATAATAATAATAATAATTAAAGCTGCAAGCAGCGTTTTGCGGGACCTCGCACCCACGCCCGTTACCCGTTGCCCGTTCCCCGTTGCCCCTAGCCCCTTGCCCGTTGCCCGTTTTGGCCTGTAGCTGGACAGTTAGCAATCCTGTGAAGTTTGAGGAAGATTGGAGCATGTATGCCGGAGATATAAACTACTTCCTGTTTTGTGGTGGTACACTTAGTGTGACGCCTGACATGTGAAAGTTTTAATGTACACGAGGTACAGACCACAGTATGTAAATTTTGGGTAAATCCAAGGAAAAGTGTGTGAAAAGACGTACTTCCTGTTGTCAGTAGGGGGCGCTGTGTGTAATCCCAACTATTGACACATGGGTGTGTTCAGGGCGGGGCTGTCATCAATCCTGTGAAGTTTGGGGAAGATTGGGGCATGTATGCTGGAGTTATAAACTACTTCCTGTTTTATGGCGGTACAGCTAAGTGTGACTGCTGACATATTAACGGCTGATTGTACATGAAATATAGGCCACACCATGTAAATTTCAGGGTGGGACTAATATGAGAGAAGCCCTGGCGTAGCCAACAGACATTAGACTGTATCCAATCCACAGTGTGATGCTTGATGAGCAGCTGTCAATCAAAGGCAGTGGTCGTCATAGCAACACAGAACAGAGGAGAGACACACAGGTGCAGCTGAAAGTAGGTCAGTGACACAGCATTTTCTTCAGTCTGTGGCCAAAAAGCGACACGTCGAACAAATTGCTCTGGTGACCACACCGTTTCAGCTACGAATGAAAGAAAGATATGGTGACGACCGGAGGAACGTGGGGATCGTTGTGATGTCCTTATTTTCCACGTAGACGCAGAAATATGGATATTTTAGCGAGTTAAACATGAAGGCAGTTAAGCTTTTCTCCTGAGATCAGCAGTCAGAAAATGCATTGGAGCGGATGGGAGAGAAGGAGGGTGCTCATTGTCTTTGGAGGAGCACAGTTCAAATTCTGTTCCCGTCAGTGTGAAAAGGAGACACTTTTATGAATCAGGACAAAAATCTCTACTACTTTTGAGACAATGGTGTGTCTAGCTTAAAGTATGTGCCCGTAGGAGCAGTTTCAAAAAGTTTTTTGGACAGTTTTCAGAGCAGCTCCACACTCTAGCGGCAAACATTCCGTCTCATAGACACCCATTATAAACTCCAAATTTCGCCTGATTTGCTCATGGTACTTTTGGAGGCACTGATCAAAAACCGTAACAGCTACAAAAAAAATGACAACATGTGTGAATAGACGAGAACTGCGGCAACATTTTACAGTTTTAATGGAGTCTGTAGCTGAAAGCATGCCAATGTTATTAAACTTTGTTTAACACCGAGTGTTGGTGATTTTCTTCTGTTCTCCCATTCATTTCCTATGGGAGAAATTTCGAGGATTTTCAAAATGTGTGTGTGTTGCATGCTTTGAGAGCGTATAAAATGAAAACCGGGCCAGTAATGAAAAAGTTACGAATAACTTTTTTTCATCAGGGTGTGAACTGTCACCTGAGCGACATTCATGTCGTTACGATAAACGGCCTCGGAGGAGATATTTTTTTAAAACGGTTCATTTTCAGGCAAAATTTTACTGTGAAAGGGCAAATAGCTCACTTCCTGTTGGATTTAGGTCAGGGGTATCAGCGCGTGATTTGTAGGTCTTGATGAGACGAACAAGCCGGTTTTTGTTTGATCTTTCTACGCCATTCCTACGGGCCGTAGTGGGCGATTTTGGTGTCCCCAGATGCCTAGGTGGCGCTAGAGAGCCCATTTTGGCATTTTTGGGGTTAATTTTTTCATTTTATCAAATTTTTCGCCAGGCCGGATATGCATGCCAATTTTGGTGAGTTTTCGAGCATGTTTAGGGGGTCAAATTTGGGTTCGAAGTCGCGGCGGAAGAAAGAAAAAGAACAAAAATAAGAATAAACGGAGCAAAAACAATAGTGTCGTCGCCGAAGGCGACGACACTATGCATCCCTGCGCTCCAAATGCAATGAGGATTTAGGTCGTCGCCTTCGGCGACGACTTTTCTTGATGTGGAACGTTGTAGGACCTTCTGACCGGCTCTTTTCGTGATTTTGTGCGCTGCAATTTCAATAGGGTCCTTGCCCTACGGGCTCGGTCCCTAAAAATTAAAGCTGCAAGCAGCATTTTTTGGGACCTCGCACCCACGCCCGTTGCCCGTTGCCCCTAGCCCCTAGCCCCTAGCCCGTTGCCCGTTTTGGCCTGTAGCTGGACAGTTAGCAATCCTGTGAAGTTTGAGGAAGATTGGAGCATGTATGCCGGAGATATAAACTACTTCCTGTATTGTGGCGGTACACTTAGTGTGACGCCCGCCATGTGAAAGTTTTAATGTACACGAGGTACAGACCACAGTATGTAAATTTTGGGTAAATCCAAGGAAAAGTGTGTGAAAAGACGTACTTCCTGTTGCCACTAGGGGGCGCTGTGTGTAATCCCAACTATTGACACATGGGTGTGTTCAGGGCGGGGCTGTGATCAATCCTATGAAGTTTGGGGAAGATTGGAGCATGTATGTTGGAGTTATAAACTACTTCCTGTTTTATGGCGGTACAGCTAAGTGTGACGGCTGACATATTAACGGCTGATTGTACATGAAATATAGGCCACACCATGTAAATTTCAGGGCGGGACTAATATGAGAGAAGCCCTGGTGTAGCCAATAGACATTAGACTGTATCCAATCCACAGTGTGATGCTTGATGAGCAGCTGTCAATCAAAGGCAGTGGTCGTCATAGCAACACAGAACAGAGGAGAGACACACAGGTGCAGCTGAAAGTAGGTCAGTGACACAGCATTTTCTTCAGTCTGTGGCCAAAAAGCGACACGTCGAACAAATCGC
Organism: Cephalopholis sonnerati; assembly: GCA_019142605.1. Lineage (NCBI taxonomy): Eukaryota > Metazoa > Chordata > Actinopteri > Perciformes > Serranidae > Cephalopholis > Cephalopholis sonnerati. Next base: position 1,621,345 of record JAGQAX010000020.1, read on the forward strand.
TCTGGTGACCACACCGTTTCAGCTACGAATGAAAGAAAGACATGGTGACGACCAGAAGAACGTGGGGATCTTTGTGATGTGCTTATTTTCCACGTAGACGCAGAAATATGGATATTTTAGCGAGTTAAACATGAAGGCAGTTAAGCTTTTCTCCTGAGATCAGCAGTCAGAAAATGCATTGGAGCGGATGGGAGAGAAGGAGGGTTCTCATTGTCTTTGGAGGCGCACAGTTCAAATTCTGTTCCCGTCAGTGTTAAAAGGAGACACTTTTATGAATCAGGACAAAAATCTCTACTACTTTAGAAAAAATGGTGTGTCTAGCTTAAAGTATGCGCCCGTAGGAGCAGTTTCAAAAAGTTTTTTGGACAGTTTTCAGAGCAGCTCCTCACTCTAGCGGCAAACATTCCGTCTCATAGACACCCATTATAAACTCCAAATTTCGCCTGATTTGCTCATGGTACTTTTGGAGGCACTGATCAAAAATCGTAACAGCTAAAAAAAAAATGAGAACATGTGTGAATAGATGAGAACTGCGGCAACATTTTACAGTTTTAATGGAGTCTGTAGCTGAAAGCATGCCAATGTTATTAAACTTTGTTTAACACCGACTGTTGGTGATTTTCTTCTCTTCTCCCATTCATTTCCTATGGGAGAAATTTCGAGGATTTTCAAAATGTGTGTGCGTCGGGCGCTTTGAGAGCGAATAAAATGAAAACCGGGCCAGTAATGACAAAGTTACGCAGAACTTTTTTTCATAAGGGTGTGAACTGTCACCTGTGCAACATTCAGGTAGTTACGATAAACGGCCTCGGAGGAGATATTTTTTTAAAAAGGCTCATTTTCAGGCGAAATTTTACTGTGAAAGGGCAAATAACTCACTTCCTGTTTAATTTAGGTCAGGCGTAGCAGCGCGTGATTTGTAGGTCTTGATGAGACGAACAAGCCGGTTTTTGTTTGATCTTTCTACGACATTCCTACGGGCCGTGGCGGGCAATTTTGGTGTCCCCAGATGCCTAGGTGGCGCTAGAGAGCCCATTTCTGGATTTTTGTGGTTAATTTTTGCATTTTATAAAAATTTTCGCCAGTCTGGATATGCGTGCCAATTTTGGTGAGTTTTTGAGCATGTTTAGGGGGTCAAATTTGGGTTCAAAGAGGCGGCGGGAGAAAGAAGAAGAAGAAGAAGAAGAAGAATAAACACAGCAATAACAGTAGTGTCGTCGCAGGCGACGACACTTCGCATCACTGCGCTCCAAATGCAATGAGGATTGCAGCGCTCTCGATGTGGAGCGCTGTAGGACCTTCTGACCGGCTCTTTTCCTGATTTTGTGCGCTGCAATTTCACTAGGGTCCTTGCCCTACGGGCTCGGTCCCTAATAAGAATAAACGGAGCAAAAACAATAGTGTCGTCGCCGAAGGCGACGACACTATTGCATCCCTGCGCTATGCATCCCTGCGCTCCAAATTCAATGAGGATTTAGGTCGTCGCCTTCGGCGACGACTTTTCTTGATGTGGAACGTTGTAGGACCTTCTGACCGGCTCTTTTCGTGATTTTGTGCGCTGCAATTTCAATAGGGTCCTTGCCCTACGGGCTCGGTCCCTAATAATAATCCTAAGGAAAACAATAGGGTCCTCGCACGGTTCGTGCTCGGGCCCTAATTAAAGCTGCAAGCAGCGTTGAACGGGCCCTCGCACCCCACGCAACTCGGGGCCTGGCGCGGCCGCCACCGTCTCGCCAGATGTCGACCGGCAGACGAGGCGCTGAATGTTCGCCTCCTTCGGACAGTGTAGGAACCAATGCGTTGCAACTTCCCGTCTCCACTGGGTGGCGTTATGACTCTGACTCCTGAGCGTCATGTGGGTGTGTTCATGCCAGGACTATTATCATACATGTGAAGTTTGGAGCAGATTCGACCATTAGATCCCATGTTATAGCAATATCGTGTTTCGTGGTGAGACATCAAGTGTCGACGCCATGTCACAGCCACACCGTTCCATGCTGAGCAATTCTCTTAATATGTTTTGATCACACACTTGTGTAGATGGTACACACCAGTTTTGGAGTTAATTGATTCATTTCTGGAGGAGGAGATCATTAAAATACAACACGTGGAAAACGCCAAAAATGACTGTAAATTTCAAAATGGCCGACTTCCTGTCGGGTGTGGCCTACATGTGCAAGAGGCTTTTTCGTGCGTCTGGACACGATACATGTGCATACTGATTTTCGTGTACGTCTGTGAAAGTTGTTATGGGGGACGCTGCACTTTAAGCGGCGTGGCCAAGCCATACGGCCACGCTTATTGATGAACCTCATACTATACATTCAGGTCTGGACTGTTAACAAACATGTGAAGTTTGGTGAAGAATGGACAATGTATGCCAAAGTTATACTAATTTCGTGTTTTATGGCGAGACATCAAATTTCGCCGCCACCTGACGGCCAAACCGTTTCACGATGCAAAAATCTGCTTCTAAGTTTTGATTACACCTTTGTCTAGATGGCACACAATGATTTTGAAGTTGTTCTGATGCATCCTGTAGGTGGAGTTCATTAAAATACAACATGTGGAAAACGCCAAAAATGACCATTAAATTCAAAATGGCCGACTTCCTGTTGGGTTTGGCCAATGGGTCCAAGAGACTTTTTTGTGCGTCTGGATGTGATACATATGTGTACCAATTTTCATGCATGTCAGTGAAACGTGCCGCAGGGGCTGATGTTTAAAGGGCGTGGCCAAGCCATTTGACCACGCCCATCAACGAAATTCACATGACATTGTCAGGGCTGGACTCTTAACACACATGTGAAGTTTCAGGCAGATATGCCCAAGGACACTGGAGTTAAGGCCACTTTCCTACGTTTTGGCGAAGCATCGACTTCGCCGCCCTCTGGGCGCAACGACGTTTGACGATACGTCACAATCTTCATCATGTAGCATTAACAACGTGTTGAGGCCTTTCTGACCAAATTTGAGTTGGATATGCTGAACGTGCTCAGAGCTGCACCTCAAAGTGTAAAAAATCACTTTTCCTGTCGCCAGCAGGGGGCGCTTTGAGAACAGGGGAATTTTTTGATGTAGACGTGTTCAGGGCGGGACTACGATCATACCCAGCAAGTTTTGTGCCGATTGGACCTTTCACGCCCAAGTAATAGCAATTCTGGGTTTTTGTTTTTTTTTTTTTGAGACATCAAACTTCGCCGCCACCTGACGGCCAAACCGTTTAACGAGGGAAAGATCTTTTAATAACTTTTGATCATCATGTGGTCTAGTTGCAGCACGGCAAATTTGAAGCCGATCCAATGAACCGTCTAGGAGGAGATAGCTCTGAGAGCACACTAGCAAATCGCCAAAATCGGTAAAAAATGGAATATTCAAATCAAAATAGCCGGCTTCCTGTTGGTTTTAGAAAAAAGTCCAAGTGCGCATTTTCGTGCGTCTTGGGATGATACACGACCTCCCCGAATTTCGTGGAATTTGGTCAAACGGGCTGCCGGTGGGAGCCGATTGAAATTTTCTAGGGGGCGCCATTTCGCCATTTTGCAACGGGCATCTTTTAAATTTTGCGTACACATAAATTTTCGCCAAGACGAATGTGCATGCCAAATTTGGTGAGTTTTTGAATATGTTAAAGCCCCCCAAAATGCGTTTAAAGTCGCGGAAAAAAATAATAATAATTAAAGCTGCAAGCAGCATTGAACGGGCCCTCGCACCTTCACGCAACTCGAGGGTGCTGGCAGGACGCCGGCTCATGCCGCCCTTCATTCCTGTCCACGGCAGATCCCTTACGCAGGACGTCATATCCCTCAAATCATATGAAGACATGTAATTTTGCCAGTAGGTGGCGCTGTACTAATAACCAAGTATTGGCATATAGATGTATTCAGGGCAGGATTGTCATCAATCCTGTGAAGTTTGCGGAAGATTGGAACATGTATGGTGAAGTTGCAAACCAGTTACAAGCAAATTCAAATTGGCCGACTTCCTGTTGGTTTTGGCACATGGCTGCAAGAGGCTTTTTTATACGTCTTTCAGTGATGCATGTGCGTACCAAGTTTCATAGATGTAGGTCAAACCAGCTTCGGGGGCTGTTTCGTAGAAAATTTGTAGGGGGCGCTGTTGAGCCATGTTGGCATATCAGAGCCGAAAAATCACATCAGAAAATGCATATTGGATCCTGTCATATGTGTGTCAAGTTTCATGACATTACAAGCATCCCTTACCCGTCAAAAACAACTTCGTGTTTTATGGCGAATAAGGCGTTGCCACGGTGACCAAACATCACCAAGCTTTACAGCTGGCCTCAGGAGTGACTCCACATCATGCTCGCCAAATTTCATGCGAATCGATGAATTTTATGTCACTTGATTTTTCTCTGATTATAGCGCCCCCTATTGGCTAATTTCTGCCAAATTGGGCTAGGATCGTCTGGATGACGTCTGAAAGAAGTGAATTGAGTTTGACATTGATATCTTTTACTTTGACAAAAATATGCAAAGGTATGTGTTTTTTAGCTAGCAGAAAAAAACTGTTTATTTTTAGCTAGCCTAATTTTTGGAGTAGCAAAATTCTTTTGATAACTTTTGGTCAGGCCAGTCTGGAGATTGCATGTGCAAAGTTTTGTGAAGATGGAGATTAAACGCTAGGAGGAGTTCGAAAAAGTAGGTTTTTGATGTATAGTAAATTACAAAGAGAAATTTGCAGTGGGAGTGGGCGTGGCCTATGTCAGAAGATGCGACACTATTTAGGGAACACGTGGATATAAAATTTATGAAGATGTGATTTAAAATGTGGAAGTTACAGGCCAAAATGCGTTTGTATCTCTTATAGCGCCACCTAGTGGAGTAGACGCACAATTTTTGCTATGGTTGGTCTGTATGCTATTCTCTATATACCCTGTGAATTTCACAGCCCTCAGCATAATACTTGGGCTGAAATAAATGTTTGTTTTTTATCTTGTAATAAGCCACGCCCACTTTTACCAGTCGTGACTACCTTCAAGATATGGCGTCAGGACAGGCCCAGCATAATACTCACCAAATTTCATAAATATCGGTGCAGCCATTTACCAGATATAAATTTCCCATATTTGCAGCGCCCCCTAGTGGCCAAAATTAGCTAAATTTGGTTCATTCTCTCACAGGCACATATCAAGCAAGGATCTCAGATTTGGTGTTGTTAGCATTTATTTTGACCGAAATATGCCACCGTTCGCCTTTTTATAGCTAGCTAGAAAAATTTATTCATTAATAATTTGAGCATATTATGACCAATCAAAATTCCTTTGATAACTTTAGATCAGGTCCAGCCGAAGACTGTACTTGCCAAGTTTCACGCTGAACAGACAAAACCCTAAGGAGGAGTTCGAAAAAGTAGGTTGTCCAGTTTTTGCGATGTTGTGAAAAACATGATAGGCAGAAATGGGAGTGGCCCTGCCCAGGTGATTCAGCACTATTCAGGGAATCTGTGGATATGAGGTTTTTGAATGTGTGACATATGGTCTGGGAGTTATAGCCCAAAACACGTTGAAAATGAGTAGGGGGCGCTGTTGAGCCATCTTGGCACATGAAAACACAAAAATCACATCAGACAACACAATTTGGGATGTCTGATGTGTGTGCCAAGTTGCGTGAGTTTTCGAGTGTCCCTTGCCCCTCAAAAACAACCTCGTGTTTTATGGCGAATAAGGTGGCGCCACAGTGACAGCGTTGGACGAAACCTCAAAGGCTTCTGCTTTGACCATCAACAAGGTCTTGGGAGTATGTATTTGCAAAATTGAGGTGGTTCGGGGGAACCTGGTAGAAGAGGGACATGAAAGAATGAAAAAAGTAACCTTCTGCCGCCAGTAGGTGGCGCTATGATGCTGATTCAAAATTTCTGTATAGATGTTTTCAGGGCTGGACAGTTATCATGTGTGAAGTTTTGGAAAGATATGTCCACGTAGAGTCAAGTTACAGCTACTTTGGTCATCATGGCGAAACATCAAAGTTGGCCACCACGCCAAGGTCACGCCCTTTGACGAAAATTCACAGTTTTCCATAGAAAGCATCATCAAGGCCTTATGGATAATTTCACCAAGTATGAGGTTGATGTGTTCAACTTTGGAGGAGATGTGCTTCAAAGTGTAAAACATGACATTTTCTACTGCCAGTAGGGGGCGCTATATTAATCACAAATTATTGACATGTAGATCTCTTCAGAGCAGGACTGTCATCAATCCTGTGAAGTTTGGGGAAGATTGGAGCATGTATGTTGGAGTAATAAACTACTTCCTGCGTTATAATACTACTTCCTGTTTGTAACGAAGTTTGAGGTCCCGGCACGGTCACACGGTGTGACGAAAACACAAGCTTTTGATAACTTTTCGTCTTCAGTTTATGTTGGTGGGACAGACCGAGTTTGAAGGCGATCGGACAAAATCTCTAGGAGGAGTTCGTTCATTTATGACCCCTGCAAATGGCCAAAAATACATGAAACTTCCACATTCAATTCAAAATGGCCGACTTCCTGTTGAGTTTAGGGCATGGGCCCAAGAGGCTTTTTTGTCCGTCTCGGCGTGCTACATATGTGTACCAAAATTCGTACGCTTCGGACAAAGTTAAAGCAGGGGGCTTTGATTTTGAAAACTGTTAGGGGGCGCCGTTGAGCCATTTTGTCACGCCCCTTTGTAATGACCATAAAATATCGAATTTTTCACCAGACGTGACGAGTGTGCAAAATTCTGGGACTTTTTGAGTACGTTCAGGCCCTCAAAAATGCGATCATAGGATAAAAAAAAAAATAATAATAAGAATAAGAATTCCTTCGGTTTCAATAGGGCTCTCGCACGGTACGTGCTCGGGCCCTAATAATAATAATAAATATAGCCGCAAGCGGCAATTCCGGGGTTCAAGCCAGCATAGCCATTTAAATTTTGAAAGGTGGGTAAGATCAAGACCTTTGATACTCTGAGTTTGTTGATGTTTGAAAAAAACCCTCATTGATTTATGGCCGGATTTTGTGAAATTTCATTTCACTTGATGTTTCTCTGTTTATAGCCCCCCCCTATTGGCCAAATTCCGCCAAATTTGGTACAGATCCTCTGGTTGACGTCTAAAACAAGTGACTTGAGTTTGACGTCGATAGCTTTTACTTTGACAAAAATATGCAACGGTATGTGTTTTTTAGCTAGCAGAATAAAATTGTTCCTTTATATCTACCACATTTTTTGGAGTAGCAAAATTCTTTTGATAACTTTTCATCAGGCACATCTGGAGATTGTATGTGCAAAGTTTCGTGCAGATGGAGCCTAAACGCTAGGAGGAGATAGAAAAAGTAGGTTTTTGATATGTAGTGACTTACAAAGAGAAATATGCAGTGGAAGTGGGCGTGGCCTATGTCAGAAGATGCGACTCTATTGTGGGAGCAAGTGGATATAAAGTTTATGAAAATGTGATTTAAAATGTGGAAGTTACAGGCTAAAATGCGTTTTCACCCGTTATAGCGCCACCTAGTGGAGTAGACACACAATTTTTGCTGTGGGTGGTCTGTGTCCTATTCTATATATACCCTGTGAATTTCACAGCCCTCAGTGTAATACGCGAGCTGAAATAAATGTTTGTTTTTAACTTGTAATAAGCCACGCCCACTTTGACCAGTCGTGATGAACTTCAAGACATGGCCTCAGGAGTGACCTAGCATCATACCCACCAAATTTGGTAAAAATCGGTGCAGCCATTTAAGAGATATAAATTTCCCATATTTGCAGCGCCCCCTAGTGACCAACATTAGCCAAATTTGGCTCTTTACCTCACAGTCACATGCCAATCAAGGGTCTCCGATTTGGTGTTGTTTGCATTTATTTTGACCGAGATATGCAACACTTTGCCTTTTTATAGCTAGCTAGAAAAATGCATTCGTTAATCATTTGCGCATTTTTTGACTGAACAACATTCTTTTGATAACTTTTGATCAGGTCCAAGAGAAGACTGTCCGTGCCAAGTTTCACGCTGATTGGACAAAAACCCAAGGAGGAGATAGAAAAAGAAGGTTTTTCAGTTTTCGCGATTTTGTGAAAAAAATTTCTAGGCGGAAATGGGCGTGGCCTATCCCAGGTGATTCAGCACTATTCAGGGAATCTGTGGATATGATGTTTTTGAATGTGCGACATATGGTGTGGGAGTTATAGCCCAAAACGCATTTACCTTGTTTATAGCGCCACCATCTGGCCAATTGGTATTTCTATATTATGAGCACCATTTGCACACAACTTCCAGTTATTGGTGAAAATTTCATGTCTCTACGATGTAACATCTCACGGGAATTTGCGAAAACATTTCTGAAGAAGAAGAAGAAGAAGAAGAAGAAGAAGAAGAAGAAGAAGAATTAAAGCTGCAAGCAGCGTTGAACGGGCCCTCGCACCCCACGCAACTCGGAGCCTGGCGCGGCCGCCACCATGTCACCAGAGGTCGACCGGCAGACGAGGCGCTGAATGTTCGCCTCCTTCGGACAGTGTAGGAACCAATGCGTTGCGACTTCCCGTCTCCACTGGGTGGCGCTATGACTCTGACTCCTGAGCGTCATGTGGGTGTGTTCATGCCAGGACTATTATCATACATGTGAAGTTTGGAGCAGATTCGACCATTAGATCCCATGTTATAGCAATATCGTGTTTCATGGTGGGACATCAAGTGTCGACGCCATGTCACAGCCACACCGTTCCATGCTGAGCAATTCTCTTAATATGTTTTGATCACACACTTGTGTAGATGGTACACACCAGTTTTGGAGTTAATTGATTCATTTCTGGAGGAGGAGATCATTAAAATACAACACGTGGAAAACGCCAAAAATGACTGTACATTTCAAAATGGCCGACTTCCTGTTTGGTGTGGCCTATATGTGCAAGAGGCTTTTTTGTGCGTCTGGACACGATACATGTGCATACTGATTTTCGTGCACGTCGGTGAAAGTTGTTGTGGGGGACGCTGCACTTTAAGGGGCGTGGTCAAGCCATACGGCCACGCTTATTGATGAAAGTCATACTATACATTCAGGTCTGGACTGTTAACAAACATGTGAAGTTTGGTGAAGAATGGACAATGTATGCCAAAGTTATACTAATTTCGTGTTTTATGGCGAGACATCAAACTTCACCGCCACCTGACGGCCAAACCGTTTCACGATGCAAAAATCTGCTTCTAAGTTTTGATTACACCTTTGTCTAGATGGCACACAATGATTTTGAAGTTGTTCTGATGCATCCTGTAGGTGGAGTTCATTAAAATACAACACGTGGAAAACGCCAAAAATGACCATTAAATTCAAAATGGAGGACTTCCTGTTGGGTTTGGCCAATGGGTCCAAGAGACTTTTTTGTGCGTCTGGATGTGATACATATGTGTACCAATTTTCATGCATGTCAGTGAAACGTGCCGCAGGGGCTGATGTTTAAAGGGTGTGGCCAAGCCATTTGGCCACGCCCATCAACGAAATTCATATCACATGTTCAGGGCTGGACTGTTAACACACATGTAAAGTTTCAGGCAGATATGACCAAGGACACTGAAGTTAAGGCCACTTAACTGCGTTTTGGCGAACCGTTGACTTTGCCGCCCTGTGGGCGGAACGCCCTTCGGCGATACGTCACAAATCTTCATCATGTAGCATTACCCACGTGTTGAGGCCTTTCTGACCAATTTTGAGTTGGATATACTGAACGTGCTGAGAGTACCACCTCAAAGTCTAAAACATCGCTTTTCCTGTCGCCAGCAGGGGGCGCTTTGAGAACGGGGGAATTTTTTGATGTTGGCGTGATGAAGGCCGGACTATGATCATACCCAGCAAGTTTTGTGCCGATCGGACTTATCATGCCCAAGTAATAGCACTTTTGTTTTTTGGGGTTTTTTTGGCGAGACGTCAAACTTCGCCGCCACCTGACAGCCAAACCGTTTAACATAGGGAAAATCGTATGATAACTTTTGATCATCAAGTGGTCTAGTTGATGCACGCCAAATTTGAAGCCGATCCGATGAATCCTGTAGGAGGAGATAGAAAAAGTAAGAGGAATGCGAATCGCCCAATCTGGCGTCAAATTCAAAATGGCTGACTTCCTGTTGGGTTTGGCCTATGTGTTCAAGAGACTTTTTAGTGCGTCTGCGGATGATACATGTGCACACCTATTTTCGTGCATATCGGCAAAACTTGCTATGGGGGATGCTGCACTTTAAGGGGTGTGGCCAAGCCATACGACCACACTCATCCACAAAACTCATACCATATGTTCAGGCCTGGACTGTTAACAACCATGTGAAGTTTCAGTCAGATTGGACCAAGTATAATAAAGTTAATGCCAATCAAAGTTTAAAATATGTCATTTCCTGTCGCCACTAAGGGGCGTTATGACTATCACAGAACTTTGTCATGTAGACGTGTTCAGTGTGGGACTATTATGAATCATGTGAAGTTTGGTGAAGATTGGACAATGTGTCCCAAAATTATAGCAATTTCGTGTTTCATGGCAAGACATCAAACTTCGCCGCCACCTGACGGCCAAACCGTTTAACTGTGGAAAAATCTTTTAATAACTTTTGATCACAACCTTGTCTAGATCACACACAGTGATTTTGAAGTCATTCTGATTAATCCTGTAGGAGGAGTTCGTTAAAATACAACATGTGGAAAACGCCAAAAATAGCATCAAAATTCAAAATGGCCGACTTCCTGTTGGGTATGGCCAGTGGGTCCAAGAGACTTTTTTGTGCGTCTCGGTGTGATACATGCGTGTACCAATTTTCGTGCATGTCGGTGACACGTGCGGCAGGGGCTGATGTTTAAAGGGCGTGGTCAAGTCATTTGGCCACGCCCATCAACGAAACTCATATCACATGTTCAAGCCTGGACTGTTAACACACATGTGAAGTTTCAGGCAGATATGACCAAGGACACAGAAGTTAATGTCATTAAAGCCATTTTCAACGCGTTTTGGCGAATTTTCGACTTCGCCGCCCTCTGGGCGGAACACCGTTTGACGCCTAGTCACAATCTTCATAATGTAGCATTACCAACGTCTTGAGGTCTGTCTGACCAAATTTGAGTTGCATATGGTGAACGTGGTCAGAGCTGCACGTCAAAGTCTAAAAACATCGCTTGTCCTGTCGCCAGCAGGGGGCGCTAGGGTAATTACAAAATTTCTGCATGTAGACGTGTTCAGGGCGGGAATATTATGAATCATGTGAAGTTTGGTGCAGATCGGACGATTAATGCCAAAGTTATAGCAATTTCGTTTTTCATGGCGAGACAAACTTCAAACTTCGCCGCCAAAAAGCCGATTCCGTGTTCGACGGGTAGCGGATCTTTGAATAACTTTTGATCACAAACTTATCTAGTTGGTACACGGCGATTTTGAAGCCGTTTTGATTAATCGTGTAGGAGGAGTTCGTCAAAATATGACACGTGGTAAAACGCCAAAAATGGCCGCTAAATTCAAAATAGCCAACTTCCTGTTGGGCGTGGCCTATGGCTCCAAGAGACTTTTTTGTGCGGCTCGGCATGATCTACATGTGTACCGATTTTCGTGCAGATCCGTGAAAACTGATGAGGAGGGCGCTGTTTATAAGGAGATTGCTCTTTAATGGGCGTGGCCTAGCCATTTTGACCCGTCCATTGCCCCGAACCCTAAAATACGTAAATTTACACCGCAACTGATGCGACCGCCAAATTTCAGGAGTTTTTGAGCATGTTAAAACCTCCAAATAAGCGATTTACTTTTGTCGTAATAATAATAATAATTCCTTCAATTTCAATAGGGTCCTCGCACGGTACGTGCTCGGGCCCTAAATATAGCCGCAAGCGGCAATTCCGGGGTTCAAGCCAGCATAGCCATTTAAATTTTGAAAGGTGGGTAAGATCAAGACCTTTGATACACTGAGTTTGTTGATGTTTGAAAAAAACCCTCATTGATTTATGGCCGGATTTTGTGAAATTTCATTTCACTTGATGTTTCTCTGTTTATAGCGCCCCCTATTGGCCAAATTCCGCCAAATTTGGCACAGATCCTCTGGTTGACGTCTAAAACCAGTGACTTGAGTTTGACGTCGATAGCTTTTATTTTGACAAAAATATGCAACGGTATGTGTTTTTTAGCTAGCAGAAAAAAATTGTTCCTTTATATCTACCACATTTTTTGGAGTAGCAAAATTCTTTTGATAACTTTTCATCAGGCACATCTGGAGATTGTATGTGCAAAGTTTCGTGCAGATGGAGCCTAAACGCTAGGAGGAGATAGAAAAAGTAGGTTTTTGATATGTCGTGATTTACAAAGAGTAATATGCAGTGGAAGTGGGCGTGACCTATGTCAGAAGATGCGACTCTATTGTGGGAACACGTGGATATTAAGTTTATGAAAATGTGATTTAAAATGTGGAAGTTACAGGCCAAAATGCGTTTTCACTTGTTATAGCGCCACCTAGTGGAATAGACACACAATTTTTGCTAGGGGTGGTCTGTGTGCTATTCTATATATACCCTGTGAATTTCACAGCCCTCAGCGTAATACTCGAGCTGAAATAAATGTTTGTTATTTATCTTGTAATAAGCCACGCCCACTTTGACCAGTCGTGATGAACTTCAAGACATGGCCTCAGGAGTGACCCAGCATCATACTCACCAAATTTCGTAAAAATCGGTGCAGCCATTTAAGAGATATAAATTTCCCATATTTGCAGCGCCCCCTAGTTGCCAACATTAGCCAAATTTGGCTCATGACCTCCCAGTCACATGCCAATGAAGGGTCTCCGATTTGGTGTGGTTTGCATTTATTTTAACCGAGATATGCAACACTTTGCTTTTTTATAGCTAGCTAGAAAAATGTATTCGTTAATCATTTGCGCATTTTTTGACTGAACAACATTCTTTTGATAACTTTAGATCAGGTCCAAGAGAAGACTGTCCGTGCCAAGTCTCACGCTGATTGGACAAAAACCCAAGGAGGAGATAGAAAAAGAAGGTTTTTCAGTTTTCGCGATTTTGTGAAAAAATTTTCTAGGCGGAAATGGGCGTGGCCTAGCCCAGGTGATTCAGCACTATTCAGGGAATCTGCGGATATGATGTTTTTGAATGTGCGACATATGGTGTGGGAGTTATAGCCCAAAACGCATTTACCTCGGTTATAGCGCCACCATCTGGCCAATTGGTATTTCTATATCATGAGCACCATTTGCACACAACTTCCAGTTATTGGTGAAAATTTCATGTCTCTACGATGTAACATCTCACGGGAATTTGCGAAAACATTTCTGAAGAAGAAGAAGAAGAAGAATAATAATAAAACAGTAGGAAAACAATAGGGTTTCAGCCCTTCGGGCTTGAACCCCTAATAAATATAGCCGCAAGCGGCAATTCCGGGGTTCAAGCCAGCATAACCATTTAAATTTTGAAAGGTGGGTAAGATCAAGACCTTTGATACATTGAGGTTGTTGATGTTTGAAAAAACCCTTTATTGATTTATGGCCGGATTTTGTGAAATTTCACTTCACTTGATGTTTCTCTGTTTGTAGCGCCCCCTATTGGCCAATTTCCGCCAAATTTGGCATAGATCCTCTGGTTGACGTCTAAAACAAGTGACTTGAGTTTGACGTCGATAGCTTTTACTTTGACAAAAATATGCAATGGTATGTGTTTTTTAGCTAGCAGAAAAAAATTGTTCCTTTATATCTACCACATTTTTTAGAGTAGCAAAATTCTTTTGATAGCTTTAGATCAGGCAAGTCTGGAGATTGTATGTGCAAAGTTTCGCGCAGATGGAGCTTAAACGCTAGGAGGAGATAGAAAAAGTAGGTTTTTGATGTGTAGTGACCTACAAAGAGAAATATGCAGTGGAAGTGGGCGTGGCCTATGTCAGATGATGGGACTCTATTGTGGGAACACGTGGATATTAAGTTTATGAAAATGTGATTTAAAATGTGGAAGTTACAGGCTAAAATGCGTTTTCACCCATTATAGTGCCACCTAGTGGAGTAGACACACAATTTTTGCTGTGGGTGGTCTGTGTCCTAATCTATGTATACCCTGTGAATTTCACAGCCCTCAGCGTAATACTCGAGCTGAAATAAATGTTTGTTATTTAACTTGTAATAAGCCACGCCCACTTTGACCAGTCGTGATGAACTTCAAGACATGGCCTCAGGAGTGACCCAGCATCATACCCACCAAGTTTCGTAAAAATCGGTGCAGCCATTTAAGAGATATAAATTTCCCATATTTGCAGCGCCCCCTAGTGGCCAACATTAGCCAAATTTGGCTCATAACCTCACAGTCACATGCCAATCAAGGGTCTCCGATTTGGTGTTGTTTGCATTTATTTTGACCGAGATATGCAACACTTTGCCTTTTTATAGCTAGCTAGAAAAATGTATTCGTTAATCATTTGTGCATTTTTTGACTGAACAAAATTCTTTTGATAACTTTAGATCAGGTCCAAGAGAAGACTGTCCATGCCAAGTTTCACACTGATTGGACAAAAACCCAAGGAGGAGATAGAAAAAGAAGGTTTTACAGTTTTCGCGATTTTGTGAAAAAAATTTCTAGGCGGAAATGGGCGTGGCCTAGCCCAGGTGATTCAGCACTATTCAGGGAATCTGTGGATATGATGTTTTTGAATGTGCGACATATGGTGTGGAAGTTATAGCCCAAAACGCATTGACCTTGGTTATAGCGCCACCATCTGGCCAATTGGTATTTCTATATTATGAGCACCATTTGCACACAACTTCCAGTTATTGGTGAAAATTTCATATCTCTACTATGTAACATCTCACGGGAATTTGCGAAAACATTTCTGAAGAAGAAGAAGAAGAAGAAGAAGAAGAAGAATTAAAGCTGCAAGCAGCATTGAACGGGCCCTCGCACCTTCACGCAACTCGAGGGCGCTGGCAGGACGCCGGCTCACGCCGCCGTTCATCACTGTCGAAGGCAGACCCCTCACGCAGGACTTACACGTCATATCCCTCAAATCATAGAACACGTGTAATTTTGCCAGTAGGTGGCGCCATACTAATAACCAAGTATTGGCGTATAGATGTGTGCAGGGCAGGACTGTCAGCAATCGTGTGAAGTTTGGGGAAGATTGGAACATGTATGGTGAAGTTGCGAACCAGTTACAAGCAAATTCAAAATGGCGGACTTCCTGTTGGTTTTGGCACATGGCTGCAAGAGGCTTTTTTATACGTCTTTCAGTGATGCATGTGCGTACCAAGTTTCATAGATGTAGGTCAAACCAGCTTCGGGGGCTGCTTCGTAGAAAATTTGTAGGGGGCGCTGTTGAGCCATGTTGGCACATCAGAGCCAAAAAATCACATCAGACAACCCACATCGGATCCTTTCATGTGTGTGTCAAGTTTCATGACTTTACAAGCATCCCTTACCCCTCAAAAACAACTTCGTCTTTTATGGCGAATAAGGCGTCGCCACGGTGACCAAACATCACTAAGCTTTACAGCTGGCGTCAGGAGTGACTCCACATCATGCTCACCAAATTTCGTGCAAATATATGAATTTTCATGTCACTTGATTTTTCTCTGATTATAGCGCCCCCTATTTGCCAACTTCTGCCAAATTTAGCACAGAGTGTCTGGATGATGTCTGAAAGAAGTGAATTGAGTTTGACATGGATAGCTTTTACTTTGACAAAAATATGCAATGGTATGTGTTTTTTAGCTAGCAGAAAAAAAAAAATGTTTATTTTTAGCTAGCGCAGTTTTTGTAGTAGCAAAATTCTTTTGATAACTTCTGGTCAGGCAAGTCTGGAGATTGTATGTGCAAACTTTCGTGAAGATGGACCTTAAACGCTAGGAGGAGTTCGAAAAAGTAGGTTTTTGATGTATAGTGACTTACAAAGAGAAATGTGCAGTGGGAGTGGGCGTGGCCTATGTCAGAAGATGCGACGCTATTTAGGGAACACGTGGATATGAAGTTTATGAAGATGTGATTTAAAATGTGGAAGTTACAGGCCAAAATGCGTTTGCAGCTGTTATAGCGCCACCTAGTGTAGTAGACACACAATTGTTTCTATGGGTGGTCTGTATGCTGTTCTATATATAGCCTATCAATTTCACAGCCCTCAGCATAATACTTGAGCTGAAATAAATGTTTGTTGTTTATCTTGTAATAAGCCACGCCCACTTTGACCAGTCGTGATGAACCTCAAGACATGGCCTCAGGAGTGGCCCAGCATCATACCCACCAAATTTCGTAAAACTCGGTGAAGCCATTTACATGATATTAATTTTCCATATTTGCAGCGCCCCCTAGTGGCCAACATTAGCCACATTTGGCTCACATGCTCACAGGCACAGGTCAAGCAAGGATCTGAGATTTGGTGTTGTTAGCATGTATTTTGACCGAGATATACCACAGTTCGCCTTTTTGTAGCTAGCTAGAAAAATTTGTTCGTTAATAATTTGCGCATATTTTGACCAATCAAAATTCCTGTGATAACTTTAGATCAGGTCCAGTCAAAGACTGTACCTGCCAAGTTTCACGCTGAACGGACAAAACCCTAAGGAGGAGTTCGAAAAAGTACGTTTTCCAGGTTTTGCGCATTTGCAAAAAAAATTTTAGGCGGAAATGGGCGTGGCCCCTTCCAGGTGATTCAGCGCTATTCAGGGAATGTGGTGATATGAGGTTTTTGAATGTGCGACACATGATCTGGGAGTTATAGCCCAAAATACATTGAAAATGAGTAGGGGGCGCTACTGAGCCATTTTTTTTCACGTTGTCATGAAACCCCTACCATATGTAAATTTTCACCACTTCTGACGAGTCTGTGAAGTTTCATGAGTTTTCGAGTATGTTACGGCCCCCAAAAAGGCAGTTGATTTCGGATAAGAAGAAGAAGACTAATAACTAGGGGGCGTTATGACTATCACAGAACTTTGTCATGTAGACGTGTTCAGTGTGGGACTATTATGAATCATGTGAAGTTTGGTGAAGATTGGACAATGTGTCCCAAAATTATAGCAATTTCGTGTTTCATGGCGAGACATCAAACTTCGCCGCCACCTGACGGCCAAACCGTTTAACTGTGGAAAAATCTTTTAATAACTTTTGATCACAACCTTGTCTAGATCACACACAGTGATTTTGAAGTCATTCTGATTAATCCTGTAGGAGGAGTTCGTTAAAATACAACATGTGGAAAACGCCAAAAGTAGCATCAAAATTCAAAATGGCCGACTTCCTGTTGGGTATGGCCAGTGGGTCCGAGAGACTTTTTTGTGCGTCTCGGTGTGATACATGCGTGTACCAATTTTCGTGCATGTCGGTGACACGTGCGGCAGGGGCTGATGTTTAAAGGGCGTGGTCAAGTCATTTGGCCACGCCCATCAACGAAACTCATATCACATGTTCAAGCCTGGACTGTTAACACACATGTGAAGTTTCAGGCAGATATGACCAAGGACACAGAAGTTAATGTCATTAAAGCCATTTTCAACGCGTTTTGGCGAATTTTCGACTTCGCCGCCCTCTGGGCGGAACACCGTTTGACGCCTAGTCACAATCTTCATAATGTAACATTACCAACGTCTTGAGGTCTGTCTGACCAAATTTGAGTTGCATATGGTGAACGTGGTCAGAGCTGCACGTCAAAGTCTAAAAACATCGCTTTTCCTGTCGCCAGCAGGGGGCGCTAGGGTAATTACAAAATTTCTGCATGTAGACGTGTTCAGGGCGGGAATATTATGAATCATGTGAAGTTTGGTGCAGATTGGACGATTAATGCCAAAGTTATAAGAATTTCGTTTTTCATGGCGAGACAAACTTCAAACTTCAAACTTCGCCGCCAAAAAGCCGATTCCGTGTTCGACGGGTAGCGGATCTTTGAATAACTTTTGATCACAAACTTATCTAGTTGGTACACGGCGATTTTGAAGCCGTTTTGATTAATTGTGTAGGAGGAGTTCGTCAAAATATGACACGTGGTAAAACGCCAAAAATGGCCGCTAAATTCAAAATAGCCAACTTCCTGTTGGGCGTGGCCTATGGCTCCAAGAGACTTTTTTGTGCGGCTCGGCATGATCTACATGTGTACCGATTTTCGTGCAGATCCGTAAAAATTGATGAGGAGGGCGCTGTTTATAAGGAGATTGCTCTTTAATGGGCGTGGCCTAGCCATTTTGACCCGTCCATTGCCCCGAACCCTAAAATATGTAAATTTACACCGCGACTGATGCGACCACCAAATTTCAGGAGTTTTTGAGCATGTTAAAACCTCCAAATAAGCGATTTACTTTTGTCGTAATAATAATAATAATTCCTTCAATTTCAATAGGGTCCTCGCACGGACGTGCTCGGGCCCTAATAATAATAAAACAGTAGGAAAACAATAGGGTTTCAGCCCTTCGGGCTTGAACCCCTAATAAAACAGTAGGAAAACAATAGGGTTTCAGCCCTTCGGGCTTGAACCCCTAATAATCCTAAGGAAAACAATAGGGTCCTCGCACGGTACGTGCTCGGGCCCTAATAATAATAAAACAGTAGGAAAACAATAGGGTTTCAGCCCTTCGGGCTTGAACCCCTAATAATAATAATCCTAAGGAAAACAATAGGGTCCTCGCACGGTACGTGCACGGGCCCTAATAATAATAATCCTAAGGAAAACAATAGGGTCCTCGCACGGTACGTGCTCGGGCCCTAACTAGCTTAAGATTCTGTTGCGGAGTCTCAGATGGCAAACCTCAGGAATGGGTCTGTTATCCAAATTCCTGGGAAGAGCGTCCACAAATGTACACATCATAGATTTTGGTTCGCCTTGGAATCTTTCAGTTGCACCCTGTGATCGCTGATGGTAAGGAGACATACTTGGGGTCTGTCTTGAACTCTGTTTACCTGCTGATAAAGGTTAGGTATCTAACTTGACCCTCTGTTTCACTGGATGGCAGGTGGGAAGCCTGCCTAGAAAAAAATACTTACTTTATTGAGTCTTGATGCTTCATTGTAAAACGTCTGGATCTCTTGTGGCTTCATCCAGCATGGAAAATTGATATTCAGGGCACCAGACTAACTTTTTTTAGTAGGAGCACTGTAGCCCCCCAACTGAAAAATTTTAGGAGCACGAGCAGAAAATTTAGGGGCACACCCTAAATCATCCTGCAACACAGTTATTCACATTTCTGGCCATTTTAATTGTAGCATAAACTATATGTAGTCTACTGTATATTAACATAAGACTGTTATTGTTATATTATTGAAGTATTTAGCATCACAAAGACTTGTGGTCAGTGAGATGTGAGGATTCTTAAAATAACATCTGTACAGATCTGAAGTCCTGACTATATCTGGTTGATCTTTAATGAAAGCTGTTGTCTTGTTTTTTTTCCTCTGAAAATATTAAGCTTAAAATAGGCTGTAGAGGGAATGAAATTTATTTTATTATTGCAGCCTACCAGGCTGTGCAGTGAAATAGGCAAAAAATTGGCCAGAAAACAACAAAATAAGGTCTTCTAATGTAAATAATACCCAATTTATTGGGTTATAGTTCTATCCTTATTTACACACATTTCTGTTTTTGAACACATGTAGAGATGTATGAATATATTTTTGTTTAGTCACAGAAAAAGGCTATAGGTGGGATTTATAACAGAACAGATGAGTTCAGCACTGTTCATCAACTTATATGACATATATGAATATGACAGCAGCGATAGTTGAACGTTTCCATGGCAACGAGTAGTACAATGTCGAGGGCTGTCTATCAGCCGCTTGCAGTCTCTGCCCTTGCAGACTTTACGTGATGACAGTAAATATACACTAGGTACAATTATACTCCATGAGGGCTCAGTCTGCAAATCCAGAGGATGGACATTTGGATTCAGCCCCCGACTTGACCGCAAGTTGCTGTCACCACCTCCTGCTGCAGCCGCCTGTTCTCGTCCACGTTCCAGGTGAGGTGGAGTTAATCTCTAACAAGCCTACTGATGAGTGTAGATGATATGATCCTCGCAGTTAACGTCACTCACTCTCGGACTCTCCCCCTTTTCACACACATTAGCCCACACTGGCGGACTCACTCCTTTGTTTTACAACATGAAAAAAAAAAACAACGAGCGAGTAGTTGTAAGAAATACTCGCTCTGAGTTGAAGGTGCCATACTATGGATGCAGAGCCGGTGCAAAGCTAAAGGCTAGGAGACGTTGTTGTACAGACAACTGACGCAAGACTTTGTGGACTGGTGCCAGCAGAACCGCCTCCAGATCAATGCAGGGAAAACCAAAGAACTGGTGGTGGATTTCCGCAGGCGAACACTCCCCCCCCCCGACACTGGTGAACATCCAAGGAACGGACATCGAGATGGTGACATCTTATAAGTACCTGGGTTTTCATCTGAACAATAAACTGGACTGGACTCACAACACCACTGCACTTTACAAGAAAGGCCAGAGCAGACTTTATCTGCTCAGGAGACTGAGGTCTTTTGGAGTGCTGGGGGCACTCCTGAAGACTTTTTATGGAGTTTCTATGGAGTGGTCTGCTGGGGGAGCAGCATCCCGACGGCTGACAGGAAGAGACTTGACAAACTGATCAAGAGAGCCAGCTCTGTCCAGGGATGCCCGATCGACTCAGTGGAGGTGGTAGGTGAGAGGAGGATGATGGCTAGGCTGTCATCCATGATTGAGAATGACTCCCACCCCCTGCAGGACACTGTAACAACACTGGAGAGCTCCTTTAGCAATAGACTGCTTCACCCAAAGTGTGTGAAGGAGCGCTTTCGTAGGTCCTTCCTTCCTGCAGCTGTCAGACTTTTCAACCAGCAGTGCTCCCAGTAGACCACACACACACACACACACACACACCAACAGACTGCACTGTAATGCACTTTTACTCATAGTGCAAATTTGGAAAGACTGTATATATTGTGTGTATATTGTGTATCATTTCTGTATTTTATACTCCATGTATTCCTCTTTAATTTTCATACTTTTTATATTTTGTTTATATTGCTGCTATTTATTGTCTCTGTACTGGTGTTCCCTATCTTTGCTATCCACTTTGCTGCTGTAACACTGGAAATTTCCCCACTGTGGGACTAATAAAGGAATATCTTATCTTATCTTATCTTAATGTATGGATTGGACTGTACAGTTGGAATCTCGGAATGATGGCATGGACAGTGATATTCATAGTGTGGTTGACTGTACCGCAGACTACATGCAGGGATACTGTTACCAGTAAGGACTGTACATTGCTTTCAAAACAGCCTTTGGATTACTAGTAACAGTAAGGCACTCCTGAACTGCAAAAAGCAGGCCTTTAGGGATGGAGGCAGAAAAAAGCTCAAGCAAGTACAACATGAGCTGAAGCGGAGCCTTAAGCTGGCAAAGGGAGAGTATTAAAAGAAGTTGGAGAGGAAGCTGCAGCACAACAACACCAGTGAGGTGTGGAGATGAATAAGGACCAGCACAGGGAACAATAAGAGGAGCAGCCAGGCAACAGCAGGTGATGTGGACAAGGTCAGTGAGTTCTACCAGTTCTACAACAGGTTTGACCTTGCAATCGGTGTGTCCCCTGCTCCAGCTGGTACAGCCTCACTTGTTCCCCTTCTCACCACATCAACTGCAGCCCCCCCCCCCCCCACATACTCGGAAAGAAACTGGAGGAGACTGGGGGGAGGGATCCCTCCCTTACAGCCTGAATCTCAGACTACCTGATGGGACGAGCAGCACTGGGGCTCTACAGGGGACTGTTTTGTCCCCATTCCTGTTTACACTGTACACAACAGACTTTAAATACTAGTCTGTGTCCTGCCATGTCCAGAAATACTCTGACGACACAGCTATTGTGGCGTGTATCAGGGATGGGCAGGGAGTAGAATACAGGGAACTAATGAGGGCCTTCAGTGATTGGAGTGAGAAGAGCTGCCTTCTTTTTAACACCTTCAAGATGAAGGAAATGGTTGTGGACCTGTGCAGGTCTAAGCCCTCCCCCCTCCGTCCAGTCAACATGCGAGGGACGACATTGAGGTGTTCCAAACATACAAATACCTGTGTGTGCACTTGGACAATAAGCTGGACTGGTCAGCGAATACGGACACCCTTTGCCGGAAGGGGCAGAGCCGGCTCTAATTTCTCTGGAAGCTTAGGTCTTTTAATGTATGCAGTGACGTGCTGCATATGTTTTACCAATCAGTGGTGGCATCCATCCTCAGGAACTGCAGCCACCCTCTCCACATCATGGCAGGACAGAGAAGCAGCCATGGGGATCAACTTATTTCCTTCTTTATTCAGTCTCAGGACTGAACGCTTCAGGAGATCCTTCATCCCCACATTACCTTAGTCATCTATCTATCTATCTATCTATCTGGCTGACAAGCTTTATGTTGTACATCATAATTATGATTATTTATGGCAGCCATTGACATACTAATAAAACTGCAATAAACTGTGAACAGAACCATCATAAATCACAAAAATATCATCCACGTTTTCATACTTTGAATGGTTTTTAAAGGGATTTTCAGAGAAGACAATCTTTCAGGCTACTTATATGGAACTAAAATAAGGAGACATTTTCTACCCATGACTGTCACTTTGCATTGCTTTTCAATTGCGTTGTAATCCTTTTTGAGCTATTCAGACTGTGTGCTGGTTTTATTCTTAATTTCAAACCTGCTTATGTTACACCTGCTTATACACAAACACTGAAACAGCCACACCTTTGAGTGCTCTACAGAACTGAACACAAAATGCACTCTGCACCCACACCTGCCATCAGCAATTTGTCTTTACAGTTCCAGCACTTGTAAATTCAAAAGAAATAGAGACCAGTCACTGATGAAACTCATCACCCTCACCTAAAACTGTGTCCTTTCTAAGTGCGTCTAAGCATCTTGCAGCAGCATCTAAGGCTGGTGCAAACTCTGGCACACTCCTACAACTATTTAAACCTGGCAATGAACCTTTCTTAATAAGCCAAACCTGACATGGGTCCCTTTTCCAGTCCCAAGCAAGGCTTATATGCTTATCTAAAGCTAAAGCTAATTAGCAGCTTTAGCCAACAACACAACCCCAAACAAATAAAAAGTCAAGTTTTTATTCATCCATATCCTGCATGAGCTTCCCATTTCTAAGCCTTGCCACAGGTAAAACAATTTGTTGTGAGGTGTCCTGTAGCTCCTGTAGCTGCTTTACTTGTCAACTTCAGTGTCAGCTCCCTCAGCTGGGTGGTGGAATCCAGTCCCCCCATCCTCTTGTTTCACCAGCTATCTACTGAGCTTGCCATTGCTTTCAGTTTATTCATATTCACTGTAGATGAAGTCAGAAAGTAAAGCAAAATACTTGAGAGATAAAAGTAATCATTAATTGACAGTCTTTACAAAACAGTTTCTCTTCTCTCTGTAGTGGCCAACTTAAAACTTAACTTAAAAGCCACTCAAAGTTATTAGCAGTAGGCAGGTTTCAATGGGCTTGACTCGTATGCACCGTTTCTATTCCTTACTCAAAGTCACGAAAAGTAAGGTCGTCATTTTGCACATTTATTTTCCACGTTGCTTTTCATCCAGGTTATATTTCCATCCACATACATCCAAGCTTCTCTCAGATCCAGCACACATGAAAATATTGCTTGGGTGTTTCACAATGTAGATGACGGTTAATATGCATCCCATAACACTAGCATAATGGTCAAAACCCATCTCTTTTCCTTGGCCTTTGACACTTTGTGAAACGTTGATTTTATTTATTTTATTTTATTGTTTTTATTGTATGGCTCTTATGTATTATGCCTTTTAATTTATTATGTGTTTATTTTATTTGTATTTTGTATGCAATTTTTATGCCTCATGTGAGCCTTTTATTTATTATGTCTTTTATTTATTCTGTACAGCACTTTGGTCCACTGTGGTTGTTTTGAAATGCTTAACAAATAAAGTTGGATTGGACTGAAAAAGCCTTTTTTACACCGAACCTAGCACTGCTGCTAACACCTGCTCGGACCTTAATACTGCTCTCCTGTATACCATGGTGCACATGCGCAGTGCATAGTTCAGGTACCATGAAATAATGGGAAACTGGATGTTTACCACAAAACTAATGCCATTCAAGAGTTAACCTAAAAAGAACATGTAATAATGGCATCAAACAACAGTAACAAAAGTATAAACGCACACCATAAACCTACAAAGAAAATCTTAACTATCTTAAACTCAATATTGGCTCCTACACTCTCAGTCGCTCGACAACTGTCATGTTTGTATGTCCTTCCTCCTGTCCCTGTTCCCTGTCTCTTTGTCTCCCAGTGTCTGCCTTCTGGCAAGCTCATACCAGATAAGAACTTCTATTAAGTTCAGCAACTTAGCAATAGGACAAATTACAACTTGTCACTGTGGTAACATAGGTCAGAGTCCTGTATGGGGTCCATTTTTGAAAACCTGCACCCACCCACCCATACCCGTAAAGCTCAGTACCAGAACTGACCCATTACCCATCATTATGTCTGAGTCAAAGCCACACCTGCCTGCACCTGTGAATAAAAGTTCCGTGACCCACCCCGTACCTGTGATTTGACACACAAAGGCTGGGATATTGGGATGGTGACTGGTCACTGCCAAGTTAGGAAACATTTTGGCATGCTCCTTCTGCCACCATAAAACCTCAAAAGGATCCTTACTGGGTGTCTTGAACTTGATGTAGGTTGTCACCTCATCCCTGGGCTGCAAAGTTTCATGGTTGGAGTCCTCCATGTTGGATACAAATGTGACAGTGGGGTCAAAGGTTTGACTTGTGTCATTGACTTTCAAAATAATATGAATGTGGAAGGTACCCGACCTGGTGTAGGACCTGTTTCTTTGCTGAAAAGCAAAACAAGAGCATGTGAAAGCCTAATGAGATGCATATTACCCTTAAAAGCAAATCATTGCATGTTTTTGTGTGCACACGTGGTAAGATTAATTCAGTGATGTTCTGCAGCAGTGGAATCTGTAAAATGTTGGAAGGATTTGACCCATCTTTTCTTTCCATACAGGTGACATTCTGACAGAGTTCTATAAGCTGTGTTGTAGGAAGGAGACTACAGAAGAAATTCTGGGAAGAGGATTGGCTGAAGAGGAGGGCAAAGGTCAGGTTACTGGCTGTACTGTTTAACACAGAAATGGGTGGCGTTGTTTCTCACTGTGATGTCACTATGATAACCATGGTCTAAAGAATGGAGCCTAGGTCTCTTTTACTGGTGTTTGTAAAATGTTTACATAGAGCCTCCTATTACTCCACAGCTATGTTCCCTCGGAGATACAATATACAAATACATCATTTATTCACTATTAATTATTAGTTGGTTAGTGATTATTAATGTTTTTTTTCCCTGCAGAAAATAGTGACATCAGCTCTGCTTTATCGAAGCTGACGGAGCCAGCAGCAGCAGTGCCAATCTCCAAACTGTCTGTCTCCAGTATGGTGCACAGCGCTCGAAAGCACATCCGACGCCACCAGCGCACTGATGAGTCACCACTCAACACTGATATCCTCAATTCCGTCCTTCTCGTAAGCATTATTTATTCTGACTTATTTATATGAATATTGTCTGAAACATACATGATGGCAGAAACTACAGCTGCAAAACAAATAAAAATAAGATGTGCGTGAAAAACAAGTCACAACATTTAACATTTTTTAGTTTAAAATGGAAGAAAGTATATAAACAAGCACGGGCCAGTGTTTTTGAGACCATGGCATGTTTGGAAGTATTCACTCTAAGGGCCAGAGCGCACTCTGGAATGTAACATTTTTGTTTTTTAGAACTACACACTCTGGGAACAGCAGAGCATACTCTGGGCACTCTGACTGAGGAGACAGATTAGCATTGCACCAAGCAGAGTGAATTTGATGAACCAAGGGATTTGTTTACTTGTGGAAATAGAACACTCTTTAATCCAACAACAGCTCTCTCATTTTAGTGTAAAATAGGATTAAAGAATACACCCTATGAGTCTTTTCCATCTAATTCCAGTTCACATTAGGTTAGAGCAAAATGACCAAAAGTAGCATCTCAGTATTTGAATGCCTTGATGAAATGTTACCAGTGAACAAAGCATTTTATCAGACAAAACAAACATAACAAAACAACAAAACATTTAAAATCATTTTATAAAGAAAAAGAAGAAAAAAGGATTTGTATTTAAATGCCATTACTTTGCATTTTAGGTGGTCAGAGAACCAACAATCTGACAGGCCACATTGGAGTGATGATGTCTGTGTTTCAAACAGCAGCTGAATATAAAAGGGGTTAAGAAGGCATAGATGGAGCAACCCCTCACTGATTTGTTAGTTTTATGGTATTAAACTGTTGATTGATGTAACAAAGTTGGATTTGTGACAAGACAGTAATGGTTTGTCTAAAGTTTAGTCCCCATTTGCAGTCATTTTTAAAAATTAAAGAAAAAAAATCATATGTCAATATGTCCACCAGGCATAAGCCTGGAGAGGATCATGTGTTTGGTTGTGTGTGTGTCTGTGTGTATGTTGTAGTGATTCACAGATGGTGAAAAATCTGGTTTACTGTTTTATTTCACCAGGGACTGTTGACTCCTCACTCCTCTCCTCTGGAGGTCGAGGCCATAACATGCAGCCTTTCCATCTGTTGCAGGACACATTTTGTCCTTCATTGGTGGCTCAAAAAGTTTGGTCTCATTTTGAACACAAGCATTTGTAGACTAATGCTATACCTGATATGTTGTGATCCACTAAAGTTAGGCAGAATAAGAGATAAATAAGTCAGTTGTTTTGGTCATCTTTGCTGCCCCCTTGATTTTAAAGGCCCAGACACACCAAACTGACTTCAGAGAACTAGCAGGGACGATGGCCAACCAGCATGTAAGTTCTGCGCCTGTGTGAGAGGAGATAACTCTCCACACCTGCAGATGGCGGTCATCTGTATTTGTCATTCAAAAAGGGAAACTGAAACAGTGTCTTGACACTAGTTAGCCAGTTAGCACTAGGCCCCCAGGAAAGCCGCACAGCCTTGCAGCAGATTTTTTCCCACTCATGGTATTGCAGCAAAAAGCACCATTATAAGAGACACGTCTGTTAAACTGTTGACAGGACACGTCTAACTACAAACAAGGTCAATTATGAGTCCTTATACTCTGATTTTTTTAAGCTATGGTGATTTATATTTGTAAAACTTTCCTCAAGCTGAGAAAAGTGATTTTAAAATCCATGATGTCATCACACTGTAAAGTCTATGAAGCAAGTGGGAACACTACTGCACATATTCAGTTGGCCATATATTGTGCAAGTAAACATATTCAGTGGGCCATATATTGTGCAAGTAAACACAGAATTTAGAAAACTTTTTTGGCGTATGCCCCAGGCGAGCACCTTCACTGGAATGAATAGGCGCCATCTTGGCGTCCAATGTGTAGTTATTCAGTTGCCATTCAACATGCTGAATCATTGTAAAAAAAAAAAAAAAAAAAAAAGGCCAAGTAGTGCCAACGAGGGCCAATGGTACACACCGCGCTGGCGAGGGGCAGCAAATGCTCACCAATGGCCCAACTTTGACCAACGGGCGACCCTCAGCTTGGTGTGTCAGGGCCTCAAGGGAGCTGGGAGGGACAATTCCACCAGGATCGGCTGTACTGCATTCCCTTTGCCATGGCTGCAACCCGCTTATGTTCCATTCTCAGCCGTGCGCCATACTACTCGAGGAGCGTTTGGGACACAGAGCGTTTTGCCTGCCTGAACTTGAAAACTTACAGATTTTGTTGATTTGGTAAATTTTCCTTCGTATTTGTGCTTCAAACCTCAATAAGAAAGCAGGGTATGTAGTTAAATGTTTTTTTTTGTGTCTCTTTTTATTGTGTTTATTCTTGTTGCTGTTCAATACTTTGTTTTGCTGTAGCCTACAGACAAAGTTATGGACGACTGGATGGGCTCAAGTGCTGTATGTGGTGTTTGTAAATTAGCAGTTTATGGTTGATGCATCAAAAATTTAGGGGTGATCCCACTGAGGGTGGTCAGGAGTCACTATGATTGCTGAGGTTGATGCAAAGAGCATAAAGAGTGGATCGAGCCCCGCCCTTTAGTGAAACTCCACCCACCACATGTCAGGTCTCACCCCTGTGACAGCACCAAGCTTTGGCCTCATGCCAAATCCCCCCTAATAAACCTGCTGCTGCACCTGAGCCGGCTCCCACCCCTGTTACTGAATCAGATCCTACCCTTGTTAGAACCCCCACAGCTGTGACTGCAGCATTCTACTGCCCTGTATGAGTGGAATAACAATGCCTTTAAAAAGCTGCATCCTTTCATGCCCTTTGCCCAATGCATCCCCACTGCCACATTCACTTTATGTTTAGTCTGATCACAACTTTGCATGCCAGGTCGCAGGGGGCAGCAGGCTAAGCAAATGACTCCAGGCATTCCTCTCCTCAGCAACGCTTTCTGGCTTTTCCTGGGGGATACAGAGGCATTCACAGGCCAGATGAGATTTATAATCCCTCCAGCATGTTATGGGTCTGTCCTGGGGCCTCCTACCAGTTGGATGTGCCCTAAAAAACTCTAATGGGAGGTGCCCAGGAGGCATCCTGATCAGATGCTGGACCACCTCAACTGGCCCCTTTCAACATTAAGGAGCAGTGGCTCCACTTCAAGCTCGCTCCAGATGTCTGAGCTCCTCTTGCTGTCTCTAAGGCTGAGCCCAGCCACCCTACAGAGGAAACAGTCTCATTCTTTCAGTCACGACTGAAACCCAGCTGAGTAGATGCTTCATGCTATGTATTGCATATATTTTTCCTGTAAGACAGAAATGTGATGGCTTTGAAACTAATTTCCCCTGTGGTAAAATAAAGATATCCTTAATGCTAAATGTCAGTTGATCAGAAAGACTGAATTAGACTGGGTTAGATCAATATTCAATTTGTATGACAGGCAGTAGATTTGGATACTAATGGACTGGTTTTATGTAAATGTACAATTGAATTGCACTTTTATATTGAAATGTTTGGGTTTTTTTTGTCTTGCGTGTCTCAGTATCTCTTTCCAGATGCTGCTGTGGAGAAGTCATCAGAGAACAGCAAGGATAAAAGTGCACAGTCAAAAGCCAGTGGGAAACCCAAGCAAGACAAAAACTCTGACGATGTATGTTTGCCACTAAACCACTCCCACACTGTGAAAAATTAACTGGGGAGGCAGACAGGTGACATCTCAGGTTTAAATCAAGTCAGATTTTTTAGGGTCATTGATGCATGTTTTGAATAAGAAATTATAACATCTACCTTCAAACACTGCACAACCATGAAAAGAACTACAATCATTACAGAACCATTACAGCCCTCAATCATTTCACAAAACGACACTTAAATGGCAATAACAAGATACTGTGCAAACTTTGGGTGGCATAGTGGTGCAGTGGTTAGCATGACCCTGTACCAGGATAAGCAGTTATGGATAATAAATGAATTTGCAGACCTTTTGGGATTTATCATTATAATAAGCGTTACATTTTGTTCACCCCCCACCCCTTGTGTTCAGAACCTTTTCCTCCAGTTGAAGTCAGCACCCACTGACAGTCTGACCTACAGGCTGGCACTGTGTGCGTGTCTGGTCAACTACAACCATGGCGGGCTGCGTGCTGTTGCTCACCTCTGGCAGGAGTTCGTCCTAGAGTTGCGCTACCGCTGGGAAAACAACTACCTCATCCATGGGTGGGTACAACACTCTCAGGCTGCTCTATTGCCCAGACCACACTGCCTGCATGAGAGCATGTGTTTGTTGTGAAATCTCTTGCTTTTTATTTCTATGCTCATGTTAGCAGCTTAGAGCAGCCACACTGTCACATGCCCAGTTTTTCCTAGGATGATGAAGGCATGGCCCGCCCCACTATCCCTCTGATTTGCTTGTACTCAGTGCCTTGTTTGGTTGGATTGGTTAGGTTTAGGCATGAGGATTTAAATTAGTTTGGGTAGGGTAAGCCAATCAGAGTAGGGTGGGTCACGCTAAAGCCATCCTAGAAAAAAAAAAGGTGCGGCCTGGCCGTAGCTCATCTAGAGACTCAGAGTGTCACTCATTTTTTTC
This sequence comes from Cephalopholis sonnerati, assembly GCA_019142605.1. Lineage (NCBI taxonomy): Eukaryota > Metazoa > Chordata > Actinopteri > Perciformes > Serranidae > Cephalopholis > Cephalopholis sonnerati. Next base: position 1,651,386 of record JAGQAX010000020.1, read on the forward strand.
ACATGAAAAGTGATTTGCAGCTAGAGAATAAACTGTTGATAGTCATTGACATCATACCAGGACCATTACACCTTTCATTGTAGGTCCAGTGTCTGTATCTGTAGAATATGTCACAGACATTAAAGAAATATATTTAGTTTTAACTCAACACTTCCTGTTGTCATTTTTGGCTTTTCTATGAGGCACACTGGGTGTAGAAAGACAGGGCTGTCAGACAGCAGCTCCACAGCAGCAAAGCTGTCTGTGTGGTCACATGCTCACGAGCCACAGCAGTTCAGCAAGGCAGCCATCACACACAGGTAGAGGTAGGCAGTGTGACCTGGGGTTAAGCCTTGTTTGGAAAGGGCTACAGACACAGCACCACACATTTTAAGATTTGCTAAAATAACAGCCACAAACACCTTATACCTTGTCCTCTTTTACAAGAAGAAAGTGGCAATTATTGAAATGTTAGCTCATCTTGATCCTCTTGACTTTTCATGTAAATTTCATTCAAACATTTCATCACCATCTATTTTGAGTATTCAAACACACTGATTAAAATACAGAAATCTAAGTGTAAATACATCTCAGTTGCAAACCATATGCAGGGTCATCATTGCTGCAGATGTAGTCAATATAGTTGCTCAGTCTGTTTAAACAGTCATGTTCACTCATACCCACCATCTTTTCTTCATGCTTCCTAAACTGCAGACTGGTTAGTGGACCTCCGGATCTTCGCTGTTGTCTTCTGCACCAAAAGCTCCAGGTAGCCATTTATACAGACTGCACAGTGTGTTTTCAGCTATAAATAGTTGATACGCTGTGTAAAACATAAATAAAAACAGAATGCAATGATTTGCAAATCTTTTTTTGGCTTATATTTAATTTAGTATGGGACAAAGACAAAATATTTAATTTTAAAACTGATAAACCTTATTATTTTTTGTAAAACATAAACTGATTTTGATAATGTCTAAATAACATAAGTAACACTAATGCCTGAATGACAACAAGCCATCAGTTTAACAGAGAGATGAAGACAGTGATGTGAAGTATTCCATGTTTGAAAAGGCCTCACGTTCCCTGCATAGATGCTGAACTGCTGCATTGAGAGGAAGAGGGCCAGAGATGAAGCTCGCAAGGTGCTGGAAAGCAAAGAGAGAGAAGGTAGGGGGTCCGGTGGCTGCCAGAATGGCCGCCCTGTATCAGAGTCTGCAACAGCAACAATGACTGCATCCACCTCAACAAGGGAGGTTTCTCCAGGAAAATCCTGGGACTCATGGAGCGACAGTGAGGATGAGTTCTTTGAGTGCCTCAGTGACCAGGGGGACATAGAGGCTCCGCATCCTGAGGCAGATAAGGATAGCAGTAAAAGTAAAGCAGAGGGTCGGCTGCACCCCTATAACAACATGACTCTACTCAACTCTACAGAGCCTCTATACGTTCCTGTCACACAGGTCAGGATTTCTCTCTTTCTGTCTCTGACACACACACACACACACACACTTTTTTATCAAGTCTTTGCTTTGAATAAATATGGATCGGTAATTTATGAATACAGATGTATGTAGAACTCAGTAGCACTAATTGTTTCTGTGTTATATCAAAATTACTGTCCTATTAGTGTTCTTTATTCAAATATGACATGTATTAAGAAAAATAATGCCTAGAAGTAGTGCCATACAAGTGTTAACATTGGGTTAGGGCTATAAAAAGAAAATAAAAAGTTAAAAGAAGTAAGAAGACCTGTTTGTGATATGAGTTACATTTGTTAATAAGTCATAGGGTTAGATTAGACTTCAACTTGCTTTTTTGTGTAGTATTTCACGATTAGAAATGTTCCCTTTAAGGCCATGCAATACTGCTGTAATTACAGTAAACACACTCCTGATACATTTCTGAGAACTCTGACATGATGTTTTTATGCTTCTGCACTGGTGACATGTTTTCGGGTTGTCTGTCTGTACATAAGTACATCTCATCCTTGTGAACATTATCTTAAGAACGCCTCAAGGGAATTAAAATTTCCACTTCGACTGAAGAATTATCTGATTAGAATTTTGTAGTTGAAGGTCAAGGTTATTGGGACCTCACAAAAAATGTTTTTGGCCATAACTCAAGAATTCATATGCTAATTATGACAAAACCTCACACAAATGTCTAATAGGATAAAATAATGAAATCATGACTTTCATATCTAAAAGGTCAACTTCACTGTGACATCACAATGTTCTGCATAAAACACTTCTCGCCGTTATTCCACGTAATATCTCAGGAACAGAAAGGAAGACATTTGGTCAAATACTGAATTGGTGTCACTAGTCCACCTTAAAACTGTGCTGAATGTATAGATCTTCTGGGCTGCTGGGGTGACAATGGGTGTGATGCATCCATGTTCTCACAGACATGGATGTAAACTGTAAGAGAAACTTCACTAGTGCACGGAGGCATACAACTGTGAGGCAGTAATTCAATACACGTTTTTAAATTTGCTTTTGTCCTGCATCTCCCTCTGGCTCTATCCCTTTCGGGCTCTCTCTGTCTCAGTTTTTCTCTCTGCCTGACCCCTTTTTATGTATCATTTTGTCATATTGATTACTGTAAATTTGTTATGTTGATCTGTTCTGTACACACCACATCTGTTGTTTGCCTGTCCTGGATGAGAGGTTTGTACCATTTGTTTTTTTTTGTGGAGTTTTTTTCTTCTCTGCTGTGAGGTTCCAAGGACAGAGGGTTGTTGTATGCTGTATAGCCCTCTGGGGGAAATTGTGATTTGTGATATTGGGCTTTATAAGTAAAATTGAAATTGAAATGGAAATGCTCACAGTGCTGTACAGTAGCCAGGGGTAGATGCCACAATGTTGTCACCGAACCTAACTGGCATGCTGTGTATGGGTCAACATTTGAGTTTCAACACGGTTCAACAATTCTTTGAACCTCGCTAAAATGCAACATTGTAGAGAATAACTATGAGGCCACACACAGCTATAATGTACTCTATATTTCATTATACATAATCCAGTGAATCTATTACATGTGTTAATGTGAGGTTTGAAAACTTTTCATCAAGTCACATTATTAAATTAGTTTGAAATTTTTGTTCAAACCATAAATTAACAGAAACTCCTGTGCCAATGAGGCAAGTCTTTGGAAGTGAATGGAAAAGCTTTAAAGCTGCTGTGTGTCTGTGTTTGTCTTTTAGGAGCCTGCTCCCATGACAGAGGATCTGTTAGAGGAGCAGTCAGAAGTACTGGCCAAACTGGGCACATCAGCTGAAGGTACCCACCTTCGTGCCAGGATGCAGAGTGCCTGTCTGCTCTCTGACATGGAGTCCTTCAAGGTGAAAAGGCAGACATCCACATATTCAATCTATACTTGTACTCACATTTACTATCCACCTGTGTGTCCTGCACAGTCCAGTTATTTTTACACTACATTACATAAGAACAAGTTGTCCATTAATCATTGGGGTGGGGGTTCAATCGCCGGCTTCTCCTGTCCTAATGTTCAAGTGCCCATAAAGGGGTACTTGCCCATTTTCAATCAACTTTGTATTATAGCAGAATTGATAGTATGTGGGAATAAACTATGGTAAACTTCCCTTTCTCTTACCAGCTCTTTTCCAAGTGAAACTCCACTGGATTATGTGTTCAGCATGATTCAGTACATTTTCACTGGCTATACGACTGTTGCTCCAACTGCAGATTGTATTTTCACTTTCTCGTTTGCCCACCACCACAGTTACTTAATGCTGATTTCTCCCCTTAAAGGTCTTCGGAAACATATTTTAATTCACTGTTTGGTTGTAATACAAAACATTTTGAGCAGGAAGTGGGCGCCATACTATTTCTTGGGCTGCACAATTATTTGAATTTTAATCACAATTTCAATTTGGCTTCCTGCAATTAAATGAACATGATCAGCTGCAAACTGCTCATAGAACACCCCCACAAACATACACACACACACACACACACACACACACACACACACACACACACACACACACATTCTCACTCACTGATTAAGTGGCGCTGGTTATTTAGATTATGGTGGCGTATTGATTATGAATACAGTCCATCTGATGCTCGTTTTGTTTGTGTTTTTTACGATTTCATCACTACCACAAATGCAACTGTAGCCAGTATCTCACTATCACTACCCTCATTCATATTTTAAGAAGCTACAAATTACATTAAGCCACAAAATAAGCCTGAAAAACTGGAAATCAGAATGGAAGTACAGAGAGTTGTTGCATAGAGATGATACACTGTGTCATCTAGTTGCATTTGTGTGAAAGGGCAGGTTTTTACAATGTTGTAGATTGGTGCATTGCAAGTAGTTGCCTGTTTCATCATCATCATGAGTCTTTGGTCTGAACTGGGCTCAAGATATCTGGCAAGTGAAAAAATGCAAAAGTGCAGCAGTGTTGACTTGGGTCTGTCTCAGCCTTCCATTAGCAGAGAGATGACACTGACAATGACAACACTTTCAGTCTCATATTTTGATGCATTCATTTCAATTGCACTGTGTCCACACCTTGCAAGCTCACAAAAGGACAATCAATCACATCTGTAAAGAGTGTGTCATACTGAACAACATGGTCAGCCATGCCTTCTCACTGAGGTCAAAGTGTCGGTCCCGTCTTTGCTCAGAGTTGCTTCAAGAATTTTCCTTAATAACTCCTATGCAAGGGCTCCTTGCAAGAATTTTTAGGCTAAGTTAGGAGCTGACATTATTCTCAGAATGTTCATGAATACGGACAGATTTCTTATTTTTATTTTCAATCTGTTAAATTTGTACACAGACTGGAATAAGACTGGTTTCCTCTCTTTACACAGGCAGCCAACCCAGGTTGTGTTCTGGAGGACTTTGTGCGCTGGTACTCACCTAGAGATTACGTGGAAGAGGAGGCAATTGATGAGAAGGGTAACAAGGTGGTGAAGGGTGAGCTTAGTGCCAGGATGAAGATTCCAGGCAACATGTGGGTGGAGGCTTGGGAGGCAGCCAGGGTAACACCTGCACGCCGCCAGAGAAGACTTTTTGATGACACTAAGGAGGCCGAAAAGGTAATTTTCAGTACAGCTACACAGTACCCCTACTACTGACATCAAAAGTCAATGACTTAACTAAATTTATGAAAGGCCTGTTTCATAAATGGTACATGGACCTGCATTTGTATTGCACCTTTCTAGTCGTCCGACCACTGAAAGCACACGCATTCATACACTGGTAGCCGAGGCTACCATACAAGGTGCCACCTGCTACTCAGTTTTTAACACATTCACACACCGATGGAAGCATCATCGGGAGCAGTTTGGGGTTCAGTATCTTGCTCAAGGATACTTTGACAGGCAGACTGGAGGAGCCGGGGATCGGCCGCTGATCTTCCGATTGGTGGACGACCCGCTCTGCCTCTGAGCCACAGCCGTCCCTAACGCATCCTAAGAAAAGTGGGATTTAAAGTTCAAAACCTGACTTGCATGAACCTAAGGAATTATGAACAAATGAAACAAAACTACCTACTCCACATTTATACAAATGGCAGTCCATTCTGATATATTTTTGCACCTGATAGAATGACCCACTCCACATTTGTACAGATAGTAGTCCATTCTGATAGATATTTGTACCTGACAGGATAACCTGCTTTGTATTTATACAGATGAAGTCCATACTGATAAATATTTGTACTTGACAGCATGACTTACTCCGCTCCTACTCCTTCTGATGTATTAAAAGTGCATGGCTATAATATGTTCAGACGAGACAGAGCTGAAAGTTGGGGCAGGGGTGTGTTAATTTATGTCAAGAACAGTATAACATGTAAGCAACTTAACTGGTCGAGTATTAATGACTTGGAATGTGTTGGCCTCAAACTAGCTCTCACTGCCTAAATGTAGTGGTAATTTATAGACCATCTTCTGCTAAAAATGTGTTCTATGATAAGCTTTATACTCTAATCAACGAGTGTGATACAAACAAGGAGACTATTTTATTAGGAACATTTAGGTTAGGTTCTTTAATGTCCCCATGGGGATAATTGTTCTCACACATCAATCAAGGTTGCATGTTACAGGGCAGCATAACAATTAACAAATAACAACAAATAACAAGTGACAATAACAAACCCTCTCCCACACATACCACAGTAAAACATATAAACACAGACATGACATAGACAGTGTACAGGGGTGAAATATCAGGTCTGCATGATTTTGTTTAAGGCTGTGATGGCTGAGGGGACAAAACTTCTTTTAAAATGGGCTTTTTTTCCAGTCCAGTACTCTGTATCTGCGGCCAGATGGGAGAAGTATGAAAAATTGGTTCAGGGGATGGTCAGGGCTGTTTACTATTGCATGTGCTAGGCATGTGATGGCGAGTTCATTTGCTTCTGACAGACTGGTTTAATATGGTTTAATATAAACTGGAGTGATAAAGCTACAAGGAAAGAGTTAAAGTGTGTAACAAGCAAATTTGTTTTTAAACAGGTTTTTGAGGGGCCAATTAGGATAACTAGTTCCTCTGAAACACTTATCGATTTGGCTTTCACAATTAGACCAGAAAGAATAAAAAAATCTTACAATCTGGTTACAGGATTGTCTGACCACAATATGATTCTGATTATAAGAAAGCTGGCTAAAAGGAGATTTAATCTGTCAGCCAACAAGAAGATATAATAGAACAATTCCTAACAATGAGTTAACCAATCTTGAAAAGGCAATTACAGAAATAAATTGCAATGAACACCTTGTGCATAAAAGTATGGATGATAACTGTAATTCTTTCATGGCTGAACTCAAAACAACTATACATATATTTATGAGGAAAGTGAAACGCAAACCAGGTCAATGACACTATTTACCATGGTTAAATGAAACATACAGTGACTCATGAAGCAGAGGGACCATGCTCTCAAGATGTCTCTCAAGAATAAGATGGAACATGAGAGACGTTTATTTACAACACTAAGAAACAAGTTTGTGAAGGCGCTCCGAATGGCAAAAGCAACATTTTTTATTAATGCTATTAGCAGAGGCGATTTCTCTAAGACTGCAAGGGAAGCTCAGCTTCCCCTAAAATGTCAAAAATTAAATGCTCAAATATGTAGGCCTACAGTTGTATTAACATTTCATTGACTACAGATGCGTTAAAACACGTTCATCTAGAAGGCGAGTTCGTTCAGAATCAGCTACTAATTGATGTTGTTAACTTCTCATACATTCCCGGAGCGCAGTTTTCTGTCTATGGTCAATGCATTTGCCTGTAGAAGCTGAGCGGCCGTCCATGCACTTCAATGGGACTGCATGGAACAGTTTTTTTCATTGCCTCGAAACTCGACGGTCATTGGATAAATGCCACGATTTTGTCCCGCCCCCGGACGCTCAGCGTCTCTGGGGGTGAATGGAGCTGTAGGCGGGCCTCGGCCGGGCTGGACGCTGAGCTTCCGCATGATGATTGGTATCGAGGACCAAAACTGCCATAATAATAAATTAATTAATTAATTAATTAATTAACACGATAATAAAAAAAAAAAATTAATTAATTAATCAATGAATGAACATGATAATAAACAAATAAATAAATAAATGCCTCAATAAATACATAAATGAAATAATATGTAGAGAAATGTAGAAATAAAAGTCTCAATTATCAAATAAATGTGATAAATAAATAAGTAAATAAATAAACGAACATGATAATAAATAAAGGGGATACACTTCCTATCGGGGATAAGTACCTTGGCAGGACACCGGCACCACAGTACAGTGTGGGTTTGATTGCTAATGCCTGAATAGTCAAGCCGCGCCCCCTCATTTGCATACAGGCGAGGAAATACAGGAATGAATAAAAGCAGCAATAAAAAAATTCGGAAATGAATAAATAGGGAAATGAATTAATAGGGAAATAAATAAATGTAAAAATAAATGAATGAATTTGGAAAAAAATAATATGAAAATAAATTAATGCAAAAATAAATCTTTTGTCAAATAGATAATTTTTAAATTTTATTTATTGAGGCATTTATTTATTTATTTATTTATTATTGTGTTCGTTTATTTATTTATTTATTTATTTATCACATTTATTTGATAATTGAGACTTTTATATCTACATTTCTCTACATATTATTTCATTTATGTATTTATTGAGGCATTTATTTATTTATTTGTTTATTATCGTGTTCATTAATTAATTAATTTATTTATTTATTTTTTATTATCATGTTCATTTATTTATTTATTTATTTATTATTATGGCAGTTTTGGTCCTCCATAGATTGGAGGATCAGTCGAAAGGCTGAATCCCGTTTTGATTGACAGCTATTTTGAGACATACACCGTCACTTGACAGCTCAGCTCAGTCCCATCGCGGATTTTGCAGGTGAAGTCGAAAGACAAACTGCAACCCATTTGTTGATATTTGCTTGGTGAAATTACTTGTTCATTTCTTACACTGTAAATAAAACACACTCATAGTATTTCCTTGTTTCAGTTTAACATAATTTCAACATTTCCTTGTTGGAGTTTAATATCGTTTCGTTAGATCGTTCAATCAGTCATACTGTTCAACAGTATGTGTTCAACAGTATGTGTCTAATCAGTCATACTGTTCAACAGTATGACTGATTGAACGGAGGGCAGAATTTACGTATAAATAAATTGACAAATTTTATGATGTAAGCTGACAATGAGCTTCCCCTCTTTGAAAGACCAGCAGCCGCCACTGGCTATTAGTGAAGCAAAAGGAAATGCCAAAGAAACCTGACAGAATTTAAAGAAACTATCAGGGAACTCTAATACCATTCATAAAACTGTTAAACTAAATATAGAGAGAAATATGACACGTGATCCAACCACTGTGGCAACAGCATTTAATACTCATTTTTTTAATTCTGCAAATGCTTTGACTCAGAATTTCTCCAGATCCAATTATTTTGCCACCCCTCTAAATAATGATGCTCCCATTCTGACTTTTAGTGAGGTGACCCACTCAAAAGTTCACACAATCATTTCCTTTCTTAATTGTTCAAGGGCAAAGGATGTATAGGGGTTGGACACAGTATTCATCAAAACTCACAAGGAGGCACTCATTTCCCCTATTGCAAAAATTGTTAATTGGTTCATTAATGAAGGAGTGTTCCCAAGTGCTTTGGAAACTGCAACAATTACACCAGTGTTTAAATCAGGTGATCATATGGTCATTAGTAATTATAGACCAATTAGCATACTTCCAGCAGTCTCTAAAATTGCAAAAAAAAATTGATTTCTGAACAGATAATATCACATTTGAATGCCACGTCCTCATTGCATCCCATGAAATTTGGATTCCGAAAACATCACTCCAATGAAACAGCAATTTGTTTTCTCTTAGAAAATATTAAGTGTAAATTTGACAAGGGGGGAGTGGTAGGGGCTGTTTTCCTCGATTTAAAGAAAGTCTTTAATACCATTAATCTTGAGGTTCTTATTAATAAGTTATCAAAGTTTAGTTTTTCTCCTTCTGTCACTAAATGGATAAAATCATATCTTACAGACAGAAAACAATGTGTTCGCATAGATCAGATTACCTTAAAAGTGGCTGAAAATCATGTTGGTGTACCTCAGGGTTCAACTTTGGGTCCTCTGTTATTAATTCTGTTGTTTATTAATGACCTACCTGAAGCTTGCCCACCCGCTGTAACCCACAAGAAGCAAGCAGCAGAAGAGCTATAGGCTTCAATGGTCAATATTTCTAATTGGTTAACAACATGTTGTTTACATTTGAATGTCAGTGAAACTGTATGTATGTTTTTCTCCAAGTCTGTGAATTGAGATTCAGCTCCAGACGTTACAGTAGCAGGGAGAAGATTATCGGTCGTACATGAGTTTAAATATTTGGGCATAGTAATAGATTCACAGCTCACATTCAAAACTGAAAAAGTTGTGAACAGACTCAAGTTTAATTTGGCAAATTTTAGATGTATCAGGAGCAACCTAATGACAGAGGCCTCAAAGTTGTACTTCAATGCAATAATTTTTCCAATCGAGCAGCACACACCTGGAACACTGTACTCACAGAACTCAGGAACATCACACCTCTTAAGCCATTCTCCAAATTAATAAAATGGTGGTTATTGGACAATTAAACATGATGTCATGATCTGAATTAGTGGTTAAGTTCTCATTTCATTACTGTACAGTATGTTAGTGCTTATGTGGTTTTGTATAGTACGTTTTCCTTAATATGCTTTGGTTTCATAGTTATGTCACTGTCTTGCAAATTGTGCTTGTGTGCCGTTGTCCTTGCCTATGTGCTTTGTTTTGTGGTCTTGTGTGTTTGATTGTGGCTATGTGCTTTCATACAGGTCTGTTTTGATACATATTTGTACGTGACAGAATAACCTTCTCTGCTTTTATACTGTTAGTAGTCTATTGTGATAGATATTTGTACATGACGGGATGACTTACTCCGCTTTTATACAGACAGTAATCTATTCTGATCATTATTTGTACCCAATGGAATGACCTACTCCACAATTACACAGGTAATAGTCCATTCTGATAGATATTTGTCCCTGACAAGATGACCTACTCCACATTTATACAGATAGTAGTCCATTGTGGTAGATACTTTTACCTGACAGGATGACCTACTTCCCATTTATACAGGCAGTAGTCCATTTCGATAGATATTTGTACTTGACAAGGTGACCTGCTCCACATTTATACAGGTGAAGTCCATTCTGATGGATTTTTGTACCCGACAGGATTACTTACTCCGCATTTATACAAATAGCAGTCCATTCTGATAGATATTTGTACCTGACAGAATGACCCTCTCCACATTTAAACAGGTATTAGTCCATTCTGATATATATTTGTACCTGACAGAGCAACATAGGCCACATTTCTGCAGATAGAAATCCATTCTGACAGATATACAGTGGTGGAAAAAAGTTTTCGGACACCCCGTGCATTTGTGAAATACTGCGTTAAGAATCACTCTTAGGTCTTCAAGTACAATTTCTTTTAGTACAGTCACAGCCAAATTACTAAACAAATCCCAAAAAAGCCATTAAAAACTTAAAATTGATTGGTTCCATAAAAATACATAAGAAATTTTGAGTATTGGGTCATTTTGGTACCAGTGATCCACTAATGAAGGTCGTGCTTTTTATTAAAAGACACAATTTTTGTTGCTGTGCTTCATGTCTATATAAAGCCAGCACATTTGAAAGTTTTTCAGAGACAAAAATGGCTAAAACAAGGAACCTAATTCAGGAAACACGCCTGAAGATACAGATTCTCAGCCAGAAAGGGTACAGCTGCCGCCAGATAGCCAGGAAGTGCAGATGCAGTCCTTCAGCAGTTGGATACACTCTACAGAAATACAGACGAACCAACAGCTTGGAAGACAAACCAAGATCTGGGCGTCCAAGGGTTTTTTCAGCAAGAAATGACCGCATCCTGATCCGCATGTGCAGGGAAAACCGCTGAATGACATCACAGGAGCTTCAGCAGCAGTGGTCAAACCAAACTGGTGTCCAGTGTTCCACCCGCACTGTACATGGACGACTTTTAGATCATGGCTTAAGGTCCTACAAGGCTGTCAAGAAGCCCCTGATCAATGAGAGACAGAGGTTAGCCCGGCGTCGTTGGGCCCAAGCACACAAGAACTGGACAGCCAGGAATTGGAAGAAGATTCTGTGGTCAGATGAGTCCAGTTTCCAGCTTTATCTTCCTCCTGCTAATGTGAGGGTACGCAGAAGGCCAGGCGAAGCATTATATCGAGCATGTACAGTACCCACTGTCAAGCATGGTGGAGGCAGTATCATGGCTTGGGGATGCATGAGTGCCGCTGGTGTTGGTCATCTCACTGTCTGTGATGGCACATTGAACTCTGCCAAGTATTGTGCCATTCTCGAAACCCACATGCTCCCTTCTGCACGTGCACTGTTCCGTCGAGGTCAAAACTGGATGTTTCAACAAGATAATGCCCCTTGCCACACATCCAGGGCCAGTAGAACTTGGCTGCAGGAGCACAGTATCCAGGTCTTAGAGTGGCCAGCTCAACATGAGCCCCATTAAAAATCTGTGGTGGATTATCAAAAGGTCTGTTTCAAAGCATAAACCAAAGAATTTAGAAAAATTAAAAGCAGTAATTCAAGAAGAATGGGACAAGATTACCCCTCAACAGTGTGAAAGGCTCGTGGGGAACATGCCAGCCACGATTAGAGCTCTAATGCGTGCTAATGGCAGGACTACTAAATATTAATTTGATGATGTGATGGTTTATTTATTTTTTGTTCAGTTTTGAACACATTCACTGTTATTTGTTGACTTTGATACCGATAATGTTGAGAACTGACATATTGAAACTGTCAAGAATTTAGTTTTGTTAGTTTTTCTTGTAAACAATAAACAAAAAAATATATAATTTGTATTTGTTAGTGTCTGTCTAATGCAGCCACACCTTTTGAAACACAAAAAAGATGTTTCCACAAATATGTCATGATAATATTTGAGATTGTGTAAAATTTTAAGGGTGTCCGAAAACTTTTTTCCACCACTGTACAGTACAGGCCAAAAGTTTGGACACACCTTCTCATTCAATGCGTTTTCTAATCTACTATTTACATTGTAGATTCTCACTGAAGGCATCAAAACTATGAATGAACACATGTGGAGTTATGTACTTAACAAAAAAAGGTGAAATAACTGAAAACATGTTTTATATTCTAGTTTCTTCAAAATAGCCACCCTTTGCTCTGATTACTGCTTTGCACACTCTTGGCATTCTCTCGATGAGCTTCAAGAGGTAGTCACCTGAAATGGTTTTCCAACAGTCTTGAAAGAGTTCCCAGAGGTGTTTAGCACTTGTTGGCCCCTTTGCCTTCACTCTGCGGTCCAGCTCACCCCGAACCATCTCGATTGGGTTCAGGTCCGGTGACTGTGGAGGCTAGGTCATCTGCCGCAGCACTCCATCACTCTCCTTCTTGGTCAAATAGCCCTTACACAGCCTGGAGGTGTGTTTGGGGTCATTGTCCTGTTGAAAAATAAATGATTGTCCAACTAAAAGCAAACCGGATGGGATAGCATGTCGCTGCAGGATGCTGTGGTAGCCATGCTGGTTCAGTGTGCCTTCAATTTTGAATAAATCCCCAACAGTGTCACCAGCAAAACACCCCCACACCATCATACCTCCTCCTCCATGCTTCACAGTGGGAACCAGGCATGTGGAATCCATCCGTTCACCTTTTCTGCGTCTCACAAAGACCAAAGAAAGATCTCAAACTTGGACTCATCAGACCAAAGCACAGATTTCCACTGGTCTAATGTCCATTCCTTGTGTTTCTTGGCCCAAACAAATCTCTTGTGCTTGTTGCCTCTCCTTAGCAGTGGTTTCCTAGCAGCTATTTGACCATGAAGGCCTGATTCGCGCAGTCTCCTCTTAACAGTTGTTCTAGAGATGGGTCTGCTGCTAGAACTCTGTGTGGCATTCATCTGGTCTCTGATCTGAGCTGCTGTTAACTTGCAATTTCTGAGGCTGGTGACTCGGATGAACTTATCCTCAGAAGCAGAGGTGACTCTTGGTCTTCCTTTCCTGGGTCAGTCCTCATGTGTGCCAGTTTGGTTGTAGCGCTTGATGGTTTTTGCGACTCCACTTGGGGACACATTTAAAGTTTTTGCAATTTTCTGGACTGACTGACCTTCATTTCTTAAAGTAATGATGGCCACTCGTTTTTCTTTAGTTAGCTGATTGGTTCTTGCCATAATATGAATTTTAACAGTTGTCCAATAGGGCTGTCGGCTGTGTATTAACCTGACTTCTGCACAACACAACTGATGGTCCCAACCCCATTGATAAAGCAAGAAATTCCACTAATTAACCCTGATAAGGCACACCTGTGAAGTGAAAACCATTTCAGGTGACTACCTCTTGAAGCTCATTGAGAGATTGCCAAGAGTGTGCAAAGCAGTAATCAGAGCAAAGGGTGGCTATTTTGAAGAAACTAGAATATAAAACATGTTTTCAGTTATTTCACCTTTTTTTGTTAAGTACATAACTCCACATGTGTTCATTCATAGTTTTGATGCCTTCAGTGAGAATCTACAATGTAAATAGTCATGACAATAAAGAAAACGCATTGAATGAGAAGGTGTGTCCAAACTTTTGGCCTGTACTGTATATGTATCAGAATGGACTACTATATGTATAAATGTGGAGTAGGCCATTCTTTCAGGCACAGATATCTATCACAACAGAATACTACCAGTATAAATGTGGAATAGTTCATTCTGTCAGGTACATACTGTATGTACCTGACAGAATGACCTACTCAACATTAATACAGTTAGTAGTCCATTGTGATAGATATCTACCTGACAGGATGACCTACTCCACATTTATACGAATAGCAGTTCATTCTGATAGATATTTGTACCTGACATGACCCTCTCCACATTATACAGGTATTAGTTCATTCTGATACATATTTGTACCTGACAGAATGAGCTACTCTACATTTATATGGAGAGGAGTCCATTTTATTGGATATTTGTACCTGAGAGATTGACCTACCCCACATTTCTGCAGATAGTTGTCCATTCTGATTGATATTTGTACCTGAAAGAATGTCCCATTCCACATTTATGCAGGTGAAGTCCATTCTGGTAGATATTTGCACCTGAAAGAAAAACATACTTCACAGTTACACAGATAGTACTCCATTCTGATAGATGTCTGTACCTGACAGAATGACCTACTCCACCGGTAGTTTTCCACTGTGATAGATATTAATGCCTTAAAGAATGGCCTACACCACATTTATACAGATAGTGGTCCATTATGGTAGATATTTTTACCTGACAGAATGACCTACTGGACATTAATTCAGTTAGTAATCCATTGTGATAGATATTCGTACCTGACAGGATGACTTACTCCGCCTTTATACAGACAGTGATCCATTCTGATCATTATTTGTACCCGATGGAATGACCTACTCCACAATTACACAGGTATTAGTCCATTCTGATAGATATTTGTACTTGACAGGATGACTTGCTCCACATTAATACAGTTAGTAGGCCATTCTGATAGATATTTAATTTTTTAATTTTGCATCCTTTATTAATCCCGCAAGGGGAAATTCAATCTTATCACTCTGTTGTCATTTACATCTATCTATAAAGCAAGAAGCGTCTGTGTGTCTGTGGCTCGCATATCTCTCTGACTGTTGTCAGATCGACCTAAGCTTTCGGATATGGCTTGCGCATGGCACGATGGTGTGCATCCTTCATTTTGAAGTTTTTGGGATTAATATTCACAACATTATCATTAAAAGTTAAAATCCCATAGACCTCCGTGTAACCAATCTAGCCTAACTCGCTTGCAGCTGTAGCCACGCCTCAGGGAATAAAAGATCAAAGTATCCTACTGCTATACAGCTCTTGGTCACTGAAAAGTTTGCACAGGCGTCGCTGGCCAGGCGGGCAGCTCGGACTTCAGGTGACTCAGCATCACGGAGCCTTGCCTGGAGAGCAGTGTTGTCTGCCAGGCGATTACGGCACTCTTTCTTGGTTTCTGCTGCATGGAGTCTCGCATGCCACGCAGAATAACTGTATTTGCGTGTCTCTCCGTATCTCAAGGTACATCCATGTCTTACCCAATATACAATTTGTCTTTTAACACTATGTAAGAGTATGTACACCTCTTTGTACATCCAACCATCAAACACAGCCTCATTTCGCCATACATGAAAAATCTACTTAAGCTTCCACTTTTCTATGGGAATACATACTTCCTACGGGCACTGCACTAGTAATAAAAAAACAGGACCTATACATGCATTAAATGGAGAGGTGTCAGGGTGAGGGGGCAGGCCCATGGACTGGCGCCCCAAACAGTTGGGGGGGGGGTGCTGAAGGGCACCTCAGCAGTGCCCAGAGAGTGAACTGGCACCTCTCCAGCTACCAGTCCACGCTCCATATTTTGGAAGCACCTCTCTGGCACCTCTCCAGCTATCAGTCCACGCTCCATATTTTGGTCTGGGCGGGGACTTGAACTGGCGACCGTCCGGTTCCCAAGCCAAGTAGTCAAACAGATAGTAGTCCATTCTGATATATATTTGTACCTGACAGAATGACCTACCCTACAGTTATGCAGATAGTAGTCTTTTCTTTTTTCTGGATGGAACAGAGTTGGGAGAAGGCAACCTGAGCCTTTACCAGTTGGGGTTAAAGCAGTTCCATAAACGTCAATTCAACGTAACTTAATCACACTTATTTGTCACAGGTTCAAGTAGTTAATATAATTGCATGTGCAAGCTAGACCTACGTAGCCTGAGAGGTCAAACATGGATCAAATCAATGTACAATGGCAATCAGCAGTGGTAAAGAAAGAGTGGCAGTGTTCACAGCCAATGAGCAACACTTACTTTTAGAAACATGAAGACTTCAAACATTTTATACTCACAAAAGGTAATACAGCTGCCATAAACAAAACCAGAGACAAAGGCTGATTGGTTGAATGCATAAGTAACAACTAACTTAAAATGTAAAATATTTTGATACTACCGAATTAAGTCTTGGCCCTGATGCATTCAAATAGTGACAACAGAAAACCTGACAGTTATCTTATATCTTATACAAGACTACTTTGATATTGAAACTAAAGGCTGCAACTGTATACATATTTACTCATAGGGGGGGCAGCTGTGGCTCAAGAGGTAGAGTGGGACATCAGCCAGTGAGAAGGTTGACGGTTCAATCCCCGGCTAATCCAGTCTGCAAGTCGAAGTATCCTTACTGAACCCCAATGGCTTCCAAAGCTATGGCATATCAGAGTGTGAGTGTGTGTTTGAATGGATCAGATCTATAGCAGGTGTCACCTTGCAAGGTAGCCTCGGCCATCTGAGTGCAAATGTGTGTGAATGGGTATTAAAGCGCTTTGAGTGATCGGAAGACTAGACAGGTGCTTCACAAATGCAGATCCATTTACCATTTATTTACTTGTTTGAATATATTGGCACTATGTGTATATTTGGTGAATCATTTCAACAAATTCAATTTTTTAATAGGGGAAGCAGCATCAAACTTGAGTGGGGAGAAAAGAGCTTGGCTGCTTGTTTAGAATGGTAATATATCTTCAGGCTGTATGAGCACTTAAGCATAATCATCTTGATGCTAGAACTTTTCAGTCTTATGATGTTTTTTTAATTGCATACACTCACTAAACACAACTAACTAAATACATTTTTAAACATGGTTTTCTATCGGGAGAATATAGGATAGAGGCATATGGATTTAGATACTATATTTTAGTCATAATTTTTATGCCTCTGCGCCGGCGACAGTTGTGGTCTGAGGCATTATGTTTTTGGGTTGTTCATCTATAAATCTGTCCTGTACTTGTGAGTGTGATAACTCAAGAATGCCTCAAGGGAATTATTTCAAATTTTGTACACATTTTCATTTGGACTCAGTAATTAACTGATTAAATTTTGGTCATCAAAGGTCAAGGTCACTGTGACCTTGTCTTTCTCATTCTCGTAAACATGATATCTCAAGAACACCATGAGGGAATTTCTTCAAATTTAGCAAAGTGTTCACTGAGACTTAAAGATGAAGTGATTTAATTTTGGTGGTCAAGGGTCAAAGGTCAGGGTCGCCATGACCTTGTGTGCATCACATTCTCATGAATGTGATATTTCACGAAAAGCTTGAAGAAAATTCTTCAAATTTGGCACAAATTTCCACATGGATTCGAGGATGAACTGATTAAAGGTTAAGGGTTCAAGGTCATTTTGACCTTGCTTGTGTTTCATTCTCGTGAACGCAACATCTCAAGAACACCTTAAGGGAATTTCGTTAAATTTAACAAATTTGTCAGATACTGAATTGGTGACACTTTTCTTGGGTGTCCAACCTGAAACTCTGCTTCTGTACTGAAGGGAGGACAATGGGTGTGAAGTAGCCATGTTTTCACAGACATAAATGTAAACTATAAGAGAAACTCAACTGGCGCGCTAAGGCATACCACCTTGGTGTGGTAATTCTAGTTTGCAGTCTTACTGTTCACTAGTTATGTAGCTATTGTCATTCTATAGGAGTAATTTGGGTTGTAACTTACTTTATTTTTTATATATATTTTCAATCAATCAATCAGTTTTATTTATAAAGCCCAATATCACAAATCACAATTTGCCTCAAAGGGCTTTACAACATACAACATCCATCTGTCCTTTGGACCCTCACAGCGGATAAGGAAAAGCTCCCCAAAAAAAGCCCTTTAACGGGGAAAAAAATGGTAGAAACCTCAGGAAGACCAACTGAGGAGGGATCCCTCTTCCAGGATGGACAGACGAGCAATAGATGTTGTACAGAGCAATAGATGTTGTACAGATTTTAGTTGATTTACATCTGGAAGGACCAGTGAAACTAAAAATACCTAAAGTAAGAGCACTGACATTGGCTGGTCTGCAAATAAGTCTGTTTGTCTCACACACATACACACATCTACATGTCAACAACAAGAAAAGGCTCTAAAGCAGAGGCCAGTCAAGATACAATCTCCACATACATTTTTAAATACATACTGTATAACTTATTAATTTATTTCTTATTTGATTGATTTGGTTGATTCTTATGAACTTAAATTCGTTGACTGATAATAGTTAATTAAGTAATATCATATGACAGTACATCATAAAGTCAGTAGTAAAATCGTGGCTTACGTGCCTGGTCAGTGTTTTAAGAGCTCAGGTTGAACAACAACTCAGGCATGACAGTTAGCCTGCCCCGGGTAGCTGGGACTGCGATGAATTTGCTTTATGGTTCCAAATCAACTGAAAATGTGTCAGACTAACTGAAACAAGCCTGGTGTATTTGCTTAACTCACGTCATGGAACAGGCCAAAAATGTAACTGTGAGAAAGCAGCAAGAAACAAAAGGAGGCAGATGATGTTGAAAACTGAACCTGGGTTTTGTCTTTCAGGTTCTGCACTATTTGACATTGCAGAAACCTGCAGATTTGACCTGCCATCTCCTGCCCTGCGTACTTCATGCTGCTATTCTGAAGTTAAAGGAGGAAGGTGAGTCAAGATAGTTCTGTGGAAAATTTGTTAGAACATCAAACAGTAAAACATATGGGTTCTCAGCACAAGCAAACCACTGTCATCAATTCATCATCAATTTTATTTATAAAGCCCAAAATCACAAATCACAATTTGCCTCAGAGGGCTTTACAGCATATGACATCCCTCTGTCCTTTGGACCCCCACAGCGGATAAGGAAAAACTCCCCAAAAAAACCCTTTTAAGGGGGAAAAAAAAGGTAGAAACCTCAGGAAGAGCAACTGAGGAGGGATCCCTCTTCCAGGACGGACAGATGTGCAATAGATGTTGTACAGAACAGATCAACATTGACACAATTAACAGTAATCCATATGACAAAATGACACATAAAGAGACAGGGAGAGACAGAGAGAGAAGTTGAGACAGAGAGACATGCAGGGCAGACAGCAATGATAATAGCTTACAATGATATTAATTTAGGTAACAATCATATAGTCATAATTACAGTAATTGTGGTACTATATGTTGTAGGCATATATTAATATATAATATTATATTTATGTGACAATAATCATATGTGTATAATATCAGTACAAGTATGACTAATAGTAACAGCAGCAGTGGGAGGCATCAGGCAGGACCACGGCAGCAGCACAACCATGGCACACCATCCAGGCACAGCTGCAATACGAGTTAACCTGTGAGACAGTGGAGCACAAAGGCTCTGGAGAACAAGCTGAGTTAGTGACATGCAGTAGAGCCGAGTCAGCGAGATGCAGTAACAGGACATGAATTTTAGCAAAGGAGAGAGAGAGAGAGAGAGAGAGAGAGAGAGAGAGGGAGAGGGAGGGAGAGAAGGGGCTCAGTGTATTATAGGAGGTCTCCCGACAGACTAAGCCGATGTCAGCCTAACTAGGGGCTGGTCTAAGACAAACCTGAGCCAGCCCTTACTATAAGCTTTATCAAAAAGGAAGGTCTTATGTCTAGTCTTAAATGTGGAGATGATGTCTGCCTTCCCAACCGAAACAGGAACATGATTCCACAGAAGTGGAGCCTAATAGCTGAAGGCTCTGGCTCCTGTTCTACTTTTGGAGACTTTAGGGACCACAAGTAACCCTGCATTCTCAGAGCGCAGTGTTCTGGTGAGATAACAGGGCACTACGAGCTCTCTAAGATATGATGGAGCCTGATCATTTAGAGCTTTGTAAGTTAGGAGTAGGATTTTAAATTCAATTCTGGATTTTACAGGGAGCCAGTGCAGAGAAGCTAAAACGGGAGAAATGTGATCTCGTTTCTTAGTTCCTGTCAGTACACGTGCCACCACGTTCTGGATTAGTTTTTAGGGATTATTAGAGCTACCTGATAATAGAAAACTACAGTAATCCAGCCTACAGGTAACAAAAGCGTGGACCAATTTTTCTGCATCTTTTTGTGACAGGATAGGCCTAATTTTTTGCAATATTACGCAGATGAAAAAACGCAGTCCGAGAGGTTTGTTTTAAATGGGAGTTAAAAGACAAATCTTTAATCTTAGTCAAATATTACTCCGAGGTTTCTTACGGTAGTGCTAGAGGCCAGAGCAATGCCATCCAGAGAAACTATATCATCAGATAAAGAGTTTCTGGGGTGTTTGGGGCCAAGAACAATAACTTCAGTTAAGTTGTCTGAATTTAACATCAGGAGCTCATCCAGGTTTTTATATCTTTAAGGCATTTTTGAAGTTCAGTTAATTGATCGGTTTCTTCTTGCTTTATCGATAAATACAACTATGTATCATCCGCATAACAATGGAAATTTAGAGAGTGATTTCTAATGATGTTATCAAAGGGAAGAGTGAATAGAATTGGTCTAAGCACAGAACCTTGTGGAACTCCAAATAAACTTTAGTACGTAAAGATGATTCATTGTGAACGTGAACGGACTGAAAACAATCGGATAAATAAGATTTAAACCAGCTTAGTGCAGAACCTTCAAGGCCAATTGAATGTTCCAGTCTCTGTAGCAGAATATGGTGGTCAGTTGTGTCAAGTGTGGCACTACGATCTAGTAAAACAAGTACAGAGACGAGTCCTTTGTCTGAAGCAATCAGAAGACCATTTGTAATTTTAACTAGTGTTGTCTCAGTGCTCTGATGTACTCTAAAGCCTGACTGAAATTCCTCAAATAAATTGTTATCATGGAGAAAGTCACACAGCTGGTCTGCGACTACTTTCTCAAGGATCTTTGAAAGAAAGTAATCTAAATATGTATCAGGTCTTATAGTTGTGTTTGAAGGCAGATTAGTACTGTTTGAGGGCAGGAGGTCATGAATTTTGCCTCTAATAGTTAGAATTTTGTCATTAAAAGAGCTCATAAAATCATTACTGCTAAGGGCTAAAGGAATACAGGGCTCAATAGAGCTGTGATTCTCTGTCAGCCTGGCTACAGTGCTGAAAAGAAACCTGGGGTTGTTCCTATTTTCTAATATTAATGATGAGGAATAGTTTGCTCTGGCATTGCAGAGGGCCCTCCTGTACGTTTTGATTGTCTTCCCAGATTAAACCAGATTCTTCCAGTTTGGTTAATTACCAATTTCTTTCAAATTTTCGCGATATTTGTTTTTCATCTTTGGGTTTGGGAATTGTACCAAGGAGCGAACTTTCTTTGCTTTGTTACCTTCTTTTTAAGAGGTGCTACAGGGTCGAGTGTTGTTCGCAGCAAGCCTGCAGCGCTATCGACAAGATAATCAATTTGAGAGACTGTATCATTGTATCATTAAGACCAACACGTAGAAATAAATCTGAAACTATTCAAGATAACAAAGGTTTTTATAAACCAATTATTTTTTTGATATACTTTTTACACTATAAAGGCAATTAGCACAGGAACAAAAGAAAACATATAAAGCAATACATGGTGGGCTAAAACAAAAAAACAACTATGAGGTCATGAGCTGTCTAAAAAAATCAAGGCAAGTTTTCCTAATTCAGTAGGAAATCATACATGATACATGCAGTAATCATGTAAGATCTGTCTCATTGGCTAAATAAACACACAATTTTTTCCACTGTCTTTCTCCCAGTTCTTTTTGAAGTTGTATGGAATAGGTCTCTGTTCTAGAAGATTTTCTGAAGCCAGTATTTTGTAATGGCCTTTTTACTTGCTGCCCGCTAGATCTTTAGTAGATAGGTATCAACTTTTCTTAGTCCGTCAAGGATATGTCCAAGATAAAGGGATGTGAAAGTTGTACTAATACTAAAACACAAAGTCTTTGAAATGACTGTTGCTACTTCCTTCCTCCAACAAGTCTGAATAGAAGGACAAGACCAAAAAATATGCACATGGTTGACCACGATTTCTCCACTTTCCTTCCAGCAGTGTAGAAAGTTGCCAATTTGTTCAGACCTCTGTTTGAGTGTGATGAAAACGCGAATCAGGTTTTTCCAGCAGAAGTCGCTCCAGGTCCCGGAGTTAGTGGAGGTAGACTGTGTTTTCCAGGCATTCAGCCACATGTTCTCAGTTATAACAGTGTCCTGCTCTTTTTCCCATTGTTGTTTCACATAATCTGCAGTGTCCTAATTCAGTATTGTAATGCCATGGTATAACTTGCTTATTCCTGAGTTACAAGCGTCAATAGCCTCTTTTACACAGGAATTGTGCAAATTTGCAGGAAAGCCTAATCCATCTTCTTTCCGTGCAGCTCAGCGTGTGACGTAAATGGAGACTTACCGAGGAAAGCCGCGGCTGGTCAGTCCTTCGGCGATTCTCTTGTACATCGGCCCGTCCTTCACGGTTCCCGTCATCTGACGATTAATGGCCTTCTCTTTAGCGAGGGCAAGGAGGGTGTGCAATTCTTTATCTCCCCAGTTGCTCATCTTCTGCTTTGCCTCTCCTTAGTGCTGCTAAATACTCATTTCTGCTATCAGCTGTTTCCTGGTTTGAAGTCCACGCCAGTGGGTCAAACGTGCGGTGTCATCAACAGCCCCTCCCACAAGTCATCAACAGACCCTCCCGAGGCGGAAAGCCGCCTTGCTCTGTTTAGATCAAAACCGTTCCGCCAATATAACTACCCTACGAGGTGGAAAATTGGGCACCTCGGATCAACTTGCCAATCTGGCTCTGTGTGTCTAAATGCTCGCAGCTTGCTGGCAAATCGGCCAAACATTCGCGGAAAACCTGGCAGTGTAAAAGGGGCTAAGAAATACATGAATGGTAGTTGGTGGTTTAGTACCTTTTACCTTTTTGCAAAAATAATCATGGAGCCATAAATACCTGTTTGAAGTAATGCCCACTTAAGCCATGTGTTTGACATAGATTATTAAAACCATTAGGTTCCCATTTTTTCACAATCATGCATATGGAGGTGATACCAGAATAGGCCCTTTGTCTAAATCCGTGATCTTGTGATGCTGGCATAAAGTCAGGATCATATGCTGGCCATCTAAGCAATTTAACCTCTCTTTGTATATAAAGGACTAACTGGAGCTTAAACATGACTGATGCTTTTTGTGTCAAAAATGGCCACCTTCTTAGAGTCATAACTCAGTGAAATTAGAACACAAAGGCATAAAACACATACACCTTTGACTTTCCATTCATACCCATATTAGAAATCATAGGAAAATAAGTCATTGACCTAACCAACAAGTTTATATGATTACTTCACTATCAAAAGTAAACATGTGGAAAAGTCTGTACATCTAAGGAAGAAAATTACTCGTAATGGTGCAGATTGGTCAAAATGTAAACAAATAGAGGCTAAAAACATGGAGGCGTGGATAGTTTTCAGTTCTGTGTTAAGACTGTAGGGAGGATAATCCTCAATAACAGTGTGAAACCTACAAAACGAAAGGGGTCACTGGTAGAGATGAACCCAGAGAATTATCATAGAATCTGCCCTCAGCTTTATATTTTTTAGTGAGTTTTATCTGTTAAGCTGTCCAGCCTTCAACCCTCCTGTTAAATCTCACTGTTCTCATAGAGTTGATTTTAAACAGAGGGAGTGTGACTTCATTCTCTGCTCTGGACTCTATTACTTCACATTATCATTTGGTACATTGTCATTATATAAATAATGATTATAGGCGCTTTAACAAATATGACAAATGTGAAATTACATGTACATGTGATCCCAGTACACTGTACTAATGAGGTTTACATCCAATGTGTGCATCAGCAGTAAACTGAAGGTGTACTGTCTGCAAAAGTATTAAGGTCCAGTTTGTAGGATTTAGGCAGACATATTGACAGATATGGAATACAGTGTTCATTGTTATGTTTGTGTGCGTAATAATGTGTGAGTAATAATCACCTGAAACAAAGAATCATTGTGTTTTTATTACCTTAAAATGAGCTGTTCATATCTACATATGGAGCAGGTCCTCCTCTGCGGAGTGTGCCATGTTGTTCCTACAGTAGCTCAGAATGGACAAACCAAACACTGGCTCTAGATAGGGCCAGTTGTGTTTTTATTTTCTTATGCGCATGGCACACAGGAGAAGTTTCTGTTGGCTACGGCCTGCAACGTCACTGCTAGATGGCACCCTTTTGCCATTATGTCAAAAGCATAAGCATAACTCAATATACTTTTCTGAAGAATATCCACAGTACACACAAAAAAAGATAAACTTGAAGTACATTAATTAAATCAAGTGGGAATGGGATGCCAGAAATATAGAAAAACACATGAATTAAATTGATTTAAATAACTCATTCACACTTTAAGAAACCTAATCTGACGCTTAAGTCTGCTAATTGCCAACAAATTTAGCGAAATGTGTTATAGTTCTAATCTTTCATCATGTTTAACTTAAGTGTTTCAAAAACATCTGCGTATTGTGAACATAACAGAGCACCATATGAATTGAAACTGTAATTTCTAATAATGACAAGCAATGTTTATGTGCAGTCCTTATTAAAACAAGCTCTATGAGCAGTCAAAAGCAGGTGTAGATTTTGTTAGTACCTATGAAAAAATCAGAGCTGCTAACATTGATGAATGCCAAAATACATGTAAACTTCCTTCCGCTAATGGTTTACACACAAATTTGTTCTTCTCACATTTCATTAATGAAACCCAATATATGTATTATTGGGAAAAAAAATCTGTATTAACTTAATACTGCAACCAGAATCTATGTTATTATGTGCACAGTGCAGAAAATAATGGTTTAGTGTGGTGTTCCTCTCAAAGACAGAATCCTGCTGACCTCATGTTTGTTGCTGTAAGAAATCTGCTAGTAAAGTAAATCTAATCAAATGTAATAAAGACCACCATACCTGAGGAGCAACTAATTGCTGAAAATATGGAAAATTATACAGTACAGTGTAGCATATTGTATTGAACAGTATTTTACAGTGGGATATAACACATGGAGGGATTTTTTCCATATTCTCCCTACCTTAACCAACTGCCTGCTGTCTATTACTCTAAAATTCTTGCCATTGTTTTTCTTCTTCCTCCTTCCCTTTTGCGAACAGAGTCAGTCGAAGACATTCCATCAGTCAGAAAAAACATTCAGCAAACTGCAAGTCAAGCCAGCAAGCTGCTGCACCCCATCAGCCATGACTACAAGAAGTTAGAGGTCAGTGACAGGAGGGAGTGGAAGTTAACTCCACACACTGCTCATTTGGATGAGACATCTCTCTCACTATGTGTTCAGTCATTCCATTGAACTGCTGTGAAATTTTATGCACTGGAGAAGTTGATTGTCCAACGCAATTTGACAAATAGTTCACAGCTGTTTAGGCGGCAGAATTACACTTTTCAGGAAGATGAAATCAAGTATAGTATTCTCTCACTGACAGTTTTGTGTTTGCATTCTCTGAAAACACACTGAAGGCGTTTCATAGTTTTGGTTCTGTATTACACCATATTGTATTTGAAATTAAACAATTCATTAGGTTCATCAGTAAATAGTGTAGCATTCAATGTTTTCTTGTTATGCCTCCGCACCGGTGATAGTCCTTGACGGAGACATTACGTTTTCAGGTTGTCAGTTCCTCCAGCTTCTGTTCTGAAAGCATTTTTCCATTTGTAGGATTTCATTAACCAGCTGATGGCCATGGAGACAGTCATCACCCGAGCTCGCTCGCTCAAGGCCAAGTTTGCCATTTGTGAGGGTGGTAAGGGAGAGGAAACAGAGGAGCTAGAAAAGTAAGTTACATATATTTTATTTTTGTCATTTATGCACATAGTAGAGGTGGGGAAATACAAAAAATTTGGTTTTGAATCTGATAATAAGTAATATGGGGCCAGAATCACTGATATTGATACCGATACCAATAGTAGGATATTCCTTGCCTGAGTGTGTCTGAACAGACTGCCAGTAATCTCAGTCTCTGTCTGTGTCAGGAATCTGGATGCTGAGGCATTTCCCTCCTCCTCCCTTCTTTTCTTTTGTAGCTGCAAATTCTCTTTGTCATTGTTTTTTCTCTTTTGTTCAGTCATCACTGCGGTTATGTGTGGGATTAAACTTGTCAGGGTGTGTGCTGTGGTGTGCACAGACTGATCCTTACATAGCACTTGTGGCATATGTTGCACTCTACAGCCCTGATTTGAATTTAATAATAGCCAATAGCGACAATAAACATTAAGACATTTGGTGACGTTCTTTGACTTAAGTTAAATTTAACCCACTTCACTTGAAAAAGCTGTCTGAAGTTTGCTGGTGTTGGCTGGGAAAATAGCTGAACTTAACACTGTTTACAGCACCTCTTTAGTGTTGTTAAAGCTGGGTAAGCAGTTGTATTTTGGCATCATTTAGCAGAAATCCAATAACAATCTTTGAGCAGATTGTAATTCAAGTGAAGTGAGAGAAAATTATTGGCTGTTCTACAAATGCAGACACATTTGCACATCCTTTCAGTGAAAGCCAGATTCAGTGATAGAGAATCCTGTGGAAAAAGTTGCTGTTTTAGCATTGGAACCAACTGCCTACACCTTAAATCAACCCCCAAAAATGAAGATGGACTTCTCAAACAGAGTCTAAAATACAGTCTGATAATAAACTAAACTAAACACGTCCATATTGGCTAAGCGTTTCAGTGATGAAAACCAAATTTTGCTGATAGTTCAGCCGAAGCAAAAGGCTGAAGGCGCCAGCTTCAGGTACATTTATAGTGTTTACCCTCCTTAATTCCTGCCACTAAATACCAGTGGCCAACTTGGCATGCCAATTTTGCAAAGAGAGCTCAAGGTGTATTTATTAGCATCTACTAGCATTTAGCCTTGTCGCGCTGATCAGTGCTTCATTTCATGCTGCATTTGTATTGGTTGGCAAGTAGCATAGGTGATAACAGCAGTCACACAAATTTCTGACACTGTCAGAATTTTAGCCCTTTGTTCACAAGACCGTGACATCAGCATCACCAGCCATCCTTGAACTTCTCACTGTGCAACGTAAGACCACTGTTTTAGAATAGAATAGAAAGAACTTTATTCATCCCCAAAAGGAAATTCAGCAATCGCCAAGAGATATTACCAAGTTTCTTTCACATTGGTCACCTTTCATCTGGGACAGCCGAAAAATTGCACAGTGAATACTGGAATTTAGGCCTGGTGCTGTTGCCGGCCACCAGCCTGCTCTGACAGCCAACACTGGGGTGGTTACACTTGCTGAATTCGAGCTCCTAAAGCCGGAAGTTGGGTCTCTGGAGCTGCTGCCCACTCTTATCCACAGCAGCTCCAGAGACCCAACTTCCTAGCAGGAATCATGTTATTACAACACAATTAGAAATGTAGCTATTTCAAGGTATACAGATGTGGCAGTTTGGCAGTACTCCTAATTGAGTCTGTATATCGTCAGAGATGTTTTAAATTGAAATTGATCAGTTATTTTCAGGATGTTTTTTTCCAGCAGCCTAAAAACAAAGAATAAACTAATTTCCGTCAGATTTAGTGGGATCCTTTCATTTATAAGCTGCACAGCCAACCCGTTTTTATTATGAGATCATCAAATACCAATGCTTTGTCACAGCCCTCTGCATCTCATATCAATGTACAGGGCATGCTTAGTGTGTCTATGTGATGCATTGTTGAAACACCTTGTAATATGTGATTAATGTTGTGAAACAGTCTTAGTTAGGTTTAGGCAACCAAACTACTACTTTAGTTTTAAAAAAAGACCTTGTTTTAGGTTAAAGTAAGTTTGTTTGTTACTTAGCATAATGTGATGTGATGTAAATATGGCATTTTCACCAACTACAGCAGTGCCACTGAAATCATTATGTCTCTGCATAGGTTTGTCAGCTCCCTGCTTGAAGAACCAGAGGTGGTGGTGGCTGGAGCTGGCCAGGGGCCAGCTGGCAGCATCATCCACAGGCTGTTTGTCAATGCTCAGAGGGTAAGTAGCCTCACTCTGGGTCCCTCCCTCCTGCTTCGTGTCACAGTTTGTCAGTGGTGCTTGTCTCTTTTACATAGTTATGCTAGCCTGTATCTTGACAATTTGACCAGGTATTGTAATTTATGGCAAGATTTCCATATAGCCAGGTTTCATTTCAAGTTTGAAAATAGAAGCAAAATTGAAAGCTAATAACACATATAGGTTGCTTCAACTGATAATCATCTCTGCATCATGGCTGTCTGTCTGACAGTGGTTTGATAGCAGGTTTTATTTATTACTGAGGAATTGCTGGTTGCTGTATCTGCACAGCATGCATTCTCACATCTCTGACAAGGTCAACAACCAAACAACTATCCAAAGGATATTTGTAATAAGCATGCTGTCATCAAGAGTTCCCAAAATAACATAATGTTTCTGCCTGAGTGCCATCTACTGCATCACGTTAAGAAAGCTCCAGTTCCCCTGAATATCAGCAGAGATAGGGATCATTCC
The DNA here is from genome assembly GCA_019142605.1 of Cephalopholis sonnerati. Lineage (NCBI taxonomy): Eukaryota > Metazoa > Chordata > Actinopteri > Perciformes > Serranidae > Cephalopholis > Cephalopholis sonnerati. Next base: position 1,680,243 of record JAGQAX010000020.1, read on the forward strand.
TAAATCAGGGAAGTATGATAACTGCTGTTAATCCCTGACCTAAAAGTAGGACCAAAGTTGTGTCAACCTGAGGATTTTTGGCCAGTTAGGACTGATATCCTAGTCTGAGACACTTGATAACGACAGCCTCAGAACAATTGTGCAGGCTGGCAGAAACTACCAGGGTTCCCACAGTGTAGTGGGGAAACATAAGGAACCCACATTGCAGTCTCTGCTCCACCTGACACATTCCTGTAGATTATTGCAATTACAGAGGCTTAAAGGCTGAGTTTCCAGATAGTTCTGGTAATCCAGAACTATCATGCAGGGGGTGAGAGGTGTTGTCCATGATGGATATCAGCTTCGCTAACATCCTCCTCTCGCCCACCTCCTCGATGGTCTCCAGGGGACAGCCCAGGACCGAGTTGGCCCTCCTGACCAGCTTGTTCAGTCTCATCCTGTCCCTCTCTGTGCTTCCACAGCTCCAGCAGACCACTGCATAGAGGATAGCAGACGCTACCACATGTCATAGAAAGTCCTTAGCAGTGTCCTGCACTCTTCGAAGGACCTCAGTCGCCTCAGCAGGTGGGGACGACTTTGTCCCTTCTTGTACAGGACGTCGATGTTCGTGGACCAGTCCAGTTTATTGTTGAGGTGAACACCCAGGTATTTGTACTCCTCCACGACCTCAATGTCCAAACCCTGGATGTTCACTGGAGTTGGATGGGGCACTTTCCTACGGAAGTCAATCACTAACTCCTTTGTCTTGCTGGCGTTGATGTGAAGGTGGTTGATCTCACACCAGTTAGCAAAGTCCGTGATGACCCCCCTGTACTCCAGATCATTCCCATCTTAACACATCCAACAATGGCTGTATCATCAGAGAACTTCTGAAGGTGGCAGCTGTTCGTGTTGTGTCTGAAGTCTGATGTATACAGGGTGAAGAGGAAGGGGGCGAGGACTGTCCCCTGTGGAGCCCCTGTGCTGCAGACTACCACATCAAACACAAAGTCACGAAGCCTCACATACTGTGGTCTGCTGGTGAGGTTGTCGATGGTCCACGCAGCCAGGTGGCGGTCGACTCCAGCTCCTTCCAGGTTCCCCCTGAGAAGAGATGGCTATATTGTATTGAAAGCGCTGGAGAAGTCAAAAAACATGACTCTCACAGCACTTCCAGTGTTCTCCAGGTGAGACAGTGTGCGGTGGAGTAGGTAGATGACTGCGTCATCCACCCCAATGCCTGCTTGATATACAAACTGCAGGGGGTCCAGTTCTGTTCGCACCAGGGGTCGGAGGTAGTTGAGTATAATCCTCTCCATGGTCTTCATCAGGTGGGAGGTCAGGGCTACAGGTCGTAAGTGGTTGGGCTCCCTGGGTGTGCAGTCTTTGGTACAGGAACCATGCAGGAAGTCTTCTACAGGACAGGACCCTTCTCCAGACTGAGGTTGAAGATGTGCAGAACCACCTGACAGAGCTGAACTGCACAGTCCCTCAGCAGTCTGGAGCTGATGCCATCCGGACCAGTAGCTTTTCTCGCCTTGATCTTTGTGAGCTCCCCCTTCACCTAGTCAGCTGTTATAGAGAGGCTGCAGCGGGGGGTGGGGGTGACTCCAGCTGAGGAAGATGGGTGGAAGAGGGAGATGTGAAGTGGAGGGTGGTTAAAAAGTGAGGGGAGGGTACAGCTAATGTCCTGAGGGACGGGGAGGAGGTGTGCCAGAGAGGATGAGAGGGCCCTGGGTCTGTGCTCTGGTGGGTGGGGAAGGGAGAGGGAGCAGAATCAAACCTGTTGAAAAACAAGTTCGGTTCATTCGCCCACCCCCGGTCTCCGGACTCTGGGCCCCTCCCGCTGTTGTTGTTGTGACCAGACATTGTATTCAGGCCTCTCCACACCTCCCGTATGTTGTTTTGTTGAAGGTGCTCCTCCATCTTCATCCTATAGCTGTCCTTGCCCCTCCTTATTTCTCTTTTGACCCTCCTCAGCTTATGTCCCACGACCTAAAAATCCTCTTCTTCTCATTCAGAAGCACTTTCAGATCAGGGGTCACCCTTGGCTTGTTGTCGGAGAAGCACCGTACCTTCCTGGTCGGTACAGTGTTCTCCACGCAGAACTTTATGTAGTCCGTGATGGTGTGATTGGTGTGTCTGTGTGAATGTAAGGTGCTGCCTTCTTACTGCTGTGGATCACTGCAATACACCATTCAGAGGTGGCAGCAGAGCAGAGTTGCTGCCACCTCTGAACGGTATATAGCAGTGATCCACAGCAGGAAGAAGGCAGCACCTTACATTCACACAGACACACCAGTCTGTATTTGCGATAAAGCCCATGCCTTCTCTCCTTTTCTCCAAGAGTCCTCTGCTCTGTCAGATCAGCATGAAGAAAAGAGCCTCATGGTTAAATGGTGCTGTCCAGGATTTAGCCAAGTTTCAGTGAATCAGAGGATATTACAGTTCCCTTCTCCATATTGCCTTGATGTTAACTGATGTTTACATTTGAAAACCTTGCCCTGGCTAGCTAGCAGCCAGCTAGCTAGAAGTCGGCAGAAGGAGAGTTTGCAGACTGCTGAGTTGATTTCCTCATCCCGATGAGTGACTTGCAGCTACACGCCACCACCGTCCAATGACAACCACAAAGAGCACCACTGACACTTGCAGAGTAGACATAAGAGCATACATTTAGTGAGGCGACTGAAAGCATCTGCACCTATGTCATTTTCCATTATTATATTCTATTTCTGTCACTGTATTTCCCTTAATCCTACACACTGGACCTTTAAGTCCCTTTGTCTGTAGTCTGGAGTAAAGAGAACAACACTATGATGTCTCAAGGCAAGATAGAGATGCTTGTTGAAGATTGCTGCATGTTGCATATCTCACAATTTTAGTTAATTCACTCCAATATCTCAAATGAAGACAGTGGATTCCCCCTCAAGCCAATGACTCTACACAAAACATTCAGGTTGCTCTGAGATCATATATTTTTCTGATGTAGGTCGTGAGACATTTCTGATGCAAAATAATTTGACATATTATGTAATAGCATCGTCTTTGTGGCACCCAGTGGAAAGATCTGAAGAGACATTATGGTTGACAGTAATACTGTAACATTCTGTTCACATGGTAAATACTGTGATTCTAATATCTTTTTCTAATACATTCTGGCTATCATTTCTGAATGCAATGGGTCCCTCTAAACTTTACATTTATGGAACATCACATAGCAAAATTGTTTGAGTGCAACTTTGCACATGTTCAAGTTAAAGCTGCAGATATTGACAACTTCCACGGTCAAGTTGGTGCTTTCAGCAGCTTTTTCCCAGACTTGTGGCTGACTCACCAGTCTCTTTACCCCATTTTTGCGTTACTTTTACTTTTGGTTTTCCATAAATATGCTATATATGCTATAAATGCTGATAGGGTAGGAGAAGCTGTGTGTCAGGATATTTTTTATTAGCTTGGCATTCATAATCTAAACAAAGGGGTATGCAGGTAATTGTATTTTATATTTCTAGGGCCCCTATCTTTTTCCTGAGCTCTCAACCGCATCTGATCTTCTTCAGTAGAACCCACTTTCAAATTAGTTTCCAAGGTCGAAAATGAACTTAAAGTCTGGGTAGAGAAAAAATAAATATGTGTAATGAGTTTGTCATACCACAGCAACATGCGTCTTTAAGCACCCAGCCAAATTTGAATGATTAAATAAGTCACCAAGTTTGTAAAATTACTTTCAAATCCTTAACAAATAGGCAGTATTCTCTGCTCTGAGATGCTGTGGGTGTGTCTGCTGAATGCACTGAAGCCAAGCCCACTCACAGGAAAGCTGCAGTCTCTTTTATTTGTAGCACTACAATGGATGCTCCATCCAGTAGCCTTATAGGACTTGTACTGCCAGACATGTTTGAGCCTCCAGAGCCAGAATCAATTTCAGAGGGAACTGAGCTGTAGAACCATGGTGTTTGATTTCCAATTAAAGTTACATTTCTGAAACTGAGAGAATCTTGAATGCTTTTGCTTTGGGAACAAAATAGTTCGTTTATTTTGATGAAGTTCACCCAGGCCCAGTTCTAATGCCGTTCATCGAGTCCAGCTCTTATTGATTCCTTTTTCTCATTCTTGTCATATCATGTCAGCAAAAAGAAATCAAATTTGTTGGAAGCAGAAACCTCTTTTAACCTTTTGGGCCCTAAGCCTTTTTTGGGGTATTTTTACTTTTAAGCTCATATCACAGTCATTATAAAGGCTACATATGCATGCTATATCTTGGTTTTTTTTCAGGACAATCTGGGCTATCCAGAATTGCTATCATTACATGTCCTTCTATGTGCCTGTATTTTATATTAATTTTTATATCAATGAAAAAAAAATCCATGTTACTAAATTCATACATTTTTACATGTATCTCACCATAGCAAGTTGGAAGTAGACATATCCTGCCATATATGAAGAGGGGAGACTCTGGCAAAATAAGAACCATGATGGTGGGACATTCTATCACTTCACAGTTGTCCAAAATATGTGGTTTGTGCCAGGCGGACATGAAGTGACCTGCCCCGAACTTGACCTGAGGTTATGTCAGGCATGCACAATTAGTTGTCTGAGTGCGCAAAGGTGAAATGCACTGGTCTTCTTGTGAATGCTTCAAACATTGGACCAAAAGGCAAATTGCAGAAACACTTTGTCATGCAAAGTTTGATGGAGTGTCGACCATATATTGGACAATATGGAAATATTTGTATCTTGAAAGCTGGACTACAAACGTGGATAGACAGGGAGAAACACACGCAAGCCTAAGACGTGGTAAGATACGATATTCCTCACTATATGAAGCAACTGATAACATGATCTGTATAACGGATCGTAAAGAAATTCGTCAGGTTTTTATTTTGTAGACAGTTGATCTGTAAATACAGCATGATGGGATGACAGCACAATATGTTTGTTATCATCTGAAAGCTCCGGTCCTGCGCTTTCATGTGATATGCATGGCATTTCTGTGCGACCACGCATTCCCGAGTAATCCATGCAAGAGTAGTGTGTGCATAGCTGTATGAAAGCTTTGTTATACATAATTTTAGCGTAACTTTATCTTTTTTTTTTCCTTGTGAAAACATTGGACTACCGACAAGTGCTTGGTCTTGTCGGAAAGCTGTGGTTCCGCTGTTTCACGTGATATGAGTGGCTTCTTGTTATGACGAACAGTTGCAGAGAAAATCCATACCAAAGAACAGGTGTGAATTTGGACGCACTTTGTGTCGTTCGGGCCCAAAGGGTTAATATCTGCAGACTGGGAAAATAAGTCCTCTGGTAACCATTTTCCACCAACATGGAACTGCTTCTGCTCTGGTGTCCACACCTAATTTTGAACCTTTCAGAGGATTTCAACCCAAAATAAATTGGTTCAGAGCCCAGAAAGTTGGTTCTCAGCTGGAACCAAAAAATACCAGGTATTCCTTAATATGAAGTCAGTGGACATGCCATATTCAAATGGTTTGAAAGAGAGGATGAAGAAGGCAACAATGGAGAAGTCAAAAGAGAAAAAGTGCAGTGATCTCATTAATAGTTGGTCCATGCTTGTTTTTTGGGTGATAACAAAGAATGTAATCCACGATTTTGCTACTGCCATTTATCATGCACTGTGCAGCACCTTCTGTTGATTACACATTCTTGATTACATTTGTTCCTCTCAAAACTGTTGAAAATGCAGGCTGGTTCACTAAATAGTTCCACAGAAACCTGAACTGAACCAGTTCAAGAATCACAGCTAATTTGGTGGTAAAGGGATATCAGTGGAACTGTGATATTGTGATGCGGTTCACAGCTTATCAATTTCCATTCTAAACTATCTAATGTGCAACTTCTGCTCCTTAGCACAACAATATACAGTATATGTATGAGTATGCTTGTCTGGTAATGGGCAGTTAAACAGTTCCTCAGACCCTCTTGAGACACAAATATGTGCTTTTTCTTTTTTTGTTGTCCATTTCCTCCATCCGACTTTATTTTTGTGTTGTTTCTTCCCCTGCTGCTTACGTCAAGCTGGCTGACTTCACCAGTGACGAGGTAACCATGAACAATGAGACTTTTCCTCCCAACAATCAGTATACCTCTACTCATCTAGATTCCCTCAGTAACATTCCAACAGCAAACACACACAGAATTACACAAGTTCGCATCGTGGGTTTTGGACCCCAATGGCCCAACTGGCCATGCAAACATACATGCAGTACATTTAAATATTCATTGGGTATAAACCAACTGCCACTAAAAGTCCTGCATGAGTCCATCACCAACCAAGCACACATAGACACACAAATATACGCACAGCCACTTTCCCCTTCAAAGCTTCAATCAGTTTCATAGATGACAACACCTAGAGTAAATTAAACCCTGTAAAAACCTTTGTAAAGCACAAATAAACCTTTTTCATACAAATCTTAACAGAAATCTATGTATTTTATTTTCATTTTCTTTCATATTTGTCCAATGTGACCTGCTTTCCCCGCAGGGAATTTTTGATGACATGGAGGTTTGCACTGCAAAATATTATACCTGTCGTAGTTTTAGTCTTATTGTTCCTGTGTCACACTTACAGAAAGCTGTTGTTTGATGCCCTATAGCTCCAGCCTAGCTACGTTGTGTCTTTGCACTCCATATTAACGCAATCCCACCACAATAAATAGATTTCTTTTTCCAATAGGCACATCGAACCAAATCACTCAAAGCCACTCCACATTGTTTCCCTTTTTCCTTCCTCCTCCAGAGAAGCCTGTAATGGGAAGATTTTCTTGGTTAAGCCCCTTTTCCACTGTACACACACACACACAAAAACGCTGTGATTGGCATTGATGGAAACACAACACCCGAGCAAATGCATTCATTTTAGCCCCTTAACCGATGAGATGCAATAATGCACCACCACAACATATCGTCCATCTCCCCCCAAGCAGCACTTAAAGATTGTTCCAAATTAGTCTGTACTGAGTTTTAAAGGCAGACTGAATGTGTAATAGATATATCATAAGAAGTACGTTTTCACAAGCCTACATGCTGCTTTCTACTGTTTACTAATCTGATTTTCAGCCTCCTTATGACATCTAATGTGACACATTCAAACAAAAACAAAAAAACACATACACAGAAAGGCATACTCATCTGCTGCAGATCCATGTACACAGCTTTGATCTACTGTTTGTAGTCTATTTTTAGCAGGTTTTCCCATATTTAAAAAAAACCTGTGTACACGCACTAATTTTGGTGGAAAAGGGGTATGAGTTAGAGTAGACTGCAGTAAGTCTGAGGCAGACACTGAGTATTTTACCTAACTGCTGATAACTTTTCTGTAATCAGTTTTTTTGTTTGGTTTTGTTGTCTTTGTTTGTCTGTGCATGCAAAAATCATTTCCTGGTTACAGAAATGTTACAGGAAATACATAATTTATTACATCATAAACAATGGGTTTTACTTTCAGTCTGACCATGGCTATGACCATGCACCTGATGTCCAGAGCCATGGAAATAAAACTCATGTTGTAATAAACCATAGTTTCCTTAAAGTCCATGCTAGTTGAATTATTCTGTAACTGGTGTAATGTGGTATTTTAACACTTTATCCAGGTTTCTCATCAAAGTCGAACCTTTGACTCATATCATTTTTCATTTTTATTTTGAAAATCCAGCCAGTACCAAAGCAACCATTGTAAGCTTCTGTTACCTGGTTGGTGCATCAACTGAAGAAGCTAAGAGCTGAAAGACATTGCTAGAAAAGCTGGAAGCTAAACTGTAATACTGTTAAAGCTTGATATAAATAGTCTAAAGGGTCCGAAAGAAGACGGGCTTTGCATTAAACCTTGGAAGGGCAGTTTAATTTTGGCATCACTGAGCAAAAGTCCCATTATAAACTGAGCTTATTGTAATTCAAGTGGTCTGAGAGAACACTAGACTTCTGCAACTCAATTTGACTGTTTTCAGGCTTAAGGAAATCTAGCTCATGACAGGAGACTTGTCACCGTCAGTCATGTTAATGACTGCTTGTGAACTGCAGTCAAACTAGGCAGCATTAATCATATATGAGTCAAGATTTACTGCATTGCTTAATTCTTGCATCAAATGATTTCAGAAAAATATTTTAGTGGACTGTTTATCAGCTGAGTTTAAAAAGTTAAGTTTTCTCAAATTGCAACGTCTTTGACCAGAGCCACCACTGTGAGGTCCTGTTACCTGGTTGGTGCATTACCCAAAGTAGCTAAGAGCTGAAAGACATTGCTAGAAAAGCTTGAGGCTGAGGTAAATAGTTCATAAGGGCTTTAACAAAAAATGCTTTGTTATAAAATCACTGCCATTGTAAGAAATTATGAAAAAAAACACAATAGGTCAAAAGTAGTGGGGAAAAAAGCAGAGTCATAGCAGAAATGTCTTAAGGGGCTGACCAGTTTGAGGTATGAATGGTTTCTGTTCCTGAAAGTATGCAGATGTCAGAAATTCAAAGTGGGATAGATAAAAGGTGTGTGTGTGTGTGTGTGTGTGTGTGTGTGTGTGTGTGTGTGTGTGTGTGTGTGTGTGTGTGTGTGTGTGTGCGTGTGTGTGTGTGAGAGAGAGAGAGAGAGAGAGAGGTGAATATTTTTAAAAAGGGTGGAAGTTAAAGAAAAGTTGAATTAATCAAATATCCTTTGGTGTGTGTGTGTGTGTGTGTGTGTGTGTGTGTGTGATTAGAGAATTAAAATGTATATTACTCACATACAGAACAGCTTGCAGTCAAAAAAGAGAACAAAGGGACAGAGGCAACTCGGGAAAATTAAAAAAGCAACAATCAGTTTTCTGATAATAGCATCAAACTATTTATATTTTATTAATTGTATTGAATATATTTGATATTTAAACCTCAATAAGTTTAAAATCTAGACAAAATATTCAAAAGGACACAGGTGAACGAAATCAGAAAGTATTGAGACACAAACTTTATTACTGGCTGGTTAGTAACATTTCACCCTTTCTCCACCCTCAGGCCGCCCTCCTGGCACCACTGGATGAAGACATGGGGCATGACAGAAAGCCAACTGGTGGAAGCAATAAAGTGCCTGACTTCCCTCCTCCTGCAGGCAGGGAAATTGTGTTGCGTACATGTGTTCCTCGGCCAGCACCGTATTCCAAAGCTCTGCCTCAGCGGCTATTCTGTGTGTTGATGAGAGAGGAGTTCAGGCTGGCAGGGGCCTTTTCTTCAGACACCAATTTCTTTTAAGACCAAACACCTATCACACAATATTTGGTATTGAAACATGTTCCCTTTGCTGATGATGATTCACACCTTGAAGCCAGAACTGGAAGAGCAGTGAAAGACGAAGGGTGGCACATTAAATTAATGTTTCTTTGTTGGTCCTCTGTTGATTCATGAGTTTGTTTGTGGGTACAAATGCTTGTTCAGTGAATGTTTTTATTCAGGCATAACATATCTGTGTAGGTTATGTATCTCCAGCCAACATACTAATGAGCATAGCTATCTGAAATTAGAAAGAAATCACTTCATATAACTTAAGTTGGCCCTTATGGCATTGTATCACACAGGCAGGGGGCACATTAAGATTTCTTGTACTACAAACTGCTGTAATTTCATTGTACACAATGGCAAATATCTTTGAGTTTTGATATAGAAGCAATTTAAAATGAAGTGTTAACCAAATTTCATCTGTATATGAGTTGGCAGCTTATAACTGAGCTAAAAGATGCAAGTGCTGTAGTTGCAAGTGAGGGGGGCGAGATAAAAAACTTTTCATCCTCACATGGGTGATGCACTGCACCCTCATTGATATCACACATTCAGACACATTTTTTCCTCTCAGCTCTGGCCTTGCTAAAACACTGTAACCACTGTTCTTCACGTAAGATGTTGCTCTGTTGTTGTAGTGTGACTGGACAAAAGAAACTTCCAAAATGACATTGTTTTGCAATCTCCTTATAACTGACCACATTCTAAGTGAAAGCATAACTTTATACCATTATTGTCTCCTTGTGTTGTTGTGCACAGAAAGGGTTTATTGATCCTGCTTGTTAATGTGCCTCTTGCAGTTCGGCACTAGGCTTAAAAAGTTGCTGATAGCTAACAGGAGGGTTCTGGACAGGAATGCTTGTTGAAAATACATAAGTGCAATTAGACAGCAGTAGATCCTGCTCTGAAGTACAATTACATACTTAATGTTAGAAAAATATAGCTTTACTTATCACAGTAGAAGATAGTGTGATCATTCTTAAGTTTGCTCTGATTTAAATGAAAAATAGTTTTATCATGTGAACCAATAGTAAATGCTTTGTTGGTGTTGGTACATGCTTTGTGGGTGTAATACTGATGTACATTAACAACAAGTGATTGATTAACAAGTGATGTGTCAAGTCGTCTGTGTTCATGTGCAATATGTTTACAGTAAATTTTGGTCCAAAAAGTTTTGTGATCTAAAAACAAACACTTCTCTTGCAATATTCAGTAACTCTGGCCATGGACATCATCAGTACTTGACAGTGTTATCAATAAGGAATTAAAGCTGCAAGCTGCAAGCAGCATTGAACGGGCCCTCGCACCTTCACGCAACTCGAGGGCGCTGGCAGGACGCCGGCTCACGCCGCCGTTCATCACTGTCGAAGGCAGACCCCTCACGCAGGACTTACACGTCATATCCCTCAAATCATAGAACACGTGTAATTTTGCCAGTAGGTGGCGCCATACTAATAACCAAGTATTGGCATATAGATGTGTGCAGGGCAGGACTGTCAGCAATCCTGTGAAGTTTGGGGAAGATTGGAACATGTATGGTGAAGTTGCGAACCAGTTACAAGCAAATTCAAAATGGCGGACTTCCTGTTGGTTTTGGCACATGGCTGCAAGAGGCTTTTTTATACGTCTTTCAGTGATGCATGTGCGTACCAAGTTTCATAGATGTAGGTCAAACCAGCTTCGGGGGCTGCTTCGTAGAAAATTTGTAGGGGGCGCTGTTGAGCCATGTTGGCACATCAGAGCCAAAAAATCACATCAGACAACCCACATCGGATCCTTTCATGTGTGTGTCAAGTTTCATGACTTTACAAGCATCCCTTACCCCTCAAAAACAACTTCGTCTTTTATGGCGAATAAGGCGTCGCCACGGTGACCAAACATCACTAAGCTTTACAGCTGGCGTCAGGAGTGACTCCACATCATGCTCACCAAATTTCGTGCAAATATATGAATTTTCATGTCACTTGATTTTTCTCTGATTATAGCGCCCCCTATTTGCCAACTTCTGCCAAATTTAGCACAGAGTGTCTGGATGATGTCTGAAAGAAGTGAATTGAGTTTGACATGGATAGCTTTTACTTTGACAAAAATATGCAATATGCAGTGTTTTTTAGCTAGCAGAAAAAAAATGTTTATTTTTAGCTAGCGCAGTTTTTGTAGTAGCAAAATTCTTTTGATAACTTCTGGTCAGGCAAGTCTGGAGATTGTATGTGCAAAGTTTCGTGAAGATGGACCTTAAACGCTAGGAGGAGTTCGAAAAAGTAGGTTTTTGATGTATAGTGACTTACAAAGAGAAATGTGCAGTGGGAGTGGGCGTGGCCTATGTCAGAAGATGCGACGCTATTTAGGGAATACGTGGATATGAAGTTTATGAAGATGTGATTTAAAATGTGGAAGTTACTGGCCAAAATGCGTTTGCAGCTGTTATAGCGCCACCTAGTGTAGTAGACACACAATTGTTTCTATGGGTGGTCTGTATGCTGTTCTATATATAGCCTGTCAATTTCATAGCCCTCAGCATAATACTTGAGCTGAAATAAATGTTTGTTGTTTATCTTGTAATAAGCCACGCCCACTTTGACCAGTCGTGATGAACCTCAAGACATGGCCTCAGGAGTGGCCCAGCATCATACCCACCAAATTTCGTAAAACTCGGTGAAGCCATTTACATGATATTAATTTTCCATATTTGCAGCGCCCCCTAGTGGCCAACATTAGCCACATTTGGCTCACATGCTCACAGGCACAGGTCAAGCAAGGATCTGAGATTTGGTGTTGTTAGCATGTATTTTGACCGAGATATACCACAGTTCGCCTTTTTGTAGCTAGCCAGAAAAATTTGTTCGTTAATAATTTGCGCATATTTTGACCAATCAAAATTCCTGTGATAACTTTAGATCAGGTCCAGTCAAAGACTGTACCTGCCAAGTTTCACGCTGAACGGACAAAACCCTAAGGAGGAGTTCGAAAAAGTACGTTTTCCAGGTTTTGCGCATTTGCAAAAAAAATTTTAGGCGGAAATGGGCGTGGCCCCTTCCAGGTGATTCAGCGCTATTCAGGGAATGTGGTGATATGAGGTTTTTGAATGTGCGACACATGATCTGGGAGTTATAGCCCAAAATACATTGAAAATGAGTAGGGGGCGCTACTGAGCCATTTTTTTTCACGTTGTCATGAAACCCCTACCATATGTAAATTTTCACCACTTCTGACGAGTCTGTGAAGTTTCATGAGTTTTCGAGTATGTTACGGCCCCCAAAAAGGCAGTTGATTTCGGATAAGAAGAAGAAGACTAATAACTAGGGGGCGTTATGACTATCACAGAATTTTGTCATGTAGACGTGTTCAGTGTGGGACTATTATGAATCATGTGAAGTTTGGTGAAGATTGGACAATGTGTCCCAAAATTATAGCAATTTCGTGTTTCATGGCGAGACATCAAACTTCGCCGCCACCTGACGGCCAAACCGTTTAACTGTGGAAAAATCATTTAATAACTTTTGATCACAACCTTGTCTAGATGGCACACAGTGATTTTGAAGTCATTCTGATTAATCCTGTAGGAGGAGTTCGTTAAAATACAACATGTGGAAAACGCCAAAAATAGCACCAAAATTCAAAATGGCCGACTTCCTGTTGGGTATGGCCAGTGGGTCCAAGAGACTTTTTTGTGCGTCTCGGTGTGATACATGCGTGTACCAATTTTCGTGCATGTCGGTGACACGTGCGGCAGGGGCTGATGTTTAAAGGGCGTGGTCAAGTCATTTGGCCACGCCCATCAACGAAACTCATATCACATGTTCAAGCCTGGACTGTTAACACACATGTGAAGTTTCAGGCAGATATGACCAAGGACACAGAAGTTAATGTCATTAAAGCCATTTTCAACGCGTTTTGGCGAATTTTCGACTTCGCCGCCCTCTGGGCGGAACACCGTTTGACGCCTAGTCACAATCTTCATACTGTAGCATTACCAACGTCTTGAGGTCTGTCTGACCAAATTTGAGTTGCATATGGTGAACGTGGTCAGAGCTGCACGTCAAAGTCTAAAAACATCGCTTTTCCTGTCGCCAGCAGGGGGCGCTAGGGTAATTACAAAATTTCTGCATGTAGACGTGTTCAGGGCGGGAATATTATGAATCATGTGAAGTTTGGTGCAGATCGGACGATTAATGCCAAAGTTATAGCAATTTCGTTTTTCATGGCGAGACAAACTTCAAACTTCAAACTTCGCCGCCCAAAAGCCGATTCCGTGTTCGACGGGTAGCGGATCTTTGAATAACTTTTGATCACAAACTTATCTAGTTGGTACATGGCGATTTTGAAGCCGTTTTGATTAATCGTGTAGGAGGAGTTCGTCAAACTATGACACGTGGTAAAACGCCAAAAATGGCCGCTAAATTCAAAATAGCCAACTTCCTGTTGGGCGTGGCCTATGGCTCCAAGAGACTTTTTTGTGCGGCTCGGCATGATCTACATGTGTACCGATTTTCGTGCAGATCCGTGAAAATTGATGAGGAGGGCGCTGTTTATAAGGAGATTGCTCTTTAATGGGCGTGGCCTAGCCATTTTGACCCGTCCATTGCCGCGAACCCTAAAATACGTAAATTTACACCGCGACTGATGCGACCGCCAAATTTCAGGAGTGCGAAAGGCTGAATTTTTGTGTTGTGACAAGTAACGCCCACTTTGACCCAACATCACAAAAATTTGACTCTGGCCTCAGGAGTGACACCACAACAACCTCACCAAATTTCAGGCGAATCTGATCAATTTTCATGTCACTTCATGTTTCTGTGTTTGTAGCGCCCCCTATTGGCCAATTTCCACCAAATTTGGCACAGACCCTCTGGCTGACCTCGGAAACTAGTGACTTGAGTTTGACGTTGATAGCTTTTACTTTGACAAAAATATTCAAAGGTATGTGTTTTTTACCTAGCCAAAAAAAATTGTTTATTTGTAACTACCGCATTTTTTGGAGCAGCAAAATTCTTTTGATAACTTTTCATCAGGCAAGCCTGGAGATTGTATGTGCAGAGCTTCGTGCAGATGGAGCTTAAACGCTAAGAGGAGTTCGAAAAAGTAGGTTTTTGATGTGTAGTGACTTACAAAAAGAAATATGCTGTGGGAGTGGGCGTGGCCTATGTCAGAAGATGCGAAACTATTTAGGGAACACGTGGATATAAACTTTATGAAGATGTGATTTAAAATGTGGAAGTTACAGGCCAAAATGCGTTTGCGTCCGTTAGAGCGCCACCTAGTGGAGCAGACACACAATTTTTGCTATGGGTGGCCGGTATGCTGTTATATATATACCCTGTGAATTTCACAGCCCTCAGCATAATACTTGAGCTGAAATAAATGTTTGCTGTTTATCTCGTAATAAGCCACGCCCACTTTCACCTGTCGTGATTAACTTCAAGATATGGCCTCAGGAGTGACGCAGCATCATACCCACCAAATTTCGTAAAAATAGGTGCAGCCATTGAAGAGATATAAATGTCTCAGCTTTGCAGCGCCCCCTAGTGGCCAACATTAGCCAAATTTGGCTCACGCCCTCACAGTCACATGTCAATCAAGGATCTCAGATTTGGTGTTGTTAGCATTTATTTTGACAGAGATATGCAGCAGTTCGCCTTTTTATAGCTAGCTAGAAAATTTTATTCGTTAATAACTTGTGCATATTTCAACCAAACAAAATTCTTTTGATAACTTTAGATCAGGTCCAGAGGAAGACTTTACGTGCCAAGTTTCACGCTGATCGGGCAAAACCCCAAGGAGGAGTTCGAAAAAGTTGGTTTTCCAGTTTTCGCGATTTTGCCAAAAAAAATTAGGGTGGAAATGGGCGAGGCCCAGGCCATGTGATTCAGTTCTTTTCAGGGAATCTGGGGATATGAGGTTTTTGAATGTGCGACGTCCGGTGTGGGAGTTATAGCCCAAAACGCATTGACCTTGGTTATAGCGCCCCCTGCTGGCTGACATATGTCATTTTTTGCGCCTGAGGTACGTGCAGGGGTCTGGACCAACCCTCCAAATTGCACCACCCTCCCTTGCACGGTTTAGCCTGCAGCACTACTTTTACTGGGAGAAGAATAAAAATAGAGAATAATAATAATAATAATAAAAATCCAAACAAAAACAATAGGGTTCCCAGCACCGCTGGTCCTGGGAAACGCGTATGCTTTGCATTCGCGTTCCCCAGGCCCCGCGGGCTTGGCCCCCTAATTAAAGCTGCAAGCAGCGTTGAACGGGCCCTCGCACCCCACGCAACTCGGGGCCTGGCGCGGCCGCCACCGTGTCGCCAGAGGTCGACCGGCAGACGAGTCGCTGAATGTTCGCCTCCTTCGGACAGTGTAGGAACCAATGCGTTGCGACTTCTCGTCTCCACTGGGTGGCGCTATGACTCTGACTCCTGAGCGTCATGTGGGTGTGTTCATGCCAGGACTATTATCATACATGTGAAGTTTGGAGCAGATTCGACCATTAGATCCCATGTTATAGCAATATCGTGTTTCATGGTGAGACATCAAGTGTCGACGCCATGTCACAGCCACACCGTTCCATGCTGAGCAATTCTCTTAATATGTTTTGATCACACACTTGTGTAGATGGTACACACCAGTTTTGGAGTTAATTGATTCATTTCTGGAGGAGGAGATCATTAAAATACAACACGTGGAAAACGCCAAAAATGACTGTAAATTTCAAAATGGCCGACTTCCTGTCGGGTGTGGCCTATATGTGCAAGAGGCTTTTTTGTGCGTCTGGACACGATACATGTGCATACTGATTTTCGTGCATGTCGGTGAAAGTTGTTATGGGAGACGCTGCACTTTAAGGGGCGTGGCCAAGCCATACGGCCACGCTTATTGATGAAAGTCATACTATACATTCAGGTCTGGACTGTTAACAAACATGTGAAGTTTGGTGAAGAATGGACAATGTATGCCAAAGTTATACTAATTTCGTGTTTTATGGCGAGACATCAAACTTCGCCGCCACCTGACAGCCAAAGCGTTTAACATAGGGAAAATCGTATGATAACTTTTGATCATCAAGTGGTCTAGTTGATGCACGCCAAATTTGAAGCCGATCCGATGAATCATGTAGGAGGAGATAGAAAAAGTATGAGGAGTGCAAATCGCCCAATCTGGCGTCAAATTCAAAATGGCTGACTTCCTGTTGGGTGTAGCCAATGGGTCCAAGAGGGTTTTTTGTGCGTCTGGATGTGATACATATGTGTACCAATTTTCATGCATGTCGGTGAAACGTGCCGCAGGGGCTGATGTTTAAAGGGTGTGGCCAAGCCATTTGGCCACGCCCATCAACGAAATTCACATGACATTGTCAGGGCTGGACTCTTAAAACACATGTGAAGTTTCAGGCAGATATGCCCAAGGACACTGAAGTTAAGGCCACTTTCCTACGTTTTGGCGAAGCATCGACTTCGGCGCCCTCTGGGCGCAACGCCGTTTGACGATACGTCACAATCTTCATCATGTAGCATTAACAACGTGTTGAGGCTTTTCTGACCAAATTTGAGTTGGATATGCTGAACGTGCTCAGAGCTGCACCTCAAAGTGTAAAAAATCACTTTTCCTGTCGCCAGCAGGGGGCGCTTTGAGAACAGGGGACTTTTTTGATGTAGACGTGTTCAGGGCGGGACTACGATCATACCCAGCAAGTTTTGTGCCGATTGGACCTTTCACGCCCAAGTAATAGCAATTCTGGGTTTTTGGGGTTTTTTTTTTGAGACATCAAACTTCGCCGCCACCTGACGGCCAAACCGTTTAACGAGGGAAAGATCTTTTAATAACTTTTGATCATCATGTGGTCTAGTTGCAGCACGGCAAATTTGAAGCCGATCCAATGAACCGTCTAGGAGGAGATAGCTCTGAGAGAATTCTTGGAAATCGCCAAAATCGGTAAAAAAATGAATATTCAAATCAAAATAGCCGGCTTCCTGTTGGTTTTAGAAAAAAGTCCAACTGCGCATTTTCGTGCGTCTTGGGATGATACACGACCTCCCCGAATTTCGTGGAATTTGGTCAAACGGGCTGCCGGTGGGAGCCGATTGAAATTTTCTAGGGGGCGCCATTTCGCCATTTTGCAATGGGCATCGTTTAAATTTTGCGTACACATAAATGTCCCCTAGACGAATGTGCACGTCAAATTTGGTGAGTTTTTGAATATGTTAAAGCCCCCAAAAATGCGATCAAGCGAAAAAAAAAAAAAATAATAATAATAATTAAAGCTGCAAGCAGCGTTGAACGGGCCCTCGCACCCCACGCAACTCGGGGCCTGGCGCGGCCGCCACCGTGTCGCCAGAGGTCGACCGGCAGACGAGGCGCTGAATGTTCGCCTCCTTCGGACAGTGTAGGAACCAATGCGTTGCGACTTCCCGTCTCCACTGGGTGGCGCTATGACTCTGACTCCTGAGCGTCATGTGGGTGTGTTCATGCCAGGACTATTATCATACATGTGAAGTTTGGAGCAGATTCGACCATTAGATCCCATGTTATAGCAATATCGTGTTTCATGGTGAGACATCAAGTGTCGACGCCATGTCACAGCCACACCGTTCCATGCTGAGCAATTCTCTTAATATGTTTTGATCATACACTTGTGTAGATGGTACACACCAGTTTTGGAGTTAATTAATACATTTCTGGAGGAGGAGATCATTAAAATACAACACGTGGAAAACGCCAAAAATGACTGTACATTTCAAAATGGCCGACTTCCTGTTTGGTGTGGCCTATATGTGCAAGAGGCTTTTTTGTGCATCTGGACACGATACATGTGCATACTGATTTTCGTGCACGTCGGTGAAAGTTGTTATGGGGGACGCAGCACTTTAAGGGGCGTGGCCAAGCCATACGGCCACGCTTATTGATGAAACTCATACTATACATTCAGGTCTGGACTGTTAACAAACATGTGAAGTTTGGTGAAGAATGGACAATGTATGCCAAAGTTATACTAATTTCGTGTTTTATGGCGAGACATCAAACTTCGCCGCCACCTGACAGCCAAACCGTTTAACTGTGGAAAAATCTTTTAATAACTTTTGATCACAACCTTGTCTAGATCACACACAGTGATTTTGACGTCATTCTGATTAATCCTGTAGGAGGAGTTCGTTAAAATACAACATGTGGAAAACGCCAAAAATGACTGTAAATTTCAAAATGGCCGACTTCCTGTTGGGTGTGGCTTATTCGTGCAAGAGGCTTTTTTGTGCGTGTGGATGTTATACATGTGTCTACCAAGTTTCGTGCATATCAGTGAGACGTGCTATGGTGGTTATTTGTGTGAATGGGCGTGGCCAATCCATTTAGCCACGCCTATTAACGAAATTCATAACATATGTTCTGGGTTGGACTGTCAATATACCTGTGAAGTTTCACACAGATCTGACCAAGTACAGTGAAGTTATTGCCACTTCCTGTTTCATGGCGAGACGTCAAAATTCAACCTCCCACAACTGGCGTGCCCTTTAGATTCTGCGAGACCTTTTAATAACTTTTGATCAGGAAGTGTTCTAGATGGTAATCGGTAATTTTGAAGCCGTTCTGATGAATTCTGTAGGAGGAGTTCGTTAAAATACGATGCGTGCGCGACACCAAAAATGACCATGACATTCAAAATGGCCGACTTCCTGTTGAATTTAGCCTAGAGGTCCAAGAGACTTTTTTGTTTGTCTGGGGGTGATGGAGATGTGTACCAATTTTTGTGCATATCGGTGAGACGTCCTATGGAAGTAATTCATATGAATGGGCGTGGCCAAGCCATATGGCCACGCCCATTGACGAAATTCATATCACATATTCAGAGCTGGACTGTTATCATATGTGTGAAGTTTTGGAAAGATATGTCCACGTAGAGTCAAGTTACAGCAACTTTTGTCATCATGGCGAAACATCAAAGTTCGCCGCCACGGCATGGCTACGCCCTTTGACGAAAACTCACAGTTTTCCTTAGAAAGCATCATCCAGGCCTTTTGGATAATTTCCCCAAGTTTGAGGTTGATGTGGTCAACTTTGGAGGAGTTATGCTTCAAAGTGTAAAACATGGCATTTTCTACTACCAGTAGGGGGCGCTATATTAATCACAAATTATTGACATGTAGATCTCTTCAGAGCAGGACTGTCATCAATCCTGTGAAGTTTGGGGAAGATTGGACAATGTATGCTGGAGTTATAAACTACTTCCTGTGTTATAATACTACTTCCTGTTTGTAGCGAAGTTTGAGGTCCCACAACGGCCACACGGTGTGACGAAAACTCAAGCTTTTGATAACTTTTTGTCTTCAACTTATGTAGGTGGGACAGACCAAGTTTGAAGTCGATCGGACAAAATCTCTAGGAGGAGATCGTTCATTTACGACCCCTGCAAATGGCCAAAAATGCATAAAAATTGCACATTCAATTCAAAATGGCCGACTTCCTGTTGGGTTTAGGGCATGGGCCCAAGAGGCTTTTTTGTGCGTCCCGGGATGATACATATGTGTACCAAATTTCATACGCCTAGGGCAAAGTTAAAGCAGGGGGCTTCGATTTTGAAAACTGTTAGGGGGCGCCATTGAGCCATTTTGCCACGCCCCTTTGTAACGACCATAAAATATCGAAATTTTCACCAGACGTGACGAGTGTGCAAATTTTCCTGACTTTTTGGGCATGTTCAGGCCCTCAAAAATGCGATCAAAGGTTTAAAAGAAAAATAATAAGAATAATTTTTATGATTTCAATAGGGCTCTCGCACGGTTCGTGCTCGGGCCCTAATTAAAGCTGCAAGCAGCATTGAACGGGCCCTCGCACCCCACGCAACTCGGGGCCTGGCGCGGCCGCCACCGTCTCGCCAGAGGTCGACCGGCAGACGAGGCGCTGAATGTTCGCCTCCTTCGGACAGCGTAGGAACCAATGCGTTGCGTCTTCCCGTCTCCACTGGGTGGCGCTATGACTCTGACTCCTGAGCGTCATGTGGGTGTGTTCATGCCAGGACTATTATCATACATGTGAAGTTTGGAGCAGATTCGACCATTAGATCCCATGTTATAGCAATATCGTGTTTCATGGTGAGACATCAAGTGTCGACGCCATGTCACAGCCACACCGTTCCATGTTGAGCAATTCTCTCAATATCTTTTGATCACACACTGGTGTAGATGGTACACACCAGTTTTGGAGTTAATTGATTCATTTGTGGAGGAGGAGATCATTAAAATACAACACGTGGAAAACGGCAAAACTGACTGTAAATTTCAAAATGGCCGACTTCCTGTCGGGTGTGGCCTATCCGTGCAAGAGGCTTTTTTGTGCGTGTGGATGTTATACATGTGTCTACCAAGTTTCGTGCATATCAGTGAGACGTCCTATGGTGGTTATTTGTGTGAATGGGCGTGGCCAATCCATTTAGCCACGCCTATTAACGAAATTCATAACATATGTTCTGGGTTGGACTGTCAATATACCTGTGAAGTTTCACACAGATCTGACCAAGTACAGTGAAGTTATTGCCACTTCCTGTTTCATGGCGAGACGTCAAAATTCAACCTCCCACAACTGGCGTGCCCTTTAGATTCTGCGAGACCTTTTAATAACTTTTGATCAGGAAGTGTTCTAGATGGTAATCGGTAATTTTGAAGCCGTTCTGATGAATTCTGTAGGAGGAGTTCGTTAAAATACGATGCGTGCGCGACACCAAAAATGACCATGACATTCAAAATGGCCGACTTCCTCTTGAATTTAGCCTAGAGGTCCAAGAGACTTTTTTGTTTGTCTGGGGGTGATGGAGATGTGTACCAATTTTTGTGCATATCGGTGAGATGTCCTATGGAAGTAATTCATATGAATGAGCGTGGCCAAGCCATATGGCCACGCCCACTGACGAAATTCATATCACATATTCAGGGCTGGACTGTTGACACACATATGAAGTTTCAGGTGGATATCATCAAAAACACCAAAGTTAAGGCCATTTTTATGCATTTTGGCGAAGGGTCGACTTCGCCGCCCTCCGGATGGAACGCCGTTTGACGACAGTCAAAATTCTTCATCATGGAGCATTACCAACATGTTGAGGCCTTTCTGACCAAATTTGAGCTGGATTTGCTGAACGTGCTCAGAGCTGGACCTCAAAGTCTAAAACATCGCTTTTTCTGTCACCAGCAGGGGGCGCTATGCAAATTTCAATATTTCTGCATGTAGACGTCTTCAGAGCAGGACTGTCATCAATCCTGTGAAGTTTGGGGAAGATTGGACCATGTATGCTGGAGTTATAAACTACTTCCTGCGTAATAATACTACTTCCTGTTTATAGCGAAGTTTGAGGCCCCGGCACGGTCACACGGTGTATCGAAAAGTCAATTTTTTTGATAACTTTTGGTCTTCAATTTATGTAGGTGGGACAGACCAAGTTTGAAGTCGATCGGACAAAATCTCTAGGAGGAGATCGTCCATTTACGACCCCTGCAAATGGCCAAAAATGCATAAAAATTGCACATTCAATTCAAAATGGCCGACTTCCTGTTGGGTTTAGGGTGTCGCTCCAAGAGGCTTTTTTGTGCGTCCCGGGATGATACATATGTGTACCAAATTTCATACGCCTAGGGAAAAGTTAAAGCAGGGGGCTTCGATTTTGAAAACTGTTAGGGGGCGCCATTGAGCCATTTTGCCACGCCCCTTTGTAACGACCATAAAATATCGAAATTTTCACCAGACGTGACGAGTGTGTAAATTTTCCTGACTTTTTGGGCATGTTCAGGCCCTCAAAAATGCGATCAAAGGTTTAAAAGAAAAATAATAAGAATAATTTTTATGATTTCAATAGGGCTCTCGCACGGTTCGTGCTCGGGCCCTAATTAAAGCTGCAAGCAGCGTTGAGCGGGCCCTCGCACCCCACGCAACTCGGGGCCTGGCGCGGCCGCCACCGTGTCGCCAGAGGTCGACCGGCAGACGAGGCGCTGAATGTTCGCCTCCTTCGGACAGTGTAGGAACCAATGCGTTGCGTCTTCCCGTCTCCACTGGGTGGCGCTATGACTCTGACTCCTGAGCGTCATGTGGGTGTGTTCATGCCAGGACTATTATCATACATGTGAAGTTTGGAGCAGATTCGACCATTAGATCCCATGTTATAGCAATATCGTGTTTCATGGTGAGACATCAAGTGTCGACGCCATGTCACAGCCACACCGTTCCATGCTGAGCAATTCTCTTAATGTGTTTTGATCACACACTGGTGTAGATGGTACACACCAGTTTTGGAGTTAATTGATTCATTTCTGGAGGAGGAGATCATTAAAATACAACACGTGGAAAACGCCAAAAATGACTGTAAATTTCAAAATGGCCGACTTCCTGTCGGGTGTGGCCTATATGTGCAAGAGGCTTTTTTGTGCGTGTGGATGTTATACATGTGTCTACCAAGTTTCGTGCATATCAGTGAGACGTCCTATGGTGGTTATTTGTGTGAATGGGCGTGGCCAATCCATTTAGCCACGCCTATTAACGAAATTCATAACATATGTTCTGGGTTGGACTGTCAATATACCTGTGAAGTTTCACACAGATCTGACCAAGTACAGTGAAGTTATTGCCACTTCCTGTTTCATGGCGAGACGTCAAAATTCAACCTCCCACAACTGGCGTGCCCTTTAGATTCTGCGAGACCTTTTAATAACTTTTGATCAGGAAGTATTCTAGATGGTAATCGGTAATTTTGAAGCCGTTCTGATGAATTCTGTAGGAGGAGTTCGTTAAAATACGATGCGTGCGCGACACCAAAAATGACCATGACATTCAAAATGGCCGACTTCCTGTTGAATTTAGCCTAGAGGTCCAAGAGACTTTTTTGTTTGTCTGGGGGTGATGGAGATGTGTACCAATTTTTGTGCATATCGGTGAGACGTCCTATGGAAGTAATTCATATGAATGGGCGTGGCCAAGCCATATGGCCACGCCCATTGACGAAATTCATATCACATATTCAGGGCTGGACTGTTGACACACATATGAAGTTTCAGGTGGATATCATCAAAAACACCAAAGTTAAGGCCATTTTTATGCATTTTGGCGAAGGGTCGACTTCGCCGCCCTCCGGATGGAACGCCGTTTGACGACAGTCAAAATTCTTCATCATGGAGCATTACCAACATGTTAAGGCCTTTCTGACCAAATTTGAGTTGAATATGGTAAATGTGGTCAGAGCAGCACCTCAAAGTGTAAAACATGGTATTTCCTGTTGCCAGCAGGGGGCGCTATGACAATTACTGAATTTTTTGATGTAGATGTGTTCAGGGCGGGACTATTATCCATCATGTGAAGTTTGGTGCAGATAGGATCATCTACACCAAAGTTGTAGTAGTTGTAGTATAATTTCGTGTTTTTTGGTGAGATATCCAAATTGACCCTTCCGCAGCGACCGCGCCCTTCGACGTGACGAAGATCTTTTAATAATAAATTGATCCCACTGTAGTCGAGCACGCACAGGTAAATTTTTAAGTCAATCCGATAAAATCTGTAGGACGAGTTCGCTCAAGTACAACGTGTGGAAATGGCCAAAAATGACCTTATTTTGAAAAAACAATTCAAAATGGCCGACTTCCTGTTTGGTTTAGGGTGTCGCTCCAAGAGGCTTTTTTGTGCGTCCCGGGATGATACATATGTGTACCAAATTTCATACGCCTAGGGCAAAGTTAAAGCAGGGGGCTTCGATTTTGAAAACTGTTAGGGGGCGCCATTGAGCCATTTTGCCACGCCCCTTTGTAACGACCATAAAATATCGAAATTTTCACCAGACGTGACGAGTGTGCAAATTTTCCTGACTTTTTGGGCATGTTCAGGCCCTCAAAAATGCGATCAAAGGTTTAAAAGAAAAATAATAAGAATAATTTTTATGATTTCAATAGGGCTCTCGCACGGTTCGTGCTCGGGCCCTAATAATAATCCTAAGGAAAACAATAGGGTCCTCGCACGGTTCGTGCTCGGGCCCTAATAATTAAAGCTGCAAGCAGCGTTGAACGGGCCCTCGCACCCCACGCAACTCGGGGCCTGGCGCGGCCGCCACCGTGTCACCAGAGGTCGACCGGCAGACGAGGCGCTGAATGTTCGCCTCCTTCGGACAGTGTAGGAACCAATGCGTTGCGACTTCCCGTCTCCACTGGGTGGCGCTATGACTCTGACTCCTGAGAGTCATGTGGGTGTGTTCATGCCAGGACTATTATCATACATGTGAAGTTTGGAGCAGATTCGACCATTAGATCCCATGTTATAGCAATATCGTGTTTCATGGTGAGACATCAAGTGTCGACGCCATGTCACAGCCACACCGTTCCATGCTGAGCAATTCTCTTAATATGTTTTGATCACACACTTGTGTAGATGGTACACACCAGTTTTGGAGTTAATTGATTCATTTCTGGAGGAGGAGATCATTAAAATACAACACGTGGAAAACGCCAAAAATGACTGCATATTTCAAAATGGCCGACTTCCTGTCGGGTGTGGCCTATATGTGCAAGAGGCTTTTTTGTGCGTCTGGACACGATACATGTGCATACTGATTTTCGTGCACGTCGGTGAAAGTTGTTATGGGGGACGCTGCACTTTAAGGGGCGTGGTCAAGCCATACGGCCACGCTTATTGATGAAACTCATACTATACATTCAGGTCTGGACTGTTAACAAACATGTGAAGTTTGGTGAAGAATGGACAATGTATGCCAAAGTTATACTAATTTCGTGTTTTATGGCGAGACATCAAACTTCGCCGCCACCTGACAGCCAAAGCGTTTAACATAGGGAAAATCGTATGATAACTTTTGATCATCAAGTGGTCTAGTTGATGCACGCCAAATTTGAAGCCGATCCGATGAATCATGTAGGAGGAGATAGAAAAAGTACGAGGAGTGCGAATCGCCCAATCTGGCGTCAAATTCAAAATGGCTGACTTCCTGTTGGGTGTAGCCAATGGGTCCAAGAGGCTTTTTTGTGCGTCTGGATGTGATACATATGTGTACCAATTTTCATGCATGTCGGTGAAACGTGCCGTAGGGGCTGATGTTTAAAGGGTGTGGCCAAGCCATTTGGCCACGCCCATCAACGAAATTCATATCATATGTTCAGGGCTGGACTGTTAACACACATGTGAAGTTTCAGGCAGATATGACCAAGGACACTGAAGTTAAGGCCACTTAACTGCGTTTTGGCGAAGCGTTGACTTCGCCGCCCTGTGGGCGGAACGCCGTTCGGCGATACGTCACAAATCTTCATCATGTAGCATTACCAACGTGTTGAGGCCTTTCTGACCAATTTTGAGTTGGATATACTGAACTTGCTGAGAGTAGCACCTCAAAGTCTAAAACATCGCTTTTCCTGTCGCCAGCAGGGGGCGCTTTGAGAACGGGGGAATTTTTTGATGTTGGCGTGATGAAGGCCGGACTACGATCATACCCAGCAAGTTTTGTGCCGATTGGACTTATCATGCCCAAGTAACAGCACTTTTTTTTGGGGTGGGGGGGTGTTGGCGAGACGTCAAACTTCGCCGCCACCTGACGGCCAAACCGTTTAACGTAGGGAAAATCGTATGATAACTTTTGATCATCAAGTGGTCTAGTTCCAGCACGCCAAATTTGAAGCCGATCCAATGAACCGTGTAGGAGGAGATAGCTCTGAGAGAATTCTTGGAAATCGCCAAAATCGGTAAAAAAATGAATATTCAAATCAAAATAGCCGGCTTCCTGTTGGTTTTAGAAAAAAGTCCAACTGCGCATTTTCGTGCGTCTTGGGATGATACACGACCTCCCCGAATTTCGTGGAATTTGGTCAAACGGGCTGCCAGTGGGAGCCGATTGAAATTTTCTAGGGGGCGCCATTTCGCCATTTTGCAACGGGCATCGTTTAAATTTTGCGTACACATAAATTTTCACCAAGACGAATGTGCATGCCAAATTTGGTGAGTTTTCGAATATGTTAAAGCCCCCAAAAATGCGTTTAAAGTCGCGGAAAAAAATAATAATAATAATAATTAAAGCTGCAAGCAGCGTTGAGCGGGCCCTCGCACCCCACGCAACTCGGGGCCTGGCGCGGCCGCCACCGTGTCGCCAGAGGTCGACCGGCAGACGAGGTGCTGAATGTTCGCCTCCTTCGGACAGTGTAGGAACCAATGCGTTGCGACTTCCCGTCTCCACTGGGTGGCGCTATGACTCTGACTCCTGAGCGTCATGTGGGTGTGTTCATGCCAGGACTATTATCATACATGTGAAGTTTGGAGCAGATTCGACCATTAGATCCCATGTTATAGCAATATCGCGTTTCATGGTGAGACATCAAGTGTCGACGCCATGTCACAGCCACACCGTTCCATGCTGAGCAATTCTCTTAATCTGTTTTGATCACACACTTGTGTAGATGGTACACACCAGTTTTGGAGTTAATTGATTCATTTCTGGAGGAGGAGATCATTAAAATACAACACGTGGAAAACGCCAAAAATGACTGTAAATTTCAAAATGGCCGACTTCCTGTCGGGTGTGGCCTATATGTGCAAGAGGCTTTTTTGTGCGTCTGGACACGATACATGTGCATACTGATTTTCGTGCACGTCGGTGAAAGTTGTTATGGGGGACGCTGCACTTTAAGGGGCGTGGCCAAGCCATACGGCCACGCTTATTGATGAAACTCATACTATACATTCAGGTCTGGACTGTTAACAAACATGTGAAGTTTGGTGAAGAATGGACAATGTATGCCAAAGTTATACTAATTTCGTGTTTTATGGCGAGACATCAAACTTCGCCGCCACCTGACGGCCAAACCGTTTCACGATGCAAAAATCTGCTTCTAAGTTTTGATTACACCTTTGTCTAGATGGCACACAATGATTTTGAAGTTGTTCTGATGCATCCTGTAGGTGGAGTTCATTAAAATATAACACGTGGAAAACGCCAAAAATGACCATTAAATTCAAAATGGCCGACTTCCTGTTGGGTTTGGCCAACGGGTCCAAGAGACTTTTTTGTGCGTCTGGATGTGATACATATGTGTACCAATTTTCATGCATGTCAGTGAAACGTGTGGGTGTGGCCAAGCCATTTGGCCACGCCCATCATATCACATGTTCAGGGCTGGACTGTTAACACACATGTAAAGTTTCAGGCAGATATGACCAAGGACACTGAAGTTAAGGCCACTTAACTGCGTTTTGGCGAACCGTTGACTTCGCCGCCCTGTGGGCGGAACGCCGTTCGGCGATACGTCACAAATCTTCATCATGTAGCATTACCAACGTGTTGAGGCCTTTCTGACCAATTTTGAGTTGGATATACTGAACGTGCTGAGAGTAGCACCTCAAAGTCTAAAACATCGCTTTTCCTGTCGCCAGCAGGGGGCACTTTGAGAAGGGGGGAATTTTTTGATGTTGGTGTGATGAAGGCCGGACTACGATCATACCCAGCAAGTTTTGTGCCGATCGGACTTATCATGCCCAAGAAATAGCACTTTTGTTTTTTGGGGTTTTTTTGGCAAGACGTCAAACTTCGCCGCCACCTGACAGCCAAACCGTTTAACATAGGGAAAATCGTATGATAACTTTTGATCATCAAGTGGTCTAGTTGATGCACGCCAAATTTGAAGCCGATCCGATGAATCATGTAGGAGGAGATAGAAAAAGTACGAGGAGTGCAAATCGCCCAATCTGGCGTCAAATTCAAAATGGCTGACTTCCTGTTGGGTGTAGCCAATGGGTCCAAGAGGCTTTTTTGTGCGTCTGGATGTGATACATATGTGTACCAATTTTCATGCATGTCGGTGAAACGTGCCGTAGGGGCTGATGTTTAAAGGGTGTGGCCAAGCCATTTGGCCACGCCCATCAACGAAATTCATATCACATGTTCAGGGCTGGACTGTTAACACACATGTGAAGTTTCAGGCAGATATGACCAAGGACACTGAAGTTAAGGCCACTTAACTGCGTTTTGGCGAACCGTTGACTTCGCCGCCCTGTGGGCGGAACGCCGTTCGGCGAAACTTCACAAATCTTCATCATGTAGCATTACCAACGTGTTGAGGCCTTTCTGACCAATTTTGAGTTGGATATACTGAACGTGCTGAGAGTAGCACCTCAAAGTCTAAAACATCGCTTTTCCTGTCGCCAGCAGGGGGCGCTTTGAGAACGGGGGAATTTTTTGATGTTGGCGTGATGAAGGCCGGACTACGATCATACCCAGCAAGTTTTGTGCCGATCGGACTTTTCATGCCCAAGTAATAGCACTTTTGTTTTTTGGGGGGTTTTTTTGGCGAGACGTCAAACTTCACCGCCACCTGACGGCCAAACCGTTTAACGTAGGGAAAATCGTATGATAACTTTTGATCATCAAGTGGTCTAGTTCCAGCACGCCAAATTTGATGCCGATCCAATGAACCGTCTAGGAGGAGATAGCTCTGAGAGATTTCTTGGAAATCGCCAAAATCGGTAAAAAAGTGAATATTCAAATCAAAATAGCCGGCTTCCTGTTGGTTTTAGAAAAAAGTCCAACTGCGCATTTTCGTGCGTCTTGGGATGATACACGACCTCCCCGAATTTCGTGGAATTTGGTCAAACGGGCTGCCGGTGGGAGCCGATTGAAATTTTCTAGGGGGCGCCATTTCGCCATTTTCCAACGGGCATCTTTTAAATTTTGCGTACACATAAATTTTCGCCAAGACGAATGTGCATGCCAAATTTGGTGAGTTTTTGAATATGTTAAAGCCCCCAAAAATGCGTTTAAAGTCGCGGAAAAAAAAAAAAATAATAATAATAATAATAATAATAATAATAATAATAATAATAATAATAATCCTAAGGAAAACAATAGGGTCCTCGCACGGTACGTGCTCGGGCCCTAATAATCCTTAGGAAAACAATAGGGTCCTCGCACGGTACGTGCTCGGGCCCTAATTAAAGCTGCAAGCAGCGTTGAACGGGCCCTCGCACCCCACGCAACTCGGGGCCTGGCGCGGCCGCCACCGTGTCGCCAGAGGTCGACCGGCAGACGAGGCGCTGAATGTTCGCCTCCTTCGGACAGTGTAGGAACCAATGCGTTGCGACTTCCCGTCTCCACTGGGTGGCGCTATGACTCTGACTCCTGAGCGTCATGTGGGTGTGTTCATGCCAGGACTATTATCATACATGTGAAGTTTGGAGCAGATTCGACCATTAGATCCCATGTTATAGCAATATCGTGTTTCATGGTGAGACATCAAGTGTCGACGCCATGTCACAGCCACACCGTTCCATGCTGAGCAATTCTCTGAATATGTTTTGATCACACACTTGTGTAGATGGTACACACCAGTTTTGGAGTTAATTGATTCATTTCTGGAGGAGGAGATCATTAAAATACAACACGTGGAAAACGCCAAAAATGACTGTAAATTTCAAAATGGCCGACTTCCTGTCGGGTGTGGTATATGTGCAAGAGGCTTTTTTGTGCGTCTGGACACGATACATGTGCATACTGATTTTCGTGCACGTCGATGAAAGTTGTTATGGGGGACGCTGCACTTTAAGGGGCGTGGTCAAGCCATACTGCCACGCTTATTGATGAAACTCATACTATACATTCAGGTCTGGACAGTTAACAAACATGTGAAGTTTGGTGAAGAATGGACAATGTATGCCAAAGTTATACTAATTTCGTGTTTTATGGCGAGACATCAAACTTCGCCACCACCTGACGGCCAAACCGTTTCACGATGCAAAAATCTGCTTATAAGTTTTGATTACACCTTTGTCTAGATGGCACACAATGACTTTGAAGTTGTTCTGATGCATCCTGTAGGTGGAGTTCATTAAAATACAACACGTGGAAAACGCCAAAAATGACCATTAAATTCAAAATGGAGGACTTCCTGTTGGGTGTGGCCTATCCGTGCAAGAGGCTTTTTTGTGCGTGTGGATGTTATACATGTGTCTACCAAGTTTCGTGCATATCAGTGAGACGTCCTATGGTGGTTATTTGTGTGAATGGGCGTGGCCAATCCATTTAGCCACGCCTATTAACGAAATTCATAACATATGTTCTGGGTTGGACTGTCAATATACCTGTGAAGTTTCACACAGATCTGACCAAGTACAGTGAAGTTATTGCCACTTCCTGTTTCATGGCGAGACGTCAAAATTCAACCTCCCACAACTGGCGTGCCCTTTAGATTCTGCGAGACCTTTTAATAACTTTTGATCAGGAAGTGTTCTAGATGGTAATCGGTAATTTTGAAGCCGTTCTGATGAATTCTGTAGGAGGAGTTCGTTAAAATACGATGCGTGCGCGACACCAAAAATGACCATGACATTCAAAATGGCCGACTTCCTGTTGAATTTAGCCTAGAGGTCCAAGAGACTTTTTTGTTTGTCTGGGGGTGATGGAGATGTGTACCAATTTTTGTGCATATCGGTGAGACGTCCTATGGAAGTAATTCATATGAATGGGCGTGGCCAAGCCATATGGCCACGCCCATTGACGAAATTCATATCACATATTCAGGGTTGGACTGTTGACACACATATGAAGTTTCAGGTGGATATCATCAAAAACACCAAAGTTAAGGCCATTTTTATGCATTTTGGCGAAGGGTCGACTTCGCCGCCCTCCGGATGGAACGCCGTTTGACGACAGTCAAAATTCTTCATCATGGAGCATTACCAACATGTTGAGGCCTTTCTGGCCAAATTTGAGCTGGATTTGCTGAACGTGCTCAGAGCTGGACCTCAAAGTCTAAAACATCGCTTTTTCTGTCACCAGCAGGGGGCGCTATGACAATTACTGAATTTTTTGATGTAGACGTGTTCAGGGCGGGACTATTATCCATCATGTGAAGTTTGGTGCAGATAGGATCATCTACACCAAAGTTGTAGTAGTTGTAGTATAATTTCGTGTTTTTTGGCGAGATATCCAAATTGACCCTTCCGCAGCGACCGCGCCCTTCGACGTGACGAAGATCTTTTAATAATAAATTGATCCCACTGTAGTCGAGCACGCACAGGTAAATTTTTAAGTCAATCCGATAAAATCTGTAGGAGGAGTTCGCTCAAGTACAACGTGTGGAAATGGCCAAAAATGACCTTATTTTGAAAAAACAATTCAAAATGGCCGACTTCCTGTTTGGTTTAGGGTGTCGCTCCAAGAGGCTTTTTTGTGCGTCCCGGGATGATACATATGTGTACCAAATTTCATACGCCTAGGGCAAAGTTAAAGCAGGGGGCTTCGATTTTGAAAACTGTTAGGGGGCGCCATTGAGCCATTTTGCCACGCCCCTTTGTAACGACCATAAAATATCGAAATTTTCACCAGACGTGACGAGTGTGCAAATTTTCCTGACTTTTTGGGCATGTTCAGGCCCTCAAAAATGCGATCAAAGGTTTAAAAGAAAAATAATAAGAATAATTTTTATGATTTCAATAGGGCTCTCGCACGGTTCGTGCTCGGGCCCTAATTAAAGCTGCAAGCAGCGTTGAACGGGCCCTCGCACCCCACGCAACTCGGGGCCTGGCGCGGCCGCCACCGTGTCGCCAGAGGTCGACCGGCAGACGAGGCGCTGAATGTTCGCCTCCTTCGGACAGTGTAGGAACCAATGCGTTGCGACTTCCCGTCTCCACTGGGTGGCGCTATGACTCTGACTCCTGAGCGTCATGTGGGTGTGTTCATGCCAGGACTATTATCATACATGTGAAGTTTGGAGCAGATTCGACCATTAGATCCCATGTTATAGCAATATCGTGTTTCATGGTGAGACATCAAGTGTCGACGCCATGTCACAGCCACACCGTTCCATGCTGAGCAATTCTCTTAATGTGTTTTGATCACACACTTGTGTAGATGGTACACACCAGTTTTGGAGTTAATTGATTCATTTCTGGAGGAGGAGATCATTAAAATACAACACGTGGAAAACGCCAAAAATGACTGTAAATTTCAAAATGGCCGACTTCCTGTCGGGTGTGGCCTATCCGTGCAAGAGGCTTTTTTGTGCGTGTGGATGTTATACATGTGTCTACCAAGTTTCGTGCATATCAGTGAGACGTCCTATGGTGGTTATTTGTGTGAATGGGCGTGGCCAATCCATTTAGCCACGCCTATTAACGAAATTCATAACATATGTTCTGGGTTGGACTGTCAATATACCTGTGAAGTTTCACACAGATCTGACCAAGTACAGTGAAGTTATTGCCACTTCCTGTTTCATGGCGAGACGTCAAAATTCAACCTCCCACAACTGGCGTGCCCTTTAGATTCTGCGAGACCTTTTAATAACTTTTGATCAGGAAGTGTTCTAGATGGTAATCGGTAATTTTGAAGCCGTTCTGATGAATTCTGTAGGAGGAGTTCGTTAAAATACGATGCGTGCGCGACACCAAAAATGACCATGACATTCAAAATGGCCGACTTCCTGTTGAATTTAGCCTAGAGGTCCAAGAGACTTTTTTGTTTGTCTGGGGGTGATGGAGATGTGTACCAATTTTTGTGCATATCGGTGAGACGTCCTATGGAAGTAATTCATATGAATGGGCGTGGCCAAGCCATATGGCCACGCCCATTGACGAAATTCATATCACATATTCAGGGCTGGACTGTTGACACACATATGAAGTTTCAGGTGGATATCATCAAAAACACCAAAGTTAAGGCCATTTTTATGCATTTTGGCGAAGGGTCGACTTCGCCGCCCTCCGGATGGAACGCCGTTTGACGACAGTCAAAATTCTTCATCATGGAGCATTACCAACATGTTAAGGCCTTTCTGACCAAATTTGAGTTGAATATGGTAAATGTGGTCAGAGCAGCACCTCAAAGTGTAAAACATGGTATTTCCTGTTGCCAGCAGGGGGCGCTATGACAATTACTGAATTTTTTGATGTAGATGTGTTCAGGGCGGGACTATTATCCATCATGTGAAGTTTGGTGCAGATAGGATCATCTACACCAAAGTTGTAGTAGTTGTAGTATAATTTCGTGTTTTTTGGTGAGATATCCAAATTGACCCTTCCGCAGCGACCGCGCCCTTCGACGTGACGAAGATCTTTTAATAATAAATTGATCCCACTGTAGTCGAGCACGCACAGGTAAATTTTTAAGTCAATCCGATAAAATCTGTAGGACGAGTTCGCTCAAGTACAACGTGTGGAAATGGCCAAAAATGACCTTATTTTGAAAAAACAATTCAAAATGGCCGACTTCCTGTTTGGTTTAGGGTGTCGCTCCAAGAGGCTTTTTTGTGCGTCCCGGGATGATACATATGTGTACCAAATTTCATACGCCTAGGGCAAAGTTAAAGCAGGGGGCTTCGATTTTGAAAACTGTTAGGGGGCGCCATTGAGCCATTTTGCCACGCCCCTTTGTAACGACCATAAAATATCGAAATTTTCACCAGACGTGACGAGTGTGCAAATTTTCCTGACTTTTTGGGCATGTTCAGGCCCTCAAAAATGCGATCAAAGGTTTAAAAGAAAAATAATAAGAATAATTTTTATGATTTCAATAGGGCTCTCGCACGGTTCGTGCTCGGGCCCTAATAATCCTTAGGAAAACAATAGGGCTCTCGCACGGTTCGTGCTCGGGCCCTAATTAAAGCTGCAAGCAGCGTTGAACGGGCCCTCGCACCCCACGCAACTCGGGGCCTGGCGCGGCCGCCACCGTGTCGCCAGAGGTCGACCGGCAGACGAGGCGCTGAATGTTCGCCTCCTTCGGACAGTGTAGGAACCAATGCGTTGCGACTTCCCGTCTCCACTGGGTGGCGCTATGACTCTGACTCCTGAGCGTCATGTGGGTGTGTTCATGCCAGGACTATTATCATACATGTGAAGTTTGGAGCAGATTCGACCATTAGATCCCATGTTATAGCAATATCGTGTTTCATGGTGAGACATCAAGTGTCGACGCCATGTCACAGCCACACCGTTCCATGCTGAGCAATTCTCTGAATATGTTTTGATCACACACTTGTGTAGATGGTACACACCAGTTTTGGAGTTAATTGATTCATTTCTGGAGGAGGAGATCATTAAAATACAACACGTGGAAAACGCCAAAAATGACTGTAAATTTCAAAATGGCCGACTTCCTGTCGGGTGTGGCCTATATGTGCAAGAGGCTTTTTTGTGCGTCTGGACACGATACATGTGCATACTGATTTTCGTGCACGTCGATGAAAGTTGTTATGGGGGACGCTGCACTTTAAGGGGCGTGGTCAAGCCATACGGCCACGCTTATTGATGAAACTCATACTATACATTCAGGTCTGGACAGTTAACAAACATGTGAAGTTTGGTGAAGAATGGACAATGTATGCCAAAGTTATACTAATTTCGTGTTTTATGGCGAGACATCAAACTTCGCCACCACCTGACGGCCAAACCGTTTCACGATGCAAAAATCTGCATATAAGTTTTGATTACACCTTTGTCTAGATGGCACACAATGACTTTGAAGTTGTTCTGATGCATCCTGTAGGTGGAGTTCATTAAAATACAACACGTGGAAAACGCCAAAAATGACCATTAAATTCAAAATGGAGGACTTCCTGTTGGGTGTGGCCTATCCGTGCAAGAGGCTTTTTTGTGCGTGTGGATGTTATACATGTGTCTACCAAGTTTCGTGCATATCAGTGAGACGTCCTATGGTGGTTATTTGTGTGAATGGGCGTGGCCAATCCATTTAGCCACGCCTATTAACGAAATTCATAACATATGTTCTGGGTTGGACTGTCAATATACCTGTGAAGTTTCACACAGATCTGACCAAGTACAGTGAAGTTATTGCCACTTCCTGTTTCATGGCGAGACGTCAAAATTCAACCTCCCACAACTGGCGTGCCCTTTAGATTCTGCGAGACCTTTTAATAACTTTTGATCAGGAAGTGTTCTAGATGGTAATCGGTAATTTTGAAGCCGTTCTGATGAATTCTGTAGGAGGAGTTCGTTAAAATACGATGCGTGCGCGACACCAAAAATGACCATGACATTCAAAATGGCCGACTTCCTGTTGAATTTAGCCTAGAGGTCCAAGAGACTTTTTTGTTTGTCTGGGGGTGATGGAGATGTGTACCAATTTTTGTGCATATCGGTGAGACGTCCTATGGAAGTAATTCATATGAATGGGCGTGGCCAAGCCATATGGCCACGCCCATTGACGAAATTCATATCACATATTCAGGGTTGGACTGTTGACACACATATGAAGTTTCAGGTGGATATCATCAAAAACACCAAAGTTAAGGCCATTTTTATGCATTTTGGCGAAGGGTCGACTTCGCCGCCCTCCGGATGGAACGCCGTTTGACGACAGTCAAAATTCTTCATCATGGAGCATTACCAACATGTTGAGGCCTTTCTGGCCAAATTTGAGCTGGATTTGCTGAACGTGCTCAGAGCTGGACCTCAAAGTCTAAAACATCGCTTTTTCTGTCACCAGCAGGGGGCGCTATGACAATTACTGAATTTTTTGATGTAGACGTGTTCAGGGCGGGACTATTATCCATCATGTGAAGTTTGGTGCAGATAGGATCATCTACACCAAAGTTGTAGTAGTTGTAGTATAATTTCGTGTTTTTTGGCGAGATATCCAAATTGACCCTTCCGCAGCGACCGCGCCCTTCGACGTGACGAAGATCTTTTAATAATAAATTGATCCCACTGTAGTCGAGCACGCACAGGTAAATTTTTAAGTCAATCCGATAAAATCTGTAGGAGGAGTTCGCTCAAGTACAACGTGTGGAAATGGCCAAAAATGACCTTATTTTGAAAAAACAATTCAAAATGGCCGACTTCCTGTTTGGTTTAGGGTGTCGCTCCAAGAGGCTTTTTTGTGCGTCCCGGGATGATACATATGTGTACCAAATTTCATACGCCTAGGGCAAAGTTAAAGCAGGGGGCTTCGATTTTGAAAACTGTTAGGGGGCGCCATTGAGCCATTTTGCCACGCCCCTTTGTAACGACCATAAAATATCGAAATTTTCACCAGACGTGACGAGTGTGCAAATTTTCCTGACTTTTTGGGCATGTTCAGGCCCTCAAAAATGCGATCAAAGGTTTAAAAGAAAAATAATAAGAATAATTTTTATGATTTCAATAGGGCTCTCGCACGGTTCGTGCTCGGGCCCTAATTAAAGCTGCAAGCAGCGTTGAACGGGCCCTCGCACCCCACGCAACTCGGGGCCTGGCGCGGCCGCCACCGTGTCGCCAGAGGTCGACCGGCAGACGAGGCGCTGAATGTTCGCCTCCTTCGGACAGTGTAGGAACCAATGCGTTGCGACTTCCCGTCTCCACTGGGTGGCGCTATGACTCTGACTCCTGAGCGTCATGTGGGTGTGTTCATGCCAGGACTATTATCATACATGTGAAGTTTGGAGCAGATTCGACCATTAGATCCCATGTTATAGCAATATCGTGTTTCATGGTGAGACATCAAGTGTCGAAGCCATGTCACAGCCACACCGTTCCATGCTGAGCAATTCTCTTAATGTGTTTTGATCACACACTTGTGTAGATGGTACACACCAGTTTTGGAGTTAATTGATTCATTTCTGGAGGAGGAGATCATTAAAATACAACACGTGGAAAACGCCAAAAATGACTGTAAATTTCAAAATGGCCGACTTCCTGTCGGGTGTGGCCTATCCGTGCAAGAGGCTTTTTTGTGCGTGTGGATGTTATACATGTGTCTACCAAGTTTCGTGCATATCAGTGAGACGTCCTATGGTGGTTATTTGTGTGAATGGGCGTGGCCAATCCATTTAGCCACGCCTATTAACGAAATTCATAACATATGTTCTGGGTTGGACTGTCAATATACCTGTGAAGTTTCACACAGATCTGACCAAGTACAGTGAAGTTATTGCCACTTCCTGTTTCATGGCGAGACGTCAAAATTCAACCTCCCACAACTGGCGTGCCCTTTAGATTCTGCGAGACCTTTTAATAACTTTTGATCAGGAAGTGTTCTAGATGGTAATCGGTAATTTTGAAGCCGTTCTGATGAATTCTGTAGGAGGAGTTCGTTAAAATACGATGCGTGCGCGACACCAAAAATGACCATGACATTCAAAATGGCCGACTTCCTGTTGAATTTAGCCTAGAGGTCCAAGAGACTTTTTTGTTTGTCTGGGGGTGATGGAGATGTGTACCAATTTTTGTGCATATCGGTGAGACGTCCTATGGAAGTAATTCATATGAATGGGCGTGGCCAAGCCATATGGCCACGCCCATTGACGAAATTCATATCACATATTCAGGGCTGGACTGTTGACACACATATGAAGTTTCAGGTGGATATCATCAAAAACACCAAAGTTAAGGCCATTTTTATGCATTTTGGCGAAGGGTCGACTTCGCCGCCCTCCGGATGGAACGCCGTTTGACGACAGTCAAAATTCTTCATCATGGAGCATTACCAACATGTTAAGGCCTTTCTGACCAAATTTGAGTTGAATATGGTAAATGTGGTCAGAGCAGCACCTCAAAGTGTAAAACATGGTATTTCCTGTTGCCAGCAGGGGGCGCTATGACAATTACTGAATTTTTTGATGTAGATGTGTTCAGGGCGGGACTATTATCCATCATGTGAAGTTTGGTGCAGATAGGATCATCTACACCAAAGTTGTAGTAGTTGTAGTATAATTTCGTGTTTTTTGGTGAGATATCCAAATTGACCCTTCCGCAGCGACCGCGCCCTTCGACGTGACGAAGATCTTTTAATAATAAATTGATCCCACTGTAGTCGAGCACGCACAGGTAAATTTTTAAGTCAATCCGATAAAATCTGTAGGACGAGTTCGCTCAAGTACAACGTGTGGAAATGGCCAAAAATGACCTTATTTTGAAAAAACAATTCAAAATGGCCGACTTCCTGTTTGGTTTAGGGTGTCGCTCCAAGAGGCTTTTTTGTGCGTCCCGGGATGATACATATGTGTACCAAATTTCATACGCCTAGGGCAAAGTTAAAGCAGGGGGCTTCGATTTTGAAAACTGTTAGGGGGCGCCATTGAGCCATTTTGCCACGCCCCTTTGTAACGACCATAAAATATCGAAATTTTCACCAGACGTGACGAGTGTGCAAATTTTCCTGACTTTTTGGGCATGTTCAGGCCCTCAAAAATGCGATCAAAGGTTTAAAAGAAAAATAATAAGAATAATTTTTATGATTTCAATAGGGCTCTCGCACGGTTCGTGCTCGGGCCCTAATAATCCTTAGGAAAACAATAGGGCTCTCGCACGGTTCGTGCTCGGGCCCTAATTAAAGCTGCAAGCAGCGTTGAACGGGCCCTCGCACCCCACGCAACTCGGGGCCTGGCGCGGCCGCCACCGTGTCGCCAGAGGTCGACCGGCAGACGAGGCGCTGAATGTTCGCCTCCTTCGGACAGTGTAGGAACCAATGCGTTGCGACTTCCCGTCTCCACTGGGTGGCGCTATGACTCTGACTCCTGAGCGTCATGTGGGTGTGTTCATGCCAGGACTATTATCATACATGTGAAGTTTGGAGCAGATTCGACCATTAGATCCCATGTTATAGCAATATCGTGTTTCATGGTGAGACATCAAGTGTCGACGCCATGTCACAGCCACACCGTTCCATGCTGAGCAATTCTCTGAATATGTTTTGATCACACACTTGTGTAGATGGTACACACCAGTTTTGGAGTTAATTGATTCATTTCTGGAGGAGGAGATCATTAAAATACAACACGTGGAAAACGCCAAAAATGACTGTAAATTTCAAAATGGCCGACTTCCTGTCGGGTGTGGCCTATATGTGCAAGAGGCTTTTTTGTGCGTCTGGACACGATACATGTGCATACTGATTTTCGTGCACGTCGATGAAAGTTGTTATGGGGGACGCTGCACTTTAAGGGGCGTGGTCAAGCCATACGGCCACGCTTATTGATGAAACTCATACTATACATTCAGGTCTGGACAGTTAACAAACATGTGAAGTTTGGTGAAGAATGGACAATGTATGCCAAAGTTATACTAATTTCGTGTTTTATGGCGAGACATCAAACTTCGCCACCACCTGACGGCCAAACCGTTTCACGATGCAAAAATCTGCATATAAGTTTTGATTACACCTTTGTCTAGATGGCACACAATGACTTTGAAGTTGTTCTGATGCATCCTGTAGGTGGAGTTCATTAAAATACAACACGTGGAAAACGCCAAAAATGACCATTAAATTCAAAATGGAGGACTTCCTGTTGGGTGTGGCCTATCCGTGCAAGAGGCTTTTTTGTGCGTGTGGATGTTATACATGTGTCTACCAAGTTTCGTGCATATCAGTGAGACGTCCTATGGTGGTTATTTGTGTGAATGGGCGTGGCCAATCCATTTAGCCACGCCTATTAACGAAATTCATAACATATGTTCTGGGTTGGACTGTCAATATACCTGTGAAGTTTCACACAGATCTGACCAAGTACAGTGAAGTTATTGCCACTTCCTGTTTCATGGCGAGACGTCAAAATTCAACCTCCCACAACTGGCGTGCCCTTTAGATTCTGCGAGACCTTTTAATAACTTTTGATCAGGAAGTGTTCTAGATGGTAATCGGTAATTTTGAAGCCGTTCTGATGAATTCTGTAGGAGGAGTTCGTTAAAATACGATGCGTGCGCGACACCAAAAATGACCATGACATTCAAAATGGCCGACTTCCTGTTGAATTTAGCCTAGAGGTCCAAGAGACTTTTTTGTTTGTCTGGGGGTGATGGAGATGTGTACCAATTTTTGTGCATATCGGTGAGACGTCCTATGGAAGTAATTCATATGAATGGGCGTGGCCAAGCCATATGGCCACGCCCATTGACGAAATTCATATCACATATTCAGGGTTGGACTGTTGACACACATATGAAGTTTCAGGTGGATATCATCAAAAACACCAAAGTTAAGGCCATTTTTATGCATTTTGGCGAAGGGTCGACTTCGCCGCCCTCCGGATGGAACGCCGTTTGACGACAGTCAAAATTCTTCATCATGGAGCATTACCAACATGTTGAGGCCTTTCTGGCCAAATTTGAGCTGGATTTGCTGAACGTGCTCAGAGCTGGACCTCAAAGTCTAAAACATCGCTTTTTCTGTCACCAGCAGGGGGCGCTATGACAATTACTGAATTTTTTGATGTAGACGTGTTCAGGGCGGGACTATTATCCATCATGTGAAGTTTGGTGCAGATAGGATCATCTACACCAAAGTTGTAGTAGTTGTAGTATAATTTCGTGTTTTTTGGCGAGATATCCAAATTGACCCTTCCGCAGCGACCGCGCCCTTCGACGTGACGAAGATCTTTTAATAATAAATTGATCCCACTGTAGTCGAGCACGCACAGGTAAATTTTTAAGTCAATCCGATAAAATCTGTAGGAGGAGTTCGCTCAAGTACAACGTGTGGAAATGGCCAAAAATGACCTTATTTTGAAAAAACAATTCAAAATGGCCGACTTCCTGTTTGGTTTAGGGTGTCGCTCCAAGAGGCTTTTTTGTGCGTCCCGGGATGATACATATGTGTACCAAATTTCATACGCCTAGGGCAAAGTTAAAGCAGGGGGCTTCGATTTTGAAAACTGTTAGGGGGCGCCATTGAGCCATTTTGCCACGCCCCTTTGTAACGACCATAAAATATCGAAATTTTCACCAGACGTGACGAGTGTGCAAATTTTCCTGACTTTTTGGGCATGTTCAGGCCCTCAAAAATGCGATCAAAGGTTTAAAAGAAAAATAATAAGAATAATTTTTATGATTTCAATAGGGCTCTCGCACGGTTCGTGCTCGGGCCCTAATTAAAGCTGCAAGCAGCGTTGAACGGGCCCTCGCACCCCACGCAACTCGGGGCCTGGCGCGGCCGCCACCGTGTCGCCAGAGGTCGACCGGCAGACGAGGCGCTGAATGTTCGCCTCCTTCGGACAGTGTAGGAACCAATGCGTTGCGACTTCCCGTCTCCACTGGGTGGCGCTATGACTCTGACTCCTGAGCGTCATGTGGGTGTGTTCATGCCAGGACTATTATCATACATGTGAAGTTTGGAGCAGATTCGACCATTAGATCCCATGTTATAGCAATATCGTGTTTCATGGTGAGACATCAAGTGTCGAAGCCATGTCACAGCCACACCGTTCCATGCTGAGCAATTCTCTTAATGTGTTTTGATCACACACTTGTGTAGATGGTACACACCAGTTTTGGAGTTAATTGATTCATTTCTGGAGGAGGAGATCATTAAAATACAACACGTGGAAAACGCCAAAAATGACTGTAAATTTCAAAATGGCCGACTTCCTGTCGGGTGTGGCCTATCCGTGCAAGAGGCTTTTTTGTGCGTGTGGATGTTATACATGTGTCTACCAAGTTTCGTGCATATCAGTGAGACGTCCTATGGTGGTTATTTGTGTGAATGGGCGTGGCCAATCCATTTAGCCACGCCTATTAACGAAATTCATAACATATGTTCTGGGTTGGACTGTCAATATACCTGTGAAGTTTCACACAGATCTGACCAAGTACAGTGAAGTTATTGCCACTTCCTGTTTCATGGCGAGACGTCAAAATTCAACCTCCCACAACTGGCGTGCCCTTTAGATTCTGCGAGACCTTTTAATAACTTTTGATCAGGAAGTGTTCTAGATGGTAATCGGTAATTTTGAAGCCGTTCTGATGAATTCTGTAGGAGGAGTTCGTTAAAATACGATGCGTGCGCGACACCAAAAATGACCATGACATTCAAAATGGCCGACTTCCTGTTGAATTTAGCCTAGAGGTCCAAGAGACTTTTTTGTTTGTCTGGGGGTGATGGAGATGTGTACCAATTTTTGTGCATATCGGTGAGACGTCCTATGGAAGTAATTCATATGAATGGGCGTGGCCAAGCCATATGGCCACGCCCATTGACGAAATTCATATCACATATTCAGGGCTGGACTGTTGACACACATATGAAGTTTCAGGTGGATATCATCAAAAACACCAAAGTTAAGGCCATTTTTATGCATTTTGGCGAAGGGTCGACTTCGCCGCCCTCCGGATGGAACGCCGTTTGACGACAGTCAAAATTCTTCATCATGGAGCATTACCAACATGTTAAGGCCTTTCTGACCAAATTTGAGTTGAATATGGTAAATGTGGTCAGAGCAGCACCTCAAAGTGTAAAACATGGTATTTCCTGTTGCCAGCAGGGGGCGCTATGACAATTACTGAATTTTTTGATGTAGATGTGTTCAGGGCGGGACTATTATCCATCATGTGAAGTTTGGTGCAGATAGGATCATCTACACCAAAGTTGTAGTAGTTGTAGTATAATTTCGTGTTTTTTGGTGAGATATCCAAATTGACCCTTCCGCAGCGACCGCGCCCTTCGACGTGACGAAGATCTTTTAATAATAAATTGATCCCACTGTAGTCGAGCACGCACAGGTAAATTTTTAAGTCAATCCGATAAAATCTGTAGGACGAGTTCGCTCAAGTACAACGTGTGGAAATGGCCAAAAATGACCTTATTTTGAAAAAACAATTCAAAATGGCCGACTTCCTGTTTGGTTTAGGGTGTCGCTCCAAGAGGCTTTTTTGTGCGTCCCGGGATGATACATATGTGTACCAAATTTCATACGCCTAGGGCAAAGTTAAAGCAGGGGGCTTCGATTTTGAAAACTGTTAGGGGGCGCCATTGAGCCATTTTGCCACGCCCCTTTGTAACGACCATAAAATATCGAAATTTTCACCAGACGTGACGAGTGTGCAAATTTTCCTGACTTTTTGGGCATGTTCAGGCC
Source organism: Cephalopholis sonnerati (assembly GCA_019142605.1). Lineage (NCBI taxonomy): Eukaryota > Metazoa > Chordata > Actinopteri > Perciformes > Serranidae > Cephalopholis > Cephalopholis sonnerati. The sequence goes on from JAGQAX010000020.1 coordinate 1,723,258, forward strand.
CTCAAAAATGCGATCAAAGGTTTAAAAGAAAAATAATAAGAATAATTTTTATGATTTCAATAGGGCTCTCGCACGGTTCGTGCTCGGGCCCTAATAATCCTTAGGAAAACAATAGGGCTCTCGCACGGTTCGTGCTCGGGCCCTAATTAAAGCTGCAAGCAGCGTTGAACGGGCCCTCGCACCCCACGCAACTCGGGGCCTGGCGCGGCCGCCACCGTGTCGCCAGAGGTCGACCGGCAGACGAGGCGCTGAATGTTCGCCTCCTTCGGACAGTGTAGGAACCAATGCGTTGCGACTTCCCGTCTCCACTGGGTGGCGCTATGACTCTGACTCCTGAGCGTCATGTGGGTGTGTTCATGCCAGGACTATTATCATACATGTGAAGTTTGGAGCAGATTTGACCATTAGATCCCATGTTATAGCAATATCGTGTTTCATGGTGAGACATCAAGTGTCGACGCCATGTCACAGCCACACCGTTCCATGCTGAGCAATTCTCTGAATATGTTTTGATCACACACTTGTGTAGATGGTACACACCAGTTTTGGAGTTAATTGATTCATTTCTGGAGGAGGAGATCATTAAAATACAACACGTGGAAAACGGACAAAAATGACTGTAAATTTCAAAATGGCCGACTTCCTGTCGGGTGTGGCCTATATGTGCAAGAGGCTTTTTTGTGCGTCTGGACACGATACATGTGCATACTGATTTTCGTGCACGTCGATGAAAGTTGTTATGGGGGACGCTGCACTTTAAGGGGCGTGGTCAAGCCATACGGCCACGCTTATTGATGAAACTCATACTATACATTCAGGTCTGGACAGTTAACAAACATGTGAAGTTTGGTGAAGAATGGACAATGTATGCCAAAGTTATACTAATTTCGTGTTTCATGGCGAGACATCAAACTTCGCCACCACCTGACGGCCAAACCGTTTAACTGTGGAAAAATCTTTTAATAACTTTTGATCACAACCTTGTCTAGATCACACACAGTGATTTTGAAGTCATTCTGATTAATCCTGTAGGAGGAGTTCGTTAAAATACAACATGTGGAAAACGCCAAAAATAGCATCAAAATTCAAAATGGCCGACTTCCTGTTGGGTATGGCCAGTGGGTCCAAGAGACTTTTTTGTGCGTCTCGGTGTGATACATGCGTGTACCAATTTTCGTGCATGTCGGTGACACGTGCCGCAGGGGCTGATGTTTAAAGGGTGTGGCCAAGCCATTTGGCCACGCCCATCAACGAAATTCATATCAGATGTTCAGGGCTGTATTGTTAACACACATGTGAAGTTTCAGGCAGATATGACCAAGGACACAGAAGTTAATGTCATTAAAGCCATTTTCAATGCGTTTTGGCGAATTTTCGACTTCGCCGCCCTCTGGGCGGAACACCGTTTGACGCCTAGTCACAATCTTCATAATGTAGCATTACCAACGTCTTGAGGTCTGTCTGACCAAATTTGAGTTGCATATGGTGAACGTGGTCAGAGCTGCACGTCAAAGTCTAAAAACATCGCTTTTCCTGTCGCCAGCAGGGGGCGCTAGGGTAATTACAAAATTTCTGCATGTAGACGTGTTCAGGGCGGGAATATTATGAATCATGTGAAGTTTGGTGCAGATCGGACGATTGATGCGAAAGTTATAGCAATTTCGTTTTTCATGGCGAGACAAACTTCAAACTTCAAACTTCGCCGCCAAAAAGCCGATTCCGTGTTCGACGGGTAGCGGATCTTTGAATAACTTTTGATCACAAACTTATCTAGTTGGTACACGGCGATTTTGAAGCCGTTTTGATTAATCGTGTAGGAGGAGTTCGTCAAAATATGACACGTGGTAAAACGCCAAAAATGGCCGCTAAATTCAAAATAGCCAACTTCCTGTTGGGCTTGGCCTATGGCTCCAAGAGACTTTTTTGTGCGGCTCGGCATGATCTACATGTGTACCGATTTTCGTGCAGATCCGTGAAAATTGATGAGGAGGGCGCTGTTTATAAGGAGATTGCTCTTTAATGGGCGTGGCTTAGCCATTTTGACCCGTCCATTGCCGCGAACCCTAAAATACGTAAATTTACACCGCGACTGATGCGACCGCCAATTTTCAGGAGTTTTTGAGCATGTTAAAACCTCCAAATAAGCGATTTACTTTTGTCGTAATAATAATAATAATTCCTTCAATTTCAATAGGGTCCTCGCACGGTACGTGCTCGGGCCCTAATAATTCCTTCAATTTCAATAGGGTCCTCGCACGGTACGTGCTCGGGCCCTAATTAGGAGTCATATTCTTTTTGCACCATTTGTAGCAAATATATTTATGTACAGATGCAAAGGGGGTGGATTGTGTGTGCTTCCTATTTGGTTTACGTGACTCCTCTATAGGGATGTGAGAGAGATGCATAAAGAAGGCGTTGTACAAATGGTTCAGGCACATGACTGGCAAATGACAATGTATTCTGATGTGCTGGAGATTAACAGAAAAAGTAAATGAATGATAACTGATCATCTGGATTCACCCAGCGCCAGGAATCAAGCTCCAGAGTTGCAGTTGTGGCTGGGCCATGGTAACATCCTCTGCAGGCCCAAGAATAAAAGTGGCAAACTCACAACATCAAAGCAGGATCTTAAAGCTTACCTCAAAGCAATCCACACAGATAGTCGGTGGTTCGAACAGATCAGCCTTTCGTGTGATATATTCTTCCTAGAACATCAGTTTGACGTCTGCCCTCCCAAGTGGAGTGCAGTGGTAAGTATCATGCATTGGGCAAGAGCTGCAGCCTCCCTTGGGCCTCACGGAGTCCCATACAGGCTGTATAAGAAAGCACCGGGTGTGCTTCGTTTTTTGTTTAGGCTGATGAAGGTGGCATGGCAATAAAAGGCAATATCGACAGCTTGGCTGAGGGCAGGGGTCATCCTAATCCCAAAGGGAAAGGAGACTGCTGATATCAGCCAGTATACTACTTCCAGGACATACAGATGTGTGTGAGAACTGAGGAGTGCACCACAGCATGGCATTGATTAGAAATAGGCATCATGGTAGGCTGCACCATCTCCCTGCTAGCCTTTACCATGGCCATTAAGGTCACCATCTGAGCCTCTCGATGGATGGTAGGAGGAACAGCTCAAACCTGGTTTGGGGCCCCCACCCAGCAGGGCTTGTATGGATGATCTGACTACACTCACCACAACCATGGCATGCGCAAGGCATGGGCAAGGCAAGGGCTCGGATGAAGATAAAGTCAAGCAAGTCCAAGAGCATATCAATTATCAAAGGGAAGCTGTCAGAGGAGCGCTTCTATAGTGGTGAGGAACCCATGCCAACAGTAACACAGAAGCCAGTCAAAAGTCAATCAACTTCACAGCGTCCTCTGTGATTTCAAGCAATCTTTCCTCCTCTATTGACATTTCTTGGTGGTGCTCAACAACTCTTTCATTGAAATCATGTTCATACTGTTCTCCAGTCCCAGTCTCAACAGATATTCTATTTACAATGGCAAAATTAGGAGGGTTTTAAGGCACAGAGGCCGTCGCCTTGGCGGTTAGCATCTTTCTATGGTTCCAGCAATTCTGAAGCATTATTACCAGAATTGCAACTCCACCTAAGCATTGATTTCAAGGATGTTAATGTGATCAAGGTAGGACCACTTTGTGAGGTTTTCCCTTCACATGATGTTTGCTGAACTTACTGGCACTGGGCCTCATTTGCCAATATCTTTTTTTCTTAAATTTGTTCTTAATAGAAGTCCTAAGAAAACCTATTTCAGATTCACAATGAGTTCTAAACCCTAGAATCATTCACACCTATCTTCTTATCATGGTGAATCCCACGTCCCCCTTAGCTGACAGCATGTGCCAGTTGATCATAACTAGCATCAGTAAATGCCCTGCAAATTGCCGTAAAAGGGCATGAGACTGTGGGGCTGTGTGCACACAGAGACTGAAGAAGAAGAGAAGTTAAGAGAATTAAGTCTAGAATGCACAACCAAACATCTAGGGCAGAGGACTGGACTCCAAACATATTTTTTTAAACACTTTGCAAAGGGAGTGCACATACTTACAGTGCTCCACAAACGCTACCAGCAGGATGAAGTGTTTGATGTGAATTATGCGCTGAGTGCGGGTGGGGTTTTTTTGTTGTTTTTTAAAAATTTTAAACCGGTTAAAAACGCTGTATCCATCACTGTTACTTCAGCCATAAAAATCACAGTGGAGGACGGACAAATATCACAAAGACAGACTGTCACATCTTGTACAAGTGCTGTACAACAACAATAACGCAGAAGAAGTCTGTTAACATACTGAATATATATTATGTTTCCTCTCATGAACCAACCTAGAGCGGTGGGTCCGTCCTCTCTCCTTGCATGCATTAGTCTTCTCTGATCTAAAAGCAAGCACTCTACCTTGTGTACTTTTTTATGAACAACTGAAAAAGGACACTGGCGCAAAAAGAAAAAAAAGGCAGTTCAAGTCCCCGACCGGACCAAAAAATATGGAGCGTGTGTAACGGAGTTAAGAGTTAATGTGATCCCACTTGCCATATAAAACACACTACAAAACACGGGAACTGGGTTTTCCTATTGTAATTAAATGCAGCACCCCTGTGGTTTAGGGTCGTGCACCCTGGGGGGTAGCAACAGTCGGACCTCGTTGCCTCCGGGGTAGGTGTATGAGCTATGGGCTCCATCTTTGGTTTATATTGATTACTTTCATTTTAATACTAAGGAGTGGTTTGACACCTGTGTGTGACTACTAGATGGGTATGTCCAGGTGGTAAATTTGTGTGCTGTTTTACTGACATGATTTCTAAGTAGTTTAACATGTATATGGGCATGTTTTTCCTATGGGTGTTGGAAGGCTTTGCAACCCTTCCTCATTCTAATTCTTCAGGAATAGTCTCTTGACTGGAGTATTTAGTATCTGTGATATTAGCAGCACTGTACACTTTGAAATTATTATTATTTTTTTTTATTATCCATTACCTCCTCTTGAAATGTTGTTTATGGTGCCTGGTATGTTTGTTGTTTGAGTGATGTACGGTCCAGTCTCATTTTTCTTTTCTTTTGAGTTGGTTGTATGGGCAAGTGGAGATCAGTAGGGGGGAATGTAACGGACTTAAGAGTTAATGTGATCCCACTTGCCATATAAAACACACTACAAAACACGGGAACTGGGTTTTCCTATTGTAATTAAATGCAGCACCCCTGTGGTTTAGGGTCGGCACCCTGGGGGGTAGTAACCATAGACATATAAACATAGACGCCTCATTGAGCGGGTTGGCCCGTTGCTGCGATACGTCAGCGTGTCCGCCATATTGGATGTGGCAGATCTGCCTCGTAAACTAATGCAAGGACATGGACCGAACTTCATAAAGCGCCTTTCTACAAAGTGATTTAAGTTAATGCCTTTAATTCACCCATTCACACATACACTAATATATTAGGGAAACAAATGGGCATCAAAAACAATGTATGTAACTTTTAATGTGATGGTTGTAAATGTTTACTCCTTCGCCTATATGTTTAGGACATAGGTAAGCACCAAACCAACGTATGTATTTTTCTAATGTTTTTACAGCTACCGATGTATGTAACACTGTTATTGTGATGATAAATATTGAAATATTAATATTAAACATCTGTGTTTATAATAACCAGATCCTGAAACGTAGATGTGACAGGTGGGTTTTCTGAATAAAGAGCACGAACGTTTACATTTAACTGATTTTAATTAATCATTTTGATATTCAGTGATTGATCAACATCTATACATATATACTATCTGTACAGGGGGGGCATTGATGAACATGTATACATTGGGCACAGGCAGGGGTTCAGTCTCTTGGACAAGCTGGCAACAGTCCAGTGACAGGGTCTCCTGTGACTTCTTTGAGGTCTGAGACGTCCTGGTAGCCACAGGCTAAAGTGAAGGATGAAATATAGAAATTATCTCACAGCGTAAAACAAAATACATCCCTGATTCCTTCACATTCAGAAAGGGAAAAACATCTTCAGCATAGTGTGGCATTGAATGATCTAGTCTTTACAGCCTATACACCTGCCCTGTGGAGATGAGCTGGGAAACTGAATACTGAATGAACAGCTCCCTCTCTTATCCTGACTGTCTGACCTGTCCTGTCAAAGTCCTCCGGTCTGAAGTGCTCACTGTAGAGCATGGATGACGGACTAGCAGAAAACCCCTCCCGTCTGACAGCTGTTTCCCACTCCTTTCTCAGCTCTTTATCTTTGGGAAACCCGAATAGTATGTGAAAAGTTAGCTAAGCAACTAACAACAATCACAGTTATTACTTCGGGCCAATTTAGTTAAATAGGATAGACTTCTTCGTTGTTTGGAGGCTGGTTTCACCGCGGGAATCCACAGTATTATGCGCGGGACTTCATAGTATTAGCACAAAGTCAGCAAATTCTGTTCGTAAAATTATGTTATAATGGCTAAATACAATCAAAAGTATTTTTTCAGTCTTACCTGTGAAAGGTAATCCCATGAGATCTGGTTTGGACTGTAAACCGGTAGGTACAAGGCATCTTCTCCGTTCGCTCTTGCCACATCCAATATGGCGGCGGCGTTGACGTACGATTCAGCGCTCAATGCGGCGTCTACGTATATATGTCTATGGTAGCAACAGTCGGACCTCGTTGCCTCCGGGGTAGGTGTATGAGCTATGGGCTCCATCTTTGTTTTATATTAATTACTTTCATTTTAATACTAAGGAGTGGTTTAAGTTGTATTTTGAATCATAAAGCTCCCGTACGGTCGAGCCTGTCCTTTTTTTTTTATAAAAAGTTGACGGTGTTTTTCTTTTATTTCTGTTCACAAATGGCTAAAGTTACACGTGTTAGCTAACCTGCACTTTCTTTTCATTTTACTTCTTGCAGCCGTGTATGTGTGTGTGAACGGGCAAACTGGACTGACTGTGTGTTAAATCTCCATGCCAGGTACGCTTTGTGTTATTTTATGTTCATTTGTGGACTGGTTGAACAGTCGGACCTCGTTGCCTCCGGGCCGTGTATGTGTGTGTGTGAACGGGCAAACTGGACTGACAGTGTGTTAAATCTCCATGCCAGGTCAAACCAGAGGAGAAATAAACGGCGAATGTACAAATGGTGAAAAAGTCTGCCTTGTCATTAAATACACAACGCAAGAGGAGTACAAGTGCCGCTACACGTGGACTGGTAGCTGGAGAGGTGTCAGTTCACTTCCTGGGCACTGCTGAGGTGCCCTTGAGCAAGGCACCGAACCCCCAACTGTTCGGGGTGCCTGTCCATGGGCAGCCCCCTCACTCTGACATCTCTCCATTCGATGCATGTAAAAGGCCCTGTTTGTGCATGTGTGTGTCTCAGGCCTGTGTGTATTCGTAAAAACAGAGTGAAAACTTGGAATTTCCCCTTGCGGGACTATTAAGGGACTATAAATAAAAACTAAAATTTCTTCTTTCTTTTCCTGGGTTACCATTTGGTTTTATTAAGTTTTCATTTTAGTTTGTTATTTTGTTCACATAAAGGATTTACTTCTTGGCATGATTTAATTATTTTGTGTTTTATTTGCGTTATCATTGTTATTATTATTATTATTATTATTATTATTGTTGTTGTTTTTGTTATTGGTTTTGATGTTTGTAGTTGCTCCTATGTTTATATTGTTGACTTTTTTCCACATTAAAGGGTTTTTTAGGGAGTTTTTCCTTATCTACTGTGAGGGTCCAAGGACAGGACGTCATATGCTGTAAAGCCTTGTAACCTGTAGCCTGTAAATTGTGATTTGTGATATTGGGCCTAATAGATTAAAACTGAATTGAACTTATATCTTATTGTTTTTGTTTATGCAGTGGTTTGTGTATGTGTGTGTGTGTGTGTGTGTGTGTGTGTTGTGGTGCCCTTTTTAAAGGATAAATCCAGTATTTTGCACTTTGAGCCCCATTCCTGGGTTGTGTATGATGAAATAGAGTGGCTTAGGCCAAAATCTTGACGATTGCTCCTTCTCTGACAATTTCAGAGAATTTGGCTTTCCCCTGCCTGGCTTAACAATGCTGTCTATTGCCATATGTAAATCTGTCCTAAAACCACCTTAAACGTTCATTTTCAAAGCCATGAAACTCACCGAGTGGTCAGTGGTGTATGTTGATGTTCCGACATAAAAATCATAGCAAACTGTGGTTTCCGTGATGATTTATTTGACATTTTGTCAATGCATTGATTTTCTATAGGAAGCCTCGTTGTCCGTTGGTAGTGATACGCTACAGGAAACGGGAAAGGGGGTTGTTTACGACAAGGTTGTAGTCATTGTAGTCTTTTAGCTCAGCGAAAGTGCCGGCTCGACAGTGCTGTGTGCACTCCTCCTCGTCAGAGGAATTCTCCAGCAGTTGCTAACCACACAAAACTTGCCCATTATTACAACCTTCGCAGTACGATGCCTTTGAATGCAACGCCAGCCTTCTTCTTCTGCTTCTTTTCTGTGTCCCATTACATTGCAATGGTTTCCTACCAGTTGGCAACACTCACGTAAAGGAGCATTATCGCCATCAAGTGGGCTGGAGCGTATAATGAACGAGGGTCAAACGAACGATCAAGCGGAAGTTTACACATGGGTGTGAGGCAGCTGAAAAAATAGTTCCACCATCGAGATGAATAGCGAAAACACAGATGGAAACCACAGTTTGCTACGATTTTTATGTTGGAACATCAACAAACACGTGACCACTCGGTGAGTTTCATGGCTTTGAAAACGAACGTTTAAGGTGGTTTTACGACAGATTTACATATGGCCATAGACAGCATTGTTAAGCCAGGCAGGGGAAAGCCAAATTCTCAGGAATGGGGCTCAAAGTGCAAAATACTGGACTTCTCCTTTAATAGTAGTGACCATATTTTAAAGAATGTCATTTAATAAAAGAATAGTTAAATTTGTATTCATATTTTTCTAACCATGTCCTCTGTTTAAGTGATTTCAAACCTGTGTAACCTTGAGTCCTAAAGTGTTAAAGTGTTCCTCTAAATTTTAAGTATACGGGATAATATTAACTTATATGTCTCACTATCAGCCGCTTGCCTTGCCACACTTGGCACTGTGAGCAGCTCTCCTGTGATGGTTCAGGTCAAATCGTGCAATTCCACTGCCAAAATGGTATCAGGCATTCCAATACCACAAAACCTCTTGACCCAACTGTTCACAGAAAGGACTAGAAAAAAACCAAGGAGTACCATAGCACCTGGGTCTTCAACAGGGGGTCCCTGACCCCTAGGGGGTCCTCAGAGTCACTGCAGGGGGCCACAAAATGACCTCTAAATAATTTAATTAAAGTTGTAGTAAGTAAAATGTGCCTGAAAATCCACATTAATGTAATGTATTATTAGCAAAGATAAATCAGCCTATTCATAAAACCTATTTGGTTAACAGTACACAACATTAATGATAGGTTGTGAGCCTCAGTGGATTGTTTTATAACTTTCTACTAGCCTCTGACACACTGTCCACCTTGGAAACCACCGTTGAAAGTGCAGAAGGGAGGCTAATGCACCTAGACATGCTAAAACTGCTTCTGACTTAGCAGCTACAGGCAAACAAGAGAAGACCCGAAATCCCAAAATGTCCGAAGTGCAACTCAGTTTTATACAATATATGTAGTAGGGGGTCCCTGCTCTGTCTCTCTTTGAGTTAAGGGGTACTTAGCCTGAAAAACGTTGAAGACCTCTGCCATAGCAGATGGCTCTCATGGGATAAGCGGTTATGGAAAATTAACAATGAACTGCTCATCTATTCTATTCTATTCTATTGTGATTGACTGTTAGGTGGACAACAAGAAGACAGCAAATAGAATCTAGAAAATAGAATAGAAACAAATAGAAACTGATTATGCCCAAACATTAGAATGTCCTGAATCTTTTGATAACAATCCTGTGTTCCATAATTACAACTTCACCCTGACAGACATGACTCAGTTGTTAACTTATAAACCTTTTCAGACCTGACAGCGTAAACAGTCTAGATGGATCCTTTTGTATGTCCTGTTGAAATGTTTTGTTCATTACTTTACCAATGGTAAAATAAGTCATATTTTATAAGTCATAAGAAAAAGTTGTTAGTTTATAACTTTGGTTAAAAAAATAAAATAAAATAAAATAAAACAGTGACTAATAATGAATTTTCTTATCCCCACTGTGGCCTTCACATACAGAATATATTGTCCTGTGCCCAAACTGTTTTTACAGTCTACATACAGAGTAAGCCCAGTGGATTAACCGTACAGAATCCAAGACATTCATACATCATGTTTATTTCTATCTTTCACATGTTGAATTTATGGAAAAAAACAAAAGCAGACATAAAGTGATCAGTGAGAGGCCTTTATTAGTCATAACAATACATACTGGGAATATTACAATGTAAGAGATTAACATAAACTGTAGTTTCCTTTTCACTGCAATCAGTCACCACATTTTCCTCAAGTCACCTGACCCTTCATAGACCAGATGAGAGGTCTCAGAGATCAGGTCGGCTGCTATATGCTATTCTATAGTGGAAGTGAACTGCTTGACTGGAGATCATGAAACCAAGTGATGGGATTCAGACAACTCTGGGAGGACACAACCTTTCAGCAGAGATCCCAGGACAGAGGATTCTGCTGTCCAGATCAGTTAGTAGTCATTCACAACCTAAAAGCTGATTTAAGGGAGGATGCGACACTTAGTGAGATATTTATGTACTTTTTTTTTTTTTTTTTGAGATATTTATGTACTAAACCTACTTAGTGCATCACTATGGCTCTATCAAAAATGCTGTAACTGTCACTAGTTTTTGCCCTCAGAACAACACGCTGTGTTCACACAGAAATCAATCATTTGTTATTAAGGGGCGAAGCAACCAGCAAACTCAACAATGTGGTGGCATTGACAAGTTTGTCCGCTGGTAAAAATTTGCCTGGACAGACCCTTTGACCTAATCATATATCTGCATATACTTGTTTGCTTATTAGTGGGATCTTATTTCAAATAAAAACAATAACATTTGTTACAAACATTTATAGTTATGTTTTATTAGTGTCAGGGCATGAGGGTGTTTTAGGGGTATTGATAATTATTTACACTTAAAAATAAAAAATCCCTTTTCAATACACTGAATTTGAAAGTGTGTTTTCACAATGTCCTATCAAAACCACCAAAACCACCATGACCATGTTTTAGAGATTACAATGGTCCATTCAGGTCATTCACTAATATTACCTTTATTCAGAATATATTATGAAATACTTTTTCAACAACATACTGTTTTTGCTACTGTCTGCACCACATTAATCACACCAAGTTGTTTCTAGAAGCATTTCGGAATTTGAGAGAGTTTTGGTTTGGCTCGGCTTAGCTCAGATGACAAGAATAACAATGAAGTGTCTGCTTTGCTTAAAGGCAAACGATGATGACAACAGCAGCACAGTGTGACTGCATCCTTTGACACACAGGTAAACTTTTTTTTTTAACAAAATGAACAAAACCAAAGAAAAAGTTGAAAAACGGCCGTATTACCAGTAATAACTGGTGAACTTTTGTTGAGTGCAGCGCTTAACATGTTTTGGGCAAGGTGCCTTCCCTTCTGCAGAATTTTTATGCACCCATACACACACACACACACACACACACACACATATATGTGTGTGTGTGTGTGTATATCTATATCTATATCTATAGATATACATGTATATGAGACAATTCCACCATAAATTGCAGAAAAGGCACAAATTGGTGCATTACTATTCACCAGCATGCAAAAATCATCAAGAGTTTGATGCTCAAAATTTTGGGTGGAGGACCCCCAGACACCCCCATTTACTATGTGTCCTCCAAATAATGAAAAATATCTATGCCTTTGTATATAATATGACTGACTTGCATATGTGTGAGCTCACATTTGTGTCATCCATTGTTTTGGATCCGTCTGGGCCAAAATACCAGGACTGATTTTATTGCCCAAGTCCAGCCCTGCAAAAACCAAATTTTCTTGGATTGTTCTGTGAAAAAAGCAAATAATTAAAAATGTTGCATTTTATAAATTCCATCCATTTCCTAACCGCTTATCCTCTTGAGGGTCGCGGGGGGGCTGGAGCCTATCCCAGCTGACATTGGGCGAGAGGCAGGGTACACCCTGGACAGGTCGCCAGACTATCACAGGGCTGACACATAGAGACAGACAACCATTCACGCTCACATTCACACCTACGGGCAATTTAGAGTAATCAATCAACCTATCCCCAACCTGCATGTCTTTGGACTGTGGGAGGAAGCCGGAGTACCCGGAGAGAACCCACGCTGACACGGGGAGAACATGCAAACTCCGCCCAGATGGGCTCCCTCACCCAGGATCGAACCAGGAACCCTCTTGCTGTGAGGCAACAGTGCTAACCACCACACCACCGTTTTATAAATTGCCAATGATTAATCAGTAGTCATCCACTATATGTACAGGTGAATGCTGATTGATAAAGTTGATATCCTTACTACAAAAAAGGCTGACTGAGACATGGTGAGACCTTACTTACTGTAAACACTGACAGCATATTTTTCTTAGCTAAGAGCTAAGAGCTCTGATAGGTTAGGGAGAGTGTCAAGTGCTTGAATTGACCAATGAGCTCGGAAAAGGTGCAAATGGGATATTTGGTCAAAATGGCACAGAGCAAAAACATGTTGTGGAGTATTCTCACTGTATAAAACAAAGTTGGACAAAGACAGATTCTGGGAATGTTGTGGAAATAGTGTAGAGGTGGAGGGTGTGGTTGGGCTGGACATGCCTAACCCTCCCTTGCTGTGACCCGTGGCTCAGCCAGTGAGCTGTGGATGATGCTGCTGATGGACTCCACCCCCTCTCCTTGCAGGAAAGTGCGGTGGTCTCCCTCAATCATGTGGACTGACACCTTGCCATCACAAACCTGAAGAAAGACACACCCATTAGACACAACTTATTCGGCATTTAAGCACGGAGAGGTTTTAAAATTTATTTGTCAAATACCCGTATTTTCAATGTATAAAGTAAAATGTGTGGTAGCATATACAAGAGGACCAGCAGTAAGTCTAATGTGCAATAATAATGATCAGGATCAAACTGAAATGACTGCCTTACAGTTTTATGCCTCTGTGAACCAGTGAAGTTGCAGTAACAGTTTACATCCATGTGTGTCCAGACACTGAGGCATATGTGTGAGTATACATTACCTCACTGAGCTTGTAGTCAGCTCCCAGGTTTTGTTCATATTCGCTGCTGGTTTTGGCACGCAGTAGTGTCACATTGCCACGGTATTTTGTCACAGGCACATAGCCATCGGCAGCCTTCAGCTTGTAGTAGAAGGTGGTGGCTGCAAAGTGCAGCGAGTCTCGGCTGATGTTCTTGTGGGTGGAGGTGATTAGGTCCACTGCGGTGTTGACACGGGCTCCCAGGTCCGGCAGTGGGAGAAGAGTCTCCACAAGCTGCAGAATAAGAGGGACCAGGGGTCAGAGGAGATCTGGATGGAAACCACTATAGGAATTTACTTATTAAAGCAATTTATAGTGATAGACCAGACCACAGAACAGGATGTTAACAAGGACAAACCACCTGCATGTCTTTGGACTGTGGAAAGAAACTAGAGAACCCAGAGAAAACCCACATTGGCAGGGGAGAACATGCAAACCACACAGAAAGGCCCCTCTCTTCAGAACCATGTACCCTTGTGCTTTAAGGCAACTATAGCCGTTCCCACCAAGCAGTGCGGTACGGTTCAGTTCACCCTTTGTTGGGGTACCTAGCACACAGATCTGGTACTAAAAGGTGGAACCAGAAACACTGTAGTCCATTGATTGGTCAATAGAGGACGGTCACTCAGGGCTGAGATTGGCTGGTTTTGCAACCACTGTTCATACGGTGGCAAGTCTTACATACATTAGTTATTAGTTATAGTTATAACTATAAGATGAAATAATGTTTTGCTGCCTTTTGCAGCACCTGTAATCTGAGAAACAAAAAATTTAATTCACTGGGCCGCCTGCTGGCGTTGACGACATGAATCCATCAGCACACCTTTAATTCTAGTATGACAACTTTGACCATTACATTATTTTTTATTGTCTCTCTTGGATGACAAACACTGTTAGTAATGAGTGGATCTTCAAGCATTTCAAAATATAAAGTAATTTCATCCAGATTATGTAAACTGCATATACTCTCCTTCGGAGAAAACAAAAATGTTGCAGAGCATTGCTCCTGTGGGCTCCAGCAACACTAAACCCCTGGACTTGCCTGAGAAGGACTAACTGCACCATTTCTAAATATCCCATGGAGAGAGACTCTCACTACAGCCTGTTCTATTTTGCTCTAGAAATGTCAGCATGCAACTCTGTTCTATGGCAGATAAACAAGGTACAGAGTTCACTCTGTCACCGGTGATGAAGAAATACAGCGAGTGCTGGATGGAGCAGTAAGTGAGCGAGGAACAGGAGCCAAGCATCATAAGGGTGGCTTACTTTAGGTTAAGAAACATGGGTTATTAATATTATAAGATATATCTTTGACTTTAGCCCAATTTGATGGAGTATTGTATGTACAGGGGTGTCATCATGAGTCAACCAGTGTATTAAACTACCCATTTCCCCCAGAAGAGTCTTCACAATAGAAGTTAATTTTTCAGCTGTTATTATTGTTTTTATTTTGTATGCAGATGCACTTACCTACAAAATTACTCCAAGAATTACAGGCTGATGAACTGTTTCCAAATAGAGCTATTAAAGTCATCTGATGAAAATTCCTGTATTTTTTTCATATCACAATATGCAGTGCATTCAGAAAGTATTCAGATGCCCTTCACTTTTGTTTTGTTGCAGCCTGATGCTACAATTGTTTAAATTCATAGTTTTTTTCACATTAATCTACACTCCATACCCCATAATGACAAAGTTGAAATAGACTTTTAGCAATTTTTGCAAATTTATTAAAAAGGAAAAACTGAAATATCACATTGTCATATTTGCAGCCAAGTAGTTTGGGAAGTCAGTGTGAGGGACAATATTTGGTGAGTGTGAGTGTGAGTGTGTGTATGTGTGTGTGTGTGTACATGTATCAGATGCTGTATACCTTGTTGTACGCGATGCCTGTGAACTGCTGGATGAAGGCACACAGGGCTTCAGTTTCAGCCTCAGATTCTTTGCCTGGTGTCAACTTGGCCCTGTAGCTCTGGAAAGCAAACATGAAGTTAACTTAATTAGTTTAAATCTCAAGATGTCCCCAAACTATATCATTAAATGCAAATATAAATCTTTTATTTTCTATTGTGTATGGATGTATTAATGTGTGAAATACTTAAATGAAAAGTTATGTGTCACAAAATCTCCCTCACATCCCCACAGAAATCAGACTAATCCCATCCTTTGACTTTTCCTTTGTGCAACGCACCTCTCAAAACAGTGTGTGTGTGTGTGTGTGTGTGTGTGTATGTGTGTAAAATAGCTCTTTTCTCTAACCTGTGTATACGCTGCCACATAGGAGTGTGATCCATCGAACAAAAAGAGGTACTCCACAGGCAAATTCTGGGTCTGTAGCTGAGAGCACATTTCAAATGCCACACAGGCACCAAAAGAATATCCAGCGATTCGATAGGGCCCGTCTGGCTGAACCTGTCTGATACATTTCACATAGTAGGCTGCCAAGGACTGGATGCTGTCCAAAGGAGCAGCTGAGGGAGAGGGGATACACCAGGATGAGCTTGGTTGGACATTGTATAATCAGTTCACAGATTTTATTCTTCACATACATACATATATATATGTGTGTGTGTATATATATATATATACACATGTGTATATATATATATATATATATATATATATATATACACACACATATACATATATATATATATATATATATATACACACACAAGTCTCTACTGAAGTGGATTTAGCATCATATTATGCATGCATACTCTTATCGTTTAAGTGATAGTTTAGCGCATCAGCTGATGTCCCATACTGTAAACAGTGCCGCAAAACTAGGAGTGATCAAGACGATCAGCTCTCAGCACCGTGAAGACATACGTGCCCGTGTTTCTGTGTGTGACACAGCCAGCAGAGGAGCAACTTAGGAGCAGCAGAGCAGTGTGCTCCATCTACGCAGCACAGACTCTCAGTATAGTTTTTTTTTATGACTACTTTGGTACAAACAATAGTTTGCAAAGATTTACTCACCAAACAGAAAATCTACCCATATTTGGCGTTTGGTGGGTGTTAACCTCAAAACCCTGACTGTATACTGTATTATCTCTGGTCTACCATCAATGCTCTTATTTCTGCTTGAAGTAGTCGGGAGGGATCCTGGAAGAGGCTTCATGTTTTTTTGTTTTTTTAATATGTTTCTAACTCACAATTTCTTTGAAAATGGTGGATGGCTGTCAGTGTGATAAACAAAGGAAACATAACCATTAAATCATAAACAGTTGGTCACTGGTTACTCAAAATTTTTCAAAAATAAGCAGATGATTCTGACTAAATGATCAGTAATAACCAGAGTCAGACTGAGTCTAACATCTATGACTCAGTCTCAGCACAAATTGTAATATTCAGGACTCATAAGCATTCTGTTCTGAGGACAAAATGTGGCCTAGCTCTTTATTAGCGTGGTAATATACTGCCTATTTTCATTTCTCTTGGCTTTTGTGAACCTAAATGAGTGTGTTTGTTGACACTGAATACCTTCTGTGCATTGCAGGCCGTAGCAAGGCATGCTGAGTTTGAGAGCGAGCATCTTAAAGGCAGCTGTGGAGCCCTCAATGGGATGGACCAGGAACAGTGGCCTCTCCTGGCTCTGAACCATGTTGAGCGGTGTCACTGTAGGGCCGTTGGGGTTTACTAACATCTGAGACAGATCAGACTCCAACAAAGACTGAACAGCATTCCTCTTGGCTGTAGTGTGCAGAGATTCTGGATAGTTGGAGGTAGCAAAGACAACAAACTAATGTAAGTGTATCTGCAGGTTTTAAAGGGCCACATCCTGTAAAGAAACTGGATTTAAACTGATCTCTTTAACTACTCTCTTAATGTTGTCTTCTTTGTATTTTTTTTCTTTCTTAATAATACCATTTAATCCACCTGGCTTGCTGTTAGCCAGCTCTCGCAATTTGTTGATGGTGATCTGGCGGATCTCCCTCATGGCCATGACAATGTCGTAGTCACGCTCCAGAGTCTGGCGAACCTCCACACCCATCAAGGAGTCCAGGCCCAGGTCAGCCAAGGAAGTATCAGGGTTCAGGCTATTTACATCCCGCACGCCTGAGGGGGAAGGGCACAGTGAAAATGCCGCTAGCTTTGCCTGATCAAATTTAGCTCAGGAAAAAGAAGAATGCTCTCTCAATGAAAACAGTGAAGTAAGAGCAGTTAATACTATTTTAAAAATGCAACACTGAATTGCAATTGCAGTTGGTCTGTGGTAACAAATAATGTGCTGTGCAACTTGCTGTTTTTTTTCATTATGTTTTTTTTGTTGTCTATGTCCTTAAACTCCTATATGCTTTACATTTCTGTCACACTTTAGACCTCTGAATATTTTTTTCAGCCTGTTTTTCCACTCAGCTCAGGACACTGAAAAAAGTCAGCTTTCAGATTTTTTAAACTTGCTTGGTTTGGATCATCTTTCAAAATGAACAGCAGCCCTGCTTTTCCTAAAACTTACTCTCTTATTTGAGATAGCTCAGCTCTTACCAAGAATGTGAGCTACAGCGTCCACCAAGTCTCTCTGGCTTCCTGCCTCGCTCTTTACTGCCGTCCTCTCTGCCAGTACAAAGCTGGACATCACTGGCCGCTGCTGGCACAGGAAGAGGTCAAGCACCTCCAGGCAGGATGTGATGCGCTGTGGTAGGGTGCCACCAATCACTGCGTCATTGCCACCCATGGTCTCCAGCACCACACCTACGTCGCCAATGGCACCCCACTGGACTGCTAGTCCAGGCAAGCCATCGTAGCGGCGTTTTTCACACACACGCTCCATGGCTGAGTTGGCATAGCCGTAATTACTCTGGCCAGCATTGCCACGGCCGCAGCTGACTGAGGAGAAGGCCACGAAGTGGCTGAGGTCTGGACACATCTTTCTTGTCATTCTGGAGAGGGAATGGAAATTAAAATATCAAGATCCAGAAAGAAGCAAACAGCAGTCCCTGATTTAAACAGAAGGATGACTAAGCATGTGTCTTACTTGTCCAGGTGTATGGTGCCATCATATTTAGGTTTGTTAACATCGAGGAAGAGCTGAGAAGTCAGATTCTCCAACATGCCGTCCTTCAACACCTGATAATGACATACCAAACGTACTGATTAAATGGAGAGGCATAATACTGGAGAGGTCATTCTTCACTGTCTGGATTCTGGTATAACAGGTCAAGACAAGTCAGCTTTATTTATATAGCACTTAATACACGGAGTGCTCTTACAACACACACAGAAAAAGTGATAATAGCAATTAAATAATATCAACAGTAATGATAACATATCACTACAGTTATTATTGCACCTATAGCAAAAACTGTATCCTTGATGTTTTTATACTGTCACTACATTGTGACAGTAACAGCAACAATGACAGTCACAATTTAGTCACAATTAATGGCTCGTAAGAAAAAGTGTGTTTCAAGACGACTCTTGAAAATCTCAGTGGTGGAGGAAAATCAGATGGAGGGGGGAAAAGAATTACAGAGTTTTGAGGCAGTGATAGAGAAAGCTCTGTCCCTGTAACACTTAGTCCTGGATCTCAGTACAGACAGAAGTCTTTGGTCAGAAGATCTCAGTTCTATCACAGTGTGATATGGGGAGAGGAGCTCTATGGTGCAAGAGGGGGCAAGGCCGTTTAACACTTTGTAGACGAACATATAAATCTTAAAATTAAGTCTGTATCCAACAGGCAGCCAGTGTAGGGAGTTTCAATAATCGAGGAGGGAGGATATGAAGGTGTGGATGACTTTCTCCAGGTCAGAAGTACAGAGAATTGATCTAAGTAATTTTACAACTTGATTCATTTGTTTGTCAAACTTTAATTCCAAATGAAATATCAGTGCCATAACACATAAATAAATAATTTTGTAAGGTGGCATTTAAAATATGAATGTGAACAGCAAACTGTGGGCAGAAACAATTAAGGAATAAATACAAAATAGCCATGTTTATGTAAACAAGAGTGTATAAGACACGAGAAGCTCCTGAAGGGTGTTTTAGGGACAGTGTTGCTTTGAGTGAATAAATGTCTGAACCAGATGTAATAGTTGTTAAGACATTTTACTTAAGGCCAAAAATGCCAACCTCATGGTGGCACTGAAAGTAAGGTCAGTGGGCTTCATGAGGCTCTCTGGGGACCATCAGTCCATCAAATCTTACTGCTAATCTATCCAGTAGTTGCTGAGATATTTCAGTCTGGATCAAATAGGTGGACAGACCAACTGAAAGACTTTACCATCAAGCCACAATGCTAGCCATAAAGCGGGGTAGCAACTTTGGTGTTTGCTGTCTGTCTGTCTGTCTTTCGATTTTCTTCTACTCGCTGCTGTACATTTGAGAACAAATGAAGGAAGAGGGACCAAATGAATGCTTGTCTTGCCTAAAGCAGCCAAGCTTTGACTTAACATAAAATGTTTGTTTAAGCTTTTGTACCCAAGTGGCGCATATACTCTAGCATTGCTTGGGGAAGCAAGTATTTCATGGCAGATGTATTTCTCGGGACTGAAGGAAGCACAGTGTTGATTGTGAAGTTGTTTGGATGAGTGGCTTTTTGAGAAAACTGCAAGCAGCAATACTGGAGGCTAACAATCGGCCCATTCTCAACAGGCATGTTTTGATTTCTGATTTAAAATGCCTCTGGTGGTGTGAAAAGGAGAAGTTGACAGAGCTGAGAGGAATGATGAGGTGGCTTGTTGTGTTACCATGGCTAGGTGGAAGACACCATCCACTGGGCCCAATGCAGAGGCCTCGGTGAGGAGACGCCTCGTTCCCTCCAGTGTGCTGACGTCACTGGTTGACACCAGTACCTCCACACCATGACTCCGCCATTCACGCACTCGCTTCGCCTGGTAGCCTACCAACAGTTTCAAAGTAAAAGTAGTTACAGCAGTGCCAAGACCCAAATTACTGTCACATGGTAAATGGACCTGCATTTGTATAGCGCCTTTCTAGTCATCTGACCACTCAAAGCGCTTTTTACACTGTGAGTCACGTTCACCCATTCACATACACACACTGGTGGCCAAGGCTACCAAACAAGGTGCCACCTGCTACTCAGTTGTTTTTTTTTAAACACTCATACACCGATGGAAGCATCATCGGGGTGTTCAGTGTTCAGTGCTCAAGGATACTTTGACATGCAGACCAGAGGAGCCGGGGATCGATCCACCAATCTTCTGATTGGTAGACGACCCACTCTACCTCTGAGCCCCAGCTGCCCCCACACAGTTTGTATCATGCGTTTGCTCTGTAAACAGTTTTTTTTCCAGTGCAAAGCTTCAGGTTTGTATCGTGTACAGATTTTATGATAATAATGTTGGTTCTGGAGCATCCACTAACAAACTTCTACAGGAAGGTATTGGATACTCTATGACAGGCCATAAACACAGGACAATATAGCTGGTTAAAAAAAAATCAAAGTGATCCATAAACCTTCTTAGTGCTATGCCCTCCAGGTTAGGCTGCTAACTGCAGTTGAAAAGACACCAACACCTCTATAGGTGGTACACTGGTATATGCTGGCAGACAGGCTGGTGGTGGGATGTGCAAAGCTAGTGGTAACAAGACTGAAAAGGTGGAGCTTACTAATAAGCTGTGCAGGCTGATATCATTAGGGTTTATCGGAACTTTACTGAGATATTCTGTGTGCATTCAAAATATTTAGCCTGGATGTGACATTTGATTATTGTATTTCTCTGTCACGAAGAGTAGAGATGTGTTATACTATTCAACAGGACTGCATTAAAAGCAAAGGCACTGTACTGACTCATTAACTAAAATTACCGCCCCACGATTCTATGTCTCCACGCAGCGGTCAAGTTTCTCTTACATCCGTGTCTGTGAAAATATGGATGCTTCATACACACACCTTCCCCCTGACAGCACAGAAAATCTATACAATCAGCTGGGTGGACACCCAAGATTAGTGTCACAAATTCAGTATCTGACCAAATGTCTCTCCTGCTGTTCCTGAGATATGACATTGAGCAATCGCCAGAAAAGTGTTTAATGCAGAACATTATGATGTCACAGTGAAGCTGACCTTTGACCTTTTGGATATAAAATGTCATCACTTCATCATTTTATCCAGTTAGACATTTGTGTACAGTTTTGTCATAATTAGAGTAAGAATTCTCGAGTTAAGGCCAAAAACGTTTTTTGTGAGGTCACAGTGACCTTGACCTTAGACCACCAAATTCTAATCAGTTTATTCTTCAGTCCAAGTGGACATTAGTGTCAAATTTGAAGAAATTCCTTCAAGGTGTTCTTGAAATATCCCATTCACAAGAATGGGACAGATAGACAACATGAAAACATAACGCTTCCAGCTACAGATACTGCCGGTGCGGAGGCGTAACAAACAACAAATCCAGAGAACTAGTTTACTTATTTGAACTTTCAAGGGCCTCAGTAACATTCCTCAAGAAGACAGGTTAGTGTGTGTGTAGTAAGCTCAACACAATAGAGGCCTGTGTGTCATAGAGGTGTCTACAGTCATTTACATCCCTTTGAAAACTGTACCACAATCATGTGGTAATGGAAATGTAAGAAGCATGAAGCCAAGATTGTGATTTGCGCTGCTTTTATAACAGCAAACAGGGTACTTTTTATCATAATGTGAAAAGTTTGCTCCTCTCCCTTTTTTATGAGGTCCTGTTTCCCAACAACACCAGTGTCGTTTGTATGTTACATCATTCATTTCAGGCCAATGTAACTGAGCTGCACCTTCAGCAGCTTAGTGTCATTGTGCCTTACCATTCCTGATGCCTGATCTGGAGGTCAGCACCAGTTTGCAGGCTCCTCTCTCTGTCAGCCACTGAGCAAGTTCCAGACCAAAGCCCCCCAGTCCACCAGTGATGATGTAGGAATGGGAGGGGAGACATAAGGTGCGACAGATAGCTGGAAAAGACAACGGGGCAGAGGCAGTTTGGACTGCTGAATCCCTCTCCTCATGACAGACCTGTGTGAAGAGAAGAACCTTTAGGAGGATATACACTTGCTGTACTGTAGTATTTTTTAGTCATAGCCACATAACAATGATGTGAATTTCACCAGAAACTGGGGTACAAAGTATTTCTTCCAACATGTACTTACAGTTCATACAAATGGCAGACATCTAGTCATTTTTAATATTCACTTAACTTATGAAGTTGTTCTGTGTCCTCTTTCGAATACATCATGACAGGTTGCTCCATTCTGAACAATCTATAGTTCTGTCACACTCATATCAAAGTGTAAAGCTGAGCTGTGAAACTGACCTGCAGGAGGACCTTGCCAATGTGCTTTCCCTGAGCCATGTATCTGAATGCTTCCTCCACTTGGTCCCTCTCAAACACCGTGGTCCTTAGAGGCTGAACTACACCTCCCATAATGCCTTCCTTCAGCAGCTGGGATACTTCCTCCCACTCCTGGTTGCCCTCCTCAAAGAGAGCATCCAACAGGATGCCATGGAACGCCACATTCTTCAGGAACAGAGCCATGCCTGGAGAAATCAGAATTTGATGACACAGTGTTACTCAGTGCTGACCATGCTGAACCCGAACCACACCTCTGACCATCTGCACTCATGTGCGACATAGAATGTGCCCTCTGCCTGATTGTCTTATTTTCTGTGTTTGGGATGTTTATGGGCAGCTCTCAGGTGAGCTTGGGGCTTTATAAATTGGTAGCAACCAGGTGCCAAATTGTAAGCAGCAGGGATCCAAGAGACACAGTGCCGAAAAGAAACCTGCAAATATAGCGAGGCGAAACGTCAAACAAAAGTTAATCTGGGGTTGACTTTTGCTTTGACTTTTACTGGCGAGTGTGTTTACAAAGTGTAACAGACACTCTTTAAGATCACCCAGAGAACTACCCGTAAATGATCACAACAAGCAAATGTTATCATCCTTTTCCTTAATCAGAAACGGAAATAGCAGCCATATCTCATCCTGAAACTTCTCTGCTATTCCTTGTTTTCTTGGAAACTAATTATTATCAAGAGGTACAAAACATAACATTTATTATTTAGAGGAACATGTAATTACTTTCTTTTATATATCATAAATGATATATTATTTATATATTTGTAAGGCTGTGAAAGGAGTGACTGACAAATAAAGCCCGAGTGTGTGAGCCTGAGGCTTCCTACTGACCCAGTGGGGAGTTGTTGGACAGGTCAAATTTGCCGATTTCCAGGAATCGTCCGTGTCTGGCTAGGCAGCGAATGCTAGCCTGCAACTTCTCTTCAGCCAGAGAGTTCAGCACCACATCCACACCTGAAACACACACATACACACAAAATACACTATTATGCCTACCACAAAAAAGTGTTCTTTGTGCAGTGGCACTGTGATCTCTCAGTGTAATTGAGTCACTGCTTGTTCAACAAACACAGTTGCTCCTTTCAAAGCTCAAAAGCACTGCAAAGCTGCTGATTCGAAGAGGTAGCTCTTCTTTTAGAAATCTTGTGTGAGATCATGGTATGTGGAACACAGCTTGTTACTACGGAAAGATGCGTCGTACCTTTGCCCTTTGTGTGGAGCAGGACATGCTGTTCAAATGAGGTGTCTCTGGAGTTAGCGAAGGACTCTGCTGAGAGCTGAGGGAACCTCTCCTGCAGGTAGGCCCGCTTCTCCGCTGAGCCTAGTGACAGACAGGGTAGGGTTCAAGAGAGTTTTCATGAGATACTATCTCATAACTGTAATTATGACTTAGTAGCTCATAATACACAAAAGGCACAATTATTAGATAACATAATAATACAATATTTGGTAACACTTTACTTGAAGGTATCTACATAAGAGTGACATGACACTGTCATAACTATGACATGACTCGGTCATGAACCTGTCATGAAAATTATGTACATGTCATAAACGTTTATGACTGCTGTCATTAAGTGTCATTTAGTTTTTTTAATGACAAGTTGACATTGTTTGGGTTGTCTTTATTAAGACAACTTGACATTGATGAAAGTGACATTACCAGAAGCTGTCTTTGTCATAACACCTTGACATTAATTTTGCTGGGATGTCCTTATTATGACAACTTGACATTAACCAAGATGACATTACTAAAAGATGTCTTTGTCATGACAACTTGACATTGACCAAATAATTAAAAGCCAAAGCCAAATAAAAAGCCAAACCTATGTTTTCTGTTCATGACATCTTAACATAATGATTATTATAATTAGATGTGAATAGTTACAGACCAATTCTAGTAGCCTACCTAAGTAAGATAGAAGGCATGATATGACTCAGAACTATATTATATTATATTATATTATATTATATTATAAAATGTAATATTTCTATGTATTTGCATTGTGAATACATTAACCCTACCTCTATCCCTTTACTACTCTAACAGATTCTAATGTGCACCGCCGCTGCTGATTTTTTATTTTTTATTTTTTTCGTCTTGGCTCTTTAGAAACTACCGTTATATTATTTTGCGCTATGGACGCTTCATGTCCAGGTCAGTTCACACACTTGTGAGCAAAGCATATAAGAGGAGAGGAGAGGGCTCCGTCTTATCTCTTCATAAACTAAATAGCCTTACGTAATTTATCTTATTTACACGACGACATGTCATTCTGTCTCTACAGGTCGCGCCAATATTCTGAATTTTGCCAAACCCCATCTGCAGTGCACGGAATTTTATAACGAATAAGTGTAAAAAAAATACTTTAAACACTGCCATGATTGTTTCCAACTTTGTATTGTTACTGGATCACTGTGAGATTCCAGTGTTCTAATTTTCCCGTTGCAAGACCCATAGCCAGGAAATGAAACTCGCGTTCAGTGTTCAGCGATTTCAAGCTGTGTGAAGGTTGCCTATTATGCGATCTTACTGCGACTGCATCTGTCTACATCTCGTGCCTAGTGCAACACTGTGGGTATGTATCTGCAGTTAACACTGTTATCTCAGATCAGATGTCATTATTTTGATAACATTTGTATGTTGTGTGAAGTTTGATATAGTCTAAGTAACATCTGAAGTTGAGACAGCTAAGAATAGGCCTATGGCTAGGTTAGCATAAGGATAAGCTAACATGAATGAATGCATGGGAATTTGTTTACATGTGATGGTGACCTTGTGTAGTAGTCTTTATTTTGTATACACATGACATAGGCTATGCTAGTATCAGCAGAAATGAGATTTATTGGTACCAAACAATTTACAATTGAATTAACAGTTTAATGTGTTTATGTTCCAAGACTAGCATAGCATTGGTTTTGCCTATGCTTTTTATGTTTCAGTGTGACTCTTTAATCACAATGTCAATAAACCCAACTGTCCTCTGAGTCTTCTGCTAGATGTTAGAAGAGAGTTAGCCATCAGAGTATAGTGGGAATATCGAGGACAGCGCAGCAGATTCACTGTATCAGGGACCGTGTTAGCCTTGCCTGTTTTTGTCCATTAAACTGCTGAAATAAATAGAATTAATTAAATAGCTAAGGTTAAAAAAAAGACTCAATTTCATCCCATCAGACTCGTCTTGGTTGAGACGACATTTGTTTTACATTGACATGTATGCATGTTTATGTTGGCTATATTGTTATTCTTAATCTGTTATACTGTTTCATCGTTTGATTCCTGAGTGTGAGTGTTTGTTGGGTATGACATTACAGAACAGGTTACTCACTGTACATGTTAATTCATGGTAAATGTCAGAGGTAAGTCTTCATGACACTGTCAGGAAAGTATTTTGGAGTGTAATGACACTTCATGATAAATGACTGACAAATCAAAATGGTACCACTTGAGGTCAAAGAATATATTCAGTACACTGTTATAATGGTGTCATGACAGCCAAAGGTGTGTAATAACTCTTCATGACATCTTAGTGACAAATCGAAATGGTACCACTTTACTTGAGCTCAAAGAATTTATTCATTACAATTTTATAATGGTGTCATGATAGCCAATAATGCAGTTTTGTGTCATATCAAATGTCCAAATGTCTCCCCTTCTGTTCCTGAGATATGATTATATGATGGCCTGAAAAACATTTTATGCAAAATATTATGATGTCACAGTGAAGTTGACCTTTAAACTTTCGCATATAAAGTATCATCATTTCATCATTTATCCTATTAGAATTCTTAAGCTATAGCATAAAACATTTTTTGTGTGGTCACAATGACCTTGATCTTTGACCACCAAAATCTAAACAGTTGTGTTTTGTGCCAAATATGAAGAAATCGTTCTTGAGATATCATACTCATGAGAATGGGATGTACAGACAGAAAGATGGACACGAAACACAAAATGGCGGTGGATTTTGGTGCAGAAATGAGCTGTCATATGAAATAACTAGCATACCACAGTTGATAAGAAATCGTATCAGAGCTATTTTTCTGTCACTATGACAGTGTGTCATGTGAGTGTTGAATACTTACCCACTGTAGTGAAGACTTTACATTTCTTGCTGAGTGCTATGGCAATGGCAGCCTGGCCGACACCCCCTGACCCTGAATGGATGAGAACTGTCTCTCCGGGACGGAGCCTGCCGCGCACCACCAGAGAGTAGTAGGCTGTTGCGTAAACCACTGGCACCGAGGCTGCCTGCTCCAGAGTCCTGCACACACACAGAGACACAGACACACACACACAGACACAGGTGCATCAAGAGGACTATGTACTATTATATTATATGAAGTAACTATCCTTTATACTATTGTGGGTGTACCCATGCAGACACTTAGTTTTTCCATTGAGGGCAAAGAGAACACTTGATTACACTATGATAATATCAAATACACATCAGCTTTCAACAATTATCTAATGAGATTTCAGCTACTGGAATTATGGGAGCACCTTTGAAATACTGTATAACATCTGCTTTGCTCTCTCTGTTTAATAGTGTGTTATGTCTACCTATACACACCTAAAATATATATTAGCAAAACCTAAAATTTAAAGCATGTCAAACAGTGAATTTTACTTGATTTTATTTTTATTTATTGTTTTATTAATTTATCAATTTTTTCATCTTCTCTGTCTTTGCTAGTAAGCAACTGGAGTTTTAAGTACATCACTGCCATGTAACTTGTCTCTTGGACCCCATCCCAACTAGGCTACTTAAGGAAGTCTTACCTTTAGTTAACACTTGCATACTAGACATGATCAATATATCTTTATTAACAGGCTATTAGTGAGGTGGCTTAGGACCAGATTTTAGAAGAATGTGGACACGTCGGACAAAAGCACCAATTTTTTTCCACATACTCTCCATCACCTTAGCTTTCAATTTTTGATGGGAGCCACCTCATCAGAATGGCGTATGGCGGCCATCTTGGATTTAAAAGTTGGCCGCCATGTAAAATCTATAAATGCCAATATCTCGGCTTCCTAGCCACATAGAAGGTCAATCTTGGTGTCAAAATATACATTTTCTGGGTCAATGAATGCATTAAAGCTACTGAGAATACCACTAGATGAATATTTGTGCCAAGACCAAATAAACATGTTTATTCTGGCAATATATCATATAAATGTACACTGAATAACATGCATGAATTGAACTGAACTTTGTTATCTTCACTTTCTAAGACAAAGTATATTCAAATAAGGTCACATGTACAACTGCAAAGACCAGTGCAATTCCAGTGTGCCTTTTGACATGAGCACCTTACCCCACAACCACTTTTACAACTACACTTGATCACTTCATGCAAGGCTTTTGATGCCATCGTCAGAATGCTCCACACAGGAAGCCAGACCTGGCTGTCTCCATCCAATGTCCAACCCCATCCTTCTGGACTGGGTGTCAGCTGCTGGGCCAGTTCAGATGTCGCCCAGATCCCAGACTGGTAGGCAACTCGCTTCACGTGCTGCAGCAGTGAATCTTGGGTTGGTGGAATGTGTTCCATCGTTTTGTTCTTCCGGCAGAACAACTCTCTCCGTGCTTCATTGACAGATTCCAAATCACTCGTCTTGTCGTAAAGGATGACTGTGTAGCGCTCTAGAAGTCGAAAGTGTGGGGCATCTATGGTCACGGGAGTGTGTGGATTTGCTGCCATGTAGTTAAAGGCCTGGGTGACCTCGGGGTAGGAATTCCAAGCCATCCATGCTGACTTCTTCCCCTTCCCACAGAATGCTGAGGTTGTGTCACAGCCTGTGTAACAGTGGAAGACGGGAAGTGCTGTGGACTTGTCTTTGCCCAGAGCATGGCAGATGGTATTTATGTGAAGATAGGTGTAGTTCTTCCCAGTGCCAAAAGCGACCCAAATGTCTGCAGCTGGATACTTGGTGAGCAGGGCATGGAACTTGCCGATGAGGATAACAACAACATCCGTATCCACAGTGCGCACCAAGCAGGTAGAGGAGCCACGTTCCAAGGCATCAAGTAGGTGAATCAGTATCCTGGTGTCGGCCTCTTCATGGTTACATGGCAGCATGGAATGGCTGGTGTCTGTGCCAACCACTCCGAGGCCAGATGTAATGAAGACCATCTTACCCTCTGGCCAGGCAGTGGATGCAATCTTCCTGGAGAGTAAGGTAAAGAGTTCCTGCTTGTTCATAGGATCACGCAGGAAATCTGGCCAATTCCCTGGGAGCTTGTTCTGACCAGCCACCTTCTGTCGTATCCCTTTGCCTCGCTTCTCCCTTGTTGACTCTTTGATGCTGCTGGTGATGTAAGTATCCCAGACCACATCAACTCTTTCAGAGGTCTCCAAGTGTTTCATGATGTGGGGAACAAATACACAACTGGCATATTCGTCAAATGTAGTGATGTTGGTAGTGGACAGAAAGTGCACCACAGCTGCTCCATCAAGTACTTTTACATCAAAAGTATCTGGAGGTTTCTGTTGTGTTTTCTGTGTCAGAACATTTAACAGATCTGACTTCTTTCCAAGCCGTAGTTTCCCTCTGTCAGATAGAGAGGGGGGGTATGGGTGGTTTTCATGCTTAAAGAAGGTGCTCATATCCCCCTGTCTATGTTGCAAGGCTATGTATAATCGGGAGAAGAGTGCCACATCATCCTTCAGCATTGAGATCTGCTCTTTCTGCTTGGTCTTGGTCTTGAGTTTTGGGCATCTGAAGAGAGGCAGTGAGTTTTTTTTTATGGGCTCATGAATGGATTGTGTGCGGTCCATGATCACTGTCTTATGGTACTTGTTGTACTGATCTCTGCCCACTGATTCCACAGTGCGGACTGTATTAACCACAGACTCGTCAATCACATTTCGTGTGTCCAGAGTTAGAAGTTCAGGGGTATCATCTAGGAACGGATTACTCATCCCATTGATGGTGTGCACCAGAGCAAGTGTTTGCTCTTTGAATGTTTTCTGTGTAGACATTCCTTCTTCGTGATGTTGTTGTGTATTGTGTTCTTCTAAAATATACTCCTGCTCAAACTCTTTTAGAAGTCGTGCCTGTTCAGGCCCTGCAATCATCCACTTCTTGAATGCTGAGGGGTTCTCGGTGAGTCCCACTGCACCCCCAGAACCCTTCACGAGATTGTTATTCTGCTCATGAGCCTGGTCTATTGGTATGCTCGAGAATCTGTTTGTGGACTTGGGAACAACCCAGTGACCATGTTCTTCAAATTCCTCATGAATGGATGTGGGCAAGCTTTCCATGTCACGGATATGGACAGGAATCCATCTGGCGTAGTTCTGGTGATCAAGGGCGAAGAACCATGGGACAAGAGCCTTCAGTGACTCCACATAGAGGGGGAAGTCCTGTTGTCTGTGGGCCCGAACAAATATCAGACCCAGAATTTCCATGTTAAGGATGGTATCCCAGTACTGGAATGTTGGACTCTTGGTGATCATATCTTGTCTCCAAGCTTCTTTGGTCTTCTCATCATGTGGTCCATCAGTCACCATGTCCAAGAAGGCATCCTGCTGCAGCTTTGCCAATGCCAGAGCGCTCACTTGGTGGGCATGTCTTGTCCTAGTGAGGTGAGATGCTTTGAGGAAGGAGTCAGCTGTACCAGAAGATGCAATACCGGCCTCAGTCAGTGCAGTGGTCCATCCAGAGGCCTCCAAGTAGTCGCCATATGTCTTCCACATTGCCATTTCAATATGGAGACCGCCGAGCATGACTACATACTTGTCTTCACCATGTGTTTGAGGCCAGTTCCACTGAATAAATTTGGCCAGTGCAAACAGTGGTGCATCCACAGCCATTACTGGGATCTGTCCTGGATTCAGAAACTGTGTGGCTTCACGCTGCACATCCATCCCATGCTTAATCATGGAAGCTGTAGCAGCCTTCTCATTGAACAGCGGCAAGAGCTGTGTGACAGTGGGCAGTAAATCATCTGACACATTGTGTAGAGATGCATGGTAGGCTGACCAGGCCACAGTGTCTCCCTTGTTTAGCTCATCCTTTTCAATCAGCTTGAGTGAATACTCAAGCCAACATTTCTCATTCATCTGTGCTCTACTCAGGTGCCCCTTGAAAGCTTTAATCGGATTGGGTGTCTTGGGAACAACCACACTGGCCTTCTTGAGTGCAACCGCCGGCACAGTGGTGAAGTTGTCAGGCAATCGATGATTCTTTTTTGTTTCTGGCGAAGGCATGCCTATTCCATCCTGAAAGTGTCCCACATTGGACTTGGAGGGGAACTGAAAGAGACTGATGCCTGTACCATGGAAGGACCCTTCAGCTGTGGTACTTGATGGGTTATGGTCAAGATTGTCTAGGGCACTCACAGTGAAGAGCCCTTTACGTAGTTGAGCAGGACACACAACACCACTCTTCGCTATGTTCTCACAGACAGCAGTAGCCAGCTGATTTTCCAGTTCCATAACACGATCATAGCTTACACTGAGGCCCAGCTCATACAGCTGCGCAATCAGTTTCTTTGACCTCGTCTGCGTGTGCACACTTAATCCCATGTAAAGGGGCAAGGGTGGTTCATACTCCAATGAATGTCGAGATTTGTTAGTTGGGGCCCTCTTCTTGCAGTTAAACAGGATGGTCTGTGAGATAGTGAGGCAGGCCTGGGAGTCACTAGAGCTCTGATCCTTCAGGTCAGCTCCGACCAGCATCATGGTCACCAGGGACTTGAGATTGGTGGGTACGGAGTTCTGCTGGCATTCAGTGGGGAATGAGGCATTAAATTTGAACCCACTGAAGTTGAATATATCACGCCGCACAATTTTAGCAGCCTTGGCCAGAATCAGTAAATCCTCTTCATAGTCACAGTTCAAAGCCTGCTTCAGCATTTCCTGCATTCCCTCTTCGAAAACAAGAATCCCATTCTTTCCATCACTCTGCTCCTGGGCATGGGGAAAATACTTCAGGACTTGTTTCTTGAAGCGAACCCTGTTGATTTCTTTGCGGATGCTAAAGTCAAGCAGGCGGTTTTCATACATTTCATGCAGGGATGAAAACTTAAAGTAAAACTGACCACTTTCCACACAATTTTCCACATGAGTAACGAGTTCTACAAAGGCTCTGGCTTCAATTTGTTTCTCTTGTTTCTGACTGTCAGAGGAATCTTGGCATTGCCTTGTTAGCGAACGATGTCGATTTCGGAGTCCAGTCAAGCAAGCCAGGTGATATTTTGCTTCAAGTGCGATGAGGTCACCACCCACAATTCTGCTCAGTAATTCAGTATCTTTCAGGTCTGTGGCCATAACCCTGACATTTGCATCTGCCTTAAGAGTCATGAACTCATGAAGATGTCCATCAGACTTTCTGCAAAACAAACATGTCCAGGGGCTCACGTTGTCGAGGTCGTTTGCCATCTGCAGCATGGGTGTCAGAAGATCCAGTGTTCACCCTCTTCCGTGCTCTTTCCAGTTTGTTTACATTGAATTTTGAGTGACAAGATTTATGCCACTGTGCTCGATGCCTGACAAACTGGTCCACATTAATGTCCTCTTCAAAAGGAAGTGATACTGGCAGTTGATTCAGCTCCCTGAAAGCATTCACATTGTTCAGGAAAGATTTGTATGGTTCAGATAGGTCTCCAGGTCTCTGTGAATTTAAGGGCATCGGAGTGCTTCAATGGTAGACTTTTGGCATACAATACACAATGCCCAATCCATTATGTTCACGAGACTTCAGTCAAAGGCTGCAGCTGCTGCAACATACACAAATTACAGGTATCTAGTTAGTTATTTACTGTCTGAAAGAAACCTTGCCCTGCAGAAAGTCAAGAGATCTGATTTTGAGCTAGCAGCTAGTGAACATTATCAATAGCAACAACAACATACTTACAATACAATCAGACAGAGTTGCGCTAGCTAACTAAGGTTAGCTAAATTCCTTTTAATATTACTGGCAGAGCTGTGTCTCTGATTGCAAAGCCAACTGTTCTGCTTTGCTCTGTGTCAGTGTAGCTAGTAGAAGTTCATAAAATATTAATTAAAACAACAGTTAACTGTCCATTTATTAATGTTATTTTAAGCTCAAAGGTTAGCATTATGCTAGCATTAGCACTTAGCTATGACCGTCTCATTACCACAACATAACTTCTCATTACCGTTATGAGCCTTTAAAGTACGCGGTAATGAGAAACATGAGTAACGGTAATGAGACGCTTTTAGCTAAGCTAGAGTATAGCATGAAATGCTAGCATGCTACACAACCGCTACCTTTGCCACACGTTAAAGTCGTAAATTATATTTACTACAACACAAAAATAATGCAATATATTTTTAAAAGTATAGATTATCACCCCATATCGGTAATGATAATCGACTGTGTAACAGAAGAAAGATTCTAAGACATTTAAAAAGATTTCATAATGTGAGAGAACAAAGAGCAACTAACCTTGTGTCCATTTTGAACCTTCTGCCTCAAGTGATGCATAATGGGACTGCTTGTCAATTTAATGGGACAGTATACTTTTCATAGGCAGATGAAATTGTGTTGGGATGACAAACTTTTTGTGCGGACACAACAATTTTCGGTAAATAAATATATATTTATTGTTATACACCATAAATATCCCTATTGCTCATAAATATAGACATTTTTACATAACACTGCATAATTTTTTTTATTTATGCAAAAAGGATTTTTTTTTAGGGAATTAAAAAAATGATACAATATTGGATCTGGACACATTTCGATAATGAGAATTCATCGGGATATTTTGTTTAACAATTATGAAAATTATATTAAAACTGTAAAAAAAAAAAAAAAAACATTTATCCCTACAGTGTACTTCACTCTCTTTATGGGAAATATTATTAACTAATAACAATTAAGTGTTGTTTTTCTAAAATATGACCTGGACATGTTCACTAAAGCTTCATGAGAATAACCCTTTAGCTTGCTTGCTAGTTAGCCAAGTACACCTGTTCACACACTTGTTTTCTGATGTGAATATTTTTTTCAAATAATTAGGAAATAACAAGAGACAGATCCATCAAAGTAAATAAAAACATCATAACAACTGGACTACCATCAATGTAGGTTGTCCTCAGGTTTCCCCCAATGAATGTGTTGTTAAACACATGTGCTTAATAATAATCTCCAATTTACGAGTGAAAGGCTTGTCTTCTGGAATGCTTGCACTGTGCGTTGAACAAAATATGATGTGCATAATCTACATATTTGTGTCAATATATTGCGAGAATTAACCAAATGATGTAATATTGGCAGAAATAGTCCCCTGGTGATATTCTCAGTAGCTTTAATGCATTCATTGACCCAGAAAATGTATATTTTGACACCAAGATTGACCTTCTATGTGGCTAGGAAGCCGAGATATTGGCATTTATAGATTTTACATGGCGGCCAACTTTTAAATTCAAGATGGCTGCCATCCGCCATCTTGATGAGGTGGCTCCTAGCAAAATTTGAAAGCTATGGTGATGGAGAGTATGTGGAAAAAATTTGGTGCTTTTGTCCAACGTGTCCACATTTTTTTGCTAAGCCACCTCACTATATGTACCACAGTCTTTTAAGGTAGCTGTAATTAAACCTCTGTTAAAAAAGCCCACATTGGATCCAGAGGTGTTAGCCAATTACAGACCTATATCCAACCTTCCCTTTCTCTCGAAGATCCTCGAGAAAGTAGTCGCAGACCAGCTGTGTGACTTTCTCCATGATAATAATTTATTCGAGAAATTTCAGGTCAGGATTTAGGGTTCATCATAGCACTGAGACAGCACTAGTTAAAATTACAAATGATCTCCTGATTGCTTCAGACCGAGGTCTCGTCTCTGTACTTGTCTTACTAGATCTTAGTGCCGCATTTGACACAATTGACCATCAAATTCTGCTACAGAGACTGGAACATTCAATTGGCCTTAAAGGTTCTGCTCTAAGCTGGTTTAAATCGTACTTATCCGATCGTTTTCAGTTTGTTCACGTTCATAATGAATCATCTTCATGTACTAAAGTTTGTTTTGGAGTACCTCAAGGTTCAGTGCTCGGACCAATTCTATTCACGCTATATATGCTTCCCTTAGGTAACATCATTAGAAATCACTCTATCAATTTCCATTGCTATGCGGATGATACACAGTTGTATTTATCGATAAAACCAGAAGAAACGGATCAATTAACTAAACTTCAGAAATGCTTTAAAGATATAAAGACCTGGATGAGCTCCAATTTCCTGATGTTAAATTCAGACAAAACTGAAGTTATTGTTCTTGGCCCCAAACACCTCAGAAACTCTTTATCTGATGATATAGTTTCTCTGGATGGCATTGCTCTGGCCTCTAGCACTACCGTTAGAAACCTCGGCGTAATATTTGACCAAGATTTGTCTTTTAACTCCCATTTAAAACAAACGTCTCCGACTGCATTTTTTCATCTGCGTAATATTGCGAAAATTAGGTCTATCCTGTCACTAAAAGATGCTGAAAAACTGGTCCACACGTTTGTTACCTCGAGGCTGGATTACTGTAATTCTCTATTATCAGGTAGCTCTAATAATTGCCTGAAAACTCTCCAGCTAATCCAGAACGCGGCGGCACGTGTACTGACAGGAACTAAGAAACGAGATCATATTTCTCCTGTTTTAGCTTCTCTGCACTGGCTCCCTGTTAAATCCAGAATTGAATTTAAAATCCTTCTTCTAACCTACAAAGCTCTAAATAATCAGGCTCTATCATATCTCAGAGAGCTCATAGTGCCCTGTTATCCCACCAGAACACTGCGCTCTCAGAATGCAGGGTTACTCGTGGTCCCTAAAGTCTCCAAAAGTAGAACAGGAGCCAGAGCCTTCAGCTATCAGGCTCCTCTTTTGTGGAATCACCTTCCTGTTTCGGTCCGGGAGGCAGACACCATCTCCACTTTTAAGACTAGACTTAAGACTTTCCTTTTTGATAAAGCTTATAGTTAGGGCTGGCTCAGGCTTGTCTTGGACCAGCCCCTAGTTAGGCTGACATAGGCCTAGTCTGCCGGGGGACCTCCTATAATACACCGAGCCCCTTCTCTCCTTCTCACTCTCTCTCTCCCTTGCTAGTATTCATGTCCTGCTAATGCATCTCTCTAACCCGGGTCTACTGCATGTCACTAACTTGGCTTGTTCTCCGGAGCCTTTGTGCTCCACTGTCTCGCAGGTTAACTCGTACCGCAGCTGTGCCTGGATGATGTGTCGTGGTTGTGCTGCTGCCATGGTCCTGCCTGATGCCTCTCACTGCTGCTGTTACTATTAGTCATACCTGGACTATTATACACATATCATTATTGTCACATACATATATAATCATATTATTAATATAATATCTGTTTCTCCTTATGTCTCATTGTGTCATATGGATTACTGTTAATTCATTATATTGATCTGTTCTGTACAACATCTATTGCTCGTCTGTCCGTCCTGGAAGAGGGATCCCTCCTTCAGTTGCTCTTCCTGAGGTTTCTACCATTTTTTTTTCCCCGTTAAAGGGGTTTTTTTTGGGGAGTTTTTCCTTATTCGCTGTGAGGGTCCAAAGGACAGAGGGATGTTGTACGCTGTAAAGCCCTCTGAGGCAAATTGTGATTTGTGATATTGGGCTTTATAAATAAAAATTGATTGATTGATTGATGTCTACAGACTCCAGACTAACGCAATAAATCGATTTTTTCTAATAAGGGATAAGGTTTAAAAATGTGACACTGACCAGCTGTGGGGAACTTTCCAGAGGAACCGTTTGTCAGCATCCACGCTTGTTGCCAGGCCTTTAGCAGGCAGCAGTCCCATCACACGCTGACCGGTGGGGTTATGACCAGAAAACTCCATACCCAACATGCACTGCTGCAGAGCTAGGTCACCTACATTATGTACAATGAACCGGAGAAGTTAGTTGTCTTGATGTACAATTTTCCTGCTGTTATTTCAAATTGTGTGTAGTCTAGTGTATAGTCTAGTTTAAAAGTGACCTACAAGATGCTATGGGTAGCTAATGGTTATAAGAACAAAGACTAGAATACTTCTTGGTTGTTACACACTCTCTACCTGGGATAGCGTCTGGTGGCAGTTTGCCAGTGGCCAGCATTATATCTCTGAAGTTGAGTGAGCTGTAAAAGACACGACACAGCTGCACGTTGGGGTTGCTGCTCACAAAGTGGCGAAGTGGGGAGGCAATCCAGCGCAGAGAAGAGAGGTCACCTCGAGTCAACACATTGACGTAGGCGTGCTCTGTCAATTCTTCATTTAAATCTGACAACCATAAAATAGATAAATGTTTCAATAAAAGTATAAGCACATCAAACATTCTGAAGGTAAATGATTCACATTCAACTAATCTGGAAAAATCCTCTCCCTCTGTTAAATTAAACACTTTTGTCATAGTTTTATTATGGTTTAAGTGGTGGTTACAAACACCTGCCCTTTCTAAGATATTCATAAAAATGTATTTGAATTACATATGTAACCCTAAACATGTGTTTAAGAGATGTCTAAGATATCAACTTCTAACAGGCAAAATACAAAAAACATCCACGTCTTTGACCACAAACAAAAAACAGGATTAATCGGAGCATTTAGATCATCCATGTCCATTTATGGTACGATCATGTAATGGGGGGCAGAGTTGTCTTGACAGCTGAAGTAGTAACAGAGCCGAATCTTCTGTTTTAAATGGACAACCAGCAAGACAGGACCATGGACAGAACAAGAATGAAATTTTGAAGAGGTCTTATGTGTGCGACCCACTGCTGGGATTTAAAAAAACAGCTAGCAGCAGTTAGCAGCTGACTCAAAGAAGAACAGTGGCCCAAAATGTCCGCAACTTGTAGAGACAATGAGGTCTGTGAACTCCTTACCCTCTGAGCAAAGGACGAGATCAGCCACCATAAACTGGGACAGTAAATGATTGTTAATGACATGTAAATAACCTTGTTAAATGTCAGACTAGAGTCCGACGCTGTTGTGCTACCTGTCATGCCTCTTTCGCTACCGGGATGTTGGCAAGGAGGTTTAAAAAAGGAGATGTCTCAGCGTCATATCACATCATATCAGTGGGGTACAACACGTGCAGTAAAATCTGGTCTGCGTGTAAAATCTCTGATCTCTGTGTAAAAAGGGTTTATAACACTCCTAAAGTGGTGATACAGGCATAAAAATGGTCTTGGTCAGTTACTTTGCAGGTGAGCCCTGCTGCTTCCCCTTGAAAGTTGAATTATTTCTAACTTTTTTTCATGTCTTGCACAACCACCCCCCAACAAAAACTAGAATTACCACCTGGTTGTATAGAACTGTCCAGACCCACACGTAGCCATGAAAGTAGACAATGCTTGCAATACTGCCAGACATGAGAATGAGACGGTCGCAAGGTCACAGCGACCTTGTTCTTTGACCACCAAAATGTAATCAGTTCATCGCTGAGTTCAAGTGGATGTTTGTGCCAAATCTGAAGAAATTCTCGAGGTGTTCTTGAGATATAGTTTTCACGAATGGGATGGACATACAGTACAGGCCAAAAGTTTGGACACACCTTCTCATTCAACTCCACATGTGTTCATTCATAGTTTTGATGCCTTCAGTGAGAATCTACAATGTAAATAGTCATGAAAATAAAGAAAACTCATTGAATGAGAAGGTGTGTCCAAACTTTTGACCTGTACTGTACATATGGACAAATGGACAGACAGCCGCACAGACAACCAAAAAACATAATACCTCTGGTCACAGCTATCGCTGGTGCAGAGGCTTAAAACAACATAGTTGTGTCACAGTCTGCCTTCACTGTTGTACTGCTCTACAATACATCTGTAATTAAAATAACTCAAATACAATGGTTGTGATGGACAACGTGATCAGAAGCATATCAGTCTAACTAGAATCAGGATAATTTGGTATTTACGTACTGTGAGTGATTAGCTGGTGCCTGAAGACGCCCCAGTGTCCGTCTCTGAAAACGTTCATAACCAGATCCCCCTCCAGTACTGACTGCATGGACTTATGGGCAGGCTGGAGGTTTGGTGCTTCTGAGAACTCGTTTAGATTGGACACAAATGCACACCTGGCAACATGTATAAAAATCATCACTTTGACCCAATACATGGATATGTCAGTGAGACAAAACCTACGTTAAAAAAGTAAAAAAAAAAAAAAAAAAAAAATAGTGGCAAGACTTATGTGATGTCTGTGATGTAAGTATACACCAGGATTTACCGTATTCGGTTGCCACCTGGCTCCTGCCGTAAGCAGTTGACCAGTCCCACAATACCACAGTGGGCATTAGAGGCAGTCAACCACACTGGACAGTCTGATGACTCTGCCATAGTTTCCTGCAGCATAGAATCACACAGGTACACATAGTTATGACTAATGTCACAAGGAAACTATATTATGTATTAATTTATTTACCAGGAACAATGCCCATTAACCAGCATTTCACTTTCCACTCCAGTGTAAATGTGCCAGAGTTAGGCATGGAGCTATTTTCTTCTGTAGTCCCGAGGCAGGTTATTACAAATGTGGCCTAATTTTATCAACACAATGTTGCAGCAGTCACTTCAGTATAACACAATGTGATTCAAAGTACTAAAAAGTACTAAAATATATAATACATCACAAAAGTAACAGATACATGTTAAAACATTGACAGAATGTAAAGGCAGTGCCAGAGATGAGGCAGTAGGTTTACTCATGGTTGTAAGTTTGGTTTGGTCTAAGTCATCTCATCAGTCTGTGTTTGAAGGTTAAGTAATAAGCGCTCTCTCTTAATTTAGTAATACATTTTTTTCCAGTTCAACTTTGCCAAAACTTGCTAAGTCTGCATGGTACAGCACAGTCCCTTCTGGTAGTCGTCCTTGTTGCCCTGCAACAAATACTCCTGATACTGTTGATAGGTATGGTCTTATATGCTCTTATTTACTCCATATGGTCTTATATGCGTAATCTTAGTCAGAATGAATTAGATAATATCAGCCACCTTTTTAATATGTGTTTTGAATGACAGATTCAAATCTTAAATGATTCCAAGGTAAACCACTGTGAGTTTTTCTTCTTTACTAAAAACATCAGGGGCCAGATGCATAAACAATGTGTATGCAAACATTTTTTTTAAAAAGCATGTACGCCTTTTTCCACACATTAACTGGTATTTATAACAACAGAATGTGCGATGTGCACACCTAACACATTCTTCAGAGCAGGTGTACACATGGTTTCAGCTGAGACAGCTGCAGGTCAGATGATAAGGACGTGATTAAATATTAGTTGAGAGACAGAAAAGAATGTTTTTAGATTGTTAAATTGTTTTTTCTTTTTGGAATCTACATGGCATTCTGGGAAATATCAACCAAAGGTACATTTACAGGGTTATTTTAAAATTATTTATGAGTGATAAATTTCATAATTATTTATTCACATTCACCTCCCTGTTAGTCATCACTTAATGTTCTCCTGTGAAAACTGTAAAGTCAGTTTGAACATGAGAACAATGAATAAATCACTGATCATCCTACAGACAGTTAACAATCATAATGATCAAGATTTTACCATAGTGATGGTTTGCGCAAATGTGATAAATTAGTATTGAGAACACTACAAATCACTACAGCTGTGTGTAATGACAGCTGCTCTCGCACCATTTGAGAACCTCACCGATGTGACACGGTTGGAGAAATTTATCTTTCTTTACCGTATCTCTCATTGACAGGTCTAATGCGTGGTAGAGGGACGCAAGTATTGATGTTTAAGGGCGTTTCTACATCCATTTGTGGCTCACTGTGGGTGTGAAATGAGACACAATCAGGCGTATGCATGCATACACACATTAATAGTCATGAATCTACACAGTTTTGTGCATCTGGCCCCAGGTTGGTGAGTCTTTGTGGGTTTCTGGGTGAAAAACATACAGACAACATGTCAACAAGTTTATGCTAAGGTATAACCTGAATTGCTTAACCAATCACATCTATGGACCATGGCAACAGTTAGTTTGTTGGTAGCTTGTTGTTCATTTTCAGCATGCACATTAAGAGCTGTGTCATCATTATATAATTATATGTTGACAAATGAGCAGACTAAAGGCAGGTCATTTATATACAAGCTACAAAACAAACCAGGTCCAGTTGGACAAAAGCCAAACACACAGAAGGACATGGAACTCACCTTAAGTGTTTCCACCCACTTGTAGTTGGTGCTGTCCACAGAAAGGAAAACGGGCTGTTTGCCTGGAGACTTACAGCGACACAGAAAAAGGGCGGAGCCATAAAACGACTTCCTAACAGCCACCAGGTTCAGGGAGGCCTCAGAGAACACTCTCTCCCACTCGGACTGGTGAGAAGAGGAGGATAATATCAGCAAAAAACAGCTCCCTCTCACATATTCAGTGTGGTGGTAGCATCTCAGCATATGACATAATATTATCGTTTTATATTCCTCGACTTTACTGCATGTCACTGACTCAGCTTCTCCTCCAGAGCCTTTGTGCTCCACTGTCTCGCAGGTTCCCTCGTATCGCAGCTATGCCTGGATCGCGTGTCGTGGTTACGCTGCCACAGTGGTCCTGCCTGATGCCTCCTACTACTACTGTTATTATTAGTCATACTTCATACATTATTATACACATATGATTATTACTATTATTATTATTGTCACATTCAGATACTATCATATTTTAATATATACTTACAACATATGCTACCACAATTAGTTATTATTATTATTATCATCACTAAAATTAATGTTATTGCAGCTATTGTCATTACTGTCTGCTCTGTCTCTGTCTCAGTCTCTCTCTCTCTGTCTCTTTTTTTTCCTGTTAAAGGGTTTTTTTGGGGAGTTTTTCCTTATCCGCTATGTGGGTCCAAAGGACAGGGGGATGTTGTATGTTGTAAAGCCCTCTGAGACAAATTGTGATTTGTGATATTGTGCTTTATATAATATAAATATATGTATTCAATTTATATATATATATATATATATATATATATATATATATATATATATATATATATATATATATATATATATATATATCTATATAAATTGAAACTGAACTGAATTGAATTAAGACAGAAAAAAGGAATACACAGACATTTAAAAGAAAAAAAAAGAAAGTTGTTCCCCTGTCTACTACTATAATATGTGGAAAACACTGACAGCTGAAGTACTCATCCATCTTTTAAGTGCGTGTCCAGTGAGGGTGGGAATCACCAGAGGACCCATGATATGATATAATCACGATGCCTAAGTCACAATACAATATTGGTGTGATTTTACATATGTTGTGATATGCTGAGTGTTGCGATAAAATATATTTTGATTTATTACCTTTTTTCAACTGTAAATTACGTGTGTGCTGTTCATCTCACCTCAGCCATTTTTTGCAGCAGCAAAATGTATCTAAATGTATGTACGTAACCTTACAAATAAAAGTGTATTGTACTGAATATAACGTCATATTAAAGAAATACTTCAACCACAAAATGACCATCTGTATATCACTGCTCACTGCATGTTACATTGAATTCATGAAGGAAGCTCTGTTTTTCTTGCATGCCTCAATGCTGAATGGAGAATTTGAAAGAGGTGAACAGTCTTTATGAAGTGAACTACACAGTGTTTCACAACAGCAAACGTTTGGTCCTGGCATTCATGTGGATGCCACTTGACACGCTTGACACCCACCCAAACACTGTTGCAGACCAAGTATCCCTCCTCATGGCAACAGCACTCCCGATGGCAGGAGAATGTGCCATCCCAAACTCCAAAAACTGCTCAGAAACAGCCTGAGGAACGGGACAAAGAACTCAATGCGTCGACCTGAACTCTACACTCAGATCCCAATCTGATTGAGCATCCATGGGACATGCCAGTACCCCAGAGGTACCCCCCGATCTAGGGTGGGGCCTTCTTGGTTCAGACTTGGCCCAGACCTGTCGAGGCATGGACAAAGGACCTCTGGGTGGGTCCAGTGGTGTCTGGCACTGGGGCATTGGCAGCGGATCCTCTGAGTCCTGTAAGTTGTGAGGTGGGGTACCAGCATGTCCCATGGATGCTCGATCAGTTTGGGATCTGGAGAATTGGAGGCCAGGTCAATGCCTTAAGCTCTTTGTCACGTTGCTGAGCAGTTTTGCAGTGTGGCATGATGCATTATTCCCTGGAGTGGCCACTGCCATCAGGGAGTGCTGTTGCCATGAGGGGGTGCATTGGGTCTGCAAAAGTTTTTAGGTGTTTGTAGCGCATCAAGTGCCATCCACATTAATGTCAGAGTCCAAGGTCTCCCAACAGAACATTGTATTGTAACAAGAGGATCAATGTTATTTACTTCACCTGCCAGTACTTTTAATGTTTTGGCTAATCGGTGTATATCAAAACATCTGTATAAAAAGTGCAGTAGTCTCAGTTATCCAGTCAGTACTTCACAAACACATGACTTTTTGCTAAAATATAACAATTTAAAACATGTCAGTAAAACAGTCTCACACACAGCCAAGTAGCATGCATGAGCACAAGGCATGCTCAAGCAGAGCTCATTTGTGAGAGGGTCTATATGTCTAAAAGATGCACTAAAAGTAGTTTTTAGAAGGGTCAAAAAAAAAATCATTAAGTGATTTTAACACTATCTCCACTGACCTGTGTGAGCAGTCCTTGCTGGCTGCTGCTCTGAGCTGTACTGGAGAGGAAAGCAACTGTTTCCCCCAGAGTCTCCCCCTTCAGTAGGGTGTGGAGGAGAACAAACCCCCCTTCTTTGGCTCCAGAAGCCAGATTTGCCAACAACAGTCCAGGGTCTGTCTTTAGAGGGCCCCAGGCATGGTTACACACCACTAGGTCTGCCCCCCCTATTACGCCTCCAGGTGCCGGGCCCATCAGTGGGTCCCACTGAGCTGAGATGACAGCCAGCTCCTCAAGGGTGGCCTGGTGGGGGGTCAGAAGGTCAAGATTGGGCGCTGTGGCAGTGTAGTCCACACGCAGCATGGGCTGGATGTTGAGAAGAGATACTATGCGAGAGAAGAGCTGACCATCATTGGAGAAAGCCTGGTAGGGGTCAGAGAGGAGAAGAGGGTTGAAAACCATATATATTGTAATTTAGTCATTCTGAATCTGTATGAAATTTGCTCTTTTTTTTTTTAAATCTAGTTTTCAATATTACCTCCAGCACTTTGATCTTGCCAGGCATGCTGTTTTCTATGGTGATGTCAACGCAGTGTCTGAGGGTTGGGTTGTCTAGCAGGCCCTGCAGCAGGCTGTCCTGTAGCAGACACACCCTCTCCTTATCCACAGTCTGTTCTAGCTCTGATTGAAGGTTCCCATTCAGCTCCAGGCCACAGAGCAGGGCTAGCAGCCGCACCAGGCTGGGCTCAGAAGGCTCAGGGCTGGGAAGAGGGCCGTCTGACTCCCCTTGTAGCCCGGGGATGGTGAGCTTGACACCGTGAGCAGCCAACTTCTGCAGTAGTCTGCTGATTAAACCTGGATTGAGAGAGCCACACAAAGACTTGGACATGTGGAGGCAGATGATACAAAAAGAAAATGGGCTGATAATAGTAACCATTTTGTTAATCTTAAGATTTTAATGAATAAAAAGAAATAACATTTGACTGCTGTCTTCATGTTCCAAAAAAGAGGTTGCCTTTAAGTGACTTGCCTTATAGAAGGTGTTACACAGAGGCAAAGAATTTAACAGTTAAAGGTGTGCATCCAATTTATATTTTAAAAAGCTTAAAATGTGATCCAAAATTATATCTGTCAACTAAAGAGATGATGAAAAGTGATACAGCCACAAAGAGAGGTTTACCTTTACAGAGCCTCAGCTGCTCTGCAAGTTTTCCATTGGCTGTAAGGCACTCTGTGTCCACATTGGGAACAAACACAAACTCCTCCAGGGTGGGGGGACTCTGCTGCTGCTGTCTGCGGGGAGCCACAGTTGCATGCAGTCCGCTAATCTGGACTCCACCAGCAACAATGTTGTCAAGGCAGCGGTTTACATGGACATTGATGGCTACAGGAACGAGAGAGAAACGTTCACTGTGGTATCAACGCTTAAAGAATACATGCATGTTTCTAATCAGATACTAAATAATTAAATCTGTACAAAAAAGAGAGAAATGTATATTTTTAAATGACACTGGGTCTCATGAATGGTATGTGAACATGCAGTTTCAGTTTGTGTGCTGTTGGTTTCTATCCACTAGGAATACACCGATTTATTTGCCAAACATCTGTAT
This sequence comes from Cephalopholis sonnerati, assembly GCA_019142605.1. Taxonomy (NCBI): domain Eukaryota; kingdom Metazoa; phylum Chordata; class Actinopteri; order Perciformes; family Serranidae; genus Cephalopholis; species Cephalopholis sonnerati. The sequence goes on from JAGQAX010000020.1 coordinate 1,768,006, forward strand.
CTGCTGAAATTCGCCTTGTTGACTGCCACTGGCCCATCACAAGTGGCCAGTGTTATTCCATGGATGTATCAAGAGACCTGGATACAGAATTGATGGCCCCGTTCATTCCTACGATTGCTGCTCAGTGGCACATGAAGCAAAAAAAGCTATATTTCCGTGGCATGAAATAACGCAGATGATCTGCACTGTTTCTACATCTTTGGGCCCACAGAGCAGGCACACTGGAGACTTACGGCCGCAGAGCATGGCCTAGTGCAACTGAGCAGCTAACTTCAAACAGTTGACTTCTGGTTTAGTACTCTACTAACTTAAATGGGGATAAAATAATGCAATCTTGCAGCCCTTTTGGACTTTCGAAACATTATCCAACCAACTGGATTAAATATTGATAGTCGAAAAAGTAATTTCCCTGGCACTGTGAAGCTCAAAAGAATTGTATCTACTGATTTAAAGCTAAGTGCTATATCGAAGCAACTGGACTTGCTTGCATTTCTTGAAGACGTTTCACCTCTCATCCAAGAAGCTTCTTCAGTTCTAACCGACTGGTACAGAGTTGCAGGCTTTTAAACTCTGTGTGGGTGGGAACCCAGGCAGAGTCGTTAGGGTCACATGTGAGCTCTTAGTTTCAGAGTCGTTAGGTTCACAATGTGAGTCGTTAACCCACCTCACCATCATGTGTGTCGTTAGGGTCAGGTGGGACCAGGTGTGAATGGGTGTGAGGTAGTCTGGGGAGGGATCCCAGGACTGCATTGTAGGTGGGTGATAAGCAGTGTCGGAGGCCACCTCCTCTGTTTAACAATGGTCGTTCCAGTTTGACATAGATGGCTTCTTTTACACCTCTTTCAAACCATCTTTCCTCCCTGGCCAAGATATGCACATTGCTGTCCTCGAAAGAGTGTCCCTTCTCCTGTAGGTGTAAGTGGACAGCTGAGTCTTGTCCTGAGGAGCTGGCTCTCCTGTGCTGTGCCATGCGTGGTGTGGTTGTTTTGGTGAAGGAACAGAAACATATCAGGGAAGCGCTTAAAACCTGCGGCTACCCCAACTGGGCCTTTTCCAAAACCTCCAAAAGACTCCGAGCAGACAGAGAGGAAGAGACACAAAAACAGAACAACATCGTCATTCCTTACGTCACAGGAGAATCTGAGAAACTCAGGAGGATTTTCAACAAACACCACATCCCTGTGCATTTCAAACCTAGCAACACACTGAGACAGAAGCTTGTCCACCCTAAAGACAAAACACCCAGGCACAAGCAGAGTAATGTAGTGTATGCAGTTCAGTGCAGCCAGGAATGCACAGACTTGTACATTGGTGTAACAAAACAACCACTCCACAAGCGCATGGCACAGCACAGGAGAGCCAGCTCCTCAGGACAAGACTCAGCTGTCCACTTACACCTACAGGAGAAGGGACATTCTTTCGAGGACAGCAATGTGCATATCTTGGCCAGGGAGGAAAGATGGTTTGAAAGAGGTGTAAAAGAAGCCATCTATGTCAAACTAGAACGACCATCGTTGAACAGAGGAGGTGGCCTCTGACACCACTTATCACCCACCTACAATGCAGTCCTGGGATCCCTCCCCAGACCACTTCGCACCCATTCACACCTGGTCCCACCTGACCCTAATGACACACATGATGGTGAGGTGGGTTAACGACTCACATTGTGAACCTAACGACTCTGCCTGGGTTCCCACCCACACAGAGTTTAAAAGCCTGCAACTCTGTACCAGTCGGTTAGAGTTCAGAGTGAACATCAGAGTTCACCTACTCAATCCGGAAGACTCTGTCAAGCTCATAAGAGAAGGGTTTTATATGGACTACTTTCATTATCGTGTGGAAAAAGCCCACGCTATAACAAATATAAAACAATGCTTTAAATGCCAGGGTTTTAATCACACAGCCTACCAATGCAAAAACCAAGTAAAATGTGTCAGATGTGGGGAAGGCCACTCACACAAAACATGTGGCAGGCCAAAACACGAAACAAAATGTGCCAACTGCGAGGGGGATCACTCTGTTGCATCCAGGTTATGTCCCACCTACTTATCCCTGACTCGTCCCCCCCAGGCCCAGCCTCTTTCTCAGCCCCTCTCAGGTCAGAAGAGCACCAGACACCTGCAATGCACAACTCTCCAGGGTGACCTAAAGGATCTGTGCCAGGACAAAAAACAGTATGAGGCCATCTGGAAATGTCTGGAAAAACATCTTCAATAAATAGCTAAGGGAAGAGGAGACGGAAGAAAGAAAGAAAAAAAAAAAAAAAAAAAAAAAAAAACATGAACAAATTGAACATTCTGCACATTAATATAAGGGGAATCAGAGCAAACAAAGAAGAGCTACTCCACGTTCTACAGGAAAAGGATGTGCACGTAGCTTCAATAAATGAAACATTCCTGTTGCCTCACATCAACTTCTCCTTACCTGGATATGACATCTTAAGAAAAGACAGGCCTCAAGGGACACGTGGAGGAGTGGCCCTCATCATAAAGAGACAAATTACATACAACGAAACAACTATCTCAACGAGCCCTGAAAAAACTCAAAACAATGAATTCATAACTGCAAGAATTAAGCTTTCTTCTAACTCCAGTATCTTCCTGATGTCAATTTATTGTCCTCCTGGTGTCATCCCCTCCTCTGACATTTTTCAAGAAATTCTATTAAAAGAGAAGAACGTAATAATAATGGGAGATCTGAATGCCAAACATCCAGCTTTCAATAACAAAACTACAAATCAGTCTGGTACCACATTGAGCAATATAATTGAACTATCCGATTTAGTCCTCCTTAACAATGATGAACCAACACACTATTCCACCTCACACAACTCTGTGGACATTCTGGATCTGTGCTTCTGCACCCCAGATCTTACTGGAAAAGTGACTCAGTTTTCTGTCTGTGGTGATGTCGGCAGCGACCATCTCCCAATACTTATCTCACTCAGTCTAGAAGTCCAATCTGCTACAAGAAAACCTAAATATGACTATAAAACAGCAGATTGGGAGGCATTCAAACTCTTCACTGCTGATCAGAGTGCCCCCCTTCCTCCTTGTGACCCAGAGCCTTTTGCCATCGACCAAAGAGCAGTTTTGCTGGGACAGGTCCTTTTCTCAGCCAGGGAGCGCTCTGTGAGACTCAAAGGGGATCCTAAAGGCTCAAAGACCCTCCCACCTCCACTGCTGCAGCTTATAAAAACAAAAAGAAAACTAAGAAGACAATTCATGAAAACAAGATCGTTAGAAACCAAACAAAAAGTCAACCAAATACAAACACAAATACGGAAGGAAATCAGGAGGGAACGAGAAAAAAACTGGGATAAATTTTACACAGGACTAAATAATGACCCAAATCCCAAAACATTTTGGGAAAAGATCCATCAGTTAAATGGAAAGAAAAGTAACTGCAGAATATCAGTCTTAAGACATAATGGCCAAATAATTGAGGAAGAAAAAGAAAAGGCTAATGTCTTTAAAGAGCACCTGCAAAATGTTCATTCATGTCCCGACGACCCCATGTTTGATCCAGAGTGGAAGGAAATAGTTGAGCGCCAAGTCAGACTGCCTACTCATTTACCCATTAGAGATACAGCAGTCAGTCATCCTCTAACCAAAGTGGTCACAATAGCTGAGCTTCAGAAGCACTTTAAAAAACTGAAAATGAAAGCCCCTGGGGAAGATGGAGTGGACAACCGGCTTATTAAAGAAGCTTCAATAGAGTTCTTAGGCCAACTTGCTGACCTCTTCACCCTTTGCCTCCATGCTGGCTACTTCCCAAAGCCCTGGAAGACAGCTCTGGTGTCCATGATCCCCAAACCACACAAAGATCCTCACTTGCCAGTTAACTACAGACCGATCAGCCTCTTGAGTACACTGGGTAAACTCCTGGAGAGAGTGCTGGCTGACAGACTCCAGAACCACTTTGATGCCCTTGGAGTATTGGGGGTTCACCAGGCAGGATTCAGAAGGGCAAGAAGCACGACCGACAACATTTTAAGGCTGGCAGAAGATGTTCAGCGTGGTTTTAATAAAAAAGAAGTAACAATTGGAGTCTTTTTTGATATTGAAAAAGCATTCGATAAGATGTGGCATGAAGGACTGATATACAGGCTGATGGACTGTAACCTACAACTCCCGCAGCAAATGGTGGTGCTTCTAAATAGCTTTTTAACTAACAGAGAGATCGCAGTGAGAGTTGGAGCATCAGTTTCCTCTAGATTTACCCCAGAAGCTGGCGTGCCCCAGGGCTCAGCCCTCAGTCCCCTCCTGTTTCTAATATACATAAGTGACATTTATTATCCATCAAGAGGAGAAGGACAAGTCTCTCAATTTGCAGATGATCTCTGCTACTGGGCCTCTTCAAAAAACGCTAAATATGCTGCTAAGAAGTTACAGAGATGTATAACTGAGATGGAAGGTTGGGCAAACATGTGGAGAGTGAAACTGAACCCTCTGAAAACGCAATGTGTGCTTTTTTCCAGACATCCACGCAAAAAAAACCACATCAATCTCAAACTATACGGAAAAACTCTTCAGGCCACCCCCACGGCAAAATTCCTAGGAGTCACCCTCCAACAAAACATGCAGTGGACAGCACACATTGCTGCAATCGAGAAAGAAGCAAGACAGAGGCTAAACCATCTGAAAGTGCTCTGCAGAAAACAAGGAGGAGCAAACCCTGAAATCGCTGTGCGGGTTTACCAGTCTTACATCAGACCTCTGTTTGAATACGCAGTACCTGCTTGGTGTAATGTAGGAAGATCACAACTCAAAAAACTGCAGGTCATTCAAAATCTTGCCATTAAAATGTGTTACAGAATACCTACATACACAAGTAATGAATACATCCACAGACTCTCTGGCCTGATGACAGTACAAGAAAGAATGGTCATTTTGGGGAAAAAATATCTCCACAGAGCTGAAATCAACCCATCTCTACAACCAGTCATAGAAGAAGAAAGAAGTGACCCACCCAGATATCTCTGTACCACCCCCTTGTCTCTCCTATTGAAATACTGACACAGAAATCTAATTCAATCCACTGCATAAACAATCCACATTATTACTATATACGCAATATACAAGACATAGCAATTATATTACACTTTTCCTACACTTGAATGATCAATGATCTCTACTTTTTAAATATTTTTAAATATTTTTAAAAATTTTATTATAGTCTTTATTTTATTATAATTATTACTGACGAGCTACAATCTTTTTTTGTTTGTTGGTTTGTTTGCTTTTTGTTTTCTGTTTTAATTCTAATCAGTAGTTTAAAAATCAATTCCAAAAAAAAAAAAAATAAAATAAAATAAAATAAAAAGCATAACAAAACAGGGGAAAAAAAAAAAAAAAAAAAAAAGTCCCGTGGTGGGCAAAGTGAACGATTGTCGGTGGTGATAATGCTGGTGATTGTGTGTTCTTAACCTTTCTCCCCTTTTCCTCCCCCACCTCAACGGAGAAACCGGGACTGAAGAGGACAGCTGTCCTGAACTGTCCCTACAGGCGCCAAGATCCTTTAGTCTTAGTCCAGTCGGTTAGAACTGAAGAAGCTTCTTGGATGAGAGGCGAAACGTCTTCAAGAAACACAAGCAAGTCCAGTTGCCTACGATATAGCACTTAGCATTACCATGACCTGGATGACTGAGAACCTTCACCGACATACTGATTGAAAGATGTCTCTTTCCCAAAGCAAGTCATGGGGAAAAAGTCTTTTTGGGCCAATGGCATCACGTTACATAATCCAAAAATTGCAGTATCACTTTGCAAATTGGCTTCAAAACCAGTTTGGATGAAACAGAGAATTTCCCTTAGGACAGCAACAGGACAAAATGATGCAGTAAACTTACAACTGATGTGTCAGGGGATGCACCGTATTGTTTCAATGACAATGTTACATTGTGAACAATAAATCTATAGTGACTTCAGCAAGAGGAGAACTAGTTAATGTTAGCAGCCAGTGGTTGAATTTAACTGCTGATGGAGGTTGCGTTGAGTTACATTATGATACGTTCAAGTTCCTCTCGATAAATATTAGTATTGATCGAAGGTAAATTATAACGTCGTCATGATGTAATCTTTTAAAATGTAAATTTTGGTGAGTACCTTGACCTTTATCAGAAATTTTTTGATGTCTTCACAGCAATATAAAATGGATACTAGAGGGGGAATTATGAGATATTATGTATAGTAAAAAGGTTATTTCAAGACAATGTTTTTGTGTGTGTGGAAAGTGTGTGTGGGTGGATTCATGTGCAGATACACATCATAAAGAATCAATGTTGAATAGAATGATAGCACACCTTGCTTTCCATCAATGTAACTGCAGACCTTCTCCAGATGGACAGCTGGATCAACACACACTGAGCGTATCCTGGTGGGCAAACGCAGACTACGACCCGACAGCCCAACCACAATCATCTGCAGCATTGTGTCCAGAAAGGTCACCCAGTTTCCTGTCCACTGCAGTTTCCCACTGTCTCCTGGAAGAAGCCAATCAAATGGAGAGTGTAACCACTAACCAGAGTGTTACTTAGGTCTAGGCAATGTAATAAAAATATTAACACAGTGCAAAGGCAACCTGCTGTCTTAACTACTGCCTTTTTTTCTTGTCTTATGTTTCATCTTTGTATTATAATAAAATCCATTGTTAAAAATACAAAACATTGACAATAACAGTAAAAACTTAAAAAAGAGTCTCATAGGCAACATACACACACCTACACACATCGCTGTTACCTGCATTGTTGGACTCCAAGATGCCTTGGAAGGTCTTTCCATAGTCATAGCCACGCAGTCGCAGCTCTTTGTAGATATCATGAGCTGTAAGCTTCATTTTGGGGTCACCATTGTTGCTGGCAGCCTGCTGACTTATGTTACTGCGGAATGAATCGAGGGCTGCATCCTCTAGAATGCTGACCTTGCCTGAATATTACATGTAGAACAAGAGCAGAAGGCAGACATTTGTGGAAAGACTTGATTTTCATGTATACTGATGAAAAGTGGTGGTAATTTTCAATGGAACTGCTGCTTCTTGCTTTTCCAACCGAATAAAACTTAGTTCATCATTATCCGTGGAAGGATCATAATGTGATCCACACCAGGACAAGACTCATACCTGTAACCTGCATACAAGTACTATATGCTTCACTAATTTTAAGGCAGGGCTATAGAATGCACTGTACAATGCAGAAGAAAATATTTCACAGTAGAATTAAAATAAAGACCAAATAAAGATCATAAAGCATGGCCAGGGTATCCATAAATGAATGTCAGATACTACCTGCACCTCAGGTCAGAAAAGACTGATATAGTCTGTAATGTTGAGGCATCAAAGCCACCCTTGCACAGATAATCAAATGGATAATGTTGGAATCAATCAGGGATATAAAATGACATCACTTCATCATTTTATCCAATTAGAAATTTGTGTGAAACTTTGTCATATTTAGTGTATAAATTCTTAAGTTATGGCTAAAAATATGTTTTGTGAGGTCACACTGACACCAACTTTGGCCATCAAAATTTAATCAGTTCATCCTCAAATTCATGTGGACGTTTGTGCCAAATTTGAGGAAACTCCCTCATGGCATTCTTAAGATTCCGCATTCACGAGAATGGCATGGACAGACAGACAGACACATAGACCGATGGACAGACAACCCGAAAACATAACCCGATGTACAGAGACTACATACCACTGACAGCAAGGTTTCCACTCTCTGAAACCTCAAACTTGTTGGTGGCAGGCATGAGATGCACCTTCAGCTGGACAGAGCCTGAGAGGACCAGAAAGGTAAAGAAAGAAGACAGACAGAGAGGCAATCAGAGGCTCATCAGTCCTTTGCAATTTAAGACCTCCAACCTGCCTGTGCTCACACCCCTGCTGTGCTCTGCTCTTACCGGTCTTTGGCAGGATGGTGGCCCTGTGGATGGTGACATCCTCAAAGATTATAGGGGTGCTTTCCATGACAACCCCTAGACTTTTCACCAGGGTACGCCAGGCCAGTACCAAGTAACCCGTCGCTGGGTAGAGGACACGCCCATCAATGCAGTGTCCAATCAGGTAGTAGTCTATGGACTCTGGGTTTATGTCTGTTGTTGGTCAAAGAAGAGTTGGATACAGAGAACACCAAGTGAATGAATGAATGAATGAATGAATGATCTTTATTGTCGTTGCACATGTTACAGAGCAACGAAATTTGTTTCAGTTTCAGCCCGTCCAAACAGGAGCGGGAGAACTGTGGGTCGCCAAGTGGTAAATGAGACTGCCCTTGAGTATTAGGACAAAAAAGGGAAGATGCAGAACTGTTTTATATGTGGATGTGCATCTCTTACCAATATTATAGATGGCAGCAGAATTGGCTCCTCCTGAGCCATTGGAAAAATCCTCTACCTTAGGCACATCCCAGGTCTGAGCATGGTCCCACTGCACCAAGGGGGAGATCAGAGGGGTACCAACTGGCACAGGGTACTTTACTGGGCAGAGGCCATTACCATCCATGTTGATGCTAAAGAGTTGCATGAAAAAGAATTCTAAAATAAGCTATCTTAAAGTGTTTCCCGGAGTGCTCAAAGAGAGGAAGAGTATGGGAGGTTCACTGCAAAGCTCATCCAGAACAACAGGTATGGTTGGTTAGGCAACAAATGTTACTGAATGCTGAAGCAGTGAGGCATTTACTGACCCGTTCATGTAGATTTTGCCAATGTTTGAGAGGAAGAACTCAAGGTTGTTGGTGTGGCCCCTCTTCATCAAAGGGAGGATGGAACATGTATGCTTCAAGGTGCGCTTCAGGATGGCCTGTATAGAAAACATTATAGGAGTTGGAAGTTTTGACAGTGGTTCACTAAACCTTTTTTAACCTCTTTACAGGACAAAGACACTGCTTTAGCAAAACTTAACAAAAGTTTGACAAGCTCTGTGCAGATTTGAAAGAGAGCACATTCTTCCCACAAAACTTAGGTCTTCACATCACAATGTAATATAATATAATGAATCTAATAATAATAACAACACTACATTAAACTTCAATTGTTTGTACACTCACTGTGCCTCCATAAACCTCTCAAGTTGCACTTACAGCTTACATCCATGTCTGTGAAAACACAGATGCTTCACACAAATCTCCTCTCCTCAGCACAAAAGATCTATACAATCAGCATAGTTTCAAGTTGGGCACACAAGAGTCACCAATTCAGTATCTGACCAAATTTCTTTCCCTTTGTTCCTGGCATTAAATAATGGCCAGAAAAGTGTTCTGCAGAACATTATGATGTCATAGTGAAGCTGACACTTTGACCTTTTGGATATAAAATGTGATCACTTCATTATTTCATCCTATTAGACATTTGTATGAAGTTTTGTCATAATTGGCGTATTAATTCTTGAGTTATGGCCATGTTATGTGAGGTCACAGTGACCACAAATCTTTGACCAACAAAACCTAATCAGTTCTTAGTTGAGTTAAAATGGACTTTTGTGCCTAATTTAAAAAACTTCCCTGAAGGCATTCTTGTGATATCGTGTTCACGAGACTGGGACAGACGCACAAACAAAACAACATTAATGACTTACAACGATCATGTGTTGGAGCAGATTTTCAGATGTATGCGGACGATATAGTCATACACGTATCTGCGAAAATTGCTCTGGCAGCTTCCAAGCAGCTGTCATGTCACTTATAATCTATAGCAGCATGGTTTGAAAAGTCACATCTCCCTCTTGATATTAACAAAACGATGTCAGTTTGCTTTTCCAGGGCTCACTCATCAACAGAAGCTAATGAGTTAAATCTAAATATTAACGGACAGCATATCAAACAGGTCTCAGAGGTAAAATACCTTGGCCTCATATTAGATTCACACCTAAAATTCGAGAAGCATGGTAAGATGTTGAGCAGGATTCCAAAAGCAAACGTACATACATTTCGACTTATCAGAGACCGTCTCCCATTTCACGCTGCAAACAGTTTCATGCATGCTATGATTTTTTCATATTTAAATTACTGTGTAACCTCTTGGTCACAAGCAACATCTACAAAAATTAAGCCTGTTATGATGATATATAATCGAGCAATTCAAATTTTGGACAGGAAACCAATAAGAGTACATCATTGCCATGTTCCTCAGAAACTAAATATACTAAGTTTTGATAATTTCATTAATTTTGCAAATCTCAAACTCATCCATAAATGCCTAAATGATCAGGCTCCGTAGGTCCTCCGTGACCTTGTGGTTCTACTTAGAGCTTCTGGCTCAGTAACACATGGAGCAGCAAATGGGAATTGCAAGGCTCCCCTGTGTAAATTTGGACAAACAGCCTTTTCTGTCCGTGGAATTTACATTTGGAATTCTTTACCTTCTGGATTCTGATTTCAATCACTTTAATCTCAAATTGAAACAGTTTTTGAAGAGGAATCAGTTATGCAGTGACTAGTTTGGTGCTTAATATTCTATGGTGCTAATTATGTACTGCAATTTGTGTCTTGTATTGTTCTCTCTGTACTTGTATTGTTGTTTGTACTTTGCACTGTCACTTGTGTTTTTGTTGCTGAGTCTTTTGGATTTTAAGGCCCAGCTAGGGATGGGCATTGCTAATTAGCTTAGGCTATAAATGCTGTGGTGTGTGGCATTAATGTATGCTACATACTTGTCCCTATACAAATAAACATTAAATAAATAAACCCTCCAGCCATAGCTATCGTCAAGACAGAGGCATAAAAACTACAATACATCATCATAAATGTCACAGAACAGCCAAGTCACACTCTCTTTGGGGTCTTCTCTCTCCTAGCTGAAAGTCATTATAGGATGCTTCATAAATAAGTCCTACTCTGAGGTCTATGGTATCCCATCATCCACCAACCTTTATTTACAGTAAGCAAGCTTGTTATATTCAATTAAATACATAACACGGACAACTGTCAGTTTGGTTTTTAGTTTTTAAACATTTAAATGCAAACTTAATGAGTAAATTGTTGTTGTATGTAATTTAATGCAAATTAATCAACTATATTTTATTTGCCTTTCCCACTGTCACACTGTCCCAGCTATGCAATTCACACAGTTCACCCTCCTTCTTATCCTGCCTCCAGCTGCCAATTCAAGTAAATAAGCTGAGTATATATAGGACAGTTTTCTGCATCCCAAATCTAATATAACAGAGTTAATGAATGACTCTGAAAAGCCAGTCAAAGACAATGATGTTTACTGCACTGATGATACAGTGTGTATGTCTGTCAGAAGCCTAGCACACACAACCCACATTGCGTCATTTGACGCCCACAGTTCAAATATGACAGATAGAAGAAACTGTCAAAGTAGCCAGGATGTGCTAATGTAGTTTGTGGTCCAGCAGCAACTTGCTGTGCATACCTGCAGCAGAGCATGAGGTGCTATCTCCACCACAACAGCATTTTCAGGCACCAGACTGAGACCCTCATGGAACAGCACAGGGCTCACGAGGTTGTTGACATGGTAGTCAGCTGAGCTGTACAGAGCTAGAGGAGAGTCCCACTCAGACTGAGGGATGCTGGTGCTCACCCAGCGGGACGAACGCTGACATGGCTCCTTGATCACCTACAAGCAAGATTACATTTCATTTTTTTTTATCAATATTCAAATACCTGCCAAGCTGCATGCCTGTAGTTATAAAAATGACCATATTAATTTGACTTGCCAAGTTGCCTGGTGGGGCAGAGGTGGAATGCAGTGGCGAATAAAGAAATGTCAAAAAATATCAAAAATAAATGTCAAAAAATGATTAAGAGTAAATACGCCAACAAAATGCTAATAAAATGTATGATTTAAAACTAGAATTTCCAGTTTCAAGGTAAACACCTAAGATTCAGTATCTGACCAAATGTTTCCCCCTCTGTTCCTGAGATATGACATTGAATCATGTCCAGAAAAGTGTTTTAGCAGATCATTATGATGTCACAGTGACGCTGACTTTTGACCTTTTGGATATATAATGTGATTACTTCATCATATAATCCTATTTGACATTTCTGTAAAATGATGTCATAATTAGTGTATTAATTCTTGAGTTTTGGCCAGACAAGACAGACAAGGTCACAGTGACCTTGACCTTTGATCACCAACATCTGATCAGCATATCCTTAAGTCCAAGGGGTAGTTTGTGGCAAATTTGAAAAAAAATTCCCTCAAGGCGTTCTTGAGATATCATGTTTACAAGAAAGGGACAGACGGAAGGATGTATGGACGTCCAGACAGATGGACAACCTGAAAACATGATGCCCTCAGTCACGGCTATCACTGGCGCAGAGGCATAAAAAAAAAATAATATACCAAAAATAATACATAAAATAGTGCATTTCATATAGTAATACACCAAATGAAAGTGAGACTGTTTTCTAGACTTCCAGGAGCTGTCAGTAACAGCAGGAGTCAAAGCTAGACTGCAGAGCTACGTACCTTCTTCAGGGCTGCCAGCAGGATTGGAGCGATGGAGGCCATGTAGTATGAGTGGAAAGCGACACCAGCGCTGCGAACCTCCTTGGCAAAGACTCCTTGCTCTTTCAGCTCAGATACAAACTTACTGATTGCTTCCTGATAAAACACACACACCACACCTGTCAAGACACAACACCCTGCTACTAGGAAAAACTAGATAGGTCAGTATAATCATACTTACATTTGATAATAGAGTTGCTATTATGTTTTTACAATCTGACAGTGATTTCACATAGTTAAAAGCATCCCGGCATCTTTTCTGTTGTTACTGCTGTGTTAGTTAAAAACTAGCTGTTGGTCAACTACTATATTCTTCTCCTGACTTCTCTTCCTGTCTTCCTCTGTGCTAAAAAAGTTACAATTTCTTTCTAAAAGTGAAGGCCTTGTAAGTTTGCTGACTTGTTTGCTCAGCTATGTGCACAATTTTCCACAACAGTGTTTTCCAACCTGTAGTATTCAGCAAGATTTAAAGAGGAACTACAGCCATTTTCAAAATTCATACAGTATTCCTATGGTCTAAGATAGTCCACAGTATTAGTACACATGAACAACTCCTTCCCAAATCCTAACACTACAGTGCTAAAACAAACTTGTGATGTCATCAAGTATAAAGTGTGGAGCTGCTCCATAGATAATGAATGGTGAACGGTGTTCTAGATGACACTGAGGGGAATGTTCTGAGCATATGGGGACATTTTCTGTATTAGGCTCCCATTCATTGTCTATAGAGCAACTCTAGACTTCATACCCTATGACATCACAAGTTTGAGACTTCCTTCTCTGGTTTCTGGCTTTAAGAGAGAGTAGCTCATGTTCACAGATATTGGCTGAACTTTCCTTTGCCATGGAAATTACATACTGGAATTCTTCACTTTGGTGGTGTTCCCTGTTAAATCCCAGTCATGAAAAGTCTACATTACAACCAAAATTTTACTAATTTTGTAATTTCTAGGACACAACTAAAAACCCTGACAAATTGGCAGAGTTACAAAATTAACATAATGTGAGCAAATGGAAATTAAAACTTTCCAAGCATAAAGCAGTGTTGTCACACTGTGTAAAATTCAGGTTCTCTGTGTGGTAACAAAACTATAAAAGACTGAGTCTCCTAGAATGTTTGACCTGTGGACCGGAGATGGTGACAGTATCCTCAGCATTGTGGCAGGCAGGAACCACTCCCTTAGGACATTGAGCCATACACTCTTCCCAGGTCAACCCTGGAAAACAGACAGCGAGAATTTTTGTCAAATTAACAATTCTGTCAGTTTGACATGTTGAGATGACTGTTGTGAATGAAGTGCTTTAGACTTTAGTTTTTATCTCATCAGTCCAAAATCATCTTAGTTCAATGCTCCCCATACAGTTGTTAACTCTATATAACAGACACTCAGTCATTTACTCTATAGTAAAAACCTTCTTTATGTCAATGATTTATTTAGTTAAATCCTGACGTACTCTTTCACGTGGATTGTAGCATTTAAAAAAAAAAAAACTCAGATGACAGACAGTTGACTATGAAGGTTTTCACTCTAAACAAGACAGCATATTAAATAATATCAGCTGTTGAAATGTGGTATAAATTCACTGCTTTTGCTTACCGACTGCAGCCATGCCTCCTAGAGGAAGGTGGGCCTCCTTGATGCAGCGGCCTCTCCAGTAGGCAGCCAGGATGGCTTCCCTGTGGCTGAGGGAGCCGTCAGCGTAGCCACAGGCCAGCTCTCCCACTGAGTGTCCTACGATCCCATCAGGCTGTAGACCCAGCTTAGTGAGCAGGTCGATCTGAGCTATCTGTAAGGAACCACGCAACATGTATGAGATAACTTTCATGTGTTACGTTATTTATTTATTTTGGGGGGACAGCTTTTGGGTTGTTTTAACGTGGTACTAAGTTGTTTCTAGGACCTGTTTGTCCTTGTTGGACAATGTTGTTGTTGTTCCTTGTTGCATTTCTGTTTAGTCTGATTTAGTTTTACACTGCATGGTAGAATGAACACAGATGTGCTGATGCTCAGTGTTGTGTACCTTACTATTTTTCTTTACCAGTACAGTTGAACATGACAAAATACAAGCAAGTGCATCCCAGATACACTGTGGAAATATATGATTGTTGTTGTCAAATTTATTACACTAGAATGAACCCCTTGAGATAAATCATCATGAAATGTAACAGGATATTATTAAGATGAGAGGTACACGTAGAAATTTTGAGTTTCCAAATATGTAATTTTGGTAAGCTACATAAAAGAACTAATATCTAAATACAATTCAACATATTTCCATCAGCATTTAGTTCCCCGTTCACACATGGAGTCCCTACTCTACCTGTATGGCGGCGAGGCCAACAAAGGCATGGACAGTGTCTTCAAAGGTGGTGTCATCTGCATCCATGAGCAGGCGAGACACAACCAAGCCGGTGTCCTTCAGGGCTATGTCTGACCGCAGGACAGAGTCTCTGAAATCTGGCAGTTGCATGAGACTGCGGCCCATACCTGCCCACTGTGTCCCCATACCTGTTCATACAATAAACAGTCACACAGCTTAATCCAGTGAACCATCAGTTCCTGAAAAGAGCCACCTATCTGAGGAGATCTACATTCACCAACAGTCCCATTCCACACTCAACAGTTAGTACTGTTTGAGTCAATATCAATAACAGTATAATAATAATTCATATCAATGTGTAACATATATCTTCTTTATCTCTTAAAATTAAATGTGCCAAAAATCCCAACAGACAAGGTGCAGAGTTTCCAAAAGGCACGCACAATGGTTGTTAAATTCTTCTCAGTTCTATAGAAATGATTAATAGGTCACTTCACCCAAATTACAAATTTTCATTTTACTGTTGGTATCTGTCTATTAGGGGTGGGAATCTCCAGGCACCTCACGAAATGCAACCTCCAAATGCAAATTTTAGAAATATAATTTAAAACATTAAAATAAATTACCTAGAACACTGAAAAATAGCATTTCTGACATGTCCCCAGCCTCTAACTCTACACTTCACCATGAAATATAATTATCAAAATCCTTCAGAATTTTTTTTTTTTTTTTTTTTTGCATTATTGTGTGTGACTCTATATCCAATCTCTGCTTTGCATACATTCTATTTACAAAAAGTCTGTAATATTTTAGTTAAATTATGCCTTTTAGTTGTGTCCCTCAGTTTTCCCTCAGTCCTGTTACCCTAACACCTTGCCCCTTCTGGAAAAAATGGAACATTTAAGTCACATGTTCAACAGGAAGTTGCCTCATTTGAGTCTTTTGTAGGCCATGGGAAGACCAAAAATAAGCTCTCTCATTTACTTTTCTGTATATCTGATGATATTTTAGCTTTGAGTGAATGGGTCATTAATGGCGTACAGTCCTGTTACCGTAACTCTTTTTTTAAGATGCCATTTGTTTATTTAAGAAATACTATTTTTTGGTTAATCACAACATTGTGCTCTGTGACTGCATGCTGTTAGCATAGATGCTATGCGGCTATATTTTGTGTATTTGCTAATTCTATGCTAAAAACTCAGTACTGTTACTTTCAGTCCTGTTACTTTCAGTCTTGTTACTTATATAAAGAGTAACAGGGCTGAGCAGTAGTAAAAGGAATGAGTATTGTCCTCTATGGAGTTATCAGTGAAAATATAAGTTGATAACATATTAAATCTGATTTTTAAGTTTTACTGTGGAAATTACTTAAGTTATTGACATTTAATATCAATTTTACAATTTGAATGCCTTAAAAGGAGCCAATCCACCACTAAGTGCTGCAGAAAAGCAGCGTGATGCACCTGCCCTCTATTTCTACCACTCTTCTCTCTCTCCCTCCCTCTTTCTCTATCTACCTCCTTCACTGTGAAGTACAAGCACATAAGTTATTTCTGTTATTTTATCTAGAATTCCTTGACTGTCTGTATTGTGATCTGTGAACTGTGATCAGAACAGTCATTATTCTACATTCTTTAATTGCGTTCACGTCTAGATAATGTTGAAGTTAACAATTTCAATTCATCAGTGTGCTGGGGACTCCTGGAACCCCTGAAGGACCCCTGGTGGTGCCAGAACCCCACATTGAGAACCACTGGCGTAGCACATTACTTAAACACAGAAATCTCACATACACGCACACACACACACACACACACACACACATGCCTGCACACTCACAAACGTGCAATTACATACAGACACTTATTGCCGTTACCCAGTGTTCATTCCTGTTACTGAGTGGATTTTTTCTAAAAAATAAATATAAACCAACGTATTTATCAATTATGTTTGCTCCATCATTTATCTAATTCTTTATAAATTGCACAATGAAAAAATGGATAAACCTTGAGGTTCAGGTGTGCATTAAAACGGAAAAATGTATTTGCATTTGCAAGTATAACTTGTGTGTATATAAAGTCATTTTTTAGTCACAAATATCAATTATTTGAACATGCAACAAACCTGTTCTTCAAAATAAACAACTGAGGGGAAAGCAAAGGAATTAGTTGAAATGCTCTTAACAATGCCTTTTAAATGACACATGAATTTTGGTAACAGGACTGAGAAAAATGCAACCATCTTTCCCTTAAAAGTCTTCTAAAAAAAGAAATAAAATAGTTTGAGATGGACCAATATTCATTTTGAGCAGTTAAATATGTATGTTTTTAGATTAATTGTTTAAAAAGGCTAAAAAATGAACTATAATTTTGAAGAGTTACAACTAGCAAATGGCACCCATTCGGTAGAATCCCTCTTATGCAATTAGGAGTTTGAAGATTGCTTCCCTGAACGGGTCGTGGTGTATCTACATGAGCAAAAGGTGAGTACTCCACAGCAGACTGTGTCTCTGGCGGATGAGTTTGTGCTGACGCATAAGGCCGTATTTATGAAGCGCGACTCTCCTGCTCAGAAATCCAGTGAGGCTACAGACCCCTCTAACCCTGTGACAGCTCCAGCTGTGAAAGCTGGGAAGTTGTGTTTTTATTGTAATAAACCCGGTAATTGGTAGCTGACTGTGTGGCTCTGAAACAGCAACAGCAGGCTGCTGTGACCAGGAAGCTAAAAGGGATAGGACTGATCAAAACTGTGGCTCCTGTGTGCAGTAAACAGCTTTCATCTGCCAAAGAGCCAGATGTATGTCACTCACAGGACAAGCTAAGGATCAAAGCCCAGTCAAAGTGCTGAGGGACGCTGCGTGTTCACAGTCCCTCATCCTCTCCAATGTCCTGCCTTTAGACGAGAAGTCTGCCTGTGAGGCGAGTGCTGTGGTGAGGGCGATTGAAATGGGTTTTGTGCCAGCTCCCCTTCATTGTATCCACGTGCGGTCCAAGTTGGTAAGTGGTTTCTATCAGGTAGCTGTTTGCTCATGTTCATTTCATTATGGGAAATGATACAGCAAGAGGTAAGGTCTATCCAGTCCCTGAAGTGGTGGATGTCCCCATTCTTGGACCTGACAATGACTGTCTAGCCCGAAATAAACCAAAAGTGTTCACTGCCTGTGTTTTGACTTGCGCTCAGGCCTGTAAGCAGGCTGAGGATGTTAACCTGTCTGACTCTATTTTTCCCCCTCTGTGTTGTCTGAAGACAGGTTGCCTTCTGTTGTCTCGGGTGGTGATGTGTAGGAAGCTGTGCTACAGCCTGTCACTGCTCCAGCAATTTTACTTCCGCTGATGCGTGAAGCACTCATCAGTGCTCAGAAAAATGACCAGTCTCTTGCAAAGTGTCATGCTGCAGCAGTGGATGGTGCCAGTAAGTGTACTGACAGTCATTTTTTATGGATAATGGTGCGTTGATGAGGAAATGGACCTCAAAATCAGTTGATTCAGGTGAGGACTGGGGCACTGTATTTCAGATTGTCGTGCCTGGTGGTAGCCGTCAGCATGTTCTGGAGCTAGCCCACGAACATATGTGGTCTGGTCACTTAGGTATCACAAAAACACAGTCACGTGTTGAAACATTTTTTCTTGTCAGGAATGAAATCTGATGTTGTACGTTTCTGTAGGACCTGTAGTACAAGTCAGGTTGTAGGCAAACCAAACTAGACTGTGCCTCCAGCTCCCCTGCATCCAATCCCAGCGGTTGGTGAGCCATTTGAACATGTCATAGTGGACTGTGTTGGCCCTCTGCCGAAAACTAAGTCTGGAAACCAGTTTTTGTTAACCATTATGTGTCTCTCTCCACTCATTTCCTTGAGGCCATCCCTTTGCAAAAAATCACCGCCTCTGCTGTCACTAAAGCATTGGTTAAGTTTTTCACTACTTTTAGTCTACCCAAGATGGTACAGATGGACCAGGGAACAAATTTCCTGTTGAGAACCTTTAAACAGACTTCGCAGTCTCTAGGCATTTCATACTCGGTTTCTAGTACTTATCATCCCAAGTCTCAAGGTGTGCTTGAGCGCTGGCACCAAACTTTTGCCATGATACTGGTAAGGGCTGGGATGAGGGTGTGCCATTCATTCTTTTTGCAATCAGAGATGCTAAGCAAGAGTCTTTGGGGTTCAGTCCGGCTGAGTTGGTGTTTGATCACAAAGTGCGTGGCCCTTTAAAGTTGTTAAAAGAGCACCTTGTGTCTTCTTCTGGAAAATCTAATGTGTTGGATTTTGTTTCCATGTGCAAAGAGCGTTTGCAGCATGCACGTATGTTGGCAGCTCTGTCTTCCTCCCAAGAAAACATGAAGCAGTGCTTTGTCAGGAGAGCAGTTGAACGATAGTTCCAGCCAGGTGTTAAAGTGTTAGTTTTACTGCCTATGCCTGGCTCTGCCCTCACTGCCCACTTTTCAGTGGAAAGCAAAGTGTCGGACACAGACTACATCATTCAGACACCTGAACGTAGGAGAAAAAAATGTTTGTGCCATGTTAACATGTTGAAGCCTTTCTATTCCAGAGAGACTGCTCCAGAGAAGCTGGCAACTTCTCTGGATGCCACCACCCCTGATGGTGGTAGAGTTTCCATGTGTTGTGTGAAGTCTGAGATGGATGACGGTTTGTCCGTGCCCTCTGATGGTCAACGATGTGGTAGGGTGACTAACTCTGAGTTTCTGTCTGATATTGAGTCACATTTGTCATATCTTACAGAAGAACAGTGTGATGATGTGCTCCGCTTGTTCCAGCTTCACCCCACTCTTTTTGGTGATGTTCCCTCTCGTACCAATGTGCTTGAACATGACAATGATGTTGGTATGGCTGCACCCATCAAGCAACATGCCTATCGTTGCCCCAAAGAAAAGAGGGAAAAGATGAGGGAGAAGGAGAGCTATCTGTTGTATAATGGTTTAGCAACGCCGAGCTGTAGTCCTTGGAGTTCTCCGTGTTTGCTTGCTCCAAAATCTGATGGTACTCTGTGTTTTTGTACTGATTCTCGTAAAGTGAATGCAGTTACTATGCCAGACTCTTTTTCTCTGCCCCACATAGAGGATTGCATTGACAGTATAGGTCCTGTGGCCTATATTACCAAATCAGACCTACCTAAAGGGCACTGGCAGGTTCCTTTAACTCGCAGAGCACCTGACATTTCCACATTTGTTACACCTGACGACTTCCTGCAATACACCGTCATGGCATTTGGCATGAGAAATGCTCCTGCAACTTTCCAGCGTCTAATGCAGCTTGTATTGGGGGATGTACCACAGTGTTATGTGTATATGTTATGTGTATAGATGATGTGGTTGTGTACTTGGATGACTGGAAAAGTCACATATCAAGTCTGAATGAGGTGTTAAGCCGTCTTGCTAAAGCATCATTGACAATGAACCTTGCCAAGTGTGAGTTTGTCAAAGCCATGGTGACCTATCTGGGGAAACAGATTAGACATGGGCAGGTGCGTCAAGTGGATGCTAAAGTGGAGGCAATATTGGCATATCCTATTCCTACTCATTGGTGTGAGCTTTGGCACTTTGGGCATGGCCAGATACTACCGTTGTTTCTCTAGGAACTTTTCTGTGGTGGTTGCTCCGCTTACTAGACTGTGTAGTCCTTCAGTTCCTTTTGTGTGGGATGATGATTGTCAGAATGCCTTTAACGCTGCTAAATCTCCCCTTTGCATGCTCCTATGTTGTCAGCTTCAAACGTCTCTCTGCCATTCCAGCTGGAGGTAGATGCTAGTGCCTCTGGAGCTGGTGCTGTGCTGCTGCAGGGTGAGGAGAAGGGCATGTGCCATCCTTTGTGTTACTTCTCTGTGAAGTTCAAAAAACACCAACTGACTTACTCCACTATTGAGAAGGAGACAGTGGCCATGCTCCTCGCCTTGCAGCATTTTGAGGTATATGTCGTCTCCCGTTCCTGGTGTTCCTGGCTCAGATGTACAACTATAATCAGCTGTTGATGTGTTGGGCTCTGGTGGCACAAGGCTCCAACATTGAGATTAGGCACAAGAAAGGAGCAGATAACATGGTGGCAGATGCACTGTCCAGAGGGTGAGACTTTCTGACAGGTGTGAGTATGAAATGTTTAGGTAAGGTGTTATTTATATGCAGATGGCAGAGTTGTGGTAAATGTTTTTTATAGTCAAACTAGATGTTTGATTCTATGGGAGGGGGGTGTTACGTGCCTGTGTGTTTTGGGCCCGCCCTGTGTGTTGTGGTTTTCCCTTTCTTTTTTTTTTCAGCATGCACCTGATCCTAATCATTCCTCATCAGAGGATATAAAGGAATGAGGGAAGAGCATTACTGGTGCCAGTGCGCCAAGAGGCTGTGACACGTGTGTAGACGTGGGTATCAAGTAGCGTTTTAGTTTTGTGCTGTAACATTTGGTTGACTGTGATTAATTTTTTTTGTGTGTTTCCCCACTACAGGCATTCTGGTTCCCTTTTGGAGCCCGCTTTTCGTTGGTGGTCCTCTTTTCCATTTTTGTTAAAATAAATTTCCTTTTAACCGGCTATTTGTTTGACATGCCCTTTTTGTTCTTTTAAAAGAGCCCCCTATTTATTTGTGTTACTCCCCCTATCCCCTAGACCTCTGGCGGGGACGTAACAATAGAACAACAAACAAACAAACCAAATTCCAATTCAAAGTATGATTGGAGATAATAAATCATACAAGGAACTAACATTCAAGATGGATCCAATGGTACACACATTAGATCTGTGGTTTAAAGTATTGAAAAAGTATAAGTTTCAACATGAGGCAAATATTTTAAGATGGCTAGCTTATGATAGTAATTTCAAACCTACAAAACACGATCAAGGATTAAAGGAATAACAGCTTGGTGTGGTCTGGAAAAGAATGGGGGGCTGGAGAGTTTTGAAAATCTGAGAAGAAAGTATGAATTTGGAATGCATGAATCTTATAGATACCTTCAACTAAGGGACTATTGCAAAAGGGAAATCAAATCAGATTCTTCCAAGGAGGTAAATGGTGTTAGCCAAATCATAATCAAAGCATATCACGAAAGTAACATAAGAATAATTTCAGCATTACATCAAGGACTGAATATGAATGACAAACACTCAGAGAAAGAACTCATTGTAGAAATGTCAGATGAAGATTGGCATAATATTTGGAAGATACACCACTTAACCACTAATTCGCAAGCCTGGAGGGAATTCTCATGGAAGAATCTGATTTGTTTCTTTATTACACCAGAACTGATAAGTAAGCATCTCCATAGTTGCCAGAAGTGCCAGAGGATGTAGACCACTCATATTTTTTTGGAAATGTCAGAAACTAACTGTATTTTGGGAAATGGTATGTAAACGGATTGAGCACACACTAGGATATGAGGTTCCTCACAGTTGTTTGGTGCTTCCTCTATGTAATTTTTCTGAAGAAGGTGTTATTGCGAGTGAAAGATATTTGATCAAAATATTGCTAGTAGCAAGCAAGAAACTATCACCAGGAATTGGGGTAAAGAAACACCACCAACAAAGGATCAGTGGCTAGCAACTGTAGAAGAAATCTTTTTAATGGAGAAACTGACACACATACTGAGACTTTAAGAAGCACAACAGGAAAGAAAATGGGGAAAAATGGACTCTATAAAGGACTCAAAACGACGGCACTGGACTAGAATAATAATTAATAGAATTACAAATGTTTGTTTAAAAACGATGTATAGTGTATTTACCCAAGCAGTTTTTGTTTTGTAAACTATTTCATTGTTTCATTATGCTGTTATCACAAAATCACAAATCGCTTCAATAAAGATTTAAGTAAAAAAAAAAACAAAACAAAACAAAAAAACAGACTGTGCAGAAAGTTATTTTCTTCACCACAGAAGTGTTTTAATTTGGCTTATGCTGCAGCGTTTGTTGGTCAGCCATTTTACACACTGATCGCTGTCTCTGGTCTTAGTCTCTGAGTGATAGCGCAAGTATGTATTCACAATCTACATCACGTTCGCCTCGTGAATGCAATTATTCAGACATTAAATTTAAACAAGATTATAACATTTGTTATGAACAAACATTTACATAATCGATTACTGATTAATCCGAATCATCCACGTCCGCATCGTGATGCATCTAAGAATCGATTTTTCCCCACCTCTGCTGTTGATGCACATCATTTTGGTTTAATTTGTCCAGTTTTAAGCTATCTCTCTCTGCCATTACTGCTTTTACTGCTTTCCCTTGATACAGTGGAGGTGAACAGAATTTCAACAGCAACATCTGTTTCCAGATACTCGGATACTCCACAAACTGAACTGTTAAGTGTATTTAAGATTTAAGACATCTTGCCCTATAGATAATATACATACACAATATATATACAATCAGCACAGTTTCAAGATTAGAGTCACCGACTCAGTATCTCACCAAATGTCTCCCCTTCTGTTCCTGAGATATGACTTTAAGTATGGGCCGGAAAAGTGTTTATTTGAGACATCGTGTTCATAAGGATGAGACAGTCAGGGTTACAGTGACCTTGACCTTTGACCAACATAATCTAATCAGTTCATCATCGAGTCGAGGTGGACATTTGTGCCAAATTTGAAGAACTTCCTTCAAGGTGTTCTTGAGATATTGTGTTCATGAGAATGGGACAGATGTACAGATGGACGCAAAACAGAAAACATCATACCTCCAGCCACAGATATCGCTGGCAGAGAGGCATAAAAAGCAATTAGTGGCATGAAATCTGTATTTCATCTACCCATTTGTTACTTGTTTGATGGCTCACCTGAACAGATGTACCAGAGCGGCCTGCCAGTTGCCTGCACCTGTTGCACCTCCATGACGTCACTCTGAGAGCCAATCAAAGTGTAGCCTCGGAAGGGCATGCTGGCAGTTGGAACTCCTGAAACCTCATTGAGTAAAGACAGGAAGCTGTCATCTGCAGCATGTTCCTTCCCCTTTTGGAGAACAGCCTTCACTGCATCATCTGTTCGGCCACAGGCCTGAAGCACCCTGGGGACTGTCCTGGGCGGTGCACTTGCATCAGCTAGTTTCTCAGCTGGACGAAGGATCACATGAACATTTGAACCTCCAAATCCAAAGGAGTTAATGCCTACAATGCCGCCTCGGATGGGAATAGGCTGGTCAACAACTTGAACCCGACCATCAGTGAGGGCTGGAATGTCAGGGTTAGGACTGTTAAAGTGCAGGTTGGGAGCCCACACTCCTCGCTCCATAGAAAGCACCACCTACATGTGGGATGAAAAACAACGAATAAAGTTAAAAGAGACAAGACACACAACAGAATTTTAGTACGGCTAAAATAACTCAAATAGCTTCAATTCAATTATCACTTTCTCATTTCTTACATAAGTGCAGTAAATCATCTTCTATGAAGAAATAAAGAAAAGAAAATTGGTAAGTTACTCTCACGTCAGAAAATTAGTTTTCCCCATAATAACCATCAGGCCAGCTGTCTTAGGGGCCATTCACTTGCCGCAGCTTTTGCGCCCTCAAAGTCATTGTTTTCAATATAGACGCGTAGCAGGCGCACTATAACGCCAGAGCACCCTGAGATGAACTGAGTTCAAATTTTGGAACGCAGCAGCACACATTTAATGTCATGTAACGAGAACCGACCTATCACAACTGGCAGATATCCTTCCCTTCTTCCATAAATATCAGTCTGTGGTAAGTATGAAGAAGTTGATCATTTTAGTGCAGGGCTGCCAGAGCTTTACATCTGTCCCACGGACAATATTTTTGGCCTAATACACACTTACAAAACAACACTTGGAGGAAGGATTTCAGGTAAATAGGCTATGATACTATCTTGTTGGTGGTTCAAGCCCGAAGGGCTAAAACCCTATGGTTTTTGTCCTGTTTTATTATTATTTTTTATATATTTTATATACATTTCCTTCAGAAATGTTTTAACAAATTCCTGTGAGAAGGTACATTGTAGAGACATGTAACTTCCAAATGACTGGAAGTTGTTTGCAAATGGTTTTAACAAAATGTCACTAAAATATTTGACAATATACCTGCAAGAATGATATGAGATTTTCTTCAGAATTTTATCACCAATACTTCAAATGTTATTGATATCTCATTGCTTTTTGAAGATACTGACCAATGAACTTCAGAGAGGGCATGGCTCAGCACATAACTCCACAACCTTTTGGTCAATCATCACAAACCTTGCAAGCAATGTCTTAAGAGGTACCAGGAACATATCTTGAGAGTTTAATTCAAATTGACCTCTAGAGGGCATCACAAATGCAAAAAAAAAAAAAAAAAAAAAAAAAAAAAAGGGGGCTTGGGATGATACAAATCAGACTAGAAACCAGAAATTGAAAAATCTTAAATAATAATGATAAACCATTGGTGTTAAATTATTTTGAAATCGGTCGATAGGGGGCGCCACAAGTTCCAAACAAGTTTAATGGTCTTTCTCAAAATATGGCCATAAATCAATGAGGGTTTGTTCAAACATCAACAAACTCGGTGGACTTTTTTAAGCCCCAAAATTGCCACTTGTGGCTATAGTATATTTGTATATTTTTATTTATTTAACACTCTATTGTTCTAAAACTGGGCCCAGTGAGTAACCGTGACCCTGAACCCACTGGTTGTCTGGTTGTCTAGATGGTACTGGTTGTAAATAGTTAAATTGTGGTTACTGCGTTTAGTGTTATTGCAATTTCAAGCATTCTCTGGCACAAGAATTTCCTTCAGGATAGATAAAGTTCTATTGAATTGAACTCAGTTGATAAGGTGCTGGTTATGGTTATTTAGCAATTTCAGTTGCAACCTGCCTCTGCGCCCTTAAAAGTTCGAACAGAGTAGGCACAAGAATAGCGCCAAGCGCCCAACCATGCATTTTCCAGGTGGTTGAAGATGGGGCATGTGTACAGCCCCTTACTCTTCAGTAGTGAACACATTTACATTATGAGACTCATTAGTAAAGAAAGGGCGAGCACACAAAGGCAATTAAGGCTTCATCCACAAAATAAGTTATAATCAGTAATGTAAGCTTCCTTCATATCATTAAACTCTTGAACTCATCACTGTTTTTCAGCAGGAACACTGCATCCTCCAGTGTACCTGTTGCTAAATGTGAGACAAACACTTGGCTTTTTCCATAAATGTCCTGTCATGCCAAAAAACATAAGAACACTGCTTTAAATTTCTCCTATGTCTAAGTGATAAAAAGCTTAACATCTCAAAGAAGCCAGCAACGTAATGTGTTCCATGACTTAACCCCCTTAAACATCTGTCACTCCCTTTCACTTTACTCAGAGCTTGGTAAGATGTGTGAAGATGTGAAAGCAGGAGAAGTTTGAACCTCCCTTCAGACCCTCTTTCATCAATCCTCACACAACTACATCAGTCCTGTTTTGTGTGAACAACACCATGAATGTCTTCCAGAAGATACAGTCAGACAGATCCAATCAGATCAGAAAGGCAGTGGGATACAGCCAGGAAGAGGCTATGACAGCAAGTTTCTCACCCTACCTTCCAGTGTGGACATTCACAACAGGTAGAAACACTCTGACTCCAGACATGGTCTGAACAATAACAATTCAATTGCAAAGAAAAAGAGAAAAAAAGCATGTTGTTGTTTTGAATCTTGAGAGCAACAGATGGCAGGAATGCTGTCACTCTCACCTTAGCTAGGGCAGCCAGACCAGAGGCCGGTTCTGGATGGCCCATGTTGGACTTGGTAGAGCCAATGAGTAGAGGCTCTCGCTTTGACTGGCAGAACACACTGACAATGCCATTTACTTCCTGTGGATCGCCGACCTGCATGTAGAGAGCAGAGTGCCACAGATGTCAGACTCTCCTGATGAGTGACATTAGAATGGTTTGTGAAGATCAAGTAGAAGTGTTTGTGAAAATCAAGTTTTCGTTTTCCTATCAACTATCGGTCTTGCAATGCAAAGACCAGCACTGAATACAGGCTAAACATGTGGTTAAGAAATTAGACTGCTGTATGCACTGACCTTTGTTCCTGTGCCGTGGGCTTCGACATATTCCACCTGTTCAGGACTTATATTTGCCTCCTGGTAAAGAGAACGAACCAGTCTCTGCTGCATCTCACCTGAAGGGAACGTTACACCTGAGGGAGCAACAGGAGTGTGTCAGGATAGGCATGGAACACCATACCAGAACTGCTGGCTAACTGCTTTTGTACTCACCCAATTACATCACAAACCTTCACCAGCTGACATATCTGTTCAATTCTGCTATTTTTAAATTGTTGTTTCTGAGCTGTGACCCAATGTGGACCTTACAGTTGATGTTAAAAGAATGTGTGCAACACAAGATGCTCTATGAGTTTCTTTCAGCTGTTGTTAAACTTATTAACTGAGAAAAACTGGCAGATTAATTCAAATTTTGACATTTAAAAATCTTTTTCTAGCATTCAAACTTCTCTAGAGATCATCATCCCAGCTTACTCAACTATCTCTATAGGTTCACTGAGATCTCTGTGCTCCTGTATCATAGCATTAGTTTAGAGCCCACAGGCTATGACATTGTTCTTCCTCACCCTGCTCTTTGTATCCATCTGTGTTGTTGCCAGCGTTGACCACCATGGCGTAGACCCTTTTTGCTACAGACCGTTTGGTCAGCAGCACTGCCACCGCTGCCTCAGAACGGCAGTATCCATTTCCTGGACAACAAAATGATAGAAATGTAAACTTAATGTTGGTATTGTGACAGCCCTCTTACCTTCCTGCTTAGACTGTCCTTTCCCTTTAAGGAGAGAAGCAGGAGAGACATCACTGATTAACTCACTTCAGGTGTGCTGCTGCTCCTCAGCTTTATAAGCTGCTCAAGTCAGTCTTCCCCTCTCACCCTGGTTTGCTGTTTGGTTTAGGTTGTTCTCCTTTGTGTTTATTTCCTTTGTTCATTACATTTCACGTTAAACTCAAACAACATGCAACACACTACTGAACTTACTGATTTACATACTTTATATCGTATTGGTTAAATTTACTTTTTGTTAAAAAAAAAAATTAAGTTAAAAGTCATGTGTGTCCTCTCCTCTTTGTCCCTCCCTTGAGCTGGGCTGTGACGGTATGCACACACATATGAACACAGAGTGTATTAACAAGTCTTAATATTACACAATACACAGTTCAATCAATATGACTTTAACATTCTAATGATGATGTGATGAACAAGCTTTCAGATAAAAGATGCGTGATGAGAAACAGAGCTGCTGATGTAGATATACTGATGACTCAGAGATGTACTGACAGGAACTAAGAAACGAGATCATATTTCTCCTGTTTTAGCTTCTCTGCACTGGCTCCCTGTTAAATCCAGAATTGAATTTAAAATCCTTCTTCTAACCTACAAAGCTCTAAATAATCAGGCTCCATCATATCTCAGAGAGCTCATAGTGCCCTATTATCCCACCAGAACACTGCGCTCTGAGAATGCAGGGTTACTCGTGGTCCCTAAAGTCTCCAAAAGTAGAACAGGAGCCAGAGCCTTCAGCTATCAGGCTCCTCTTTTGTGGAATCAGCTTCCTGTTTCGGTCCGGTAGGCAGACACCGTCTCCACTTTTAAGACTAGACTTAAGACTTTCCTTTTTGATAAAGCTTATAGTTAGGGCTGGCTCAGGCTTGTCTTGGACCAGCCCCTAGTTAGGCTGACATAGGCCTAGTCTGCCAGGGGACCTCCTATAATACACCGAGCCCCTTCTCTCCTTCTCACTCTCTCTCTCCCTTGCCAGTATTCATGTCCTGTTACTGCATCTCCCTAACTCGGCTCTACTGCATGTCACTAACTCGGCTTGTTCTCCGGAGCCTTTGTGCTCCACTGTCTCTCAGGTTAACTCATGTTGCAGCTGTGCCTGGATGGTGTGTCGCGGTTGTGCTGCTGCCGTGGTCCTGCTTGATGCCTCCCACTGCTGCTGTTACTATTAGTCATACCTGGACTATTATACACATATCATTATTGTCACATACATATATAATCATATTATTAATATAATATCCGTTTCTCTTTATGTCTCATTGTGTCATATGGATTACTGTTAATTCATTATATTGATCTGTTCTGTACATCATCTATTGCTCGTCTGTCCGTCCTGGAAGAGGGATCCCTCCTTCAGTTGCTCTTCCTGAGGTTTCTACCATTTTTTTTTTCCCCGTTAAAGGGTTTTTTTGGGGGAGTTTTTCCTTATCCGCTGTGAGGGTCCAAAGGGCAGAGGGATGCTGTATGCTGTAAAGCCCTCTGAGGCAAATTGTGATTTGTGATATTGGGCTTTATAAATAAAAATTGATTGATTGATTGAATGTAACAGACTTGGTTAGAGTGCAGTACAATATAACAAAGGGGACCTAAAGCAGAGTTCAATTATCCTCATAGTAACAAACACAAGAAGTGGGATAATTTTTGTCAGTAATTAATGAATATGTATATATGTATATACATGTATATATTTAATGATAATAATAACATTTATCGGCCAGCTAGGTCCAGTACTGTAACTACTCTGTCTGTGAGAACCACATACTGAAATTTCTTAAACATAATTTTAACTTAACTGTATAAAATTACACTTAAACTAGGCCACAGATCTGAAAAAAAAAATCCTGCCTGAAGGCATTTCCTGTCTTTATTAGATAGTGAAAGACGGTGGAGCTAGATTCAACCAGGGAACTTTTCTACACATGACTGGAGTCTTAAACCACAAAGCCACAGGGGCACCCTGCCACTTTCTTTTACCTGATGAGTCAAAGGACTTGCAGGTCCCCTCAGGACTAAGCATGCCCAGTTTCATGAACTGCACCGAGGTGTTTGGTTTGAGCAGCAGGTTGACTCCTCCCACAAGAGCAGCATCACAGTGGCCCTGGCGAATACCATGGAAGGCGTTTTCCAAAGCCAGCAGGCTGGAGGAGCAGGCTGTATCGATGGCAGTGCTGGGGCCTGGATGAGAGGATAGTGGCTTTGAGTTAAAAACCACATCTACTGAACAAAAAAACAATGAGTACATGAGGGCATTCAAAATGTGGATTGGTTCAAGGTAACTAAATTACATCACCTCTATCAAATAAGCACTAAACAGTGCATGCCTCTGCTAAAGCTAAACAATCCACTAAATCCATTTTGATAACAGCAAATATTTTAAATCTTTCAGTCTGCATCTACATCCAGCTCTGCTTAAAAATCATAAAGTGATAAACAGTAATCATGATGTCAGCAACAATTTAAGTGGAATTCTGTTTGAGAAAACATTTTTGCAAAACTGGTCAAAAGTAAGACAGACCCATGATCGGTGAGTTCTCTTTAAACTAATCTGCTTTCCTGTAGTCCCACAGAAAGGCTAAATACCATCAAAGGATCGGTCACATGTCTGTGTCTAAGTGTTTACTAACACTGTGTTAAGAGCTATGACAGTTTGTGGGAAAAGACTGGCAATCAATCATAGGACATTATCTGACCAGTGATGCGATATTTAACCGCATGTCGGCATTCCATGACTGGCTGTCCAGGTGGTGTCCAGCAAACAATGTGGACATCATAGATAATTGGCAAACTTTCTGGGAAAAACCTGGAGTCTGTTCCGAAATCTATACTGCCATGAGTACACTTACACACAGTACACTGTCCGCACTTACAAAGTGCACATATTTCAGCAAGTAAGTGCTGTTCCGATTCATTACTCTATGGCGCACTCACCGGATGTTACGATCAGCGACTCGTCAGTGACGTCACCCGCCAAAAAACTGGAACAGACGGCAGGTCAGTGGTTCCGCCCACTGACCTGTAAGTGGTCCCGCCTCTTCCGCTACGTAGCTAAGATGGCGGCCGTTGAGTGCGAAAAGTGTACAATGTTCCACACTCTCAATTTTGCCCGTTATGAGTACACATCCGGGTCTTTTAGGTACACTTATTTTTTGCCGCAATCGTAGTGTGAACGCCCTATGTACCCAAACTAGGTACGATAAGTACACAAAGTATGGGTATTGGAACAGACCTCTGGTCTGATTAGGAGAGACGGCATTCACCCCACTTGAATGGAGCTGCTCTCATCTCCAGAAACCTGGCCAAGTTTATTAGTGATTCAAAACCCTGACAACCCAGAGTTAAGACCAGGAATCAGAGTCGCAGTCTTAAACTTCTAATGCAATTAACCACCCATAAAGTTATAAAAACGGTGTCTGTCCCCTGATCTAAAATTATTTAAATCTAAAATTAGAAAAGAAGAGTTGTACATTAAAACCTAATAAACAATAACAATTCTTCTGTGACAGAAAGACAAAACAGGTGATTTAAATGTGGACTGTTAAATATCAGATCTCTATCATCTAAAACAGTGTTAGTGAACAAATAATATAAGATTATCATATTGATTTACTCTGTCTCACTGAAACCTGGCTGTGTCACGATAAATATGTTAATCTAAATAAATCTACTCCTCCCAGTAATAATAATACCCATGTTTCTCGAGGCAGCAGCCGAGGAAGGGGAGTTGCAGCCATTTTTGGCAAACTAAATTATAATTCCTTTGAAAGCTCCCTAGTCTTCTACATCAAACCTGGGAAACCTCACAGCTTCTTCTATTTGTTATAGTGTACTGTGTTCCTGGCCCGTATTCTGAATTTTTATCTGAATTCTTAAGAGTTTTTAAGTCATTATTGTCGGTGATTTTAATATTCATGTTGACGTTGATAATGACTGCCTCGCTACTGTGTTTATCTCATTATTAGATTCCATTGCTTGTGTACATAAACCTACTCACTGTTTTAACCACACCCTCGATCTTCTTCTGACATATGGAATTGAAATTGAAAACTCAATTCAACTCAACTCTTTCCACAGAATCCCGCTATATCAGACCATTATTTAACAACTTTTGATTTCTTATTACTCAATTACACGCCACTCGACAAAAGCTACTATACTAGATGTTTATCTCATATTGCTGTAGCAAAATGTAAGGAAATGATTCCATCGACATTAAATTTAAATAACATGTCCCACTGTAACACAGATCTCCTGTACTGACTTTAAAGTCTCCCAAATTGATATCTTGTTGATAGTGATGCAGGCTTGCTGGGAACAACACTGAACTCTGTAGCACCTCTTAGAAAGAAGTGACTAAAACAAAGAACGATAGCTCCGTGGTACAACCTCCAAACCCGAACAAAACAAAACAAATGTAACAAAAACTTTGAAAGGAATTGGTGATAAACCAAGCTGGAAGAATCTCGTTTAGTCTGGCTAGACAGTCTTACAACATATAGGAGGGCCCTCTTCAATGCCAAAGCAAACTATTACTCAGCGTTAATAGCAAGAAAATAAGAACAACCCCAGGTTTCTTTTTAGCACTGTAGCCAGGCTGACAGAGACTCACAGCTCTGTTAAGCCTTGTATTCCTTTAGCCTTCAGCAGCAATGATTTTCTGAGCTTTTTTTAATTACAAAATTCACCTCTTGCCCTCACACAGTACTAATCTGCCTCCAAACACAGGGAACTTAAACACAGTTGTAAGACCTGATATAAATTTGGATTGCTTCATTCCTATTACCCTTCAACAACTGACCTTAATGATTTCCTTATCTAAATCATCTACGTGTCTCTTGGACTCCATCCCAACTAGGCTACTTATAGGAGTACCATGATCAATATGTCTTTATTAACAGGATATGTACCACAGTCCTTTAAGGTAGCTGCAATTAAACCTCTTCTAAAAAAAGACCACCCTGGATCCAGAGGTGTTAGCCAACTGTAGACCCATATCTGATCCTAGAGAAAGTAGTCGCAGACCAGCTGTGTGTCTGTCTCCATGGAAATAATTTATTTGAGGAATTTCAGTCAGGATTTAGAGTGCATCATAACACAGAGACAGCACTAGTAAAAATTTAAAGTGATCTTCTGATTGCTTCAGATAAAGGACTCATCTCTGTACTTGTTTTATTAGATCTTAGTGCCGCATTTGATACAACTTACCATCAAATTCTGCTACAGAGACTGGGACATTAAATCAACCTCATAGGTTTTGCACTAAGCTGGTTTTAATCCTATTTATCTGATCAATTTCAGTTCGTTCATGTTCATGACGAATCATCTTTGCATACTGAAGTTTGTTTCAGAGTTCCACAAGGTTCTGTGCTCGGACCAGTTCTAGTCACTTTATACATGCTTCCGTTAGGTAACATAATTAGAAATCACTCTGTAAACTTCCATTGTTATGCAGATGATATAGAATTATGTCTACCGATAAAGCCAGAAGAAAAGGATCAATTAACTAAACTTCAAGCATGCCTTAAAGACATAACCTAGATGAGCTCCAATTTCCATGTTAAATTCAGACAAAACAGAAGTTATTGTTCTTGGACCCAAACACCTCAGAAAGTCTTCATCTGAAAATATAGTTGCTCTGGATGGCACTGCTCTGGCCTCTAGCAGAATTGTAAGAAACCTCAGAGTTATATTTGATCAAGATTTGTCTTTTAACTCCCATATAAAACAAAATCCAAGGACCGATCCTTTCACCTGCATAAAATTGCAAAAATTAGGCCTATCCTGTCCCAAAAAGATGCAGAAAAATTGGTCCACACATTTGTTACCTTTAGGCTGGGTTACTGCAATTTCCTGTTGTCAGGTTGCTCTATTAAGTCTTTAAAAACTCTCCAGGTTATCCAGAATGCGGCAGCACATGTACTGACAGGGACTAAGAAAAGTGAGTGTTTGTTTATAAGGTGTTTGCAGCGGGGCAAGTGATGTTTTTCGAGCTTATGACCAGCTTGTAATGCAGTAAGAAATATGTGAAAAAAATCACTGGGTGCATGTATAGTTCCACATGTTTCTTAAAGGTCAGCTGTGAATCGATAATTGCATGCAGTAATTCCTAGATATTTAAAATGTGAAACAGTTTGGATCCTCCCTCCTTTTATCATAGTATTTGGCTGACTTCCATTTTTCCTAATATAAAAATACATGCAAGCAGTTTTACTTACGTTGAGTGTCAGGCAAGACTCTGAGAGCCAGCTGGAAATTTTGGCCATAGCTGCTGTTAATTTAGCTGCCACTTCGCATCTGTCTTTCCCATGTGCAAGGATGACCGTAACATCCGTGTACATTTGGTTTTCAACTTAACCCTCATGTGCTGTTCGTGGCTGAAAACAGCCACTAAAAGAAACAGCTGTAAAAAATATATCAGATAGATATTTTTTGGAACTTTTTTTGCTTAAATCTGTTAATCAATCTCAGTCCTGATCAAAGCTACCAAATCTTGAAAAAAAAGGGTCAGGATTTTAACCCTTTAAATGCCAATATCATAAGTGATGTCACTGATTTGGAGGGAAAAAGAAACACACAAAATGACTTACTTTTATTATAAAAAGTTATTGGAGACTGGTTATTTCTTTAACTATTACCACAGTCTTGAATGTTTCAAAGATTAGTAACAGTAGTGACTACGTTCTATTTTTAGTATGTGCGCAGCATCAGATTTTAACTTTCAGTCGTGTTGTTTGTGGCTGAAAACAGCCACTTAAAAAAGCAGCTGTAAAAATATATCAGATAAATATTTTTTGGAACCTTTTTTGCTTAAATCTGTTAATCAACCTCAGTCCTGATCAAAACTACCAAATCAAAAATTCAGGATTTTAACCCTTTAAATGCCAATTTCATAAGTGATGTCACTGATTTTGGGTAAAAAAAAAACACACAAAATGACGTATTTTTATTATTAAAAGTAACTGGAGGCTGGATATTTTTAACCTGTTATCACGGCTCCTCCAGTCTGCATGTCGAAGTATCCTTGTGCAAATTACTGAACCCCAAATTGCTGCAGATAGCTGTTCCGCCAGTGTGCGAGTGTGTTAAAAACTGAGTAGCAGGTGGTACCTTGTATGGTAGCCTCGGCCACCAGTGAGTGAATGTGTGTTTGAATGCGTGAATGTGACACGTAGTGTAAAAAGCGCTTTGAGTAGTTGGATAACCAGAAAGGCACTATACAAGTGCAGGTCCATTTACCATTCTTTTATGTTTGCATAAAAACTCCTACTGTTAGGGTGGATAATTGATAATCCATGACCTGTTACAACATTTGTGTTAAACTGTTTATCTGTGCAGTAATAGCAATTGTAGTTTATGCTCTTATAAAAGTTGTGTTCAGGGTCAATGTTTTGTTCAAAGTCATACATACGAGCTGTATATTCAATAGATTTCAGTTCAAGTTTTTCATATTCTGTAAGGTGGAGATGAATAATGTCTGTCAAGTTTCATGAATGTGGAAAGTGCTCATGTGCTGTTTGCAGGCTGACCCGAGTCTGTGCTGGTGTCCCAGGAGTTGTCTCCGTGTCATCAGTGATTATTGATATTTGTCCAGTTCTTGAATGTCCTTTATTACAAGTACTATTGCTGCTTCTTGTGAGCCATTCAGCTTTATAAATACTTTTGCAGTTTGATGTCCATGTTGATTGTATTTTGTTCTGCTTCCTCAGCAAGTGAGCCTGTCAGGCGATGTCAGCATTTTTCTTTGTCAGGTGTTCACTGATGTACACGTTGGTCCATCTCAGTTTTCTCCCCTGTTTCAGTAGTGACTGTTTGTGTTTCCTGTTTACAAAGCGAGTTATTATGGCAGCTTTTTTTCTTTTATTTTTGCAAAGGGAGAGGCTGACCTGCGTCAATATTGTTGTAGTTCAATGATATTCCTTTGTTGTAGAAGAAGGCAATAACCTGTTGCTCTAGGGAGACCAGAACAGGCTCAGTGGGCTGTCCACCATCTGCTGCTGCCA
Organism: Cephalopholis sonnerati; assembly: GCA_019142605.1. NCBI lineage: Eukaryota > Metazoa > Chordata > Actinopteri > Perciformes > Serranidae > Cephalopholis > Cephalopholis sonnerati. The sequence goes on from JAGQAX010000020.1 coordinate 1,803,565, forward strand.
CCCAGGCATGAGAACAGGGTCTGGTCTCCAGCCCGCTGACAATAATGTCATTCATTCGGGTATACTGCTCCAGGTCTTCTACTCAAGCCCCCAGGAAAGCTATCTTCTTATCTTTCTCTATGTTTTGTCTCTTTAAATCCTTGAATTCTGCCAACAACTCCATTATCATCCTCTGCTGCTTGGAGATGGTTGTACTTTCTCCTTACATAAAGTCCAACGCTCTCTTTCTTTCATCCACTTCCTCATCCCTAATATTACAGTTCATTTTTGATTGTGGCATTTTTTATTTAGATAAAGTCTGTGTAAATACCAGCCCAATCAGATACAGTTACAACAGCCACAACAGTCTCTTCACGAGATATCACTTTCACAAGAATGAGACATATGCAAGGTCACAGTGACCTTGACCTTTGACCACCAAAATCTAATTTAGTTCATCCTTGAGTCCAGGTGAGTATTAGTGCCAAATTTGAAGAAATTCCGTCATGTTGTTCTTGAGATAATGCAGTCAAAAGAATGGAATGGACAGACATCCCAAAAACATAATGCCTCTGGCCATGGCTGTCGCGGGCACAGAGGGATGGAAAGAGTGAAATTGCCCTTTGACATCCCCCACTTAGTCTGCATGTGTGTGTGTGTACGCTTCAGTGCTAACAGCCAAAGAATGACTGTGTATGTTGGAGTTTGGTTGAGTTGTGTGCTTACCGCTGAAGTCAAAGAAGTAAGAGAGTCTGTTGGCCAACATGGCACGCTGGCATCCAGTCATACTGTAGCCCAGGAGCTCCTCTGGATCTTTGCTGAATGCTTCGCCAGCCTCTGAGCCACTCACTCCAATGTAGACACCCGTTTTACTGCCGCGCAGTGTGGCCGGGTTCAGTCCTGTATCACAACACGTTATTGTTTTTAAACCCCTCACTCTGTATGTCATCAGGTAGCTTAAATCAGATAATCAACTCGTTCTTAAAGTAAAACACAAATTTTGAAAAAGTTGACATTCATTAGTCCAACAAACATTTATTGTACTGCTTTCCCACCATTTCTACCCACTTTCACTCACATTACGCTCCTTTATCAATTTTCAGTACTAAAACTTTTTCTAAGCTTACTGTTTCCTCACCTGCATCTACAATAGACTCATAGGCAATCTCCAGCATGAGACGGAGCTGAGGGTCCATGGTGTGTGCCTGTTTCGGGTGGACTCCAAAGAAGGCTGCATCAAAGTGACTGATGTCCTTCAGTTTACCATTCCTCTTTGGAAGACCATACAGACCTATAAAAGAGCAAAAGATGAAAAAGTTGTATTGATCACAAATGATAAATCTTCAAAGGAATTCCTCTAAGAAGAAAATAAGATGTCCTCGCATCTTCAACAACACACAACAACACTACATTTGGCTCAAAAGCTGCAGAACATTTTTCGACAGTAAGATGATTTGAAATGTGAGAGCAGGCAGAAAGTCAATGTTAAAAGATAGACTGAATTAAAGCTGCAAGCAGACCACGCATTCTTGCCCATGTGACTCGACTGTTGACCTAAGGGATACTCTGATAAATAAGTCACATTTTATCGAACACTTTGAGAAGCACTGGTGTACCCAATATAGATTAGACTTGATCCAATTCACAGTGTGATGCTTGATGTGTGGCTGTCAATCATGAGCACAGGTCATCATAGCAACACAAAATGGAGGGCACCACACAGATGCAAAGCACAGTGACAAAGCATTTTCTTTAGCCTGTGCCCAAAAACCCACACGTCGAACACATGCCTCTGGGGAGCACACTGTTTGAGTTATGAATGGAACAAATATATTGTGACGACCAAGAGACTTTGCGGATCGTACAGATATAATATCTTCCATGTAAATGCAGAAATGTGGACAAGAGAGCGAGTTAGAAATGAAGGCAGTTCAGCGGGCATAAATTGTATTGGAGTGAATGGAGGACATGGGGGGTACATAGGGAGGCTCACAGGTCAAAGTCTGTTAATCTCTGTGTTAAAAACAGACCCTTGTGTGAAAGAGGACAAAAATCTCTACTACTTAAGAAAAAATTGTGTGTCTAGCTCACATAATGTGCCCGTAAGGGCGATTCCCCCCCTCCCTCCCTCGTCGCAGTGTAGCATGGGAGGTTGCTGCGATGCGCCCAAATGTGTCTGTGCTGCAACACCTCCCCTTCCCAACACCCTCCCCCACTCCCACATGTGCAAGTCTTCGAGTTTTGTTGTAACGTCTTATTATGTTGCTTATGTGCTGAGGTGTTTTTTTTCCAATCCCACACTGTGCCTCCCCCTACAGGAGCCTAGTTTGGGAGTTGCTTTTTTTTCCCTCTTCCTCCCTCTTGTTCACCCTTTTTTCATCTAAGTAACGGGGCGCCGTTCGTATGGTGACCCACAGTTCTCCCGCTCCTGTCCTTCCCTTGTTATATGTCACTGTCTTTTTATGTTTCTTGGACGGGCTGAAACTGAAACAAATTCTGTTGCTCTGTAACATGTGCAATGACAATAAAGATCACTCATTCATTCATTTTAGTTTGATCAGGCAGAGGGTCAAAGTCAATGACTTTATGTTTTATTTTTGAGAGGAACTCGGTTCTGACGTGTTAATATTTGCTGCAGTGCATCAGGAAGTGTGCCTCTGTCTCCACTTGTCTGTGTGAACAGAGCTGTCACAACCTGTCCTCTCTGGGCAGCCAGGTCTGCTTGTGTCTGCCCGTCTCTATGGCCAAGCTGTGGTCACTGAGTCTGTACATGGTCAAAGTCTTTCTCAGTTTCTCATCACTCACGGTGCTCAGATATTCTGCCACCGTGTACTGTCTGTTCAGAGCCAAATAACACTGAAGTTTGCTTTGTGTTTTTGTGGTAGATGTCCAATAGTTAATGTAATGTTCTTTTTGTTATTCTATAATTTGGTGGGTCCAGATTGTGTGAGGGCTGTCCTGAGGCCTTGTGCTGTTAGAGGAGCTGAGCCTCAGGATAAGCTGGCTGAGGGGGCTCTTCTCCATGTTCTCCTCTTGACATTGCAGAGCTTTGTAGTGGTAGGAGTTGGGGTCACTTGTTTTAAGGTGTTTATAAAATTTGATGGCTCTTTTTTGAATTCTAATTAAAAGGGGGAATTGGCCTAGCTCAGCTCAGCATCCATTGTTGGGGGTGTTCCTGTGCACTCTGAGGATGCTCTTGCAAATCTCTGTGTGCAGGATTTCGATGGGGTGTTTGTCCCATTTTTCAAAATCTTGATTTGAAAGAGGACCCCACACCTCACTACCATACAGAATAATTGGTTCAATTATAGATTTGAATATTTTGAGCCAGATTCTAATGGGTATATTAATGTTTGAAGATTTCTTTATAGTATAGAAAGCCCTTCTTCCCTTCTCTCTGAGATCATCAACAGCCAGGTTAAAGTTTCCTGTGGACGTGATGTGTAGTCCTAAGTATGTGTAGTCGTGTGTGTGTTCCACCTCATGAGAGCCCAGCAAAAACCTGGTTTGGTTTCCCTGACCCCTGGGTCATTTCTGGAATATCATAACTTTGGTTTTGTCCAGATTAACTGCCAGGGCCCAGGTCTGACAGAAAGTTTGCAGATGATCCAGTTGCTGTTGTAGTGCTTCCTTTGATGAAGACAGCAGTATGAAATCATCTGCAAAAAGTAGGCATTTAATCTGTGTGTCAGACAGAGTGAGACTGGGGATGTCAGGTAGTTCTAGTGATTCAGCCAATTCATCGATATAAATGTTAAAGAGGGTGGGACTGAGACTGCAGCCCTGTTTCACTCCTCTACTCTGGGGGAAGAAATCTGTTTCCATGTTGTTAATTTTAACAGCACATTTCATATGTGTGTACATTGTTTTAATGATGTCACAGACCTTCCCCCTACACCCTTCTCAATTAATTTTAGGAACAGACCATCATGCCAAATTGAGTCAAATGCTTTTTGGAGATCTACAAAACAAGAGAAGATTTTCTTCTTGTTTTGGTGGACGTGTTTATTAATGAGGGTGTGCAGGGTGTAGATATGGTCTGTTTTTCTATGTTTGGGTGTGAATCCTATCTGGCTCTTGCTCAGGACATCATGTTCTCTGAGGAAGTCTTGCAGTCGGCTGTTTAGGATGATGCAGAACAACTTCCCCAGGTTGCTGCTGACACAGATGCCTCGGTAATTGTTTGGGTCAAATTTGTTTCCACTTTTTAAGATTGGTGTGGTGATTCCTTCACTCCAGAGGTCAGGAAAATGTCCGACACCCAGAATAAGGTTAAATAATTTTAATATGGCAAAGTTAAATTTATAGTCATCAAATTTTAGGATTTCATTTAAAATGCCATCAGGACCGCTGGCTTTCCTTGGCTGCAGCGCCTGGATTTTAGCTAGTAGCTCTGCTTCAGTAATTTGGTTGTCTAGGGGGTTCTGGTTGTCTTTAATGACTGATTCTAAAATTTGTAATTTATTGAGGAGATTGTTTTGGGCCGAATTCAGGGGAACAGCAGTATACAGATTTTCAAACATTCCGTTTACTAGAAACCCATTATAAACTCAAAATTTCTCAAAATTTGATCATGGTACTTAAACAGGCACTGGTTAAAAACTGTAAAAGATATTAAATGGAGATGGAGACATGGTTGAATAGATGAGACCTTTGGCGACATTTAAAAGTTTGAATGGAGTCTGTAGCAGAAAGTATGGAGAGGCTGTACAGGTGCGGAAAAACCCCAATTATTGGTCCCTTTCTCCACCTGTTCCCATTCATTTCTATAGGGAGTTTTTCGAATACTGTTAGGATTTTTTTGTGGGATGTCAACTTGGACAGCTTATAAAATCCAAACTGTTTGAGTAATGCCAAAGTTATACAGAACTTTTGTCCAGCAGGATGTGCACTGTCATCTGTGCAATGTTGAAGCCGATGAGATAAACGGCCTTGGAGGAGATAGCGTTACAACGAAGACATATTTGGAGCCAAAATCTTACTGTGAAAGGGCAAATTGTTCACTGCCTGTTGGATTTAGGTCAGGGGTGTCAATGGGTGATTTGTAGGTCTTGATGAGACAAATAATCCAGTTTTTGTTTTATCTTTCTACAACATTCCTACAGGCCATAGTGGGCATTTTTGTGTGCCCAGGTGGCACTAGAGAGCACCTTGTCCTCTGGGCTCGGTCCCTAATAAAGTCCTCTGTTAGAGGAGTCCTCTGCCTGTGGGCTTGGTCCCTAATGAAACACTTCTGATCAGTGACATGCAGCTCTTTTGCAATAATGGTGTCGATATAAGACTCAGTGACATTAAAAAAGTCCGTTACAAAGCTGCGAGCAACATCATCTATGTGAATATTAAAATCACTCACCATAATAACTCTGTCCAACCTTCTAATAGAGGATTAAAAAAAAAAAAAATTGCTAAATTCAGTTATAAAAGAACTCTTAAAACCAGGTGGATGGTTTAAAACCAGGTGAATGGTACATAAAATGCAATAAAACAGATTAGAGTGACAAACTTTAGTTATCTGCAGTTCAAAAGTGGAGAAAACTCCAGCGTTCACAATCTGACTCAGCAGTTCTTAAAAACAACAGTGAGTCCACCCCAACCTGAGGACCTCAGAGTACAAATAAAAGTACATTGACAACACAGTTAGTCCAGTGTTTTTAAAGTAAATAATTCATTTGGTAAAAATGATTTATTTACAATGGGGCGAGCATTCGACAGCGCCATTTTGACAGGTACGGACTCATTGGTAATAACAGCCGGTCCAAGGAGTGCAGGTGCCATGGATCTGGGGAGACCATATGCTTGATTACTGACTGTTTGGGGAAAAAGACAGGAGAGATGGCTGTTGACGGCGGAGGCCGGTGGCTGGTACTAACTTGGGACACAACAATCTGGTGACAAATCAGATGTGGGTGCTTTGGTAGGTGGGCGTTAGATGCAAACAGTCAATCACACGTGGTGGAAAAGTCAGTGCTGGACGGAACGTGCTGCTTTGATGGGGAACAGGTGTGTAGGAAGCAAGGGGATGGAGGACGCTGTATTCTAAGTTGTCAGAAAGCGCCCGCGCGCCAGCTCTGTTTAGGTGGAGCCCATCCACACCAAAAAGATGACCATGTTTCCAGAAGAGGTTAAAGGTATCAACTAAGGGCACACTATTTGTGTCACAGGCGGAAGTGAGCCACAGATTTCAACTCAGCAGCCACATGAAACGGCCCATGCCGCAACCGAGAGCGGGTGTTGGACTGGACACATACTCATTGCTGTGAAACTGTTTGAGGATGTTAAGAACGTGAGTGAAGTCCCTAACCCTCATTTTCTCACTGCACATGTAAAATAAATTATCTGGTCAGCCATCTGATATAAAATGGCAATAATACACATTGCCTAACAGAACCTTAAATCACTCATGGATAACAGACAGACAACCAGCTAACTGTCCTGCCTTATTTGCAAAATGTCTTACTGACAAAGCTTTTAGCAAATAAATGTTGGCTTTATTTCAAAACTTGTTTTGCTTTTTTTGCACAGAGCTTTTGTTAGATTTGTCTTTTACTCAATAGTTAAACATGTCTGACTGTAACAGTCAATTTTCATACAGAGCCTGGCTAAACTTGTAACTCCAGCAGCCCTCTGTACTGCTGAATGTGTCTGTAGTCTGTAGGACAGAAAGACATCATCAATGTTTACTTCACCTGCTAAGATAACATGTGTTGACACAGTGAAAAGGCTTAGTTATCATTTTTAAGTGATAAGATTTATCTTATCAGTGAGACTGATAAGAGATCATCTCAACTTTATGTGTCTGGTATCTGGTATGTGTAAACACATACCAGGCTTGTGTATTGATGTAGAAATATGTACACCTAACTAATGACTTGCCTTGTGTTTGTCTTCCTCACACATTCACTCATATTTCACAAGGCACACTTAAGACTTTTATCTTTCATAATGTTGGACACCCCTTAATCAATATTCACTAAAATACAGAGGACCATCTCTTTGGAACAGCCTGCTTCCATGGCTACAATCAACACTGGCACTATCTTTATTTAAACAACATCTGAAAGGACAACATTTAATTGGTTAATTTGTAAAGCATATCAACTTATAAATACGATTTTTCTTAATTGTACAACTTTATTTGAATAGTTAGTGATTAAACAATGATTGATTAAACAATGATTGATTGACTGATTGTGATTGATTGACTATACCTGGACATGCTGCACAGAAGTACTAGGTGGATGGATATGCGGAGTTGGAGTTCATGTGCTGTAATTATTTCTTAATTAAAAAAAAACAACTGTCATTTTATACTTTAAGCTCTGTGATGGAATTTTTACATGCTTTGTAGAAACATTGAGACAGTCTTATACTTTGATGTAGTTAGTCTGTAGTCTTAGTTGTACCCTGCTGTACTGACCAGAGGATGACCTGGTCAGCCCTGCTGTTATAACCCCACTGTAAATAACTTCATGAGATGGCAAGATGAGATCTTCATCTCCACAGGAGATTACACCCAGTTGTAAAATCCTGTGGTGGGTCATTATCTGTTTTATTGTACCCCAATTGTTTTCTTTCTTTGTTGAGGGAGTTCTGTGGAATTTCCATCAAAGAGCCAGAGGCATATCAGAAAGTATAAGAATGAACTGAAGCTTGTGGTCGGCGGAGTACAACACCAAGCTGCTTCTGCCGTGTGGTTCTGTGTTGTTGCTTCCTCTCTATAGAGAATAAAACACTTGGTGCATGCTACCTTGCCAGTCTTGTTTTTGTTCCTTTTTGACTCTCCGTAGGCAGACCGGAAAATTTCCACAACAGCTCCTACTAAGAACGTGCTGACACCGATTTACGGTCTGACGTGCTGACGTACTGCGGTAAGCGTGTTGTGTCATTTCCGGTGTTTCTGTGTTAGCGTCTTTCCACTGCTGTAGCGAACTCTCACCAGCAACTTTTCTTATTCTCCTCACTTCAGCTGTTAAATATCTACTTCACATCTTAACTCACACAAGTTCTGTTAATCACTCACTCCGCTTCTTTAAACGACTTTCTTATTCATCTTTGCTTGCTTACACGTTTTTAGCCTTGTTAGCTACCTTAGCTTAACACTTAGCGATGGTTTCTTCTCCTGCTATCTCTTGCTCGGTGTGCCAGATGTTTAGCTATTCCTCTGCCTCCTTTAGCGACAGTGGTACACGAAACAAATGTAGTTTATTTTCTGCATTAGAGGCGAGGCTTAGTGAGTTAGAAGCTCGGCTCCGCACCATGGAGAGTCACTCTATAGCTGCGGTAGTTAGCCAGCCCTCTGTAGCCAGCGCGGAGCCACATAGCATAGCCTCTGCTAGCGGTCCTCCGGTAACCCCCGTGCATCCGGGAGGCTGGGTGACTGTCTGAGAGAAGCGTAGTACCAAGCCGAAGCCCACAGCTCACCACCAGCCCGTTCACGATTCCAACCGTTTTTTTCCCCCACTCAGCGACACACCCGCTGAGGAGAAAACTCTGGTAATTGGCAGCTCTATTCTGAGAGACGTGAAGGTAGCAACACCAGCGACCATAGTCAAATGTATCCCTGGGGCCAGAGCGGGCGACAATGAATCAAATTTAAAACTGCTGGCTAAGGCTAAAAGTAGATTGAGTAAGATTGTTATTCACGTTGGCATTAATGACACCCGGTTACGCCAATCGGAGGTCACTAAAATTAATGTTGCCTTGGTGTGTCTACCAAATACTATGTCGGACTCCGTAGTTTTCTCTGGACGCCTGCCAAATCTGACCACTGATGATATGTTTAGCCGCATGTCATCATTCAATCACTGGCTGTCCAGGTGTTGTCCAGCAAATGATGTGGGCTTCCTTAATAATTGGAAAACCTTTTGGGGAAAACCTGGTCTGATTAGGAGAAACGGCATTCATCCCACTTTGGATGGAGCTGCTCTCATATCTAGAAACCTGGACAAGTTTATTAATGATTTAAAACCATGACAACACAGAGTTGAGACCAGGAATCAGAGTCGCAGTCCTAAACGCTTCTCTGAGCTTCTAGTGCAGTTACCCACCCACAGTATTATACAAACGGTGTCTGTCCCCTGACCACCTAAATTATTTAAATCTAGAGTCAAAAAAAGATGAGTTGAACATAACAACCTGATAAAAATTAAAACCTCTTCCATGACAGAAAGACAAAACAGGAGAATTAAATGTGGATTGTTAAATGTCAGATCTCTATCTTCCAAAGCAGTGTTAGTAAACGAATTCATATCAGATAATCATATTGATTTACTGGCTGTGTCAAGATGAATTTGTTAGTCTAAGTGAATCCACTCCTCCCAGTCAGAATAATACCCACGTTCCTTGAGGCAGCGGCCGAGGAGGGGGAGTTGCAGCCATTTTTAACTCTAGTCTATTAATCAGCACTAAACCTAAACTAGATTATAAATCCTTTGAAAGCCTTGTCCTTAGTCTTTTACATCCAACCTGGAAAACCTCACAGCCTCTTCTATTTGTTATAGTGTACCGTGCTCCTGGCCCATATTTGGAATTTTTATCTGAATTCTCAGAGTTTTTATCCAGTTTAGTCCTGAAATCAGATAAAGTTATTATTGTAGGCGATTTCAATATTCTCGTGGACGTTGATAATGACTCCCTCGCTACTGCGTTTATCACATTATTAGTAAACAGTCAAAGTGTACATAAGCTCACTCACCGTTTTAACCACACCCTCGATCTAGTTCTGGTATATGGAATTGAAGTTGATAACTTAATGGTCTTTCCACAGAATCCCTCTCTATCAGATCTTTACTTAATAACTTTTGATTTCTTTCTACTCTACTACACGCCACTCAGTAACAGTTACTATACTAGGTGTTTATCTGATAGTCCATCCATCCATTTTCATCCGCTTATCCGGGGCTGGGTCGCGGGGGCAGCAGGCCGAGCAAAGCACCCCAGACATCCCTCTCCCCAGCAACGCTTTCCAGCTCCTCCTGGGGGACCCCAAGGCGTTCCCAGGCCAGATGAGATATGTAATCCCTCCAGCGTGTTCTGGGTCTGCCCCGGGGCCTCCTACCAGTGGGACGTGCCTGGAACACCTCCCGCGGGAGGCGCCCAGGAGGCATCCTGATCAGATGCCCGAACCACCTCAACTGACCCCTTTCGATGCGAAGGAGCAGCGGCTCTACTCCGAGCTCCCTCCGGATGTCCGAGCTCCTTACCCTATCTCTAAGGCTGAGCCCAGCCACCCCACGGAGGAAACTCATTTCGGCCGCTTGTATCCGTGATCTCATTCTTTCGGTCAGTACCCAGAGCTCGTGGCCATAGGTGAGGGTTGGGACGTAGATGGACCAGTAAATCGAGAGCTTCGCCTTCCGGCTCAGCTCCTTCTTCACCACGACAGCCCGGCGCAGCGCCCGCATCACTGCAGAAGCCGCCCCAAACCGCCGATCCATCTCACGCTCCATTCTACCCTCACCCGTGACCAAGACCCCGAGATACTTAAACTCCCTCGCTTGGGGCAGTAACTCTCCCCCAACCCGGAGGGGACAATCCACCTGCTTCCGGCAGAGAACCATGGCCTCAGATTTAGAGGTGCTGACTCTCATCCCGACCGCTTCACACTCGGCCGTAAACCGCTCCAGTGCGTGCTGGAGGTCACAGTGTGATGAAGCCAACAGAACCACATCATCTGCGAAAAGCAGAGATGCAATTCTGAGGTCACCAAACCGGACCCCTCCCCCCCCTCGACTGCGCCTCGAGATCCTGTCCATGAAAGTCACAAACAGGATCGGTGACAAGGGACAGCCTTGGCGGAGGCCCACACCCACCGAGAACGTGCTGGATTTTACACCAAGTATGCGGACACAGCTCTCACTTTGGTCATACAGGGACCGGATGGCTCGTAGCAGCGAGCCCGGTACCCCATACTCTCGCAGTACCCCCCACAAGACCCCCCGAGGAACGCGGTCGTAAGCCTTCTCCAAGTCCACAAAGCACATGTAGACTGGATGGGCAAACTCCCACGACCCCTCCAGCAGCCTCGCAAGGGTAAAGAGTTGGTCCACTGTTCCACGGCCAGGACGGAATCCGCATTGCTCCTCCTGAATCAAAGGTTCGACAATCGGTCGGAGCCTCCTTTCCAGCACCCTTGAGTAAACTTTACCCGGGAGGCTGAGCAGTGTGATACCCCGATAATTGGAGCACACCCTCCGGTCCCCTTTTTTGAAGATGGGGACCACCACCCCGGTCTGCCACTCTACAGGCACCGTACCCGACCTCCACACGACACTGAAAAGGCGTGTCAACCAAGACAGCCCAACAATGTCCAGAGCCTTCAGCATCTCTGGGCGAATCTCATCCACACCCGGCGCCTTGCCGCTGGGGAGCTTTTTAACTACCTCAGCGACCTCTGCCAGGGAAATGAGCGAGAATTCCCCAGAGTCTTCAGGCTCTGCCTCGGTCACAGTGGACGTGATGGCCGGGTTCAGGAGGTCCTCAAAGTGCTCCTTCCACCGCTCAACAATGTTCCCAGTTCGGGTCAGCAGTTCTCCGTCTCTGCTGAGAACAGCCTGAGACAAGCCCTGCTTTCCTTTCCTGATACGTCTAACGGTCTGCCAGAACTTCCTTGAGGCCAACCAAAAGTCCTTCTCCATAGCCTCCCCGAACTCCTCCCACACCCGGGTTTTTGCCTCAGCGACCGCCACAGCTGCAGCCCTTCTGGCCAACCGGTACCTGTCTGCTGCTTCAGGAGACCCCCGGGCCAGCCAGACCCGAAAGGCCTCCTTCTTCGGCCTGACAGCCTCCTTCACCGCTGGTGTCCACCAGCGGGTTCTCAAGTTGCCGCCACGACAAGCACCGACGACCTTCTGACCACAGCTCCTAGCAGCCGCCTCCACAATGGAAGCTTTGAACATGACCCACTCCGACTCCATGTCCCCAGCCTCCCCCGGGATGCGCGAGAAATTCTTCCGGAGGTGTGAGTTGAAGACCCTACGGACAGGGGCCTCAGCCAGACGTTCCCAGTTCACCCTCACTACACGTTTGGGTTTCCCAGGTCTGTCCGGCAGCCTCCCCCGCCATCTGATCCAACTCACCACCAGGTGGTGATCAGTGGACAGCTCTGCTCCTCTCTTCACCCGAGTGTCCAAGACACACGGCCGCAGATCTGATGATACAACCACAAAGTCGATCATCGATCTTTGGCCTAAGGTGTTCTGGTACCAGGTACACTTATGTACCTCCCTGTGCTCGAACATGGTGTTTGTTATGGCCAGTCCGTGACTAGCACAGAAGTCCAATAACAAAACACCACTCGGGTTCAGATCAGGCAGGCCGTTCCTCCCAATCACTCCCCTCCAGGTTTCTCCGTCATAGCCCACGTGAGCGTTGAAGTCCCCCAGGAGAACCAAGGAGTCCCCAGCCGGCACCCCTCTCAGGACACCGCCAAGAGACTCCAAAAAGGCCGGGTACTCCGTACTGCTGTTAGGTGCATAAGCACAAACAACAGTCAGAGACCTACTCCCTGCAACCCGCAGTTGCATAGAGGCGACCCTTTCGTTCTCCGGGGAGAACTCCAACATGGTGGTACTCAGCCGGGGGCTTGTGAGTATGCCCACACCCGACCGGCGCCTCTCACCCTGGGCAACTCCGGAAAAAGCGAGAGTCCAGCCCCTCTCCAGGAGTTTGGTTCCAGAACCAGTGCTGTGCATGGAGGTGAGCCCAACTATGTCTAGTCGGTACCGCTCCACCTCTCGCACCAGCTCCGGCTCCTTTCCCACCAGAGAGGTGACATTCCACGTCCCTAAAACCAGTCCGCGTCGCCAGGGATCAGCATGCCCGTGGCCCCGCCCCTGCCTGCCGCCCGGCACACAAAGCACCCGACCCTGATGTCTGTCCCTGCGAGTGGTGAGCCCACAGGGCAACGGCTCCATGTATCCTCTTCGGGCTGAGCCCGACCGGGCCCCATGGCCTAAGGCCCGGCCACCAGACGCTTGCTGGCGAGCTCCCCCCCCGGGTCTGGCTCCAGGAGGGGGCCCCGGTGTCCCCATACCGGGCGAGGTGCTCTTAATCCGAAGAGGCCGCATCATCAGGGTCTTTGAATCTGATATCTGATAGTGCGGTAGCAAAATTTAAGGAAATGATTCCATCTGCATTAAATTTAATACCATGTGTCTCTGTAACTGAGGTTTCCCGCACTGACTTTAAAGTCTCCCAAATTGATTATCTTGTCAATAGCGCTGCAGGTTCGCTGTGAACAACACTCAACTCTGTAGCACCTCTTAAAAAGAAGTTCGCTCCTTGGTACAACTCCCAATCCCTGGATCTCAGGAACATGGACTCTCTACCCCACTTCAAATCACAACTCAAAACCCATCTGTTCCAAATTGCATATTCCCTTTATTTCCCACTTCCATTTTTACTTTGTGTCACTCTTATCTGTTGTTTTTATTTATTTTGATTGAGATTTTAATTGTGTTTTTATTGCTCTGTAAAGTGTCCTTGAGTGTCGAGAAAGGTGCTTTTAAATAAAATGTATTATTATTATTATTATTATTATTATTATTAATCCCAAAATTAAAACAAATATCGCAAAAATTTGAAAGTAATTGGTGATTAACCAAACTGGAAGAATCCTGCTTGGTTTGAGAAGACAGTCTCAAAACATATAGGAGGGCCCTCCACAATGCCAGAGCAAATTATTACTCATTATTAATAGAAGAAAATAAGAACAACCCCAGGTTTCTTTTCAGCACTGCAGCCAGGCTGACAGAGAGTCACAGCTCTATTGAGCCTTGTATTCCTTTAGCCCTTAGCAGTAATGATTTTACGAGCTTTTTTAATGACAACACTCTAACTATTAGAGGCAAAATTCATGACCTCCTGGCCTCAAACAGTACTAATCTAATACATATTTAGATTGCTTCTCCCTGATTTCTATTCAACAATTGACCTCAATGATGTCTTCATCCAAGTCATGAACGTGTCTCTTGGACCCCATCCCAACTAGGCTACTTAAGGAAATCTTACCTTTAGTTAACACTTAGATATGATCAATATATCTTTATTAACGGGCTATGTACCACAGTCTTTTAAGGTTGCTGTAATTAAACCTCTGTTAAAAAACCCCACCCTGGATCCAGAGGTGTTAGCCAACTATAGACCAATATCTAATCTTCCCTTTCTTTCAAAGATCCTTGAGAAAGTAGTCGCAGACCAGCTGTGTGACTTTCTCCATGATAATAACTTATTTGAGGAATTTCAGTCAGGATTTAGGGTACATAATAGTACCGAGACAGCACTAGTTAAAATTACAAATGATCTTCTGATTGCTTCAGACCAATGACTCATCTCTGCACTTGTTTTACTAGATCTGACACAATCGACCATCAAATTCTGCTACAGAGACTGGAACATTCAATTCTGCACTAAGCTAGTTTAAATCTTACTTATCCGATCGTTTTCAGTTTATTCACGTTCATAATGAATCATCTTCACGTACTGAAGTTTGTTTTGGAGTACCTGAAGGTTCAGTGCTCGGACCAGTTCTATTCACTCTATATATGCTTCCCTTAGATAACATCATTAGAAATCACTCTATAAATTTCCATTGTTATGCGGATGATACACAGTTGTATTTATCGATAAAGCCAGAAGAAACGGACCAATTAACTAAACTTCAGAAATGCCTTAAAAGATATAAAAACCTGGATGAGCTCCAATTTCTTGATGTTAAATTCAGACAAAACTGAAGTTATTGTTCTTGGCCCCAAACACCTCAGAAATTCTTTATCTGATAGTTTCTCTGGATGGCATTGCTCTGGCCTCTAGCACCACCGTAAGAAACCTCGGCGTAATATTTGATCAAGACTTTAATTCCCATTTAAAACAAACCTCTCAGACTGTGTTTTTTCATCTGCGTAATTTTGCGAAAATTAGGCCTATCCTGTCACAAAAAGATGCAGAAAAATTGGTCCATGCATTTGATACCTCTAGGCTGGATTACTGTAACCCTATTATCAGGTAGCTCTAGTAAGTGCCTGAAAACTCTCCAGCTAATCCAGAACGCGGCGGCACGTGTACTGACAGGAACTAAGAAACAAGATCACATTTCTCCTGTTTTAGCTTCTCTGCACTGGCTCCCTGTTAAATCCAGAATTGAATTTAAAATCTTACTCCTAACTTACAAAGCTCTAAATGATCAGGCTCCATCATATCTTAGAGAGCTCATAGTGCCCTATTATCCCACCAGAACACTGCGCTCTCAGAATGCAGGGTTACTCGTGGTCCCTAAAGTCTCCAAAAGTAGAACAGGAGCCAGAGCCTTCAGCTATCAGGCTCCTCTTTTGTGGAATCACCTTCCTGTTTCGGTCCAGGGAGGCAGACACCGTCTCCACTTTTAAGACTACACTTAAGACTTTCCTTTTTGATAAAGCTTATAGTTAGGGCTGGCCCAGGCTTGTCTTGGACCAGCCCTAGTTAGGCTGACATAGGCCTCGTCTGCCAGGGGATCTCCTATAACACACCAAGCCCCTTCTCTCCTTCTCTCTCGCTCTTTCCTTTGCTAACATTCATGTCCTGTTACTGCATCTGGCTAACTCGGCTCTACTGCATGTCACTAACTCGGCTTGTTCTCCGGAGCCTTTGTGCTCCACTGTCTCACAGGTTATCTCATATCGCACCTCTGCCTGGATGGTCTGTGGTGTTGTGCTGCTGCTGCTGTGGTCCTGCCTGATGCCTCCCACTGCTGCTGTTACTATTAGTCATACTTGTACTATTATTATACACATATGATTATTGTCACATAAATATATAATCATACTATTAATATAATATCTGTCTCTCTTTATGTCTCATTGTGCCATATGAATTACTGTTAATTTATTATGTTGATCTGTTCTGTACAACATCTATTGCTCGTCTGTCCATCCTGGAAGAGGGATCCCTCCTCAGTTGCTCTTCCTGAGGTTTCTACCATTTTTTTCCCCCCGTTAAAGGGTTTTTTTTGGGGAGTTTTTCCCTTATCCCCTGTGAGGGTCCTAAGGACAGAGGGATGTTGCATGCTGTAAAGCCCTTTAAGGCAAATTGTGATTTGTGATATTGGGCTTTATAAATAAAATTGATTGATTGAAATTGATTGATCCTAGCCGGTTCAAAGGAGTGAGAAGTCAACACTAAATGACTGTTTGAAACAGTTAGTAAAACAGGTTTTTCAACAACTTTGAATCATAACCACAACAGGTCCTTCAGAATACAGTCATACACAGAATATGAGGCTGATTGGTGCCGTAGTTGCAAGTTTAGCTGCAGATACCATATGCATGGTCCCCTCTGGGTTTATGCCTGACCAGGGCTCCAGACAAACTTTTTTTAGTAGGAGCACTGTAGCCCCTGACTGAAAATTTTAGGCGCCCAAGCAGAAAATTTAGGGGCACACCTTAAATCATCCTGCAGTGCAATTCTTCACATTTTTGGCCATATCATAAACTATATGTAGTCTACTGTATATTAACACTGGACCATTTTAATTATTGAAGTATTTAGCATCACAGAGACTTGTGGTCAGTGGGATGTGAGGATTCTTAAAATAACATCTGTACAGATGTGAAGCCCTGACTATATCTGACTAATATTTAATGAAAGCGGTTGTCTTGTATATCTTCTTCCTCTGAAAATATTTACCTTACAGTCAGACACAATTTATTTAGCCTATGTAGTAAAAAGGATAGGTCTGCTCTGCAGCAGCAAACTGCTATGATGCTGATTTACATGAGAATCTATGTAACATGGAGGCTGAACCATGAACAGAAATTACAGAAAGCCTGTAAAGCATTTTAATAAATTAATTTTTCATAAATAAAACTAGAGACTGAGAACAAACTGATATACAAATCTGATAATATTTTAATAAATCGACATCGTATCGGAAATCATTGTCGTATCTTGTTTCTGTGACTATCTGTACGGACTGAAGGCTGCTGGTTAATGTCTGACTGAATCCAAATGACGCACTCTTGCAGACTCGCTAACTTTGTGGACGTGTTCCCGGGAAGTCTGGGAGTACTAAGGGCTGTCCAAAGCTACAATTCATCCAGTCCACAGGGGGCCTCAAGACTTCCAGAGAGTCTGCTTGGGGTGCAGACTTTAGCAGACTTCACTGATTAAATAACCCACAATGCAATGTGGACGAGATGTTGCGGGTGTTTCAACTGCCGAAAAAAAACTAGAGAATGTGTAAAATAGTTATTGATAGTTAGGTCTATTAAAATTCTACTTGAGTTGTGTAGGCCAGAAATAATATTCAACCACAGCATGATACAGAAATATTAATAAGTATAGGCTGTAGAGGGAATGAAAATGTATTTTATTATTGCAGCAGGTTGCGCAGTATAATAGGTTAAAAAAAAAAAAAAAGTCTTCTAATGTCAGTAATACCCAATTTATTGAGTTATGGCCCTGTCCGTATTTACAAACATTTCTTTTTTTGAACGTGTGTAGCCTGTATGTTAAATAGAGATGTACTATACATTTTTACACTATTCATCAACTTATATGGCATATGACAGCAGCCAATAGTTGAAAGTTTCCACAGCAGCAAGTAAGACTTTCTTGAGGGCTGTCTATCAGCCGCTTGTAGTCTCTGGCCTCGCAACTTTACGTGATGACGGTAAATTCGTCACACTACGTGCAACTTAAGTCCGTGAGGGCTCAGTCTGCAAGTCTAGAGGGTGGGCATTTAGATTCAGCCTCCGACTTGACCGCAGCTTGTTGTCACTGCTCTCGCCTCCTGCAGCCGCCTGCTCTCGTCCACTGTCCAGGCCACGCGCAGTTCATCTTGAACAAGCCTACGGATGAGTGTAGATGATGTGATCCTGGCAGTTAACTTATCACTCACTCCCAGACTTCCCCCCTCTCACACACATTGGCCTACTCTGGCGGACTTGCTTCCTGCAAATTTGCAGGTCGCACGCAAGCCAGTAGTTGTAAAAAAAATACTAGCAGTGACTCCAAGAACTGTCACAAAATGAAACCATTTGGTCGCAGTCTCAAGCCCTGCTGACGGAGATAACAATCGGCATTTTCTTTTGTACCAGTCATATGACTGCTGCAAACAGTTCAATGTCCACTCTCCTCTCATCTTATTTTGATGGTAATTACCAATCAATCAAATCTGCCAGTCTTTGTTCCATGGAGCACAGATTTGCATTCTGACCACAAACATCAATCAGCTTTATGAGGGTCTCACCTGGTGTCCACCGCCGGTCATCCTCTGTCACCATGTCCACACCATTAATGAGGTTTTCCCAGAATTCCTCCAGATTGTTGGACTCAGGCAAACGGCCTGATATTCCTGCTATAACTATGTCATCCATGCTGAATTACTGTGAACACAGAGAGAGAGAGAGGGAGAGAGAGACAGAGAGAGAGAGAGAGCTGTGTCAACAATTAGAGCAGTACACATTTTACACACACACACACACACACACACACACCATGATGAATGTCACCAATACAACATCAGCTGAACAAAGTCCTGAACTCAACTAGACCTTGGTTCAACCTCTACAGCTAGGGCTGTGACAATAACCACATTACTGCAGGACTGTGTTACCTGACGCTACCACAGCGATGCCATTATTATAAATGAATTGAAAAAGGTATATATTTGAAATACTTAAAATTATGTCAGGAAGAATCACGTGACTGCGTAGGCATGGCACGCTAGTCGCTCCCGCATGTGACAGACCTTTCAAGTTAGTATTTTGCCTCTAAATATTTGTATACAGCTCATGGAACCGTGGAAAAGGTGTGCAACATATTAAAGTGTGAATGTCAGGTGCTGGAAACCGTAAAGAGACAAGACAAACTGCAAAAAAGCGTGATATTGGTTGGCGTGCTGCCAAACAAATCATGGCAGAGGAAGACACACCAGCCTGGGCCCTGCACCTGATCACGGAGGTCTCGAGTATCAAAGAATCATTCCAACAAAGGTTTGCTGAAGTAAGATACACGGGCCACTTTAAACAGAGTTACCAACGCGGAGAAGCGGATTGGAGCTTTGGAGGACCAGATGGCCGTGGACTGTAAAACTTTAAAAGACCTAACCAAAGACATGGACTCATTGAAAGCCAAATTAACCAGTTTCGAAGCTCACAGTAAGAGGAATAATATTGTTTTGGTTGGCCTGGAAGAAGGATTGGAGGCAGGTGATCCAAACAAGATGATAAGCGATATCCTGAGGTATATTTTGGACTTGAAAGATTCTGACATGATACCGGAGGTGGAGAGACAGCATCGGAGTCTACGTCCCCGTCCGGGACCATCCGAACCACCTCGCCCATATCTTTTGCGGCTGCTGAGGTGGAATGACAGGCAAAATATCCTGAGAGCAGCAGGGAAGAAAAAGCAGCTGACCTGGAAAGGTAAACCACTTTCCGTATTCCAGGATTTACCTGTCGATATTAAGAGGCAGCGTGCAGAATACGCGGACATCAAGAAGAAACTGCAGGGCACAGGACTACGATACGGACTGTTACACCCTGCGAGGCTGATAGTCTCCATAGAGGGGGACAAACATATTTACAATAACCCTGCGGACGCGATGAGGGATTTGAGGATCAGGCTGCCTTCAGTTTTTGGTTAAGGTGAATCGAATGAGGTATGGTCGCACCAGCAACTGCCAAGTAAGCTGAACAGCAGTTAAGCTACTTTTTTTTTCTTTTGTTTTTCAAATTTATTTTTTGTGTTATAAATTCATTCTGGTGCGAGTTACGTACAGGATCTTGTGCGTTTAATGGCATTCGAGTTTAAGTTAAATATTTAAGAGGGTCTTTTGTTTTGTTTGTTTACATTTTCTTGTTTCCCTCTTGTTTTGGACGCACCGACCCAGCATTAAGTTTAAACATATGGTCTGTTCATTGCGGACAGCTGTGCCTTTAAGTTTGCTCACGGACAGGGTATGGACAGAGTTTCTATCTTCTTTTTGTTGTTTATTATGTATCTGCCTTTTGGCATATTTTGTGTTTGTTGGTATGTGTTTTTTGTATACTCCCCCTTTGTGTTGGTGCAGAACATGTATAGCTCCTGGTCATATTTTTATTTCTTAGCCTTCTCTTGTTTGCTCTGTCGATATAGTGAAGTAATGTGTGATGTGATTTATATTAAAAATGGGATATGGCTACTATTAAACTGATTAGCTGGAATGTAAAAGGGATTTCAAATAAAACAAAAAGATATAAAATTATTACTCATTTGAAATCCCTTGACTGTGATTTGGCAATGTTACAAGAGACACATTTGAAGGATGCTGAATCTGTTAAGTTAAGTCAAAGGTGGGTTGGCCAGGTCTTTTCAGCACCAGGTACTGGGGCCTCTAGGGGAGTCAGTATCTTAATTGCAAAACGAATATCCTGTAGGCTGTCACAGAAAATTGTTGATAAAGATGGTAGGTATATAATTATATCAGGTCTGTTACAAAATGAAAAATGTACTTTAGTTAATGTTTATGCTCCTAATATAGGTCAAGCTGAATTCATATCTAAGTTGAACGTGATTCTCTCTGAATTTGCTGGAGATCCAATTTTTATAGGAGGAGATTTAAATTTGGTTAGCGATCCGGTAATGGACAGGTCTGGCCACCCTCTCATATCTGATGGTGCATCCTCAACAGCACTTAAAGAATTGCAGAAGTCCTTAGCATTGACTGACGTATGGCGTGTAAACAATCCTCAGGCACGGGAGTATACATTTTATTCTCATGCTCATAATTCCTATTCTAGGATTGATTATTTACTTTTATCACAATCTATTGTGGAGAATGTGATTGACAGTAAAATTCACAATATTATTATTTCAGATCATGCCCCCATATCAGTCCTCCTCCCTCTTTCCGTTAATAATTATAAAAGTAAGCAGTGGAGATTTAATAACTCTTTGCTTAAAGATGAAGAGGTTGTGTCCTTGACAAGAGAGAGAATAACAGAGTATATAAATGCTAATTTAAGATCTCTGCCCTCAATACAAACAGTATGGGAGGCATTTAAAGTAACATGCAGAGGATGGATAATTAGCTATTCTACAGCCAAAAAGAAAAGAATGATGATGAAGAAAAACAATTTAATTTCAGATCTTAAAACGTTAGAAGCACAGCATATGTTAGATCCCAAAAATTTAAGACTCAAAAATGAAATGTTGATTTTAAAGGCAGACCTGCAATCAATTATTCATGAAGAAACAGCTTTTGCACTGTTCAGACTTCGTAGGAAGTATTTTGAGGCAGGTGACAAAGCAGGTAAAATGCTCTCATTAAGGTTAAAACAACTTGAAAATCGTCAAATGATACCATTTATATGTGACAGTACTGGATCAGCTATTTATGAGCAAACTCAAATCAATAATGCCTTCAGAGAATTTTATTTTAAACTTTATCAGTCTGAAGGCTCTAAGAATGAGAAGGATATGGACGCCTTCTTTAAAGACGTACCTTTACCAACATTAAAAGACAAGGAGAGAGAACATTTGGAGGTTCCTGTCTGTGAGTCTGAGATAATTTCTGCTTTGCAAGCTCTCTCATCAGGGAAGGCTCCATGCAATGATGGGTACACTATAGAATTTTATAAATGTTTCCAAAGTGATCTGTGCCCACTTCTTACTTTATTATTTAATGACATAATAACTAATCAGTCTATGCCACAGACCATGCACCAAGTCACAATCTCTTTGTTACCAAAACCTGGTAAGGACCATTCACAAATGAATAACTTTCGCCCTTTAAGTTTGTTAAATAATGATTACAAGTTGTTTGCTAAGATCTTAGCAATGTGTATGGAGACAGTTGTTTCTTCATTGATACATCTGGATCAAGTTGGGTTCATTAAAGGCCACCTGGTCTCTAATAATATGAGGAGACTCCTCATGTCATGGCAAAAGCAGGCTCACTTCAGCATCCAGCAATAGCTATATCGCTGGATGCTGAGAAAGCCTTTGACAGAATAGGGTGGCATTATTTGTTTTATGTTCTATCTAAATTTGGTTTTGGGCCCCTTGTTATTAATGGGGTGATGGCACTGTGTAACAAAGCAACTGCGTCGATTAAAACTAATGGTATCATTTCTGAACCTTTCCACCTCTTGAGGTCTACTCGACAGGGCTGTCCCACCTCACCATCTCTCTTCACGCTATATATGCTTCCCTTAGGTAACATCATTAGAAATCACTCTATAAATTTCCATTGCTATGCGGATGATACACAGTTGTATTTATCGATAAAGCCAGAAGAAACGGATCAATTAACTAAACTTAAGAGATGCCTTAAAGATATAAAAGCCTGGATGAGCACCAATTTCCTGATGTTAAATTCAGACAAAACTGAAGTTATTGTTCTTGGCCCCAAACACCTCAGAAACTCTTTATCTGATGATATAGTTTCTCTCGATGGCATTGCTCTGGGCTCTAGCACCACTGTAAGAAACCTCGGCGTAATATTTGATCAAGATTTGTCTTTTAACTCCCATTTAAAACAAACCTCTCGGACTGTGTTTTTTCATCTGCGTAATATTGTGAAAATTAGGCCTATCCTGTCACTAAATGATGCAGAAAAATTGGTCCACGTGTTTGTTACCTCGAGGCTGGATTACTGTAATTCTCTATTATCAGGTAGCTCTAATAAGTGCCTGAAAACTCTCCAGCTAATCCAGAACGCGGCGGCACGTGTACTGACAGGAACTAAGAAACGAGATCATATTTCTCCTGTTTTAGCTTCTCTGCACTGGCTCCCTGTAAAATCCAGAATTGAATTTAAAATCCTTCTCCTAACCTACAAAGCTCTACATAATCAGGCTGCATCATATCTCAGAGAGCTCATAGTGCCCTATTATCCCACCAGAACACTGCGCTCTGAGAATGCAGTCTCCAAAAGTAGAACAGGAGCCAGAGCCTTCCGCTATCAGGCTCCTCTTTTGTGGAATCACCTTCCTGATTCGGTCCGGGAGGCAGACACCATCTCCACTTTTAAGACTAGACTTAAGACTTTCCTTTTTGATAAAGCTTATAGTTAGGACTGGCTCAGGCTTGTCTTGGACCAGCCCCTAGTTAGGCTGACATAGGCCTAGTCTGCCAGGGGACCTCCTATAATACACCAAGCCCCTTCTCTCCTTCTCACTCTCTCTCTCCCTTGCTAGTATTCATGTCCTGTTATTGCATCTCTCTAACTCGGATCTATTGCATGTCACTAACTCAGCTTGTTCTCCGGAGCCTTTGTGCTCCACTGTCTCTCAGGTTAACTCATACCGCAGCTGTGCCTGGATGGTGTGTGGTGTTGTGCTGCTGCCATGGTCCTGCCTGATGCCTCCCACTGCTGCTGTTACTATTAGTCATACCTGTACTATTATACGCATATCATTATTGTCACATACATATATAATCATATTATTAATATAATATCTGTTTCTCCTTATGTCTCATTGTGTCATATGGATTACTGTTAATTCATTATATTGATCTGTTCTGTACAACATCTATTGCTCGTCTGTCCGTCCTGGAAAAGGGATCCCTCCTTCAGTTGCTCTTCCTGAGGTTTCTACCATTTTTTTCTCCCCGTTAAAGGATTTTTTTGGGGAGTTTTTCCTTATCCGCTGTGAAGGTCCTAAGGACAGAGGGATGTTGTATGCTGTAAAGCCCTCTGAGGCAAATTGTGATTTGTGATATTGGGCTTTATAAATAACAATTGATTGATTGATTGAATTGATTCATCCTTGCCCTTGAAACTCTGGCATGCGCCATACGAACACTGAAGAACATTACTGATATCGACATTGGGGGATGTGATTTTAAAGCTAATCTGTTCACAGATGATGTTTTATTAACGTTATCCAAGCCATCTCAGTCAATCCCACAGGTGATGAAGCTGATTGATGCATTCGGGAGTTTTTCTGGTTATAAGGTGAATTTTAAAAAGAGTGAGGCCATACCCCTAAACCATCTGACCTATCCTTCACATCTTGGTACCGCCCCCTTTCAGTGGAAATCACAAGGTATGAAATATCTGGGTATAAACATCCAAACCCTTATAGATAAAATTTTTGATTTAAATGGACCACACCTCCTAAAGTCAATTAGGGAAGACATTAAGAGATGAACAGTCCTACCCATTTCATTATGGCGCAGAGCAGAAGTGATTAAAATGAATATTTTACCAAGATTATCATTTCTGCTTTCAGCCATACCACTTAAATTTCCCTCTCATTGGTTTAAAGAAATTAATAAGATTCTTACTGGTTTCTTGTGGAGGGATAAGAAACCCAGAATAAGTTACAAAAGATAAATGAGACCAAGAAAAACTGGTGGTTTAGCGATACCCGATGTTTATTCATATTATTTGGCTTATAATGTAAGATTTCCTCTGTTATGGGCCTACACAAGCAAGAGTGATGTTGGCAGTTGGAAATGAATTGAAGAGAAGATTATGGGTGAATATGACAAGTCTGTCTCCTTACCAGCACTATGGTATCATCCTAAAATCACCCTGAAAATGGACAATCCTTTAATACGATTTTCCTGTGAGGTAGTTAAACTTATACAAAAACCAGTGTTTCCCCTACCATTATATTAGGGGGGCGCCCCGCCCCCCCGGAAGGTCAAGTTAATTTTATTTTATTTTATTTTCTATATAGCGTCAGATCACAACAGAGGTCATTTAAGGTTACCTTTCCTATAGAACAGTACTATACCTTGTCCTTTTATTAAACTAACTAAATAACCTCATGTTATTTATCTTATTTACACCACAGCATGTCACTTCTGTCTCTACATGGTCGCGCATTTTCAATTCCTTTCTGCTCTCTGTATTGTGCACGGCGGAGTTCCGCCCCAAACACACACACAAACAGACACGTGCGCACATACAGGTAAACACACTAGAGCGCAGCTCGGGCCGCATTTTCCCGAACAAACCTGACCCGAGTCCGAGACAATTATAATCAAAATGCTGCTGTTACTCACAGTCAAACACGCCGCTCGCACAGCAGCGCAGCACTGCACACACTTAGTTGGAGCGGCGCCTGAGTTGCGTTCAGAGGGGTATACTACGAAGAGAGATTAACGGGTTAGCGAGGTATGTTGAGTCTACAGCCAGGTTTTTCAGTGTCACGAAGGTGGCTCTCTTTTAACCTGGCTAGATCACCATGGTAACTTATGCTTAGCTCATAACCTGGTCCCGACCAGGTTATGTTCAGAGTTTAATCTTAAAA
This sequence comes from Cephalopholis sonnerati, assembly GCA_019142605.1. Lineage (NCBI taxonomy): Eukaryota > Metazoa > Chordata > Actinopteri > Perciformes > Serranidae > Cephalopholis > Cephalopholis sonnerati. The sequence goes on from JAGQAX010000020.1 coordinate 1,828,770, forward strand.
TCCGCTATAAAAGCGCCGCTGTTTTACAATTTAGCACATTTGGAGCTGGCGTAACCTTTACTTTGAAAGTCCAGTGGAGCTGGATCAGAACCGAGCATTTGTACGGAGGGAGAGATCGCACTGATCCGTGGTGTTTACTTTCTCTCTGAGCGTCTCAGCCTACAGATGTTCAGCTGAGGGAATACGCCACTCAATATTGAGCCGAGCGTCAGGAGGACACTGAAACAAGTTGTGCGCTCGCAGCATTACAGATAATCAGATAGGTAATCAGTAAAGTTAATCATTTCACTTTGATGTGGCCATGAATAAATTAATTTCAGTGTTTCACCTGTTATATGGCAGTGTTGCCCAAACACAAATCTTGAATAGGTCTATGCTATTTTCACAGTTAAAATGGTCTTTGTTGTCATTGTACAGAGACAATAGGCTATGAGATTTACTTGTACAGCACCTAAAAAGTTCACTGTATATTCATACGCACACCCAGCCTCACTTTCAATAAAACACACTTGCATTCTATAATTGCGATCAGTGAAATATATGAAAACAATATAAAACACAATTTAAAAATGACAGTTGTTGCTCTAGTTTATTTTGTTTAAATGGATAAAGCTTCGTATTTAAAAGTACCGCAATGTTCAGCTGTCAGAAATTAAAATCAGCCTCCTCTCTTTACTTATTATTAATTATCATATTTGCAGCAACAGTGTTGCTTTTGGCTGTGATCACGCTTTTTTATATCGCTCATACTCTCTCCATTAAAACAACCTGCTCCTCTTGGCTGAAATCAGCGACCATGTGCGGAAGTAGAATCATATGATGCCAAACACCTCTTTTTATGTGAACGCGCAGGAGCACAAAGCTGAGAGCCGGACTTGACAAATCAAGCTGATAACCACCTTTGTGGTACCGTTTAACTCTTTTTAGAGGCTTTAGGTTTTGTTAAGCCAGAACATGAACACAAAGCCTGGCTGTGTTGAGCCTCCTTCGTAGTACACACCTCAGGTGTTGTCACATAAATAACAAATTCCAGCATTTGAACACACCCCCCCCCCCCACCCCCCCCCCCCCACCCCCAAAGCTGTAACCCTAGGGGAAACACTGAAAACGTTTAGGCTTTGATTGGGGCATCTTTGCCATCATGTCCCGTATGGAACAACCCCCTTCTGCTGGCCGGAGGTAGACCACTGACAAACAATAAATGGCAGTGCTGTGGCATAAATGAATTGGGGCAGATTGTGAAGGCTGGAGATGTGGCACCCTTTAACGAGTTAAAAAAGTTGTACAATATGAGAGATGTGGAATTTTTGTCATATCTACAGTTAAAATCAATTTTAAGGTCACACATCTCGAAGAATATGCCCATGGGGCTTAATAGAGAACTTGATAATAAATTGAGACGGGTTGCCTTTGGAAGGAGGGTGGTTTCAGCAGTGTATGGGTTGTTGTGCCTCACTTCTTCAGACAGCCTAGCTTCCATCAAACATCAGTGGGAGAGGGATCTGGGTGTATCCCTGACTTCAGCCCAATGGGAGTCTGTTTTAAGAAACACAACTACGGTATCTAAATGTGCTCGATATCAAATTTTACAAATGAAAGTGGTGCATAGGTCATACATTACACCATGTAGACTACATAAAGAGCTGGACCGCAGAGTGAAGGCAAAGGGGCCAACAAGTGCTAAACACCTCTGGGAACTCCTTCAAGACTGTTGGAAAACCATTTCAGATGACTACCTCTTGAAGCTCATCGAGAGAATGCCAAGAGTGTGCAAAGCAGTAATCAGAGCAAAGGGTGGCTATTTTGAAGAAACTACAATATAAAACATGTTTTCAGTTATTTCACCTTTTTTTGTTAAGTACATAACTCCACATGTGTTCATTCATAGTTTTGATGCCTTCAGTGAGAATCTACAATGTAAATAGTCATGAAAATAAAGAAAACGCATTAAATGAGAAGGTGTGTCCAAACTTTTGGCCTGTACTGTATATATATAAAAAAATATACATATATCACTGTGGCAGTTATTAAATCATTTTAATACACGAAACATGTTGGGGAATCAAAGCATGAATGTAATTGTATTGGCACTGACTGGCAGGTTTGGGAAGGAGGAGTCACTCTGAGAACGCATGGACGCTCTCACAGTAATGTGGTCTTCTGATAGACTACTCTGTATACATGCGTGAACATATTAGTGCTGTATTGTGTATATGTGTGTGTGCCTTGGTCTTTGTTCCTTGTTCCTAGGCCAGGCCTTTTAATGTCAACAGGGACCGACCACTCAAACAACGGGCTAGCTGCCTAGTAACAGAGCACAATCCACATTAAAGAATGTCACCACCTCAATGCAGAGCACTCATCCTGCAATCATACTCTGACCCCTTTCCTCTTAACATACTGTACACACACTTCAGTGATGTTCAGCACACTGCCTGAACCCACATGGTGTGGAAAACACATGGAGTTAAGTTTCTAGGAGTGAAGTTAAATATTTAGGGACACAAAACTGAATAAGAGCGAATTCATTGAATATTTCAAATGAAAACTCCCCAAAATTATGCAAAAGCACATTTTTAAAGTGCTGTAGTATAATCAGCATGAGACCATTGATGTGTTAAGTCATTTCGGAACCACTACGCTGTACAACAGTGAAGTTACTTTTGAAGCGAAGTTTATTTTTCCCAACTAGAATTACCATTTGGCTGTTATATGATTGCAACTTGACTGTGGACATAATTGTGCGTCTGTTGAGACTCATATGTAGCCACGACATGACAATGTTTCAAATATGAATTATGCTACAAGAAGCTGCATATTTTAAAACATGGATGCTTTACACGCATCTTACCCCCAGCAGCAAAGAAGATATACATAAGCAGCACGGTTGCAAGGTAGAAGTTGAAGTTGACCTTCGGAATATAAAATGTCATCACTTCATCATTTTATCCTATTAGATGTTTGTGTGAAGTTTATGGCCAAAAACATGTTTTGTGAGGTCAAAGTGACCTTTATTTTTGATAACCAAAGTTTAATCAGTTCATCCTCAACTCCAAGTAAACTTTGGGGCTGAATTTGAGGAAACTCAAGGTGTTCTTGAGTTAACACAAGAAGATATACAAGAAATTCCCTCAAGGCATTGTCCAGATATTGCATTGACAAGAATGGGATGAACGGATGGACAGACAACCTGAAAACATAATGCTCTGGCCACGGCTATCATCAGCACAGAGGCATAATACAAATTTACCAAAATTATATAAAAGCCTTTTTTTTCTCCCAACCCAATCACTGAAGTTTAACCAACAAGAGACCATTGATAAATGATTTTGAAGACACTATCACACTCATAAAAAAATACAAGACCTTGCAAGGACAACTGAGACCAAACAGATAAATGAACTGCTGGCAGGTTTGAGGTAACACCAGTCTGTTTTTAGTCACAGTGGAGAGATCAGTGATGCAGCTGTGAAAGCTAGCTACCTTATTGCTAAGGAAATAGCATATATATCAAAGCCATAATCCGAAGGAGAGTTTGTGAAGACAGGCATGTTGAAGGTGGCAGAAATCATGTGCCCCGACAAGCACCAGGCTTTTGCCAGCATCAGCCTGACAAGAAACTCCATAGCAGAAAGGATTTTGGACCTTGCTGTAGATTTAGACAGCCAAATTAAGGACATCTGTTTGCACCTTGCAAACCAAGGTCATTTGTTGCATTTACAGTCGCAATTGACGAGAGCATGGACATTACCACTGTTGCTCAACTGGCCATATTCATTCGTGGTGTTGATGAGAATTTGACTGTCACCAAGGCGTTCCTTGAGTTGGTGCTGATGACAGACACCACAACACCAAATGACATTTTTAACTCTGCTGTTGGAGTGCTGGACAGGGTCGAAGTGGACTGGGCCCGTGCTGTCAGCCTGGCTACAGACAATGCACCATCATTGGTAAAAAAGCAGGTGTTGTGACAAAATTCAGAGAAAACGTACAAGCCGCATATGGAGGGCACAGTGTTTGGACTTTTCACTGTATTTTGCACCAGGAAGCATTGTGTTGCAAGCCATTCACTGTATGTGCACACCAAGAGCTGCAAAAGCTGCAAAGGTGACTGCTTCAATTTATTTTCAATAGGCACCAGCGACCATGGCTGCAAAAGCTACAAAGCTGCAAAGCATCTGCATTTTGGCGACCAGAGTGTCAGATGACGCTGGGGAGTCGCGAACTTTATGCAAATTAGCTATGATGCATTTCGGCTGCAAATGACCAGCCATCAATCGAAAAGTTGCTTGTGTGGAACCCAGAGAACATCCTCAGAAACTTTAGTTTCTAACACACATTCGTTCCTAGTTTCTTGCAGGAACTGAACTCCCAACACTGATGAGCACCAGAAGTAAGGAAAGAAGACCAACGCTACCCATGCACCACTCCAGGCTTGTGTTTTTTTGATTTAACGTATTCGTTTCTACTTCAAAACGAGAGAGAAGCTAATCACTGCTGTAGCTGGACACCGAGTCCTTTATGAGTCGACCCTGTTTATATATAGGGACCAAAATCAAAAGGAGCAGGCGTGGGAATCCGTGTCCCAAGTAGTTGGTTTGCCTGGTGAGTTGATATTGAGAAATCATTTTTTTAAATTAAAGCTGCAAGCAGCATTGGGCAGGACCTCGCACTCTTGCCCGTTGCCCGTTTCGGCCTCCAGCTCCAGCTGTGTGTTTTTGTTTATGTGTTTGTGTGTGTGACTCAACTGTTGACCTAAGGGATGTTTGTGTACATCAAATATAGACCACAGCATTTAAATTTCAGGTCAATCCAAAGATAAGTGTCTGATAAGAAGTACTTCCTTTCGCCACAAGGTGGCGCTATGACTGTCACGGTATATTGTCATATAATTGCGTTCAGGGCAGGACTAATATGAATCATGTGAAGTTTGATGGCTATCTGACCATTTACGCCGAAGTTATAGCAATTTCGTGTTTCGTGGCGAGACCTCAAAATTCAACCCACCGCAGCGGGCATGCCTTTCAACATGAGGTAGATCTCTGAATAAGTTTTAATCACAATGTAGTCAGACTCACACAAACCAAGTTTGAAGCCAATCTGATTAAATGTGTAGTACAAGTTTGTTAAAACACAACACATGGGAAACGCCAAAAATGACCACGGAATTCATAATGGCCGACTTCCTGTTGGCTTTAGGCAATGGGTCCAAGAGACTTTTTTGTGCATCTGGGCATGATACATGTATGTACCGATTTCCTTGTATGTCGGTGAAACATGCGGCGAGGGCTGCACTTTAAAGGCCGTGGCATGTCATTTCCTGTCACCACTAGGTGGTGCTATGACTATTAGGAAATATGGTAATATAAATGTGTTCAGGGCAGGACCTTTATGAGTCAACACTTTGAGAAGCACTGGTGTACCCAATATACATTAGACTTGATCCAATTCACAGTGTGATGCTTGATGTGTGGCTGTCAATCAAGCAAGGGTCGTCATAGCAACACAAAATGGAGGGCACCACACAGATGCAAGGCACGGTGACAAATCATTTTCTTCAGCCTGTGTCCAAAAACCCACACGTCGAACACATGCCTCTGGGGAGCACACCGTTTGAGATATGAATGAAACAAATATATTGTGATGACCAGGAGACTTTGGGGATCGTACAGATATAGTATCTTCCACGTAAATGCAGAAATGTGGACAAAAGAGCGAGTTAGAAATGAAGGCAGCTCAGCTTTTCTACAGAGATCAGCAGGCATAAATTGTATTGGAGTGAATGGAGGACATGGAGGGTACACGTCATAGGGAGGCTCACAGGTCAAAGTCCGTTAATCTCTAGCCTCTTTTACACAGGAATTGAGCAAATTTGCAGGAAAGCCCAATCCCCCTTCTTTCCGCTTTGGCAGTATAAAAACAAAATCGGAGAGGGCGGCAAATTGCCACCTGCCTTCTTGTGTTTATACAGAATGCGCCTTTTTCGAGGCAATGGGGGGCGTGAGCTAGTAACAGAACGTGCAGCTCAGCGCGTGACGTAAACAGTGACGTACCGAGGAAAGCCGCGGCTGGTCAGTCCTTCGGCGATTCTCTCGTACATCGGCCCGTCCTTCACGGTTCCCGTCATCTGACAGTTAATGGCCTCCTTGTTAGCGAGGGCAAGGAGGGCGCGCAATTCTTTATCTCCCCAGTTGCTCATCTTCTGCTTTGCGTCTCTTTAGTGCTGCTAGATACTCATTCCTGCTGTCAGCTGTTTCCGGGTTTGAAGTCCACGCCAGTGGGTCGAACGTGCGACGTCATCAACAGCCCCTCCCACTAGTCATCAACAGACCCTCCCGAGGTGGAAGGCCGCCTCGCTCTGTTTATACTAAAACCGTTCTGCCGATATGACTACCCTACGAGGCGGAAAATTGGGCGCCTCAGATCTCGCCAATCCGGCTCTGTGTGTGTAAACGCTCGCAGCTGGCCGGCAAATCGGTCGAACATTCGCGGAAAATCTGGCAGTGTAAAAGGGGCTTCTGTGTATATATATATACACACACACACACACACACACACACACACACACATACATACATATACATATATATATATATATATATATATATATATACATACATACATATACATATATACATATACATATACATATACATATATATATGGATGGATGATACCTCTAGTGTCCAACGAAAAAAGGTGTATTTTTTACGGATGGCTAGAAACCTGATAAACTTGGAAGAGAGGCTAATTTTGTCTGTTTTTCGCCATCCAGTAGTTTGGAATATGCGCTTGAAACATTACCGGGACAAATCAGGACAAATACTGCATGGCAACAAATAAATGGTGATGTTGGCCTGCCAGGTATGTAGCGTGAATGGCTGAACGAGTCAAAATGACAATCTGACTGTATACAATTGCCATATTTTAGCATAATAACATTATTCAGATTCACAATGTGTTCAGAGTAGATAATCATAATAATCATACAGCTCACTTGACAATCGAAATAGGCAATTGGAGTGAAGAAAATAGCCTGTTAGCTGGTTAGCAGCCAGTTAGGTAAGCTAGCACACTGTCATATGATTACACTAGTTAAATTTTAAAGTTCAATTTTTTTAAACTTGAAGAAATATTATGGAGGGGAGGAGTTTTGCAGGCACAAAGGATATCATGGAGATTCCCATACGAATGATAGGACTAACATTTGACTCATCTCAATACACATGGGTAAGTGGAAACAAGGCATAAAGGTGATTTACTGTAACTTTTAAGTCACAACCCTGCCCCGCTGGTGGCATTTGCATAATAGGTAATGGGGCAGACATTAGCTCCTTCTCCGTAGTAAGTCGCTGTTATATTTGCATGTGTAGAAATTGAGTTCAATCAATTCAACCAAGGTTTATCTAGACTATTAAACAGCTATTGACTTTGTGTCTTTAATTTCATGTCTAGCTGGCTGGATGGTTGGCAGTATTGATACATACCATTGCAAAGTGTCATGGCAGCTGAGTGTCCAAAGTTTCTTTGCACTGTCAGTGTCTCTGGTTATCTTTTCTCTTCATGCCCTTACAAACAAGGGTGTAGTTGTGCTGCCAGAGCACACTACCACCCTTTTTAGAAAATCAGCAGTCCACATAATCCGGTTGAAATTCATATGCACTAATTTTAAGCACTTCAAGATCCAATAATCAAATTAAATTAAGGCAGCAAATCTTACAATGTTCTTTTATTCTATGTCGTTTCTTGACATTCCTTTTGCACATATTCATCACTATATACTAGAGGTGAGAATCACCAGAGGATCCATGGTACGATATTTTCACAATACTTATGTCATGATACAATACTATTGAAATTTTAAATGTGTTGCAATATGCTGAGCATTGTGATAACATATATTGTGATTTATTCCCTTTTTTCAAAAATGTAAATTATGTCCCCAAAGGAAAACTTTGTCACCATCTGTTTAATCTAATAAAATAAAGTTTTCAGTCTATTCATCTCACTGCAGCCATTTTTTGCAGCAGCAAAATGTATCTAGTAAACTGAAAAGGTTATTGATTATATTAGTCTAGTCGGCTACCTGAAGTGTATTTTGTATTTTTAATATTAATAATTTATTGATAAAAAAAATCAATATTTGGTACTGTGTGATGATACGATATTGCCACACAAAAATACTGTGAAACTATGCTTTATTGATGTTGATAAATGATGGATGTTAACACATGCGGTACCCATTTACTGTTGTGTAGGAAAAAAAAAAAATCAGAGGGGACAAATTACAACTTGACCCCAGAAGGGCTCCGTACTTATATGTTAAGTGTAGTCTGAGATACCGTGAGCAAAAATACTTATACACAGCTAAGAGATTCTGACTGTTAAAAGACCAATGGAGCTCACCTAGCATCACTGAGCTAACGAACATCACAGCTCAGCTGTTTCTAATGTTTATATCTTGTGCTGTCAACATGTGCCTCTTGTCCATGAGCACATAAACACTACCTTCTGCATGTTGATTTAGTTGGCAGGTGTAGTTCTTTAGAAAGAAAATAGTTCATACATGAGACTGCTCACAACAAGGTCTGTGGATTATATTGAGTAACTGGATCATGATTTCTGCAAAAAAATATTTCTGTTGAGACACCACAAGCTCTGCCATCTAGTTCCATTATATTCAAAAGAAGGCAGACATCTGTACGGCCTAAATCTCCAACACTCCGCAACTCACACCAAAACTGTGAGGGGTGGGGGTGGGGGGTCAATTCAGCATGGTACCATTATATTTTGCGTGGTAATATTGTAGCAATACACCAATGCCAAGTGTTATGACTACTCTTTCATTAACAAAAAAGATCTTCAGAGTAGCCTCTGGAGGAGGAGGTGTTCGACTCACTATCAAATAAGCACTCGCGGAGATTCCTTGAAGATCAAAAGTTCTGAATGTATTATTTGTACAACATAAATAGTCTCCGTGGTTGACTTACTAAAGAAAAACATACAAAAATAAAGTAACTTTTAAAACAAACTTTTAGCGGTTGAAAAACCGTTTCACTCCTCCCTCCATCCACACAAAGCAGACAAAAGAAAAAACCAGCTGTCCTCCCTCTCCTAATCATGAGAGGAGGATGACCTGACTCGGAGGAAGTGAATACACAGAGAGACCAATCATAATTCATAATTCATCATGAAAATATAAAATTTCAAACCTTGAAATAACTGATAATTATTATTATCATTACTTAATGTACCACTTTCACAAAAAGAATAATAAATAGAATAATAAATAATAAATAATATCAATCGGCTCCAACACCAAGTATCTTTCTTTTATCATATGCATTTTTAAGTTTTGAAAATACACATTTTAATTAACTTTTGGTACTAGAATAATATGGAGTTAGATTAGTCTCAATATTAATAAATGCACGCAGAAGGATTCACAAATACATGTTAAGATTTATATATAAATGACTCTCTCCACACAAATATTTTCAATGCACACACATATATTTGGCATTTTATATAAATGTAAAAAAAATCCACAAATAACCAAAAAAGTTTCACAAATGTATTTCTGATGCACACACAAATATTTATTGTTTTAAATATATGCAATAAAAATACACAAATATATGTATTTTTATATAATTTATTTATTTATATATTGTATTTAAAACGTATTTGCAATTTTCATCAAAACATATGTGGATGTTGATACATTCATATACAAATGCTTTTATTTTGTGAACCTCTGCAGATTTGTGTGTGAATATTTTTGAGACTCCCCTGACGTGACCCGATCCACAAATGCATTTTTTCTACCAAGGGGATATAGGTAGCCAATCAGATGTCTCCTTCCTCTTCAGCCAATCACATGAGCATCCCGCTACCACCCCCACGTGGGGTATGTTTTAACCAGAGACGTTCTTATGAGGAGACTGAACACTCCCATATAAATGAATGGAGGAGTTTGCAACGGCAGTATGGCGGTCGTACGCACATGTCCATATGTCCCGCCTCTTCCGTCACTCACAAAGCCAATTGTTAGGTGATTTTTTTGTCAATCATGTTGTAGTGACGTAAGCCTGCCTAACCACCTCAACGACAGTTTGGTCAAGTTGCTGCATAGAGGACTCCGGAGGGAGGGACCATTGACAGTAGTAGGGAGGGTCACGGGGAAAGTGTGTTTGGAAAGCTACGCCTCGCCGCCTCGCTCTGCCTGTGAATTTACATGCCTCTCAGTCTACGACCTGAGATAATAAGAGAAGAGACTTAATCCATCGACTTTATTTATTCCAGGCAACAAACGTTCTTGGTTATAGTCGGGATGAAATTACAAACAGACACAGTTGGAAATATTTAAGCAATAAGCCCCGAGAAGCCGTGGGTTACAGTGATTTTACAACGGCATGGAACGCAGCTCAGCCAATCACATTTAAGGATGGGAAGCACCCGTTTTATGAAAGTTGTTTTCCTCTGTTTACATGTCATCTCGACCGCTCCGCTGCAAAGATCCTTTGCACCACCTGTAGAAGCCACAGGTATCTGGGTGTGCGCTCGCTTGCTTCCTCATGATTATTAAATATGCTGCGCTCCAGGGTTCCCCACCCCTCAGAACAAAGCTCACGCTCCGGTGACGTCTTACGTTGTTGGAGTCGTATTTTGAAACGGTGTCGTGAAGCTTCGCGCATGCGCAGTTGAATAACCTGAGGAAGAAAAAAGCGGTTTTAAACCTTATTAAGGAACATAACTGGCAAGTCTTCTCATCGATTCGGATCAGTCTTTTTGCTGATGCCATTTATATAGTTTTTATGTCCCAGCGAGCTCTGGAAGTAGAGAACTAGACCCTCACCCATTCATTTTGAATGGGCGAAGGGAGTTAAGTTCAAATCGCTGCCCTGGCGCGTTTCAAAGATGGCGTCGGAGTGTTACGACTTGCCTTTTTTTTTAAGTGCTTTATTTAGAAAGAGTAAGCATAACAGCAGCATCAGCACTTAAGAAGAGCACTATATACATATATACATAGGTAAACATATACAGCAAAAAAACCAGGGGAAACCAAAATTTAGAACAAATTGGAATAGGGGAGAAAGAAGAGGAAAAAAGAAACAACCAAACAAAACAGAACACAAACAAAATGTCAAGGAAAAGAGGCGTTGCCAGAAATGTACATAAATAGTGTCCGTTATAATTGTACTTAGAGTGGGGCTATATTGAGCCTCTCAAAGATACAGTTTGTTTTCATGGCTTTTTTATTTTTACTGTCCTTTACTGACGTTGCATATTGGTGGATTTCTTGGGTGAATTGTTCCAGACTGGGTTTGGATTCTGCCCTTTTTTTTTTGTGGACATGGAATTTGGCCATGAGCAGTATCAGTTGTATGAAAAAAGCAGTGTCTTTGTCCATTTTGTTGTTTTCGAAAAAAAAAAAAAAAAATGTCCCTTTCCTGTAGAATGATCGTTTGTCCAGTTATTCTTCTTATGAAGTGTTGAATGTCCATCCAGAATATTTTAGAGTACACACATTTATAGAACAGGTGTTGTATTGTTTCGGTTTCCCTTCCACAGAAAACACAAAGAAAGTCCATATCAATTTTAAATCTTTCCAGAGTCTTTTTTGCTGGATAGATGTTGTGCATTATTTTGAATGATACTTCCTTTACTTTATTTCCAATACAGAACCTTTCACCGACCAACCATGCTTTGTTCCAGTTGATGTCACCATATTGAGAGTTCCAAAAAAATTGCCCTGGTGGCAGAGTTGTAATTTGCAAGGAATTTCTGATGTATTTATTGGAGCAACGTTTCTTTGTGATATCTAATCCATCAATGAAGATGGCACTGCTAAGTGAGTTCTCGTTAGAGACTCCTGAGCCTCTGAGGAGGTGCAGTGTGCCTCTTGGTACAGCATCAAAAACTACAGCATATTCTTTTGGTGAAACTGGTAACTGAAACTTAGAGAGAAATTCATTGTAACGCAGCAGTTGTCCTTCTGTATTAAGAAGTTGACTTACTAGAACAATGCCATGGTCAAACCATTTTTGATAAAACAGTGACTTGTTTTTATACAGAATACTCTCATTGTGCCAGATGTAAAGGTTGGTTGGTGAGAAGTTATGTTTGTATATCAGTTTCCATGCGAGTAGGGCTTGTTTGTGAAAGTTGGATAGTTTGATAGGTAATTTTTCAATTTTATAATGACATTTCATTAAAAATTTTATACCACCAACACCTTTAAAGACATGCTTAGGGAATGTGTTCCATATGTTTTCATTCTCTTTGATCACATTCAGTAACCATTTCACTTTGAAGGTGTTATTCAACATTTCAAAACTCAGTACCTCCATACCACCTCTACTCTTGGGGTTACACATAATGTCTTTCTTTAAGTAGTGCCATTTATTCCTCCAAATAAAGTTAAGCAGAATTTTATCTAAGTTTTTGTAAATTGCAGGAGGCATTGCTAATGCTAAGGAAACATAAACAGACCTTGATATACCTTCAGCCTTAGAGAGAAGCACTCTCCCATTCAGTGAGAGGTCCCTCATCAGCCACATATTAAATTTTTTGCTTACCTGTTGGATTATTGGATTATAGTTCAGATCGTAGCGGATATTTACATTTTTATCAATCACAACACCTAGATAAGTAACTGTGTTTTTCACGGGAATGTTGTCAAGTTGTACTAGATCACAGTTTTTAATTGGAAATAGCACAGATTTATTTAGGTTCATCCTCAGGCCCGATACAGCTGAGAATTCTCCAATGCATCTAATTACTTTACTCACCTCATGTTTGTTTTTTAAAAATATTGCTGTATCATCTGCCAGTTGCGATAACTTGAATTCTCTGCCTAGAGCTCTAATACCTAGAAATGGATATTTTTTGATGTGCACTGCCATAACCTGTGCAACTAGCAGAAATAAAAGAGGACTCAGTGGGCAGCCTTGTCTAATTCCCCGTCTAATATCAAATTTGGGGGTTGTTCCGTTTGTTAGCTTCACTGAGCCATTGCATCCTTTATATAACGTTCTGACTGCTTTCAAGAATCCTTCTCCAAATCCAAAGAATTGAATAACCCTGGTAATAAACAGGTGACTAATGGTGTCAAAGGCTTTATAAAAGTCGATAAACAAGATAAGGCTATCATCCAAAATACACTCATTATAGTCAACCATATCCAGTATTAGTCGTATGTTATTGGTTATGTTTCTTCCAGGCATAAAACCAGACTGTTCTTCATCGATGATCTCATTTAATCCCTGCTTTAATCTTTTGGCAAATATCAAGGCAAACATTTTGGCATCATTGTTCAGTAGACTGATTGGTCTCCAGTTCTCGATGTTAAGTTTATCTTTTTGTGGTTTTGGAATTAATTTGATAAGACCTTGTTTCAAGGTTGGGGGCAGCTCCTCTTTTTCTAGAGCTTCCTCAAACATTGCTACCAAAAAAGGAGCTAATGTTGTATTGAAATCTTTATAAAACTCACCTATTAGTCCATCATTACCTGGAGATTTGTTATCTTTTAAAGCATTAATGCAGTTTTGTACATTATATCGATTTTTTGATCACATATTGACTTAAATTCATCATCGATTTTTTTAGTCTCTGGTTCTATTCCTTTCAGAAACACATCCATGTCATCTTCATTTAATTGATCTGCTCCATACAGTCCCTCATAGAAATTGGCCACAAACTGTGAGATTTGCTTTTCATCATCACATATGAGATCATTGATTCTGAGTTTACTTACTGAAGATTGTTCCAAGTTTCTCTTTTCTAAATTAAAAAAATATTTTGTGCATTTCTCACCTTGTTCGAGCCATTTTCTTCGGGATCTGACAAAAGCACCTCTGGCCTTATCTTTATATGCTTTATCAAGATCTGCTTGTGCAGTTGTCAGTTCTATTATCTCCTCTTCCGACAAATTTACTTTACCTGATAAACTCATAATTTTTCCAACAATTTGGAATTCTTTTTCTTTATTCATTTTAGACAGTTTTTTACTTACTAATATGGCCAGGTTCCTGATTTCAAACTTCATTAGCTCCCAGCATTGTCCAAATTTTTTAAAAATCTTAGCTTGTTTCCAATATTTGTCTATAACTTTTTGGGCTTTTTTTTAAATTCTTTGTCATGTATCAGGGTTTTATTTAGTTTCCAGTATTCGCTATTGGAGTTATGACTCCTTGTTCCCATATTAATCCAAATTGTTACGCTTTTGTGATCTGTAAGGACTGATGGTTCTATTGTAACTGAGTCCACTTTGTTTTCAGTATCTGATGAGATTAACCAGAAATCTATTCGTGATTGAAGAGACCCATCTTTATTGCTCCATGTGTATGCTTTTTTATCTAAGTTCCTGTGTCTCCAGATGTCAATCAAACTTATCCTGTCACAAACATTTTCCAACTCATTTATTTGTTTCTCTCTGGGAGGCTATCTATCCATGCTTTCATCCATCAATGTGTTAAAGTCCCCACCCCATAAAACTTTAGCTGAGGGAAAAGTTGATAACAGTTGAGCAATCTTATTTTCCAGTGTTGAGAATAGCGTTATGTTCAATTGCTTATTATTGAAAGCATAGGTATTAACAAGAATGAATTGAAAGTGGTCAAGTTCTGTTAAGAGAATTATCCATCTCCCATTTGTATCTGCAAAATGATTAATTACATGGCCTTTGAATCTCCCGAGCAAGATAGCTACCCCTGCTGATCTATTGCTACCATAAGAAAACCATATATCTTTACCCCACTGACTCCTCCAATATGACATATCTGTTTGTACAGCATGAGTTTCTTGAACAAAATAAAAGTCAGCCCCTTTATTCTGGCAATATAAAAAAAGACATTTCCTCTTCAATTGATTTTTTATACCCCTGGCATTGATGGAAAGAATACAAATTGACATCAAGCAACAAACAACACAAAAAAGGGGGGGGGGGGTAGTCGCACCTACTCAAAAAACCTCTCTGGGTTGAGAGCAGATGTTACTGTGGCTGGCTTCTGCAGCAGCTCAGACCGCATTTAAACTTATAATTTACCTCTCTACATTTCTCTCGGAGAAAATTAATAAACAAAAAACATAAATCCGAAATTTTTTTTTTTTTTTTCGGCAGGCAACCTATTAAAAATGTTTCAGAGAGAGAGCAAGGGGGAGAGAAGAAGTCTCTTAAAGTCTCAAAAATCAAAAATCAGGATGCACTAACAGCCAACGGCTGTAGTATTATTGAGTAGAGAAAAATAGAAAAGAACGTCTAGAAAAGAAGACATCTTACATGTCCTTGGCTGTGACTCTTTTAACATCGATGTAGGCGTGCGCTCCTCTGAAGCCGGCTCTCTTCCCCTCTTTCCTTGCCTTCTCTACCTGCGGCCACAGCTGATTCCTGGATTCCTTGGCTTCTTGTGTCAGGTCCTCCATGATCTTTATTCTTCTTTCTTTGAGGAACTCTGCTGTTCTGGCATCCCTCCAGATCTTATCCCGATGGGATCTTGACAGAAAGCGTACTATGACGCTGCTGCTGGAGCGCTCCTGTCCGGAGCGCGGACCAACTCGGTGCACGATGTCCACCGTGAGAGCCAGCTGGTTCGCAATATCGGGGGAGATTTGGCCAAACAGGTCAATGATGATTTTCTTGATATCCTCCCCCGTCTTCTCCGGTATCCCTGCAACTCGTAGGTTCCATCGTCTCGAATAAGCATCAATGTCATTGTATTTGTCACGGAGCTCCGTGCTCGTTTTCCCCAGGGCTGCGGCTTCTGCCTGGAGGGTGTTCACCTGTCCGGCCATGTCCTCCACCCGTCCCCACAAAGCCTGTGACACTCTTCGTTGTTTTTGTGTTTTCTTTCACTGCATCTTCCAATGATTGGAGTCGCTTGAGAGATTCAACTTGTCTCTTCTCTATTCTCTCCAGAATGCTTAATGACACCATTTCACAGTCCTCCGACTCATCGCTCACCGGTTTCTTCTTTTTCCTCTTTGATTTTGGGCCTGTGGGGGCTTCAGGTAGGTGTTCCGAAATCGTTTCAGCTTCCTCCTCAATGAGGTTGTCTATCACCTTGAGTTGGTCGTCCAGGCAGTTGCGTGCATACGCGTGCATCGTATTAATAAAGTTTTTGTCCGCATCCATCACAATGGTGTCTTAGCCCACTCAGGTACCCCAGCCCGACGCTGAAATGTTTGTAACGCACGTGGAGGAGTCGGTCTGTTGGTTGGTGCTTGCCCCAAAGTCAGTTTCTGAGCAAGTTCGTTTAGTCCTTTTTTCTCCTTGAAAGCTGGGAATTAAGTTTCCGAGAGGTAGGTTTTTGTTTTTTAGTTTCAGCTCATGCTGCAGAGCCACTTAGTCCGCTGTGTCAGGGCGTCAGGGCGTCATGCCTCCTGTCCGCCGTGTGCAAAGTTACGACTTGCCTTAGAAGGACTTTGCTGCCACCCTCTGACACTACGACGTTAAAACATACCCCACGTGGGGGTGGTAGCGGGACGCTCATGTGATTGGCTGAAGAGGAAGGAGACATCTGATTGGCTACCTATATCCCCTTGGTAGAAAAAATGCATTTGTGGATCGGGTCACATCAGGGGAGTCTCAAAAATATTCACACACAAATGCGTAGAGGTTCACAAAATAAAAGCATTTGTATATGAATGTATCAACATCCACATATGTTTTGATGAAAATTGCAAATACGTTTTAAATACAATATATAAATAAATAAATTATATAAAAATACATATATTTGTGGATTTTTATTGCATATATTTAAAACAATAAATATTTGTGTGTGCATCAGAAATACATTTGTGAAACTTTTTTGGTTATTTGTGGATTTTTTTTTACATTTATATAAAATGCCAAATATATGTGTGTGCATTGAAAATATTTGTGTGGAAAGAGTCATTTATATATAAATCTTAACATGTATTTGTGAATGCTTCTGTGTGCATTTATTAATATAGAGACTAATCTAACTCCATAGAATAATAAAATCAATTGCTTTTTTTAGGTCCACTAGATGGTGCTGCAATCTCAGTCAGTGGTATTTGGCAGGAAGTTCATCAAAACAAAGATGGGACATTGGGGAAAGACTTATCTGGACTTATTTTGGAGTATTTAACACAAAAGGAAAGGAGGACTTGGGTATGACGCGTGCAATTTGCAAACCGTGTCAAATGACAATAAAATACTCTGGCAATATTATAAACATGAGGGCTTACCTCACACACCATCATCCAGAGATAGCATAAGCCGCTGGCAGCCAAGCTAACCCTAAACCCGCTCTGCCGAAAAATCAACCAACACTGGAAACACTTAGCTTGACCAAGCTACAGATGAATGAAGTCAGATGAACAGACTGAAAACTTTGTATTATGGAGGTAAAACTAATGTTTTCAAAGTTTTCCTTTGCAGAAATAATTTGCAGTTGGGAAAAAAAGGTAATAAATCGCAATATATTTTATCGCAATACATTTAATATCACAGTAGTACCATATCATGACCTAAGTACTATGATAATATCGTATCGGGGGTCCTCTGGTGATTCACGCCTCTAAAAACTATCTACATTGATAAACAGCACTGCAGGTAAGAGGAAAAATATGCTTTTTTTTTTTTATTTAAGGTGAACTGTCCCGTTGAAGGACAGGGCCCAAGTAGAAACAGGATAGTCACAGTATGACAGGCTGTCCTGGTTCTTTCTGTGGCTCAGTAGCAGAAGGGATTTTGACTCCAGAATACACTGGCCTGGGATTAGACCTAATGTAGCACCTTCAGTACAATATCTAGCCTTCCCTGACCCAGATCACACATTAACACCCTGCACATGACCAAAGCCATTAAGAGACTATCCGCTAAGAGCAGGCTAGGCTGGTCAACACATACACTGCAGAGTTACTCAGCACTCCATAAAATGGGTCTGCCCCTCTGCTGCCTAATGCTGTACTGGACATCATTCCAAACTAGGGGAGGATGACTGTCTGCGTTGTCCTCTTAAGTCATCCCTTACTGCATTCTGAACAGCACTGCTATTCTGGATAATAGACTGCTTAGCTCATCCAGCAGCACCTCACAACAAGACCTGACTTGATCCTTTTCCTCTACTTGAAGAGGACAAACTTGTTTCTGGTTTGTAGAGAGGTCTTTGTTGCGCCTGACATGAGAAGACACAGGTGCACTACATGACACAATTAAACAGCTAACATCCAGTCATGCTCTGAAACATGTATAAAGATGATTCATCATCAGATCTCAACCCAGTTGAACACCTATGGAAGATTTTTGACTGATGTGTCATACAGCATTCTCCACCATCATCATCAAAACACCAACTGAGGGGATATCTCCAGTAGAGCTCCACAGATCTGGAGAATCAATGCCATGGTGTAGTGAGGCTATTCTGGCCTAATAGCTTACTTGAGACACTTTATGTCGGTTTTCCTTTAATTTGTCATGCTTCAGTAAGTTAGTTTTTTATTTTTTTTACTTTTTTATTTAACCTTTATTTAACCAGATAAGTCCCATTGAGATCAGGATCTCATTTACAAGGGTGACCTGGCCAAGAGGTCAGCAGCACACGTCATAATAAACACAAAATTCAAGAAAGATTAAGGCAATAAATTACAAACAATAGATATAGGAAAAATCAACAATTTTGCAGTGGAAGTGCGACAGTTTTAAGGACAGTAACAATTAAAAACACAAGCATTGCTCATAGGTTTCTCGCTGCCTAATGTGTAAAATGGAACGAAAAGCTTTAACTGAGACCAGTTCTGACATTTTCAGTTCAGTCTGTATAGTGTTCCAAGCGGTGGGGACAGCATAACAAAAAGCTCTTTTCCCCAATTCAGCTCTGACTCTGGGCACATTTAGATGATGAATTGCACAAGAGAGTAAGGCATACGTGCTCCTTGATTTCTGAAGCAGAGAGCATAATTGTTCTGATTGTTCTGATGCTTCGCTGTTTAATATGTGACACTTTCTAATTAGTTTATATGACATCCAAGCCTCACAGACAAGCCAAGTTCACCATGTGGTTGGAAAGGAAGATGGTAGATTGTCTGTCAGTTTCCTTTCATCATCAGCCCCCTCCACCACACACTCAGCAAATTCCTCAACCATATGTTTAAGTGAACAAACTACACTGAATTTATTCTTGTCTTTATGTTTTCATTTTATTTTCTTGGTGTAACTTAACCATGTTGTAGCCACCAGTCAGTCACTACACAAGATGGAATATAAGATACTTTCTAATATCAATACAATGGCCTTCATATGGTTTGTTCTCATCCAGCAGCCATGGCCCTACAGTAACACACAACATGTAACAGTCCCCTTGATAGGAAGGAAACAACGAGTTCTCAATCAGGGTATGAAGAATGAATCTGCCATTACCTCTCATTTCAATTTGTACATCTAAGATTTAAGATGGCTGGTGGCCTCATTGACCTGCAAGTCGTTACACTGCCTAAAGGACTTCCTGTAAGGGTAGTAAGGGACTGTTTGTTACTTATGAGGGAGGAGGGGGTGATGCAAAAAGGGGCAGGGGAGGGGCATACAAATTAAAATGGTTCTATTTTGTATTTATTTTAAAGCAGATTTTTAAAGAAAACATGCCTTCCAAACCTGTCCACAGGTGAATTTGGAAGGCATGTTTTCTCTACAAATTGCCAAAACTACACTATTTATCACAGTCAGTAAAAATAGAAATTATCTTCTGATTTTCAAATTCAAAATCTTTAGTCTTTAGTCAAAAAAACCCAACATATCCAAATCTGAGTTAAAAATAGTGTTATTTCATCAAAATCACTTTATTCTACATATCACTTGGGTTGCAATGGTATGAGATTTTCACGATATGATAAAAAAAATATCACGTTATCACAGTATTACAGAATTATTTTTTTACCCGTTACAATGACCCTTAAAACAATGAAAAAATAAATAAAAAATTAAGCAAATCCTTTACTACTATAGTTTAAACTTGAAACAATCTCTATTAATGTCAGTATGGCTAAAAGGTCTCCCTCTTAAAAGTTACTAAAGATTCTCTGTCCAGTTTCATTTTTTCCCCAATACCTTTGAAGAGCAATGTAAACAGCATGATAACTACTAGTTTTTATACCACAGTACACCTTGAAACCTGTATATCACTGCAACTCTGTGCACAGCAAGAGTAAAAAATATGTCTTCAAGACTGTCTTCAACTCCAGGATTTCATTTTTAACTGCAAACTTTTAACTCAAAATTATCAAAGGGTATATTAAAAAGAGATCTATAGCTACTTTATGGTGGAAAAAAGGGTCACACATTTTACGCCTTTAGCAGGCTAAAGGAAAAATATTTGTAGCTTCAAGGAGGGTAAAAAAAAATGAATAAAAAAATAAAATAAAAAGAGGAAGTCACACTCCAATCAAGTAAAGAACGGTCCTTAGTCATGACTTATCTTAGTACAGTGCAGCCTACCAGTGCAGCATCTGACATCAACATCCTCAGTATTCTAATTACAGTACAATATTACAAAAGTGCCCTGATTTGGGGCGTTGAGGCAAAAATCCTCGGGTCATTTGTGTGTGTGTGTATGTGTGTGTGTGTGTGTGTGTGGCAATTTCAAGTCAGAACTGCTGTAGATTAATTCTGATAACCAACATCGTTATCTCCATCGAGAGGCCACAGACAAACAATGGCTTTCATTCTTTTAAGTTACACCTCATGGAAGCTTCTACCGATACAGGATGTAATGTAAGAAAAAATATAAAGTCATACAGTCCATTTAATTGGTATTTTCTTTTAGATATAACGCGGTCACAACCCGGTGTTACTAACAGCAATGACATGTAAAACAGGCAGATTTTTAGTGTTAGGCCTACCTAATACTGATCTGATTCCGCACAAGAAATAAAGTCAAACAAACTAGTGGTGACGACTTCGGCTGCAAATAACCGTTAGCAAAAGAAGTTTACCTGTGTCGTCCAGGTGCTGCTCCTCTGGCTGTGACTGTAGGGAGGAATGCCTGCCTCTGTGCTTTCACTCTCTATACGCTTAACGTTAGCCTCCGTGTTTCTTTGATGAATTTAAATGTCTCACATTGTGCATAGCCACGCCACATGGCCTGACAGCTTGGCTTGGCCGTACAGTCCAATGAGAGAAGAGGCAGGGTTCTCGGATCCAGCCAGTGATGGAGTAATTCGTTGAACGCCCCGGTAGTCACACGGAGAGGAAGACAAATAATGACTAAGGGTTACTGGAGTTCAAACTGATTCTCGTCTCGGCCCCCACCGTCTGCACCGCCGCCCCGCCCCACCACGCGCTGAGTGTCTTTTTTCCCAGGGTGGCGACGGCACGGCCCGCCCTACTCTCCCTCTGATTGGCCAGTACTTGTTTACTTCGTTGGTTGGATTGGTTAATGTAGGCATCAGGGTTAAGAATGCCAAAATAAGCCAATCAGAAGTCGTATAAGGAGGAGAAGGTGGGCACTTAGTAAAAAAAAATTCTGCATGCAGGCCACAGCTGCATCAGACTACAGATGACATGAAAAGCCTAAAGATAAAACAGGAAAATGTGCACTTAAGAAGTTTCAAACCCTGGATCAAAATGTAACTGTGTAGTTCACAAGACAATTTCTTTGCATAATGTGTCTATTCTAAAAACTTTAAAATGGATTCATTTGGAAAGGATTTTTTTTTTAAACTTACCCCTTGATGTTTTAAAGTTAAAGTTGAAGATGAAATCCTGGAGTTAAAAGAAGCCCCTGTTTTTCACTCTTGTCGTGCATGCCTGTTAGTTCATGCAGACAGTTTATTTTTGGCCAAATGTTAAATGAGATAAAATTGATTTTGATGAATCATCAATGTATCAAGAAACACCACAACAGAGTACCTCGTCTGGTAACAGGGGTGGGGTTGACTGACTTTGTGGTCATATCATCAGATCTGCGGCCGTGTGTCTTGGACACTTGGGTGAAGAAGGGAGCAGTGCTGTCAACTGATCACCACCTGGTGGTGAGTTAGATCAGATGCCAGGGGAGGCTGCCAGACAGACCTGGTAAACCCAAACATGTCGTGAAGGTGAACTGGGAACATCTGGTTGAGGCCCCTGTCAACAGGATCTTCAACTACCACCTCTGGAAGAATTTCTCGTGCATCCCGGGGGAGGTTGGGGACATGGAATCCAAATGGTCCATGTTCAAAGCCTCCATTGTGGTGGTGGCTGCTAGGAGCTGTGGTCAGAAGGTTGTTGGTGCCTGTCGTGGCGGCATCTTAAGAAGGGATGCTGTCAGGCTGAAGAAGAGGCCTTTTGGGTCTGGCTGGCCCAGGGGTCTCCTGACGCAGCAGATGGGTACCGGTTGGCCAGAAGGGCTACAGCTGTTGTGGTCGCTTAAGCGAAAACCTTGGTGTGGGAGGAGTTCTGGGAGGCTATGAAGAAGGACTTTCGGTCGGTCTCAAGGAATTCTGGCACTGTTAGACACCTCAGGAAGGAAAAGCAGGGCTTGTCTCAGGCTGTGCTCAGCAGAGAAGAGGAGAACTGCTGACCCAAACTGGGGACATCGTTGAGAATCCAGCCATCACGTCCACCATGGAGGAGGCGGAGCCTGAAGACTCGGGGGAACTCTCGCCCATATCCCTGGCAGAGGTTGCTGAGGTAGTCAAAAAGCTCCCCAGCGGGAAGGCACCAGGTGTGGATGAGATTCGCCCTGGGATGCTGAAGGCTTTGGACATTGTTGGGCTGTCTTGGTTGACCTTTTCAGTGTCACGTGGAGGTCAGGTATGATGCCTGCAGAGTGGCAGACCAGCGTAGTGGTTCTCATTTTCAAAAAAGGGGACTGGGGAGTGTGCTCCAACTATCGGGGTATTACACTAATCAGCCTCCTGGGTAAAGTTTACTCCAGGGTGCTGGAAAGGAGGCTCTGACCAATTGTCAATCCTTGGATTCAGGAGGAGCAATGCCGATTCCGTCCTGTCCATGGAACAGTGGACCAGCTCTTTACCTTTGCAAGGCTGTTGGAGGGGTCGTGGGAGTTTGCCCATCCAGTCTACATGTGGTTTGTGGACTTGAAAAAGTCTTACGACTGCATCCCTCGGGGGGTCTTGTGATGGGGGCACTGCAGGAGTATCAGGTACCGGGCTCGCTGCTACGAGCCATCTGGTCCCTGTTTCAATCCTGTTTGTGAGTTTCATGGACAGGATCTCGAGGTGCAGCCGGGGGGAGGAAGGGCTCTAGTTTGGGGACCTCTGAATTGCATCTCTGCTTTTCGTAGATGATGTGTTTCTGTTGGCTTCACCACACCATGACCTCTAGCGTGCACTGGGGTGATTTGCAGCCGAGTGTGAAGCAGTTGGGATGAGTGTCAGCACCTCCAAATCTGAGGCCATGGTTCTCTGCCAGAAATCGGTGGATTGCCCCCTCTGGGTTAGGGGAGAGCTACTGCCTCAAATGAAGGATTTCAAGTATCATGGAGTCTTGTTCACGAGTGAGGGTAGAATGGAGCATGAGATGGGTCAGCGGTTTGGTACGGCTTCGGCAGTGATGCAGGCACTGCGCTGGACCATTGTGGTGAAGAGACAGATGAGCTGGAAGGCGAAGCTTTCGATTTACTGGGTCATCTACGTCCCAACCCTCACCTATGGTCATGAGCTCTGGGTAGTGAACGAAAGAATGAGATCAAGGTTACAAGTGGCTGAAATGAGTTTCCTTCATGCAGTGGCTGGGCGCAGCCTTAAAGATAGGGTAAAGAGCTCGGACATCTGGAAGGAGCTCAGAGTAGAGCCACTGCTCCTGCACGTCAAAAGAGGTCAGTTGAGGTGGTTTGGGCATCTGATCAGGATGCCTACTGGGCGCCTCCAGCTGGAGGTGTTTCAGGCACGTCCGACTGGTAGGAGGCCCCAGGGCAGACCCAGAACATGCTGGAGGGATTGCATATCTCATCTGGCCTGGGAATGCCTTGGGATCCCCAGGAGGAGCTGGAAAACATTGCTGGGGAAAGGGACACTTTGCTTGGCCTGCTGCCCCTGCAACCCGGCCTTGGATAAGTGGATGAAAATGGATGGATCACTGTTTTAAACTCAGATTTATTTTGTTTTTTTTTGTCTGATGGAAGCATTGTGGCACATGATGTGTCCATGGACCTTTGGAAATTTAAAAACCCACTGATAATTTCTGTTTTTAAAATTTCTGGCTGTGATAAATTATGTAATTATGGCTATTTTTAATGAAGGCATGTTTTCTTTAAAAATCTGTGGTATAATAAAAACACAATACAACCATTTAAATTCAGCCCATCATCTGAGCCAAAATGAAAAAATATAAATACCTCCCCAGTGCTTAGAAAATTATTTGACATGTTTCCCCCTTTTTGCACTGTCCCCTCATCCTTATAAATAACAAACAGGTAGGCTATAATGTTTACCATCTTAGTATCTTAGTTTAGTATTATTATACTATAGTATTATATTTGTTGTCATATTCACACAGGCTCAAAATACACACACTTACACAAACAGGACCTATACATGCATTAAATGGAGAGATGTCAGGGTGAGGGGGCTGCCCTGGACAGGCGCCCCAGGCACTTGGGGGTTCCATGCTTTGCTCAAGAGCACCTCGGCAGTGTCCAGGAGGTAAACTGCATCTCTCCAGCTACCAATCCACACTCCATATTTGGTCGGGGACTTGAGCCGGTGACCCTCTGGTTCCCAACCCAAGTCCCTATGGACTGCGCTACTGCCGCCCAGTATGTTAGCAATACTAACATTTACAAATTAGCACCAAACACAAAGTACAGCTGGCATTGTTGGCAATGCGAGCATTTTATTCGTAAAGTGCAGAACAAAGTGACGGTTATATTGGATGAATGAACTGATTCAAAGATCAGCAAGTGGGAGTTTCCGCTCCTGTTGCTGTACTTCAGCATGGATAAAACCAGTTAAACTATGGGTTGATCAATTTAACTCAGTTTCTACACATGCAAATGTGACAATGACTTCTCAGGGAGGGGGAGCTAATGTCTACCCCAAAAGTCAGATAAAGTTGTAGGCGGGGTCTTCTTGGCTTGAGACGGGGGCCGTGGTACTGGTGCCCAAAGTGGGGCGTCCAGCTGAGTTAAATGACTACTGACTGCTGGCCTTAACATCACACATTATGAAGACCCTGGAGCTCCTGGTCCTCCGTTTCCTGAAGTCAGAGGTCACTGATGCTGTGGACCCCCTCCAGTTTGCCTATCAGGAGCACATGGGAGTGGAAGATGCGGTTCTTTACATGCTGCATCGGGCCTACGCCAACTTGAAGGAGCTGGAATGTTGTGTGAGGATCCTGTTCCTTGATTTTCAAGTTCATATAATACTATACAGCCTCCCATACTGAGAGACCAGTTGGAGGAGATGGGAGTAGATCACTTCCTGACTTTCTGGATGACAGATTACCTGACAGAGTGGCCTCAGTATACTAGGCTTGGAAGCTGTGTCTCTGGGATGGTCAGGAGCAGCACTGGTGCTCTGATTTTTGGTAAGTAGCTGTCAATAACTGCACTGATTTACAATATATGTATAGCACACCATCAACAGTTACATCTTTATGTTGTTTTTTAAAGCAAAATTTGCTAATATTTGAGGATTAGTGTTAACAGCTAGGATTAGAAATGACTTCATTAATCCCACACCGGGGAAATTCACTAGTTATAGCAGCTCAGAGCTCAGAGCGGAGTCAGAGGCAATAGAAAAAAGGATGAAAATGACTGAGCGCTTAATAAGGATAAATATATTTTTTAAATACAAATTAGATGCAATGAAATTAACAAAAAAATCTATATACACCTTTCACTGAAACAGATACTATATGCACATGATTGATAGTTGTACAGGATGGTTGTAAAACACATGTTGTGTAGTATTTTTACTGTTAAAATATAGAAATGAATGAATATTATTCGACAGGAACTGGCAAACTATTGCACACTTGAATTAGCACATGAATATTAAACAGCATGTATACAGTACACAGTATGAATATTAGGGATGTAGATAAGGATTATATTATTATTCAGTATTACAATGTGTAATGTGTAAATAGCATTAAGGGTTATCTGCCTTTTTTAAAATTTTATTTTATTTATTTATTTTTTTACATATTTTAGGCTTTCCTTACCTTGGTGATAGAGCATGTTGCTTT
Organism: Cephalopholis sonnerati; assembly: GCA_019142605.1. NCBI lineage: Eukaryota > Metazoa > Chordata > Actinopteri > Perciformes > Serranidae > Cephalopholis > Cephalopholis sonnerati. The sequence goes on from JAGQAX010000020.1 coordinate 1,854,928, forward strand.
TATTGCTTTAAATTGTTTTTTCCAATTCTGTCCTTAGTCTTGTATGGTAGTCATAAGCAATCACATTCTAATATTTACTGATAATGTAATGATTGTAATGATTTAATAACTTCAGTGGACAGAAGGAGACTGACAGATGACTACCAATGATTGTCAAGTGACAGCACAATAGGTCACTGCACTAGGAGCAGCAGCAGTTTATAGACATATATATTTTATTTTACATGTACTTATTTAATACAACAGATTTATTTCTAATAAGCTCAGAAACATGACTAGGATGTCAAGCAGTTTGTCTTTGCCCTTCCTTCCGTGTTGTCCTCTCACATAGTCTCCACCATAGTGCTGTGTGGGGATGTTCCAGTTGTTTAGAGAGAGAGGTACGCATGCAGAATTTCTTCACCGACATGGAGATGAGAAAAAGTTTTTGGGCTAAAGTCTAAGGAGTAACCTTAGGCTCACTTCAGACTACAACAACAAAAATATGTAAGGTTATCATTCTCAAATACTGCATTAGCACATTTTCCACAAACAAAGACCACACCATTAGGAAGCTCAGTGTTTGGTTTATTTATTAAAAATAAGGAACATGGAACGGGTTGCAAAGCCCAGGGAGTTGAGACTCAGGGTAAGGTTGTTGTTTCATTGTGGGGTGAGTTCAGGCTCCATTGCATCCCCCTGTTGTTCTTGTGCTGAAAGAGAAAAAAAAGGAAGAGGAGACATGGTTAGGCACAACTACATAGGCCTCGGTTTGACATTGCCTTGTGAGATAAGGTGTCAAGCGGCATCAGTTTGCATTCATTTGATTGAAGTTGTTTCATGTATTTGGTGTCTTTTTGATGTGTAATGAGTGTATACATGTAAGTGTAAAGTATAAAGTGTTCCCAAATATTTGTTCAGTAGGTTACAAATAAACAAGATTACATATCTAATACTTAAAGAATATATGTTTAGCATGATCATTTGTATAATACAGTCATATAGAGCATTTGGTATTTAGTGTAATTCCCCATTTAGCCTGGTATGTTTCATTTATCAAAATTACTTAGCTTGTGTTTCAAATCTCATTAAGGTCCTCAAACTTCCCTCTCTCTTCACTATCAATGCAAAATCAGCTGAGCAGTAACATATTATAGACAGGTATAGTCAACAGAATCACAAAGCCTAAAAAACACACACCCATAAGTTATGTTTTTGTGTCATTTCAACTCCTCCACTCAACAATCAGGCAGCAATGTTATATTTAACTGAGCTAATATCTAACTCATACTGGCTCACAAAAAAATCAGAACTGGAAGCACTTTTTCCTCCTAATTCCCAGTGTTAGATAAAATGGTTTAGAAGAAGACAATTTAAACTAATAGGTTGTTCATGGTTAGCATTACATGTATGGTATGTACGGTATGCCAGTGCCCTAGCCTAACCTGTTATCATATCTTTTAACATTCCATAAATCTACCAATTTAGTGGGGGATAATCCACTAACACGCTTTAATGCACATGTAAATTTAGTCAAGATGTGCTAATAATGTAAAATTTGAGTCATCACAACCGGTCTTTTCTGCTGTAACTCCATTGCGCTGCTAGCATGTGCCACTTACTTACGGGAACTTTTGAGCGGCTCCGTGATCCGCCATTGCTGTGAAAAAATGGCCCATTAGAATGAACAGAGATGACGCGACTCTCCATCCAAGGGCTCTGGTGCACACTTACAAATATCTGGGGGTCCTCTTGGATAATAACCTGGACTGGTTCTCTAACACTGACGCCCTCCACAGGAGGGGGCAGAGTTGCCTGTTCTTCCTGCGGACACTGGGGTCCTATGATGTGTGTGTGTGGAGATGTTGACAATCACACAGTGGTGGACAGTGCACTTCTCTTTGCTGCAGTGTGCTGGGGAAGCAGCTTGACAGACAAAAACACCAAGCATTTGGACAAGCTGGTTAAAAAAGCTGGCTTAGTGCTTGGCAGGAGACTGGACCCACTAAGAACTGTGGTGGAGAGGGGCACATTAGCCCCTTTTCCACCGCAGGAACTTTTTTCATATACCCGGGTAATTGAAAAGCCTCTGCGTGTTTCCACCGAAATTACCCGGGGAAAAAAATTTCCCCTTACCCCCAAATTCCCCTGAAAAAAGTACCTAGTAGCGGGGTAGGACTTTTCAGATTACCCGGCACTTTGAGGGGCGGGGCTGTGTGCTGAAGAACGCTGATTGATGGAATACACACAGCATTCTGCACTTCCGTGCCAGTGTGGCTGCAAACTTTCCACAAATAGGTTACCCTGTTAAAAATGTAATAAATAATGTAACTATTTTAACTACTTAAGTAAAGTACTGTAACTTATTACATTTGATTACTGTTTGATGACTTTTCTAAAAAAAAAAGGGCAGTAGAGCTGAAAAATGCTAGTTCAGTCAGGAACACTTTTGCCAAAGAAAACTTTATTTCCATTTGCAGTATTATATTTCGCGGTATGGCTCTGTTCCGGGGCCCCTCTGCCTCTCTTAAAGCCTATGCAGAAGACTCTTCCACGCGCCTACGTGGAAAGCATAAGGCAGAGAGAGCACACCTCTCCGCCCTTCTGCATGCCTACGTGGAAAGCCTTCCACACGCCTGTGTGAAAGTCATAAGGCAGAGAGAGCACACCTCTCTACCCTTCCACGTGCAAATGAGGAAAGCCTGAGGCAGAGAGACAAACCTCCCTGCCCTTCCATGCGCCTACATGGAAAGCCTAAGGCAGGGAGAGCAGCAGCAAAGACCCCCCCGGGAACAGAACAGAGCAACATCAATGACAAACAGAAATTACATTGATAAGTCAGACACAGCATGAAAAGGAGGAGCTGGGGTGGAGGTGGGCTGCAAAGCGGCTTGCAGAGGAAGCAGCAATAGTAGGCAGGTCAGAGCAGTTTAAATAGGGCATCCTGAATGAGATTCACCAATTGGTTGCATAGAAAGGAATCATGTGATCTATCAGCTGACTGCCTTCCATGGATGAGCTGCTGCGTCAGTTGATTGGCTGTTTGAGATCAACTGATGTAGCTGGGATGTGAGCTGAGCTTGACACCGTGTCCTGCCTTAACTAACGCTATGCTCAATGAAATACACTCTGCCAAAAGAAGCTGTCACACCAAATTCTGTGATTCATCAGAATCAGTGACTCAGCCTTTTACCCTGACCCTAACCAAATGACAACTTACTAGCTATTTTTTAATGGAGTCTGGTACCTGGTCACAGCTTCTGATTTAAACTTGGATTTCAGCACAGCAAAAGGATGCTAAGGAACAGAGGGAATATTATATTCTTTATGTAAGTTTTAATCAAAAGGGGTATATTCAGCTATATCCTCTTTGTAAACACCAACATTTTGATTAGTAACTGTAATTTATTTCATATGTTTTTCTCAGTAACGGTAACAGATTAATTTCTTTTGTCATGTAAGTAACACATAACTAGTTACTCCCCAACACTGAACAAAAGCACTGTGAAACCACCAAGTCACAAATTGGACTATCATCATTATTCAATATATTGTCAGAAAATGCCCTCTCCTTACCTGTTAAGCCATCTGATGTCTCAGAAATCTGATTTATCTTTATGGTGACTCTCTTCTTACACAGAAATAATGCTGCAGAGCACCATCCACTCTTCTCTGATACTGCACGTGGACTGTGAAATGATTTTACACTAAACATGTACTATGAAACAAGATGGGCTATAAATTCATATGTATTAAACAATACATTTCCATAAAGCAAACTATTTATACACAATTTAAATTCAAACGCAAATTGAATACAGTAATACATTATTTAACACATTATTAAATTTAATTTGTACACTAATGTCATACTATGAATAACATAGGGCTGCTTCTGAGGACCCGTCTGTCTGTTTCGGTCAGTGTGCTCTGTTAAAGCTTATCTGGATGCTACAGTAGGTCAGTAGGGAAAAAACTTCCCCGAGAACATCACGCTATTTGAAATGATGAACTCCAGTAACCCCAAGAAGTCACACGAGCGCTCCATGTGACGTCATCATTTGGGACCCGCCTTTTAATCACCCTATCTCCGAACAGCACCCGCCCCTCTTTTGTGATTGGATGAAGCCTCACACCCTACTTTGTGACTGGCCAACTGCCATGTCATTCAGAACACTGTGAAGTGCCAGTCATTTGTGCCGATGATGGTCTGTATGTCCACGTTATGACATGTTTATGTACGAAGTTACGAAATGTTCATGTATGATGTTCTGACACACTCATGTATGAAAATATTAAATGTTCATGTCTGAGGTTATGAAATGTTCATGTATGAACATGACAAAGATTCACTGCCTGCTTTATGAGGCTGAGAATAAAAAAGGCAGAGGAATGTTTCAGAGTTTACTCATAATGCAGGCCCAAAGTGTTCAATACAATATAATATAATATAATATAATATAATATAATAGAAAAGAAAAGAAAAGAAAAGAAAAGAAAAAAATATCAGCTACACTGGTTGCTTCAAAAGTAGTTTTATTAGAGTAATTAGAGTATTAGAGTAAGAACATATTTATAACAGAGCAGGGGTCATCACACAAATATTACAAGATAAAGCTGTCTCTAATGTATGCTGTTTAGTAAAAAGACAATTATTTGTTGCTGTTTAGCAAACAATTTGACCAACAAATCTTTGAGCAACCCATCACACACACATACACACACACACACACACACACACACACACACACACACACACACACACACACACACATAAAAAAGGGGGAGTTTACTACAATACAATAATACATACACAATGCCCTTCAACAATATGTACATTAAATAAAATGTGAGGATTACACACAATACACCTGAAGCCTAAAGTCAGTTTTTATTGTGGTCCTTTTAACTGCTAGGACATGTGAGCTGAGATGTTGGAAGGAGCAGTAAAATATGAAGTAAAATATAAAAATATGCTCTTACCATAAGTTTTATTCCAAAATGTAATACAGAGTATTGAGTTTGGGTGTTTGAAACATTTCCTAATTTGAGGTGCATTTCTCCTCTTGGTCCTTTTAGTCTTGTGTTTACTTATGCTATCAGGATAAAATGGACAGAAGTCTAATCAAAAAACTTTTTTTTGGTTAGACGGTCCCTTTCGCACTCCAGGCCATTGTAATAAAAGCTTGCTGTTATAAATTTGTGACGGCAATAACCCTAATGACAGCACTATGACATAATAAGGGTTATTTTCTCAGACTTGAAAAATGCTGATCAGGACTCATTGAGCAGTGTACTGACAGATTGTCTATGTGTGAGTATGTCAGTCTTTAACATTGTAGTTTCTGATCTTGCAGCTCCTGCCTGTGGATCCAGGTCTGCTGGTCTTGGCAGCGTTTGATGGTGTTTTAGAGGGGTTCCTCGTCTGCTGTACCTCGGTTAGGAGCTGGCTATGGATGGTAGCTTTTGTACCATGCACTGTCATCTGGACTTCAGCACCACCGGACTCAGCCACCTCCCTCCTGCTCAGCTCAGCCTCGCCTTTAGATGCAGACAAGAGAGATGCAATTTATAATGGCTGTTACAGATAAAAACATTTTCCTTTGCTGGTGTATTTAACCACATTTAGGCTCAAATTTGTAGGTGTCTCAGTGGGGAATTTTGGGTAACTATGTCCATCCAGCCATCTTTTTTCATCCCCTTATCTGGGGATCTCTTATCTGTTGCAGGGGCAGGAGGCTGAGCAAAACTTCAAGAAGTTCCTCTTCCTCCTCATGGGGGATCCTGAGGCGTTCCCAGGCCAGATGAATTATATATAACTCCTCCATTGTGTTCTAGCTCTGCCCCATGACCTCCTACCTTTGACGTGCCCAGAACACCCCTAAGGAGAGGTGCCCAGGAGACATTCAATTCAATTTTATTTATAAAGCCCAATATCACAAATCACAATTTGCCTCAGGGGGCTTTACAGCATATGACATCCCTCTGTGCTTTGGAACATCACAGCGGATAAGGAAAAACTCCCCCAAAAAACCCTTTAACGGGGGAAAAAAAGGTAGAAACCTCAGGAAGAGCAACTGAGGAGGGATCCCTCTTCCAGGATGGACAGACGTGCAATAGATATCGCACAGAACAGATCAACATAATAAATTAACAGTAATGCATATGACAAAATGTACAACTGTACATTTGTACAACTGTACAACTCCTCCCTCTGAGTTGCCCTTGGACTGTTAACCACTGTCAATAACTCAAAATAAATTATTACATATTTATTTTTAAATAATCTATGCAATAACTGACTACATTGTTCAGTCTGTAACCAAGGTTCCTGTATATATTGTAAATTATGTTGTGTGGTTTCTACATATATATTTTGTAAATTATCTTCTTATATTTCTTATATTTTTACTTCTGTTTGCACTATATCTTCTTTCTACACTTGTTTGCACTATATCATCTTCTTTTTACACTTGTAAGGAGCACCTGCAACGAAAACAATTTCCCCTTGGGGATAAATAAAGTATTTCTGATTCTGATTCTGATTCTGAAAATGACACATAAAGTGAGATAGAGACAGAGAGAGAAGTTGAGACAGAGACAGAGAGAGATGCAGGACAGACAGCAATGCTAATAGCTTACAACAACATTAATTTAGGTAACAATATTATAGTCATAATTACATATATATTAATATATGATAGTATAGGTATGTGACAATAATCATATGTGTATAATAACAGTACAAGTATGACTAATAGTAACAGCAGCAGTGGGAGGCATCAGGCAGGACCACGGCAACGGCACAACCACGACACACCATCCAGGCACAGCTGCGATACGAGTTAACCTGCGACACAGTGGAGCACAAAGGCTCCGGAGAACAAGCCGAGTTAGTGACATGCAGTAGAGCCGAGTAAGCCAGATGCAGTAACAGGGCATGAATGTTAGCAAAGGAGAGAGAGAGAGAAAGAGAGAAGGGGCTCGATGTATTATAGGAGGTCCCCCGGCAGACTAGGCCTATGTCAGCCTAACTAGGGGCTGGTCCAAGACAAGCCTGAGCCAGCCCTAACTATAAGCTTTATCAAAAAGGAAAGTCTTAAGTCTAGTCTTAAAAGTGGAGACGGTGTCTGCCTCCCGGGCTGAAACAGGAAGATGATTCCACAAAAGAGGATTCTGATAGCTGAAGGCTCTGGCTCCTGTTCTACTTTTGGAGACTTTAGGGACCACAAGTAACCCTGCATTCTCAGAGCGCAGTGTTCTGGTGGGATAATAGGGCACTATGAGCTCTTTAAGATATGATGGAGCCTGATCATTTAGAGCTTTGTAAGATAGGAGTAAGATTTTACAGGGAGCCAGTGCAGAGAAGCTAAAACAGGAGAAATGTGATCTTGTTTCTAAGTTCCTGTCAGTACACGTGCCGCCACGTTCTGGATTAGCTGGAGAGTTTTTAGGCACTTAATAGAGCTACCTGATAATAGAGAATTACAGTAATCCAGCCTAGCGGTAACAAAAGTGTGGACAAACTTTTCTGCATCTTTTCGTGACAGGACAGGCCTAATTTTTGCAATATTACGGAGATGAAAAAACGCAGTCTGTGAGGTCTGTTTTAAATGGGATTTAAAAGACAAATCTTGATCAAATATTCCTCCGAGATTTCTTACAGTGCTGCTAGAGGCCAGAGCAATGCCATCCAGAGAAACTATATCATCAGATACAGAGTTTCTGGGGTGTTTGGAGCCAAGAACAATAACTTCAGTTCTGTCTGAACTTAACATCAGGAAATTGGAGCTCATCCAGGTTTTTATATCTTTAAGGCATTTTTGAAGTTTAGTTAATTGATCCATTTCTTCTGGCTTTATCGATAAATACAACCGTGAATCATCCGCATAACAATGGAAATTTACAGAGTGATTTCTAATGATGTTACCTAAGGGAAGCATAGAGTGAATAGAATTGGTCCGAGCACTGAACCTTCAGGTACTCCAAAACAAACTTTAGTACGTAAAGATGATTCATTATGAATGTGAACGAACTGAAAACGACCAGATAAGTAAGATTTAAACCAGCTTAGTGCAGAACCTTTCAGGCCAATTGAATGTTCCAGTCTCTGTAGCAGAATTTAGTGGTCAATTGTGTCAAATGTGACACTAAGATCTAGTAAAACAAGACAACAGCTGGTCTGCGACTACTTTCTCAAGGATCTTTGAAAGAAAGGGAAGATTAGATATTGGTCTATAGTTGGGTAACACCTCTGGATCCAGGGTGGGCTTTTTTAAAAGAGGTATAATTACAGCAACCTTAAAAGACTGTGGTACATAGCCTGTTAATAAAGATATATTGATCATGTCTAATATGTAAGTGTTAACTAAAGGTAAGATTTTCTTAAGTAGCCTTGTTGGGATGGGGTCTAAGAGACATGTTGATGACTTGGATGAAGAAATCATTGAGGTCAATTGTTGAAGAGAAATCAGGGAGAAGCATAAAAATAAATATGTATCAGGTCTTATAGCTGTGTTTGAAGGCAGATTAGTACTGTTAGAGGGCAGGAGGTCATGAGGTCCTGATCAGATGCCTAAACCACCTAAACTGGCCCGTTTTGATGTAATTGAATTTCTTCGCTTGGGGTAGTAACTCCCCGCCACCTCAGAGGGGGCAATCCACTGTTTTCAAGCAAAGAACCATGGCCTGAGACTTGGAGGTGCTGACTCCCATCCCAACCGCTTCATACTCAGCTGCAAACTGCCCCAGTACATGCCTAAGGTCATGGTGTGATGAAGCAAACAAAACAAATTTATCTGCAAAGAGCAGTGATGCAATTCTGAGGTCCCCAAATCCCTCCCTCCCTCCGGTTGCGCCTTCAGATCCTGTCCATGAATATCACAAACAGAGTCTGTAACAAGGGACAACCCTGGAGGAGGCCAACACCCACTGAAAACAGGTTTGACTTCACGGCAAATATATGGACATACCTCTCACTTTGAATGTACAGGGACCAGATGGCTCCTATTAACAACCCTGGTAAACACCCCATAAAACTCCCTGGGGGACCCGGTTGTAAGCTTTCTCCAACTCCACAAAATTCAAGTAGACTTGATGGGCAAACTCCCACAACCCCTTCAGCAGCTCTGCAAGGGTAACGAGCTGGTCCACTGTTCCATGGCCAGGAATAGTTACATTTGTTGTAAGAAATAGAATGATAATATGAAAATAAAGGTGAAAATTGGCCAGGATGCATCCAACCCAACATCATTTAGCAGATTTCAATAAAAGTTGGAGGGAAATTAGGGCACAGGCCAAGAACAAGTCATTAATTTTTCATGCAGGTGTGGATGCAGGGGAGAATCAAGGACTGATTTTAAATACTTTTCTCATTAATTGCTGCACTCGAATAAAAAGATCAGCAAATAAACCCATGGTTGCCTATCCCTATTGTATTTTGATGCAAATGAAGATACAGTATATAAATGGTAAATGTCTACATTAATATCCAAAGCATTTTTCAAGGTTTTTGCGGCTCATTCACCCATTCTCACACCAATGGCTACCACACAGGGTGCTGGCCAGACCATCAGGCGCTATGTGAGGTTCAGTATATTGCCAAAGAACACTTCAACATGTGGACAGAAGGAGGTGGAGATCGAACCACTGACACTGTGATCAGTGCACAACCCACTCCTCCTTTCGAACCACAGCCTCCCCTCATCTAGATAAAGATTTAACATCCCTCTTGCTCAGTTTGCACATTGCAACTGTACAGTATTGCCTTGTACACAATGAAATGAGAAGAACTTTATCTAATCTTTACTCATACAACTGTTTAACATCTGTAATAAACTCTTTGACCCAGTCAGTGCAGCTATCATAAGTGCACTGAAACCTTGTGCCAGGTTTGTCTGGTTTCACAATAAGTAGATGGTATGATGCTGATCACTGTGTCTGAGCCTGATCTGGCAGCTGCTATGATTGAGAAACTGTTCCCTGGAGAGCTGATAGAGACTACAGCCACACATTGGGTAACATCCCTCCCTCCCTCCATCTGTCCTTCGCTGATCCAACCACTGCAACAGTGTTCATACTGGACAGAGAGGTTGGGTATTCTGATAAAGTGATATTCTGTGGACGTACTGTCCCTATCATAGAAGACTATGCCCAATAGCTTGATGAATTACAGATTGATGACACACTTGTTAAATCCCTGTTCACACAAGTATTTCTTTATGATTCTGTATAGCCAGCCTGAGACATGTGAAATAAGCAGCTGTTTATAGGTCCACCACTTGTGGGGGACCCTAAACATACATGGAGCAGTAAAAGGCTGAATTCACATGTCCACTCACCTGACTTGTAAACTGAGACCTTGGAGATTCTGGTGATACATGATGACATGCTACCATCCAAAAATAAAGTCTGAGAGGTCTCATGGCTGCAAGGAATACAATGCACTATGATACAGGGTCTCGATTTACATGGATATGAATTCAAACTCTTAAACTTTGACCAATCAGATAACCCAAGTAGCTTTCTGAAGGACTCTTAACGGTACTAATACTGTTCATTTGTGCAAGATATGTGTAGGGTCTGATGCTTTACAGAGATAGACAATAGTGAACATACTCAGTAGAACCTCCCACAGTAGAACACTGTTAATATTATATGCATACCCTCAGCAGAGGATTTTCACATTATAGGTACTCAGTTTTTTTCTTTGTTGAATACCAACCTTTGCCTCTCCACCTCTTTTAACTATAAGAATCAAATACTGGATTAGGCCTGAAGAAAAAGCTTTGACAGCTCATAAATTATATTTGACTTTCCTCCATAAAAGTAGCATATATTCAGTGATGGGCAAGCTACATGGATATTGTAGTGAACTAAGCTACCAGTTACTCAGCAATAAATGAAGCTTCACTACACAAAAGCTACCACCCAGAAAAATGTAGTAAACTAAGTTACACAGACCTAAACAGCTGACTGCAAGACTTCCTCAGAGAACATGATGTCCTGAGCAAGAGCCAGATAGGATTCACACCCAAACATAGAACAACAGACCATATCTACACCCTGCACACCCTCATTAATAAACACGTCCAGCAAAACAAGAAGAAAATCTTCTCTTGTTTTGTAGATCTCCAAAAAGCATAGACTCAATTTGGCATGATGGTCTGTTCCTAAAATTAATTCAGAAGGGTGTAGCGGGGGAGGTCTATGACATCATTAAAACTATGTAGACACATATGAAATGTACTGTTAAAATTAACAACATGGAAACAGATTTCTTCCCCCAGAGTAGAGGAGTGAAACAGGGCTGCAGTCTCAGTCCCACCCTCTTCAACATTTATATTGATGAATTGGCTGAATCACTAGAACTACCTGACATCCCCGGTCTCACTCTGTCTGACACACAGATTAATGCCTACTTTTTGCAGACGATCTCATATTGCTGGCTCCATCAAAGGAGGCACTACAACAGCAACTAGATCATCTGCAAACCTTCTGTCAGACCTGGGCCCTGACAGTTAATCTGGACAAAACCAAAGTTATGATATTCCAGAAACGACCCAGGGATCAGGGAAACCAAACCAGGTTTGTCCTGGGCTCTCATGAGGTGGAACACACAAACAACGACACATACTTAGGACTACACATCACGTCCACAGGAAACTTTAACCTGGCTGTTGATGATCTCAGAGAGAGAGGAAGAAGGGCTTTCTATGCTATAAAGAAATCTTCGAACATTAATATACCCATTAGAATCTGTCTCAAAATATTCAAATCTATAATTGAACCAATAATTCTGTATGGTAGTGAGGTGTGGGGTCCTCTTTCAAATCAAGATTTTGAAAAATGGGACAAACACCCCATTGAAATCCTGCACACAGAGATTTGCAAGAGCATCCTCAGAGTGCACAGGAACACCCCCAACAACAGATGCCGAGCTGAGCTAGACCAATTCCCCCTTTTAATTAGAATTCAAAAAAGAGCCATCAAATTTTATAAACACCTTAAAACAAGTGACCCCAACTCCTACCACTACAAAGCTCTGCAATGCCAAGAGGAGAACATGGAGAAGAGCCCCCTCAGCCAGCTAATCCTGAGGCTCAGCTCCTCTAACGGCACAAGACCTCAGGACACCAGACCAGACACCAGACCAGACACCCACCAAATTATAGAAAAACAAAAAGAACATTACATGAACTATTGGACATCTACCACAAAAACACAAAACAAACTTCAGTGTTATTTGGCTCTAAACAGACAGTACACGGTGGCAGAATATCTGAGCACTGTGACTGATGAGAAACTAAGAAAGACTTTGACCATGTGCAGACTCAGAGACCACAGCTTGGCCATAGAGACGGGCAGACACAGGCAGACCTGGCTGCCCAGAGAGGACAGGTTGTGTCAGCTCTGTTCACACAGACAAGTGGAGACAGAGACACACTTCCTGATGCACTGCAGCAAATATGAACACGTCAGAGCTGAGTTCCTCTCAAAAATAAAATACAGTCATTGACTTCGATCCTCTGTCTGATCAAACTAAAATGCAACACATCCTTGGAGAGAATAGAGTCAGCAGTTTAGCAGCAGCAAAATATGTCAGATTATGCCACAGCCTGAGGGACAACCATCACAACACCTGACACACCTGTCTATATTTACAGTCCCTGTAACTCACTATCTGCTTTTTTCTTTATTCTTTTTATTTTGTTCTTTTCCTCAATTCATGTGCTGCACAAAAACATACTGCGACACATAAATATAAAATCTATTAGATATTTATTTTTCAGTTTAATTGATGTCATTGGTGTTGATGTATATTATATGTTTAAATTATCTGTTATATATATATATATATATATATATTTTTTTTTTTTCTTTCCATACCTTTATTATTATACCTTATTTGTAAATTTGTAATGGCTTTCGCAATATTGTTAATCTACAGACATGCCAATTAAGCTTATTAAATTGAAATTGAAATTGAATTGAATTGAGAGAGAGGGAGAGAGAGAGAGAGAGATCATGACTGTGCTAAGGAAGGCTGCTCCACAAACCCCCGGAGTTACTTCGTATGCTACAGCCCAGTGCAAACGTACAGGTCACACAGACGTGTACACACCTTACAAACAAAAAGGAGAGCAGTCTAAAAAATGGGACCAAATAGAGGAAAGTAGTTGAGATGAAACATTTTAAATTTGACAAAACTGATTAAAATTTACACATCTAAAAAAAGGCAAAAACACTGGCGACTCCCTTACACTTTACCAGAAATGTTATGTGTCAAAGCAAAAGTAACCTTTACATTGGGAAGTTTTTAGGGTGCTTCAGGTGGTTGCCAGAGCATCTTTAGGTGGTCGCTAATACCTCATCACAAGAGGTCATTTATATGGGGAATGTTTAATTATCATACTCACTGCTCTCTCTCAAAATTTCCACAATCTGGTCAACAACTATCTACATTTCAGTCTCAAAATATTTATATGATAACACTTAAAATAACTGGCCTATGCTAGTGTATGTGGGCTAAGTCATCTCACAGGAGGGGTATTTTCACCCTACACAAGACAGGGTCAGACAGTTAAACAATAATGTCCTGTCTATCGGCAAACCATCTTTTTTGCCCAAGCACTGCTCGCTAATGTTACCATCAGGTAAACCAGTGACCTGTTAGCTAACAGTCATATGCTGTGATACAACAAATATTTGTTGTTACCATTTGTTTGAGTGAATGAACGCCGAGCCGAAGAGTGGTCAGTGCCTCCGAAAATAGTTGAAACACAACCAGTAACGAGTTTGTGAGACGGACACGCTTGCTTGTGTGAAATTGGCAGGTTTTTGAACTGAGTCTGGTTCTTACTGCCACCCAGAGACGAGGATGCAAGCCTATGAGGAATCCGATTAGACTTTCGCGTCACGTCGAGGGGCTTTCCCAAACAAGACGCCACATGCCCCCCCACTCTATCGGTGCATTTAGTGCACGGGCAGATTCCAGTGGACGTAGCTAGGGGGAGGACCAAGTACCACCTTTCGGAAAGGGCCTCGGCTCATGCTTCATTTGTTTTGCAAGCTCAGCTGTGTGAACATGTTTCACGCTCCCTCCCCCACACTCAACAGAACACGCCTGTGCTGCAGGGATGTTTTAGATCGTTCTGCAGGGTTTGGCCTCGGAAAAAAGAGCCTGAACAGTCGCTACTTGATCAGAAAAACAGTTAAGCTATTGAAAAGCTATTTGATCAGGAAATAGTGACGCTACCGCCAAGCTACCGAAAAATGTTTGTTACTAACGACGCTATTTGTAGCGATGCGCTGCCCAACACTGCATATATACTAATAACTTGCCTATAGACAAAAAACGGTCTCATACTTAACAAATACATCATGCTTATGTTATAAGCATAAGCCTATGATGTTTTACAGTGCATAAATTAGCCTAGCAACAAGCAGCATTTTTCTTTACTGATGAAGCAGCATAAATCACACACAGGACCTAAAATGCTATTTTTTGGGGGCTACTGTCTTCACAATTTATTGTTTCTTATTTGTGAATTAAAAGTAAATAAAAGCTTTGTTTCGACTGAGGGAAATGATTTTCTGCTTACACAAATAAAGTGCCCCAGGAATGAGTCTTAAAACCCATAAATGAGTTAGCATTTTACCACTCCTGGTTCCCTCGTCTCAAAGTCTGGTTTTTTTGAATGGGTTTTTGATTAGATGTCTGAAACAAGGTCTATGGTTAACCCAAGCTAAAGAGACTTTCACATTTTGTTTTACACCATAACAAAAGTCAGTAAATAACCCACTGTGAATTTTGAAGCTTCTATATGCCTTACAAAAAGGGGATTACCAACAAGTGGCTGAATGAAACTTCATAACCATAAGAATCTTCTTCTTGAACTTGTTCCATTCAGGACTCTTGGAACCAGCCTGTTTCCACCAGTTTTCATCAGAACCATCATAACACACTGCACAATGGAAGTAAGCAGCAGTAGCTAGATGGCAGATTACACTGGTTACCTGTTAGTTTTTTTCTGTTATTATAGATATTTGTTCTTATGCAAAAACAAACGTGGACCAACTATTAATGAGACCACTGCATGCTCTTTTTTCCTATGATTTCTCACTTAACATCCCTATTGTTACCCTCTCTATCCTGTCTTTCCAACCTGTAGAATATAGCATGCCCACTGATGTCATTACAGTTCAGACTTAAGGTTAAGAGAAACCAATATTTTGGGTTCCAGCCGAGAACCAACGTTTTGGGATCCCAACCTATTTATTTTTGGTTGAAATGGCCTGAATAGTTCAAAATTAGGTGCAGGAACTGGAAGGGAATATGTTCCATGCTTGAGGAAAAGGGGTATGAGTAGTGACTGATTAGCCCAAAGACATATTTGGAGAATCATTTTTAATCTTTATCTGAGGGACCCTGGGAGTTTAGATGAGCACATGTTCAGAGCATGTCTGGTGTAAACATACTGTTTTTCCTGACCTGATAGAAGGAAAGCAGAAAAAATGCTGAAAAAATGACTCATGACTTTTAAGCATAAACAAGACCCCAAAAAATCCTATTTAACCAAGTTAGTAGTTGTCAAGCCCTAGTTATTCTGGTGTGGCTGGTTACCTTCTGAGAAAATCGACAGACTGATTCCATGGTCTACTATGTCCCACAGCTCCTTTAAGGACCGCTGTGACTCCTCTGATGACAGCTGAGACAGGGACAGACCTGAGTTGGGCTGCAGCCCCATGTCCATCAAGCTCTGTGATTGGCTGAGCCTGTCCTCTTTATTCTTGGAGCTCTTAAGAAAAAAAGTGCAGTAGGATAATTAATTAATTAATTATTAATTATTAATTTTCAGATGTTGCACAAACAGGGTGTTGAAACGTCTGGACTCACAGAGACAGCAAAATGTAAACTGAAAAGTACTTAAAGTACTACGTCTCTGTACCCTGTATCCTTTCAGTACATTATAAATATGTGTATTTTAGAAATATGTATATTTTAGAATGAATTCAGATGCAGTTTTGCAGATATCCATTCAATATGAGGAGTGAATTGGGCAGTTGAGCTGCATATCAAAATGAGCAACATTTACTGTGCTGTTACCTTAGGCCTGTCTGTGATTTTGTACCCCTGGCACCAGGGGTTGGTAGCCCCTTTTGTGGACGGATCTGGGTTGTTTTTTCCAAGTAGACGTTCAGGAAAAGTGCAAGCCCTCTGCCTCAGTGCATACTGTAGCTCCTGAGGGCACAAAAAAAAAAAAAAACAAGTGAGTGGACTGTGGTCCAACACTGGCCTCTGGAGGGAGCACAGAGAAGTACACAACACCAGGATGTTTCAGAAAAAGAAGATATATTTTATTAATCCCTGAGGGGAAATTCTTTTTTTCACCCTGTTTTCATATACACACAGGCCCAAAATACACACACATGCACAAACAAGACCTATACATGCATTAAATAGAGAGATGTTGGAGTGGGCAGAGATGTTGGATAAGCTTCCCAAGCAGTTGGGTGTTCAATGCTTTGCTCAAGGGCCCCTTGACAGTGCCCAGGAGGCAAACTGGCACCTCCCCCGCTACCAGTCCACACTCTATACTTGGTCAATATGGGGACTTGAACCGTGACCCTCCAGTTCCCAAAGCCAAGTCTCTATGGACTGAACTACTGCCGCCTCTGGGCTCTTTCACACAGTGTTCTCAGTGGCTGTGTTTTTGTTTATTCGACCTAAGCGTCTTTCCCCATGACACCAGCTACTTTATTTTACCCGCCAGCGTTGAGCTCCATCTGGGTCTGGCTTAACTTGCTTCTTTACAAGGCAACATCTCTCCCACAGTAACGAGTGGGATTCCATTCAGAATGTTCCCATTTCTGAATGATCCCAATACCAGGACTGTTCCATTTTTGAAAAAAAAGTAGTTCAGCATTTAGTTAAATTAACTTTCACTTATTTTGCTAAGAGTGAGGTAATACAAGATTGATATGAGTGTCATGTCTGGAAGCAGGGGGCCACAGCCAGCCTGGCTCAGTCAGAAGTCCACCTCCCAATAATAACACCACAGCTCACGCGCCAACCGTGCGTGCAGCCTCTTGCGGTCGCTCCTGCTTGTTTTTCTTAATTTCTTACTTTTTTGCTTAATACCTTATTACTTGTTTTTGTATTTTACGACCAATATTCCAAAGCTGTGCCCTCTTTAAACATGCTGATTGAGAGAGTTCTGGTCTATTTCTTTACTCTTTATTTACTACTTTCACTCGGACCCGGCACCATTGCGCAACAACTCCATGGCCGCATTGTTTACTCCAGAGATCAGCTGATCGCGCTGAGGCCGGCCGGCTTGGCGGCTGGAACATCAGCGATACCGGCTGAAATGTGGAGGAAAACTCACAGAGGATGCAGGGGAGGAATGAAACAGAAGCGGAAAAGAGCGAGGGTGAGACAACGGAAGCTTATGGAGAAGAGGATATATAAGCCGGGTCTCCCCTCTATCACCATGGGCAACGTGAGGTCACTGGGAAATAAAATGGACGAGCTAACAGCAGTCGCCAGGAGTCAGAAGGAGTACCGGGAGTGTAGTCTGATGTGCTTTACAGAGACATGGCTACACAAGGACATTCCCGACGACAACGTCTCCATCAGCGGCTTTCAGACTGTTCGGGCCGACCGGGATTGCACCGAAAGCGGTAAGCGCAAAGGAGGGGGTCTTGCCGTGCTTGTCAACAACCGGTGGTGCAGTCCCGCTCATATTACTGCGAAGGAACAAATCTGTCGCCCGGATATTGAACTGTTTGCTGTTGGACTCAGGCCGTATTATTTGCCCAGGGAGTTTTCACACGTGATTATGGTGACCGTCTACATCCCCCCCTCTGCCAACCCGACGTTGGCATGTGACGTCATTCATTCCGCCGTAGCCCGTCTGCAGACTCAACACCCGAGTGCTTTCATAGCTATCTCGGGTGACTTCAACCACGTCACCATGGCAACAACACTTTCTAATTTCACTCAGTATGTGAGCTGTCCCACTAGAGGAGGGAGAACCCTGGACTTGCTGTATGCAAACACCAAGGGCGCATACAGCTGCTCCCCCCTCCCCCCTCTGGGTAGATCAGACCACAACCTGGTGCATCTCAACCCCTGCTATGTGCCCCTAGTAAGGAGCCAGCCTGCGACCGTGAGGACAGTGAGGAGATGGTCAGAGGAGGCTTATGAGACACTGCAGGGCTGTTTCGAGGTGACAGACTGGCAGGCACTCTGTGAGCCACACGGGGAGGACATTGACGGGCTCACAGAGTGCATCACGGACTACATCACCTTCTGTGTGGACACCACTGTCCCAGCCAGGACCGTCCATTGTTACCCAAATAACAAACCATGGGTAACAAAGGACATCAAAGCCATCCTCAACGCCAAGAAGAGGGCCTTCAGAGCTGGTGACAGGGAGGAGGTGAGAACGATACAGGGGGAACTGAAGGTGAAAATCAGAGAGGCTAAGGAGAGGTACAGGAGGAAGCTGGAGTGGAAACTCCAGCAGAACAATATGAGGGAGGTCTGGAGTGGAATGAGGACCATCACTGGACCAGGACCAACAACAACAGAGGAGTTGAAGGCAGCGTGGACAGGGCCAATGAACTGAATCAGTTTTTTAACAGATTTGACACTGCTGGTCCCGCCCACCCCCCCACTGACTCTTCTGCTGACTGTCTTGTTCAACCAACAGCCACTCCACCTTCCCCCACCCCTCCTGCTTACACCCCTCTACCCTCCAGTGTGAGCCCCCTTCATACCTCCTCCCCCAGTAGCCAGACTGACCACACTCCTCATCATGAGGACTACACCCCTCCTCTGCCTGACACCTCCACAATGTGCTTCACCACCGATCATGTGAGAAGACAGCTGATGAGACTCCACTCAAGCAAGGCTGCAGGCCCTGATGGTGTCAGCCCCAGGGTGCTCAAAGCCTGTGCCCCTCAGCTATGTGGAGTACTTCAGCATGTCTTCAACATGAGCCTGAGTCTCCGGAGGGTCCCCATGCTGTGGAAGACATCCTGCCTCGTTCCTGTGCCAAAGACGCCGCGTCCCAGTGGCTCCAAGGACTACAGACCCGTGGCATTGACCTCTCACATCATGAAGACCCTGGAGAGACTTGTCCTGGAGCAGCTCCGGCCCATGGTCCAGCCACTCTTGGACCCCCTCCAGTTCGCCTACCAGCCCCGACTTGGAGTGGAGGACGCCATCATCTACCTGCTCAACCGCGTCTACGCCCAACTGGACAAGCCGGCGAGCACTGTGAGAGTCATGTTTTTTGACTTCTCCAGTGCGTTCAACACCATCCGTCCAGCTCTACTGGGTGACAAGCTGACAGCTATGCAGGTGGATGCCTCTCTGGTGTCCTGGATTGTGGACTACTTGACTGGTAGACCACAGTACGTGCGCTTGCAACACTGTGTGTCAGACAGAGTGGTCAGCAATACCGGGGTCCCGCAGGGGACTGTCCTCTCTCCCTTCCTCTTCACCCTCTACACCACGGACTTCAGCTATTGCACTGAGACCTGCCATCTTCAGAAGTTTTCTGATGACTCTGCCATAGTTGGATGTATCAGCAAGGGTGATGAGGATGAGTACAGGGCTGCTGTGGATAACTTTGTCACATGGTGTGAGCAGAACCATCTGCAGCTCAACGTGGCAAAGACAAAGGAACTGGTGGTGGATTTGAAGAGAACCAAGACACCGGTGACCCCGATCTCCATCCATGGGGTCAGTGTGGACATTGTGGAGGACTATAAGTACCTGGGGATCCACATTGACAATAAACTGGACTGGTCTAAGAACACTGACGCCCTCTACAGGAAGGGCCAGAGCCGTCTCTATTTTCTGAGGCGACTGAGGTCCTTCAACATCTGCCGGACTATGCTCAGGATTTTTTATGAGTCTGTGGTGGCCAGTGCTATCCTCTATGCTGTTGTGTGCTGGGGCAGCAGGCTGAGGGTGGCGGACGCCAACAGACTTAACAAACTGATCCGCAAGGCCAGTGACGTTGTGGGAATGGCGTGTGACTCTCTGGTGGTGGTGTCAGAGAGGAGGATGCTGTCTAAACTGCGAACTATCTTGGACAATGTCTCACACCCACTCCACCATGTGCTGGTCGGGCACAAGAGTTCTTTCAGTGGGAGACTCATACCACCAAAATGCACCACTGAGCGCCACAGGAAATCATTCCTGCCTGTGGCCATCAAACTGTACAACTCCTCCCTCTGAGTGGCCCTTGGACTGTTTCACCACCGTCACTTACTCATAATAAATTATAACATATTTATTCCAACATAATCCGTGCAATAACTGACTGTATTGTTCAGTCTGTATATAAGGTTCCTGTATATATCGTGAATTATGTTGTGTGGTCTCTACATATATATTTTGTAAATTATCCTCCTATATTTCTTATATTTTGCTTCGTTTTGCACTATATCTTTTTTCTACACTTGTTTGCACTATATCTTCTTCTTATTACACTTGTAAGGAGCACCTGTAACGAAAACAATTTCCCCTGGGGATCAATAAAGTATTTCTGATTCTGATTCTGATTCTGATGTTGCATTGCATTTGTTTTTCTTGTTTTTCAACCTAAATATCAAAATCATACATTGTGGTGTCGGGGGAGTCATGTATTATAACTATGTGTACTGTAACTATGTCTTTCTTTTTTTTATTAAGTGATGTTGGCACAAAACAAGTAAAAGACAAGACAGGGACAACACTACAGTATGTGTAAGACAAGGCAGGTGTAAAAAAACGCTTTACACAAAAGACAAACACAAGCATATTGGTACAGTGTATGTTGACGGTGTTGAATGGAATTTCTTGTTTGTGTGTGTATTTATGAAGTTGATGAAGCAGTAAAAAGGGGGAGTGAGAAACAGAGGAACAGGTAAAAGGGAAAGAGCCAAGGTATAAATAAGTTTGTTTGAGATGAACTGCGCATAGCCTGGAAAGTAGACGAGAGCAGGCGGCTGCAGCAGGTGGTGGTGACAAAAGGCTGAAGTCAAGTCAGCCAGTTTCCAGCAGCCTTGAAAGAATATACAGGAAGTTACAGAAATATGTACATCCGTTGAACAGATCTGTAGGCTACTTGTAGTTGTCAGACAACGAACGGATACTTTTAAGTATGGCTGAAGATATCGCATACTCGTTCATCATAGCTGATGAAATTGAAGCAGAAGAGTAACTTTTCCACGAAGATAGACTTAAATGGAAAAGGTTATTTGTTTTGTCTAAATATTCAGAACAACCCAGAGCTTATGGCTACTGTTACAGTTTATTTGGTCTAGTGCTTTGTATTTTTTATGATCAGCACTAGTTGAAAACCACATTTTGTCAAGTTATCAGGTAATGGGTTTAGAAATTCTCCTAAATTTTAGACAATTTAAAACACTTATTAAGATATCGAATAATCAGGCAATTTTATTGTCCGAAATTGAAAACAAGGATGTATTTTTATTATTTCATGTAAAGGTGCCATTGTGGAGACAGGCCTACATGTTTTTTTTTTGGTCAGCAAAGATATTCATTTAATAGCTGCTCTTTGTAAGCCAAATGAGTTCTTTAGAGTTCTGTATAGGATAATGTGCATTACATTAGACTGGTTCCCAAAGTATCACATTTTGTCAAGGAGGTTGTCCCCTTGTACAGTATGACTGACTTCAAAAGTAATGTCAGACTTTCAAGAGGACAAGTGGAGGTAGGTTTATCTAAAGCATGTCAAGGCCTATTACAACAGGAAACAATTCTATTGTATAAATCTGTGTTGGCACGAGGTGAGAGCATTTTGAAACGCAGATGTTGGACGACTATTAGAAGAAGATCCCCAGGCCCTGGTCCCAGAGGGAATGGACATTATCGGCGATTCAGCATACTTTCGATTGAGACATCTTATGAAGCCCTAATGGGATAATAAGCACCCAATGGCCAGGCAGAAGTGCTTCAACAGAAAGTTGAATGCAGCTCGTGTGGCAATTGAGCATGCTTTTGGAATCATGAAATCGAAGTTCAGGAGGCTCAAGTGTCTGCACATGAAAACAATGGCAGACATCAGTGCAAGTGTCACAACATGGTGTACTCTCCCTAATATCTGTTTGGATTCTGGTGACCAACTTGATGAAGAGGAGCAAGGTCTTCTTCAAGTCAGAGAGGACATTGATGATGTAAACCCATCACAGCCCAACAACCAAGATGCATCTCATTTACTCATTTAAAGCCAGGATACACCTTTACATTCATATCCTCTTCTTTACAGTCTTGTCTTTACAAATTTTTGTGAGCTGGTGTGCAGTATGCCACAGGGTGATGTGAGGCACCTCAGATTAAATGCCAAGTTTGTCACTGAGTTTCCATCTGTATCAGGCTCCACAACACCCCCTGATTTTGGGTCATTCCTGGCTTACTAACCATAATCCCCATATTGACTGGTCCACAGGCAAGGTCATAGCTTGGGAAGCAGACTGCAAGCATCGCTGTTTCCCAGACAGTCTCACACCTCCTGCTCTTGCTCCTGCTTCTGCCAGTTCTGGACCCCTTTCTTCAGAGACTGATTTTCCAGACCTCTGTAAGGTTCCTGCTTGCTACTTGGACCTCAAGCAGGTTTTCAACAAGGCCAAGGCCACCTCTCTTCGTCTGCACCACCAATATGACTACATTGACCTTTGCCGGGTGACTCTCCTCCCAAGGGACACATGTATTCCGTTTCAGTTCCTGAGATGCAGGTGATGAAGGAGTACATAGATTTGGCCTTGGTCCTCATCCCCAGCTGGCGCTGGATTGTTCTTAGTGGACAAGAAGGACAAATTGGTCAGGCAAAAAACAGTTCTACGGGATGTGTTAAACTGTTTCATGTTTGTCTACCTCGACAACATACTCATCTTCTCTCCGGATGAGGACACTCATGTTCGCCACGTCAGGCATGTTCTTCAGAGGTTCTTGGACAACCAACTGTTTGTAAAGGCAGAGAAATGTGAGTTTCATGTTTCCACAATCTCCTTTCTGGGATTCATCATCTTTGAAGGGGAAGTGAGGATGGATCCTGAGAAGGTCAGCACTGTGGCAAGTTGGCCAACTCCCTCCTGGGGGTTTCCTGGGGTTTGCTAATTTTTATCACTAGAAACTTCAGTGCTATTGCTGCCCCTTTGCATGCTCTAATCTCCTCCAAGTCTCAGTTCTCCTAGAATTCACAGACTGAGGCAGCCTTTCTGCAGCTGAATTGGAGCTTCACTACGGCACCCGTCCTTGTCCTGCCGGACCCATCCCTCCAGTTTGTCAGGGAGGTTGATACCTTGGACCTTGGAATCGGTGCCATCCTCTCTCAGAGGTCAGTAAAAGACAAGAAGTTACATCCTTGTGCTTTTCTCTTCAAGAAACTGTCGTCAGCAGAGAGGAATTATGATGTGAGGGACCGGGAGCATTTGGCCATAAAAGTGGCGTTTGAGGAGTGGAGACACTGGTTGGAAGGGGCTGAGCAGCCATTCTTGGTTTGGACGCATCATAAGAACATGGAGTTTTATTGTTTTATTGTTTTATTTGGATCCCCATTAGCTGCAGAAAAAAATGCAGCTATTCTTCCTGGGGTCCCCTATATATTGTACAGTACACAAAAGTTAAAAGCAAACGAAAAAGTTGACATTAGAATAAGGAAACAAAAACAAAGAATGAATATCTATATCCATATACTGTATACACATACATATTTATACACACATACTTATACACATGTGTACACACATACATATAAAATGAATCAAAATATCAAAATAAAAAACATAAGAAAAATAAAAATGAAATAACATTTACAACAAAGGTTCAAAATCTTTCCAGTTTTCTTTCCCTATATCTATATATATTTCAAGGTATTCTATGTATTTTCATAATTTACATCCATATGTACCACTCAGCAGTCATCATCCCCTACTGAAAAACTTTACTCAATATACTTAAAGCATTACGTTTATTAATAATAAACAGTAATTCCATAACTTCTATATGTATCCATTTGCAAGGTGTTTTTTCACTAACAGTTTGAATTTTTTTATACTGCTTATTTGTTCAAAGTTTTTAGGGAGTAGGTTCCAAGCATGCATGGCTCTGTACATCACTGTTCTTTTACTGTAATTTGTCTTTATTTTTGGTAGTGAAAACTTTCCACTAGCTGCATGTCTCGTTGTATAGCTATGATTATCTGAACTATACTGTAGTTCTTTATGTAGAACATATGGTGTTTTGGATATGGATACATTTCTTATAAATATCAGTAACGAGTAGAGCAATCTGTCACCTACCATCAACCAACCTAAATTTCTATGCATTTTAATAACATTTGTTCTGAGATCACAACCAAGGACAATGCGAGCTGCTCTATTTTGCACTTTTTGAAGTTTGTTAATTAAATCTGCCGTGGCGTTTGACCAGACCACAGGGCAGTAATCAAGATTTGACAGAATTAAAGCCTGCATTATTAATTTAGTTGATTTTGGCGTTAAATATGCTTTGAATCTTCTAATGACAGATATGCCACTTCCCATTTTATTAACCATTTTGTTTATATGTGTTTTCCATGTAAGTTTGTCATCAATGACAACTCCCAGCAGCTTGGTCTCCTGCACTTGATTAATGCATACTTCTTTGATTTTCAGATTTAACTGAGGTTTTTTGCTAATGCTGTGGTATGAGCCAATTACCATACAGTTGGTTTTGGATACATTTAAAACAAGTTTGTTGTAATTAACCCAGTCCACAACTCTTCTCTCAAAACCAAATTTAACTCCTCGTTAGTTAGAGCAGAGGCATATATGGTAGAGTCATCCGCATACATTCCTATGTTTGCATTTCCCAGAACAAGTGGTAGGTCATTAGTATAGATAGTGTACAGTAGAGGTCCCAAGCAACTTCCCTGTGGTACCCCACATGACATAGCATTCTCCTCAGAAAAACACCCATTAAAAAACACTGTCTGTGTTCTATCAGTTAGATAACTCCTTAGAAAGGACAGCGAGGACACCTCAAAACCATAACACTCAAGTTTTTTCAACAATAAATTGTGGTCAATTAGATCAAAAGCAGCTGAGAAATCAAGCATAACTACTCCCACTAGTTTCTTTCTATCTATTTCCCTTAGCCAGTCATCTGTCATTTGAGTTAAAGCTGATGTTGTGGAGTGACCCTTACGATATGCATGTTGAAAGTCTGTTATTAAATTATTCAAAGATAAGTAGTTCATAATTTGTTCAAACATTACACTTTCCATAATTTTACTCAACACAGGTAAAAGACTGATTGGACGACTGTTTGCTCCTGAAAATTGCATTTTCTTGTTTTTCGGTAGTGGAATAAGCTTGGCACGTTTCCACTGTAGTGGACACAGACAATTGGTGAAACTCATATTTATAATATGACAGATGGGAGGTGCGATTTCCTCTGCGACCAGCTTTAGTAGCTCACTATCCAGATGATCAATGCCAGGTGGTTTATTTTTACAAGTACGTAACATATCTTCTATTGTCTTAATACCTACTTTATCAAATTTAAAAGAGCATTGTTTATCCTTCATAATGTTCTTTTATTACTTGATTAGATATGTTATTAGTATCAATAGATGTCATATTATTATTTAGTTGATCAACTTTATTTATAAAATATTTACTAAGATAGTTAGCTATGTCTGATGGTCGAGTGAGGAAGCCGCCATCCACCTCTAAGAATGATGGTGTTTGTTGAGAGTTTTTACCCATTAGTTCATTTAGTGTTTTCCATATTTTTTTATTATCATTTTTACTGTCAACAATCCTATTTTCATAATATAATTTCTTTTTTATTCTGTTTAACTTTGTAACATAGTTTCTTTTTTTTTTCTTCCAATATTTTTATTGGTATTTATTTGTTATTACATTAAAAACAAATTATATGAACAATTAGACCACATTAACATAGGTCACAGATCAACAAATGATCGTTCAAACATACATACACACACACACTCACACACACACAATAGACTTGCACAAATTATATACCAACGCAATGCAATATCCTAAAATAAAATAAAATACATAAATAAATATGAATATAAATGAATGATCCACATTTTTACCGATGAGGTCTACTTCCCGGCTTCTATAATGTTCATATATGGTTCCCAGAGGCATACACATTCCTTTCGTTTTCCTTTGACAATGTATGTTAGTCTTTCCAGACCAATACATTCTGAAAGTTCCTTTATCCACTGTTTCATAGAGGGAGCGTCCATACTTTTCCACTGTAATGCAATAACTCTCCTGGCTTGTAAAAGTCCAAAGTCCAGCAATTTAGTCTGTTTCTCTGTTTGTGTGAAATCCTCTGGGTAGATTCCAAGCACACAAAGTTTAACATTTAAGGGAATGTTGATATTAAACACCTCTGACAAACATTTGATGACATCTTTCCAGAATTTCTGAATCTTTGGACATTCCCATAGACAGTGAAGAAGGGTTCCTTTTTCATTTAGACATTTAGTACATATGTCTGGAATATTATCAGACATATGATGTAGTTTTACAGGGGTTATATACATCCTCATGAGCCACTTATACTGAAGTAGCCTAAACCGTGTATTTATAGTTTGCTTTTGTGCCTTTAAACAAGCCTCATTCCATTCTACTTCATCTATGTCTTCTTGTATGTGACCTCTCCAGGCACTGAGTTTGTCCCTTGCTGAATCTTTGGAAGTAGACATTAGTAAATTATAATATATAGAGAGTAAACCTTTCCCTTCCAAATGGGAAACTTCTTCTATTTTTGATAATGATGGGGGATACATAATATGTCTGGATCTGGATGACATGTAACTTTTTAGCTGTAAATATTTAAAGAAATGTTTTGAGAAATGTTAATAATTGGAAAACCTTTTGGGGAAAACCTGGTCTTATTAGGAGAGATGGCATTCATCCCACTTTGGATGGAGCCGCTCTCATATCTAGAAACCTGGACAAGTTTATTAGTGATCTAAAACCGTGACAACACAGAGTTGAGACCAGGAATCAGAGTCGCAGTGTAAAACGCTTCTCTGAGCTTCTAGAGCAGTCACCCACCCATAGTGTCATACAAACGGTGTCTGTCCCCCGACCTCCTAAATTATTTAAATATAAAGTTAAACATAGAGGAGTTGTACATAATAACCTGATTAAAATTAAAACCTCTTCTGTGACAGAAAGACAAAACAGGAGAATTAAATGTGGACTGTTAAATGTCAGATCGTTATCTTCCAAAGCAGTGTTAGTAAACGAATTAATATCAGATAATCATATTGATTTACTCAGCCTCACCGAAACCTGGCTGTGTCACGATGAATATGTAAGTCTAAATGAATCCACTCCTCCCAGTCATAATAATACCCACGTTCCTCGAGGCAGCGGCCGAGGAGGAGGAGTTGCAGCCATTTTTAACTCTAGTCTATTAATCAGTGCTAAACCTAAACTAGATTATAAATCCTTTGAAAGCCTTGTCCTTAGTCTTTTACATCCGACCTGGAAAACCTCGCAGCCTCTTCTATTTGTTATAGTGTACCGTGCTCCTGGCCCGTATTCAGAATTCTTATCTGAATTCTCCGAGTTTTTATCCAGTTTAGTCCTGAAATCAGATAAAGTTATTATTGTAGGCGATTTCAATATTCACGTAGACGTTGATAATGACTCCCTCGCTACTGCGTTTATCACTTTACTAGACTCCATTGGCTTCACTCAAAGTGTACATAAGCCCACTCACCGTTTTAACCACACCCTCGATCTAGTTCTGGCGTATGGAATTGAGATTAATAACTTAATGGTCTTTCCAGAGAATCCCTCTCTATCAGACCATTACTTGATAACTTTTGATTTCTGTCTACTTGACTACGCGCCACTCAGTAACAGTTACTATACTAGGTGTTTATCAGATAGTGCGGTAGCAAAATTTAAGGAAGTGATTCCGTCGGCGTTAAATTTAATACCCTCTGTAAGTAAGGTTTCCCGTACTGACTTTAAAGTCTCCCAAATTGATCATCTCGTCGACAGCACTGCAGGCTCACTGCGAACAATTCTTGACTCCGTAGCACCTCTTAAAAAGAAGTTCGCAAAGCAAAGAAAGTTTGCTCCCTGGTATAACTCCCAAACTAGAAAATTAAAGCAAATGTCGCGAAAATTTGAAAGGAATTGGCGATTAACCAAACTGGAAGATTCTCGTTTAATCTGGTTAGACAGTCTAAAAACATATAGGAGAGCCCTCCGCAATGCCAGAGCAAACTATTACTCGTCATTAATTGAAGAAAATAAGAACAACCCCAGGTTTCTTTTCAGCACTGTAGCCAGGCTGACAGAGAGTCACAGCTCTATTGAGCCTTGTATTCCTTTAGCCCTTAGCAGTAATGATTTTATGAGCTTTTTTAATGACAAAATTGTAACTATTAGAGACAAAATTCATGACCTCCTGCCGTCTAACAGTACTAATCTGCCTTCAGATACAGCTATAAGTGCTGATACGTATTTAGATTGCTTCTCCCTGATTTCTATTCAACAATTGACCTCGATCATTTCTTCATCCAAGTCATCAACGTGTCTCTTGGACCCCATCCCAACTAGGCTACTTAAGGAAGTCTTACCTTTAGTTAACACTTGCATATTAGACATGATCAATATATCTTTATTAACGGGCTATGTACCACAGTCTTTTAAGGTAGCTGTAATTAAACCTCTGTTAAAAAAGCCCACATTGGATCCAGAGGTGTTAGCCAACTATAGACCAATATCCAACCTTCCCTTTCTCTCAAAGATCCTTGAGAAAGTAGTCGCAGACCAGCTGTGTGACTTTCTCCATGATAATAATTTATTTGAGGAATTTCAGTCAGGATTTAGAGTGCATCATAGCACCGAGACAGCACTAGTTAAAATTACAAATGATCTTCTGATTGCTTCAGACCAAGGACTCGTCTCTGTACTTGTTTTACTAGATCTTAGTGCCGCATTTGACACAATTGACCATCAAATTCTGCTACAGAGACTGGAACATTCAATTGGCCTTAAAGGTTCTGCACTAAGCTGGTTTAAATCTTATTTATCCGATCGCTTTCAGTTTGTTCACGTTCATAATGAATCATCTTCACGTACTAAAGTTTGTTTTGGAGTACCTCAAGGTTCAGTGCTCGGCCCAATTCTATTCACGCTATATATGCTTCCCTTAGGTAACATCATTAGAAATCACTCTATAAATTTCCATTGCTATGCGGATGATACACAGTTGTATTTATCGATAAAGCCAGAAGAAACGGATCAATTAACTAAACTTCAGAAATGCCTTAAAGATATAAAGACCTGGATGAGCACCAATTTCCTGATGTTAAATTCAGACAAAACTGAAGTTATTGTTCTTGGCCCCAAACACCTCAGAAACTCTTTATCTGATGACATAGTTTCTCTGGATGGCATTGCTCTGGGCTCTAGCACCACCGTAAGAAACCTCGGCGTAATATTTGATCAAGATTTGTCTTTTAACTCCCATTTAAAACAAACGTCTCGGACTGCATTTTTTCATCTGCGTAATATTGCGAAAATTAGGCCTATCCTGTCACTAAAAGATGCAGAAAAATTGGTCCATGCGTTTGTTACCTCGAGGCTGGATTACTGTAATTCCCTATTATCAGGTAGCTCTAATAAGTGCCTGAAAAATCTCCAGCTAATCCAGAACGCGGCGGCACGTGTACTGACAGGAACTAAGAAACGAGATCATATTTCTCCTGTTTTAGCTTCTCTGCACTGGCTCCCTATAAAATCCAGAATTGAATTTAAGATCCTTCTCTTAACTTACAAAGCTCTACATGATCAGGCTCCATCATATCTCAGAGAGCTCATAGTGCCCTATTATCCCACCAGAACACTGCGCTCTGAGAATGCAGGGTTACTCGTGGTCCCTAAAGTCTCCAAAAGTAGAACAGGAGCCAGAGCCTTCAGCTATCAGGCTCCTCTTTTGTGGAATCAGCTTCCTGTTTCGGTCCGGGAGGCAGACACCGTCTCCACTTTTAAGACTAGACTTAAGACTTTCCTTTTTGATATAGCTTATAGTTAGGGCTGGCTCAGGCTTGTCTTGGACCAGCCCCTAGTTAGGCTGACATAGGCCTAGTCTGCCGGGGGACCTTCTATAATACACCGAGCCCCTTCTCTCCTTCTCTCTCTCCCTTGCTAGTATTCATGTCCTGTTAATGCATCTCTCTAACCCGGGCCTACTGCATGTCACTAACTCGGCTTGTTCTCCGGAGCCTTTGTGCTCCACTGTCTCTCAGGTTAACTTGTGTCGCAGCTGTGCCTGGATGGTGTGTGGTGTTGTGCTGCTGCCGTGGTCCTGCCTGATGCCTCCCACTGCTGCTGCTACTATTAGTCATACCTGGACTATTATACACATAACATTATTGTCACATACATATATAATCATATTATTAATATAATATCTGTTTCTCCTTATGTCTCATTGTGTCATATGGATTACTGTTAATTCATTATATTGATCTGTTCTGTACAACATCTATTGCTCGTCTGTCCGTCCTGGAAGAGGGATCCCTCCTTCAGTCGCTCTTCCTGAGGTTTCTACCATTTTTTCTCCCCGTTAAAGGGTTTTTTTTGGGGAGTTTTTCCTTAGCCGCTGTGAGGGTCCAAAGGACAGAGGGATGTTGTATGCTGTAAAGCCCTCTGAGGCAAATTGTGATTTGTGATATTGGGCTTTATAAATAAAATTGATTGATTGATTGATTGATTGAGGGAATTTGATATTTTTCACATAGTTGATCAAAGGTAAGCAAGACTCCGTCCATGTACAAATCTTTAACTTTCTGGATGCCCTTCACATTCCATAATCTAAACCCTCCATCTTTTTTACCCGGTGTGAACTGTTCATTACCCCAAATAGGGGTGAATTGAGAGAGTGTTGGAGGGTCCCCTACATGTTTGTGTCCGGTATGCCACACTGAGATTGTATTTTTCAGAAATGGATTTTTAGTACGCTTTTTTAGTGTTTTTACATCTGAAGAATATAGATAGCTATGTAAAGGCAACTCTGGAAAGGATTCTTGTTCAATGCTCACCCAAGCTGGAGGTGAAGTTGTACCGAAATAATATGTAGCCATTTAAGGTTGGGGAACAGAAGACCTCCCCTCTCATAGGGCATATATAGTAACTTTAAATGAAGTCTTGCTCTCCTATTATTCCAAATGAATTGGCTAAACAACTTGTTTAATTTATCAAAAAACGAAGCTGGTAATGGCAGTGGAAGTGTTTGAAAATAGTACAAGAATTTAGGTAAAATTGCCATTTTTATAATATTTATTCGTCCCATCATCGATACAGGCAAATTAGACCATCTGTTTAATGCTTCCCTGACTCCATCTACTAGGGGGTCGTAGTTTGCTGGAATTATTTTATTGAGTTCTAGAGTAATTTTGACACCTAAATATTTAAAACCTTCGGTAGTTGTTGCAAATGGAGTGTTTATAGTGGGATTTTTCCTCTCTTCCTCATTGAGAAACATTAATACTGTTTTAGAATTATTAATTTTATAACCAGAAAAATCTCCAAAGTCTTCTATTAATCTCATCAGATTAGGAATATTATTTCTTAAATCTGTCAGGAAAAAAATGATATCATCTGCGAATAAAGAAATGAGATGATCTCTTCCTCCAATTCTAATACCTGATATTCCTGTATGTGCTCTCACCGCTATGGCCAAAGGTTCTATTGCTAACGTGAAAAGTAGTGGCGACAGAGGACAACCCTGTCTCGTTGATCGTTGTAGACTAAAGGGTTTTGAAATGTTATTATTAGTTAAAATTTGTGCAGTAGGATTTGTATACAATAATCGAATCCATTGGAGGAATGTTCCACCTAATCCATATCTTGGAAGCAATTCCAAAAGGTAATTCCACTCTATTCTATCAAATGCTTGGCATGCATCTAATGCTAGCATTGCTGTGTCCTTTATATTATGTTTTACATATAATATATTTAGAACACGCCTGATATTATGATAACCCTGTCTTTTTTTAATAAAACCTTGTTGATCATCAATTACCAATTTGGGCATAAATTTGTCTAGTCTCTTAGAGAGTGCTTTACACAGTATTTTTGTATCACATCCCATGAGACTAATTCCCCTATAGGAGGAGCATTCAGTTGGAGATTTATTTGGTTTTAATATGAGCGTTATAGTAGCTAATCTCAATGAGTCTGGGAGTGTTCCCGATTCATATGACTCTTTATACATATCTAGAAGTGGTTGTACTAACTTATTTTTAAATACTTTATAAAATTCTACTGGCAGTCCATCCGGTCTGGGTGTTTTGCCACTATTCATATCTCCTATAGCTTCTAATAGGTCATTTATTGTTAATGGACCATCAAGTATTGATCTATCCTCCTCTGATAATGTCTGGAATTGTAGCTGATCAAGAAATGCATGCTGAGCTTCTTTATTTCCGCTATATTCTGATTTGTATAATAATTTATAAAACTCTCTAAAGTTTTCATTTATCTCTGAAGGGTCAGTAGTCAGATTACCCGTTATTGACTTTATACTAGGGATCGTTCTTTCAGCCTGTATTTTCTTAATTCTCCAGGCCAATAATTTACTTGCTTTTTCTCCCTGGTCATAAAATGCTTGTTTGGTCCACATTAAATTCTTGGCCACTTTTTCAGTTAGCAATTTATCATATTTAGCTCTCATAATGGTCAAATTATGTAGTTTTTTGGGATCGTTACTGTGATAGAATTCGTTCTCAGCAGTTTTGATTTGTTTTTCTAATAACTGCATTTCTTGATTGTGTTGTTTATTTTTGGTACTGGTGTAACTAAAAATTTCCCCCCTTATATTGGCCTTAAAAGCCTCCCACCTAATACTGGCTGTGGTTTCATCCTTATTTGATTCAAAATATTGGTCCATGCAGTTTTCTACAAATTTAACAAAGGCAGGATCCTTTAACAAAAATGTTTGCAGTCTCCATCTTTTTGGGCAGTGTTGAAATTTACCCAATTGAACTTCCACAGAAACTGCTGCATGATCACTAATTACGATACTGTTATACCAACATTTTTTTACTCGAGATTGTAACTCCATAGATGTTAAAAAATAATCAATGCGCGAATGACTTTTGTATGAACTTGAGTAACATGAGTAGTCCCTGCTGTTAGGATTTTTTATTCTCCAAATATCATTTATTCTTAGGTCTTGAATATAGTTATGGAGTATTTTTCTGGTTTTTGTATGTGTGTTGTCAGTTTGAGTGGATCTATCCAGGATTGGGTCCAGGGTGCAGTTAAAGTCCCCTCCTATTATGTAGAGGCCCTCCAGATCAGACATGGTTAAAAATAATCTCTCAAAAAAGGATGGGTTATCATCATTGGGGCCATATATATTTACAAAGTTTATTTTTTGTGATAGAATATCACCTTGCACAATAATATATCTCCCACACGGGTCTTTAATGAGTTTTGAAATTTGAAATGGTATTGATTTGTGTATAAGAATAGCGACCCCTCTAGCATGTCTGTTGAAGGAAGCATGAAATATCTGGCCTGGCCATCTTTTGGTCAATATTTGTACATCTGATGGGGTCAGATTGATTCTTGTATGAAAATAATCTTAGATTTTAAATATTTTATCCTATTTCATACTTGTTTCACTTTGGCTATTTTTCTCATTCCCCTGACATTCCAGCTCGTAATAATAGCATTAAAACTATGTTCCTGTTTTGTACTCTCCATATTGTTATCATATTACTCAGATAAATCTGGGATCATAAAAATAAGGACAAAATAAACATGTTGAAGATGCAAGTCTACACATACATTCAAACACTCACATACACTGAACACAGAACCTGTTGTGAACAATCCCTCACTGAACATTGGCATTTCCCTCGTGAAATGCATACCCTTCCCCTTGAAACAAAGTGGATTGGAGGATGCTGATCCACAATATTGAGGAGCAACTAGTCAATGTGACCTTACCGTTTGCACCCTATAACTAACCGTATCTATCAACCGTGTTATTAAAGTTTGCATAATACTTTCACCCTTGTCAAAAGAATAGTAATTTATCTTTTAAAACTTAGCTGTCAACATATGGACAAAATCAAAATCAGCTCAAATTGAGCTTGTGCCCTGTGGACACCCTTAGAACAACACAATACGTGTTAACAATTAAACATTGAGGCTGCACTTTTAACTACTTTAAACTTTAGACTTCTATTAGCTGTCATATTCTAGATATCACCTGTTGAGTCCGTTTGTGCAGGTGCAGTCCTATAGAGTGTCTTTATATGTCTCCGCTGTGTCAGGAACATGACCTTCATAACTCACTCATCGCGGGTCCCTGCTGCTGCTTGTGGAAGGTTTTTGTAGAAGTCCTCGGCTTCCCGTGGTGTTGAGAAGAGATGAATTTTGCCACCATACAGAACCCTAAGCCTGCAGGGGCTGTGTTGGAAACCACGGAAGGCGCCGATGTCGATAAACAGCTTTGTGACCTGGTGGAACCCCCGTCGGATGTGGACCGTCTCTGCGGAGAGGTCCTGTGCAAATGTAACCTTGGCCCCATCATGTGTAATTTCTTGTTTTCTTGTTTCCCGGTAAACAAACTCCTTCTCCTGGAATTTTAAGAAGCGGACAAGCACCACTCTGTTTTGGTTTGGTTTCCCCGTGGCCAGTGTACGGTGAACCCGCTCCAATGTAAATGACTTTTCGGGGGGTAGCCTCAGCCATCTCGGTAGCATGTCGGTAATAAAGTCGAAGAGTGGTTGTTTCCCCCCCGCTCCTTCTCGTATGCCGAAGATGCGCAGGTTCTTTCTCCTTCCCCGGTTCTCCAGGTCATCAGTTTTGGCTTCGAGGAAAGTGATTCGCTTCATAGCTGATTCCAGTGCCGTTTCAGTTTTCTCAAGTGCCATTTCTGTCTCATTGATGCGGGCTTCGGCTTCGTCGATATGAGTTGCATTGGTCAAAACATCTTGTTTTATCTCCGTTACTGTACTTTCCAGTGCAGTCAAAGCATTTGCCATTCCGGTCAGTCTTACATCGATATTATCCAATTTTGCTCCAAAGTCTGACCGCAATGATTTCAGCTTGAGCAGTACTTCCGCTATGCTAGCCATGTTAGCATCTGCGCTGGTCAGTGGACTCGGCGGATTTGTTTTTGTGCTTGTCTTGCGTCCGCGAGTAAAAATTTCGCACTGTTTCACAGCGGAAGATTTTGACATACCAGTATCGTGTCCTTTTTCAGAGATGTTGTGTTTTTTAAAGCAAGTAACACACGGTTTCCAGAGCTTCTCCACTAAGCTGCCATCTTGGTCACGTGACCCCCCCGCCCGCTCAAGTATATATTGTAACATAGTTTCTTAACTTCCTATATATTATCCAGTCTAACTCATATCCTGTTAATATTGCAGTTTTCTTTGCTTGATCTCTTTGTTTCATGTGCTCTCTGGTTTCATGATCCAACCATGGCGTACGGGTATTTCTAACTGTAAATTTTCTGAGAGGAGCATGCCTGTTCACTACTGGCATCAGAATTTCCTTAAATTTATTCAGGGCTTTGTTTGGGTTACATTCTTTTAGAATTTCATCCCAATTTAGGTTCTTTACTTCCTCTTTAAATCATTCCTTTTTAAATGATTTATATGATCTTGTAAAGATTATTTTAGACCCCATTTTTGGAATTTTTGCCTTCCTTACCACTGCTACCATGTTATGATCACTACAACCAATAGGCAGAGAAAAAGTTGTGAGATATTGTTTAGGAGCATTTGTGAATATATGGTCAATACATGATGAGCTCTTAGTGCCACAACTTCTCAGACA
The DNA here is from genome assembly GCA_019142605.1 of Cephalopholis sonnerati. Taxonomy (NCBI): domain Eukaryota; kingdom Metazoa; phylum Chordata; class Actinopteri; order Perciformes; family Serranidae; genus Cephalopholis; species Cephalopholis sonnerati. The sequence goes on from JAGQAX010000020.1 coordinate 1,890,787, forward strand.
TGTTCTGGTCGGTACTTTTATGAGCTGTTGAAGACCACAGGTAGAAGTAGTAGTTAACAGTTTGTTTTTTGTGAACAGTTTTGTGAGAACCAGTCAATATTAAAGTCACCTGTCAAATATATTTCCTGACCCATAACACTTATACAGTCTATCATTTGACATATTTTATCTAAGTACCTAATATTGGCACTTGGTGGTCTGTAGCAGCAGCCCACTAAAATTGGCTTTAGATGAATCAGATGTATTTGCAGCCAAAGTACTTCAATATCAAAGTTCATCAGATCTTCTCTAATCTTGGTAGGTATGCACTCTTGAATATAGACTGCGACCCCACCACCATATGCATTTCTGTCTCTTCTGTATATGGTATATCCTTTGATATTAAAACACTGTCTTTAAATTTGAAATCTAAGTGTGTTTCTGATATTGCTAATATTTGTATATTGTCGTTATAAAGAATTTCAGTTACTTCCTGCACTTTGTTCCTGATACTATTTATGTTTACATGTGCAATTTTCAATCCTTTGCTTGGTAATTTATGATTTATTGTAAATATTTCCGCCATAGAGTATGTGAGAGAGATCTGAAAAAAAAAAAAAAAAAAAAAATTCTAAACAGTCATTCCTTTAGGTTTCTACAGATGGCTTTGGAGTGCTGCTACGACGATGGATGATCAGTTTATCATATCTGAGGAGGGCAATGTCTCCCCTTTCTCGCGCTGCTCTCAACTTCGGCATGAGTTCTTTCCTCTTTTGTCTGACTGAGTCTGTGTAGTCCTCATTAATTAAGATTTTAGTTCCTTTCAGGTTTTTGGCTCTTTGAAGAACTGCAGATCTGTCTTTGTGTCTTAAGAATTTTACCACTATGGGTCTGGGTCTATCTCCCATCGCTGGTTTCCCAGACCGATGTGCTCTCTCTACCTCAATGCCTCTCTGTAACTGCAGCTTCTCTGCAAAGATTTTTTTTACCTTCTCCACCTCTGTCCAAGTTTCTCCTGGTCCCTCTTCAATGCCATCTATTACTAAATTGTTTCTTCTTGATTGCCCTTCTAGGTATTCTAGTTTATCTGTGAGTACAAGAAGACTGTCACAGATTTTCATTATGTCCGCTTGGAGAGCTTTGCCATGATCGGTTTGGTTTGCATTGATGATTTTAATATCATCAACCTCTTTCTGTGTGAACTGAATGCTGGTTTTAATTTCCTGAATTTCTCGTGTTAATGTGTCCAGTCTCTGGCTAGTAGAGTCCAAAATCGTTTTAGTAAAGCATTGAAAGTTGTCTTCTTGTTGCTGGAGCAGAGCTACAAACATATCTTTCTGTTTAGAAAGTAGGTCATTTACCTGCTGTAGTGATACTTGCTCATCCTCTTGTTTAGCTTCTGCCTTCTTGGGTCCCATTGTTAGGAGCAATGAGATCAGTTCCTGGTGGGTGCAAGAGCTGCAGCTAGGTTCGGCCTGGTGGCTGGCTGCTGGATCCTGGGCCTGGCCTGGTGATGGTGACTGGATCCTGGGCCTGGCCTGGTGGCTGGCTACTGGATCCTGGGCCTGGCCTGATGGTAGTGACTGGATCCTGGGCCTGGCCAGGTGGCTGGCTGCTGGATCCTGGGCCTGGCCTGGTGGTAGTGACTGGATCCTGGGCCTGGCGGCTGGCTGCTGGATCCTGGGCCTGGCCTGGATGTAGTGACTGGATCCTGGGCCTGGCCAGGTGGATGGCTGCTAGATCCTGGGCCTGGCCTGGTGGATGGCTGCTGGATCCTGGGCCTGGCCTGGTGGATGGCTGCTGGATCCTGGGCCTGGCTTGAGCTCAGTTCACTTATTTTTCAATTTGTGTTATGTAGAAAAGACAAAGTCTGCTTGCTTGCTGCTGCTGCTGCTGCTGTGCTGTGGAGTACTGGAGAATGCCAAGCAGGCAAGGTGGGCTCTGTTCTTTACCATATTTAACTTTTCTCTCTCCTCTTGCCCTGGCTCCAAGAACCTCAAACCCGATACCCTTTCGAGACTGTTTTCCCCAGACTCTGAACCCAAGTCCAGCACTCCCATTTTGTCACCTTCTTGTTTTGTGGGAGCCATCACTTGGGAGATTGAAAATAAGGTAAAAGAAGCTAATCAGAGATGTTAAATTCTGGATGGGGCTCCCCCGCATTGGCTATTTGTCCCCCCTGTGCTCCGTTCCCAGGTTTTCCACTGGGCTCACTCTTCTTTCCTCTCCTGCCATCCTGGAGTCCGTGGTACAGTCTTCATCACCCACCAACGGTTTTGGTGGCCATCTATCAGGAAAGAGGTGACAGAGTATGTGGCCACCTGCCCAGTGTACTCCAGAAATAGGAACTCCCAGAGGCCTATCTCTGGTTTCCTGCACCCACTACCTGTGCCCCAGTGCCCCTGGTCAGACATCTCACTTGACTTTGACAGATTTTCCAAGATGGTTCATTTTATTCCTCTGCCTAAACTTCCCTCTGACAAGGAGGCAGTGGAGGTTGTTCTGCACCATGTGTTCCATCTTCATGGTTTTCCTAGCGATGTCCTATCTTCAGTTCATGGTACAGTTCTGGAAAGCCTTCTGCAACCTACTTGGTGCCACAGTCAGCCTATCATCCTGCCACCACCCACAGACAGGATTGCGATGCCTCACTTCCCAAAATCCCACTTCCTGGAGCAAGTACCTAATTTGGGTTGAGTACACACACAACACCTTGCCATGCTTCTCCACTGGCATGTCTCCTTTCTAGTGTCCCTATGCTTATCAACCTCTTGTTTCCTGCCCTGGAACGTGAAATCAATGTCCCCTCTGGGCTTGCTCTGGTCCGTCAATGACGCCCAACCTGGACCCGAACCCAGCAGATCCTTATGAGCCCCACACTACCAGAGCACCTAGAGGGTATAGTTGTCCAGGAAGGATCTCCCCCTGCGTTCCATAAGTTGGCTCCTTGCTTCATTGGTTGATTCCTTGTGTCAAAAGTTATTAATACTGTGGCTATGAAGTTAAAGCTCCCCAAATCCATGAGACAGCACCCCATCTTCCATGTCAATTGCCTCAAGCCGGTGAAGGAGAGTTCACTGGCCCAAGCCTCCCGACCCCCTGGTTCATTGGTGGTGGGCCTGTTTACACAGTCAAGAAACTCATGGCGGTGTGCTGCTGGGGCTGGGGTTATCAGTACCTTGTGGACTGAGAGGGCCTGAAGAGAGGTTGTGGGTCTCTGCCAGTAACAATGTGGATCCTGACCTCATCAGAGACATCACCGGCGGCATCTTGAGGATCCTGGGTCATCAGGTGCTGGCTGTAAAGAGGTGGGCACTGTCATGACCTATTCATGTTCATTTGTCATCCCTGTGTTTCCTGTTTTATTTTAGTAACCACTGTCTCATCTCGTCTCAGAACCCATGTCCTGTCAAGTGTCCTTCCTTTGTGATTCCTTGCCATGCCCTAATGTGTGTCAGCTGTGTCTCAATGTGTTCACCTGTGTCTCACTATCTCCCTTGTTTTAGTTTAAGCTCTTGTCTTCCCTTTATTTGTTACCAGATCATCTTTACCTTTGAGCCAGAGCGAGGGAGGTGCTGCAATACAGGGAGTCCAAGGATCCAAAAGTCTCCCAGGCAGGCATTGAGGTGAGGACCGGAAGGAAGTGGAGGGCACTGGATGCAGTGGACCAGGCTGAATCTCGGCTACGCCACAGAGCGCTGGTGGGATCTGTGGCTGTAGGCAGAGCAGGACTGGGCAGTACACCAACCGTCAACTACAGAAAGGCGAGGGGCAAAGAGAGGAGGGACCTGGTCCAGAGGGAAGTGAGAGCCGGGGTCGAGGAGCTTCGTGCAAGCCAGATGGTGGGGTTGCGGCAGCAGGGGGCATGGACCAAATGGGAACAGGCGGTGGATCGCAAGGTCACATGGTCTGAGCTGTGGCAGGCAGAACCTTTCCGTATCAAGTTCCTTATTCAGTCCGTGTACGATGTTCTGCCCAGCCCATCCAACCTCTTCTGTTGGGGCAAGATTGAATCACCATCATGTCCTTTGTGCCAAGGAAGAGGAACTCTGGAGCACATCCTCAGCGCTTGTCCTAAAGCACTTGGGGAGGGTCGTTACCGCTGGCGACACGACCAGGTGCTGAAGGTTATCGCTGAGTCCATCAGCAGCGCCATCGACCAGAGCAAGCGTCACCTACCACCAAGACGAGAGATTGCTTTCGTGAGAGCGGGACAACATCCAAAGCCGCGCCCAAAAGCCCAGGCAGGCCTCCTTGGGTCAGCTCGCGACTGGCAGCTGAAGGCGGACCTGGAAACCCAGCTCAAGTTCCCTGCAACCATTGCTGAGACCACTCTTCGACCAGACATTGTTCTGGTCTCTGAATCATCAAAGCAAGTGGTCATGCTGGAGCTCACAGTGCCCTGGGAGGAGAGGATTGAAGAGGCCCATGAGAGGAAGAGAGAGAAGTACAACGAGCTGGTGGAGGAGTGCCGCAGACGGGGGTGGCGTGCCATGTGTCTGCCCATCGAAGTGGGAGGGAGGGGCTTTGCTGGCAAGTCCCTGTGCAAAGCCTACAGCCTCCTGGGCATCACAGGCGCGTGTAAGAGGAAGGCCATCGGTAGAGCTTCAGAGGCAGCTGAGAAAACATCAAGATGGCTGTGGATCAAGAGGGACAAGCCGTGGACGAATGCTTCCTGGACACAGGCCGGGAGCTGATCACTCCCGGTCGGGTCGCCTGGGCGAGGGTGTCTGAAGTTGAAAGACCCGAAACACCCGATGAACCCAGGTACTATCACTGATGATGTGTCCAAGTGCATCCAGAGATGTATCCAACTATCATGTCAACCTGGCTCGGCCAGTGACTTCCAGGAATAGGCTGGATGACCACCACGAAGAGTGTGGCGACTGCTGGAAAGACAGCTGACAGCTCGGAAAGACGGCTACCGGGGCAGGAAGGGCCAGCAACCCAACCTGCATCTTCTGCGAAGAAGAACCCAACTTCGCTACGAAAAGTCCCAAGAATACATACCCCCAGGGGAGCCCGAGAGGGGGGGAGAATGAGCACCCCGAACGGACTGACAACCAGGCAACGACCCATGCATCAGGAATTACGACAACGAGAGTAACATGCATATGTGGCAAGAGCTGCAAAAACTCACGAGGCCTTAAGATCCACCAGGCCAAGATGCGGTGTGTGGTAGCCGAGCAGCTGGAGCAACGCACAGGGACCAACCTTGGTGAGACGCAGGAGGAGCCAGGCCAGGAGTCACCCCACAGCGCCCAGAACCTCCAAGCCCCAGTAGCTCAAGCACCACCCACTTCACAACAACATCCGCGAGTTAAGTGGCCCCCAGCTAGCAGCAAGAACGAGTGGTGCCAATTCAATGAGGATGTGGACAGCATCCTGGAAGCAACCGTGATGGGAGGAGCAGACAGGAGACTCAAAACAATGACAACTATAATCGTCAGCCTTGCCACTGAGAGGTTTGGCACAGTGGAGAAGCGTGCTACCAAAGGCGAATACACCAAGAACCGCAGGGCTGAGAAGATCACGCAGCTGAGGCAAGAACTGCGACTTCTGAAAAGGCAGTTTAAGGAGGCAAGTGAGGAGGAGAAGCTTGGCCTTGCAGAACTCCGTGACATCCTCAGAAAGCGACTCATAACTCTCCGTAGAGCAGAGTGGCACAGGAGGCGTACCAAAGAAAGATCCAGGAAACGCGCTGCCTTCCTAGCTAATCCATTCGGGTTTACCAAACAACTGCTAGGCCAGAAGCGCAGCGGCCATCTCACATGCTCGAAAGAGGACATTGACAACCATCTGCAGAACACTTACAGTGACGCTGCAAGAGGAGAAGAACTCGGAGAATGCAGAGCCTTGATCAACATACCTACCCCAACCATTGACTTCAACACCAAAGAGCCCACCTTGAAGGAAGTTCAAGATGTGGTCAAGGCTGCCAGATCCAGCTCAGCTCCTGGACCCAGTGGAGTACCATACCTTGTGTACAAGAGGTGTCCTAAGCTCACACACCGGCTGTGGAAGATCCTGAGGGTGATCTGGAGGAGAGGAAAGGTAGCCCAACAATGGAGATATGCAGAAGGAGTGTGGGTTCCAAAAGAGGAGAACTCAGTCAAGATCGAGCAGTTTCGGACCATCTCTCTGCTCAGCGTGGAGGGGAAGATATTTTTCAGTATCGTTTCCAAACATCTGACCGAGTTCCTCCTGAAGAACCATTACATCGATACCTCCGTGCAGAAGGGCGGGATTCCAGGAGTTCCAGGCTGCCTAGAACACAGCGGTGTGGTAACACAGCTCATTCGAGAGGCGCGAGAAGGAAAAGGTGACCTGGCAGTGCTATGGTTAGACCTCACCAACGCATTTGGCTCCATACCCCACAAACTGGTCCAAACAGCATTGGAGCGACACCACATCCCAAGTACCATCAAGGATCTCATCCTAGATTATTATGACACCTTTAATCTGAGATTCACCTCTGGGCCTACCACATCCGAGTGGCACCGACTGGAAAAAGGCATCATCACTGGCTGTACAATCTCAGTGACCCTTTTCGCCCTGGCCATGAACATGCTGGCCAAGTCGGCTGAAGTGGAGTGCAGAGGCCCAGTAACCAAGTCTGGAGTCCGGCAGCCCCCCATCAGGGCTTTCATGGATGACTTGACTATAACAACCACGTCAGTCCCAGGATGCAGGTGGATCCTCCAGGGTTTGGAGAGCCTTATCACTTGGGCCCGGATGTCCTTCAAACCGGCAAAATCCCGGTCTCTAGTACTGAAGAGAGGGAAGGTCACTGACCGGTTCCGCTTCTCTCTTGACGGTATCCAGATCCCATCAGTTTCAGAAAAACCTATAAAGAGTCTCGGGAAGACCTTCAACTGCTCCCTGAAGGATGCTGCCTCCATCAGAGCTACCAACCAAGAACTAGAGGGATGGCTGAAGACCGTAGACAGATCCGGACTACCTGGGAAATTCAAAGCCTGGATATACCAGCATGGCATCCTACCCAGGATACTATGGCCACTGCTGGTCTATGAATTCCCACTGTCTACAGTCGAGGGGTTTGAGAGGAGGATAAGTTGTCACCTCCGAAGATGGTTGGGACTGCCAAGAAGTCTGAGCAGCATCGCCCTCTATGGTAACAGCAACAAACTGACCCTCCCTTTCAACAGCATCAGCGAGGAGTTCAAGGTCGCCAGAGCGAGGGAGGTGCTGCAATACAGGGAGTCCAAGGATCCAAAAGTCTCCCAGGCAGGCATTGAGGTGAGGACCGGAAGGAAGTGGAGGGCACTGGATGCAGTGGACCAGGCTGAATCTCGGCTACGCCACAGAGCGCTGGTGGGATCTGTGGCTGTAGGCAGAGCAGGACTGGGCAGTACACCAACCGTCAACTACAGAAAGGCGAGGGGCAAAGAGAGGAGGGACCTGGTCCAGAGGGAAGTGAGAGCCGGGGTCGAGGAGCTTCGTGCAAGCCAGATGGTGGGGTTGCGGCAGCAGGGGGCATGGACCAAATGGGAACAGGCGGTGGATCGCAAGGTCACATGGTCTGAGCTGTGGCAGGCAGAACCTTTCCGTATCAAGTTCCTTATTCAGTCCGTGTACGATGTTCTGCCCAGCCCATCCAACCTCTTCTGTTGGGGCAAGATTGAATCACCATCATGTCCTTTGTGCCAAGGAAGAGGAACTCTGGAGCACATCCTCAGCGCTTGTCCTAAAGCACTTGGGGAGGGTCGTTACCGCTGGCGACACGACCAGGTGCTGAAGGTTATCGCTGAGTCCATCAGCAGCGCCATCGACCAGAGCAAGCGTCACCTACCACCAAGACGAGAGATTGCTTTCGTGAGAGCGGGACAACATCCAAAGCCGCGCCCAAAAGCCCAGGCAGGCCTCCTTGGGTCAGCTCGCGACTGGCAGCTGAAGGCGGACCTGGAAACCCAGCTCAAGTTCCCTGCAACCATTGCTGAGACCACTCTTCGACCAGACATTGTTCTGGTCTCTGAATCATCAAAGCAAGTGGTCATGCTGGAGCTCACAGTGCCCTGGGAGGAGAGGATTGAAGAGGCCCATGAGAGGAAGAGAGAGAAGTACAACGAGCTGGTGGAGGAGTGCCGCAGACGGGGGTGGCGTGCCATGTGTCTGCCCATCGAAGTGGGAGGGAGGGGCTTTGCTGGCAAGTCCCTGTGCAAAGCCTACAGCCTCCTGGGCATCACAGGCGCGTGTAAGAGGAAGGCCATCGGTAGAGCTTCAGAGGCAGCTGAGAAAACATCAAGATGGCTGTGGATCAAGAGGGACAAGCCGTGGACGAATGCTTCCTGGACACAGGCCGGGAGCTGATCACTCCCGGTCGGGTCGCCTGGGCGAGGGTGTCTGAAGTTGAAAGACCCGAAACACCCGATGAACCCAGGTACTATCACTGATGATGTGTCCAAGTGCATCCAGAGATGTATCCAACTATCATGTCAACCTGGCTCGGCCAGTGACTTCCAGGAATAGGCTGGATGACCACCACGAAGAGTGTGGCGACTGCTGGAAAGACAGCTGACAGCTCGGAAAGACGGCTACCGGGGCAGGAAGGGCCAGCAACCCAACCTGCATCTTCTGCGAAGAAGAACCCAACTTCGCTACGAAAAGTCCCAAGAATACATACCCCCAGGGGAGCCCGAGAGGGGGGGAGAATGAGCACCCCGAACGGACTGACAACCAGGCAACGACCCATGCATCAGGAATTACGACAACGAGAGTAACATGCATATGTGGCAAGAGCTGCAAAAACTCACGAGGCCTTAAGATCCACCAGGCCAAGATGCGGTGTGTGGTAGCCGAGCAGCTGGAGCAACGCACAGGGACCAACCTTGGTGAGACGCAGGAGGAGCCAGGCCAGGAGTCACCCCACAGCGCCCAGAACCTCCAAGCCCCAGTAGCTCAAGCACCACCCACTTCACAACAACATCCGCGAGTTAAGTGGCCCCCAGCTAGCAGCAAGAACGAGTGGTGCCAATTCAATGAGGATGTGGACAGCATCCTGGAAGCAACCGTGATGGGAGGAGCAGACAGGAGACTCAAAACAATGACAACTATAATCGTCAGCCTTGCCACTGAGAGGTTTGGCACAGTGGAGAAGCGTGCTACCAAAGGCGAATACACCAAGAACCGCAGGGCTGAGAAGATCACGCAGCTGAGGCAAGAACTGCGACTTCTGAAAAGGCAGTTTAAGGAGGCAAGTGAGGAGGAGAAGCTTGGCCTTGCAGAACTCCGTGACATCCTCAGAAAGCGACTCATAACTCTCCGTAGAGCAGAGTGGCACAGGAGGCGTACCAAAGAAAGATCCAGGAAACGCGCTGCCTTCCTAGCTAATCCATTCGGGTTTACCAAACAACTGCTAGGCCAGAAGCGCAGCGGCCATCTCACATGCTCGAAAGAGGACATTGACAACCATCTGCAGAACACTTACAGTGACGCTGCAAGAGGAGAAGAACTCGGAGAATGCAGAGCCTTGATCAACATACCTACCCCAACCATTGACTTCAACACCAAAGAGCCCACCTTGAAGGAAGTTCAAGATGTGGTCAAGGCTGCCAGATCCAGCTCAGCTCCTGGACCCAGTGGAGTACCATACCTTGTGTACAAGAGGTGTCCTAAGCTCACACACCGGCTGTGGAAGATCCTGAGGGTGATCTGGAGGAGAGGAAAGGTAGCCCAACAATGGAGATATGCAGAAGGAGTGTGGGTTCCAAAAGAGGAGAACTCAGTCAAGATCGAGCAGTTTCGGACCATCTCTCTGCTCAGCGTGGAGGGGAAGATATTTTTCAGTATCGTTTCCAAACATCTGACCGAGTTCCTCCTGAAGAACCATTACATCGATACCTCCGTGCAGAAGGGCGGGATTCCAGGAGTTCCAGGCTGCCTAGAACACAGCGGTGTGGTAACACAGCTCATTCGAGAGGCGCGAGAAGGAAAAGGTGACCTGGCAGTGCTATGGTTAGACCTCACCAACGCATTTGGCTCCATACCCCACAAACTGGTCCAAACAGCATTGGAGTGACACCACATCCCAAGTACCATCAAGGATCTCATCCTAGATTATTATGACACCTTTAATCTGAGATTCACCTCTGGGCCTACCACATCCGAGTGGCACCGACTGGAAAAAGGCATCATCACTGGCTGTACAATCTCAGTGACCCTTTTCGCCCTGGCCATGAACATGCTGGCCAAGTCGGCTGAAGTGGAGTGCAGAGGCCCAGTAACCAAGTCTGGAGTCCGGCAGCCCCCCATCAGGGCTTTCATGGATGACTTGACTATAACAACCACGTCAGTCCCAGGATGCAGGTGGATCCTCCAGGGTTTGGAGAGCCTTATCACTTGGGCCCGGATGTCCTTCAAACCGGCAAAATCCCGGTCTCTAGTACTGAAGAGAGGGAAGGTCACTGACCGGTTCCGCTTCTCTCTTGACGGTATCCAGATCCCATCAGTTTCAGAAAAACCTATAAAGAGTCTCGGGAAGACCTTCAACTGCTCCCTGAAGGATGCTGCCTCCATCAGAGCTACCAACCAAGAACTAGAGGGATGGCTGAAGACCGTAGACAGATCCGGACTACCTGGGAAATTCAAAGCCTGGATATACCAGCATGGCATCCTACCCAGGATACTATGGCCACTGCTGGTCTATGAATTCCCACTGTCTACAGTCGAGGGGTTTGAGAGGAGGATAAGTTGTCACCTCCGAAGATGGTTGGGACTGCCAAGAAGTCTGAGCAGCATCGCCCTCTATGGTAACAGCAACAAACTGACCCTCCCTTTCAACAGCATCAGCGAGGAGTTCAAGGTCGCCAGAGCGAGGGAGGTGCTGCAATACAGGGAGTCCAAGGATCCAAAAGTCTCCCAGGCAGGCATTGAGGTGAGGACCGGAAGGAAGTGGAGGGCACTGGATGCAGTGGACCAGGCTGAATCTCGGCTACGCCACAGAGCGCTGGTGGGATCTGTGGCTGTAGGCAGAGCAGGACTGGGCAGTACACCAACCGTCAACTACAGAAAGGCGAGGGGCAAAGAGAGGAGGGACCTGGTCCAGAGGGAAGTGAGAGCCGGGGTCGAGGAGCTTCGTGCAAGCCAGATGGTGGGGTTGCGGCAGCAGGGGGCATGGACCAAATGGGAACAGGCGGTGGATCGCAAGGTCACATGGTCTGAGCTGTGGCAGGCAGAACCTTTCCGTATCAAGTTCCTTATTCAGTCCGTGTACGATGTTCTGCCCAGCCCATCCAACCTCTTCTGTTGGGGCAAGATTGAATCACCATCATGTCCTTTGTGCCAAGGAAGAGGAACTCTGGAGCACATCCTCAGCGCTTGTCCTAAAGCACTTGGGGAGGGTCGTTACCGCTGGCGACACGACCAGGTGCTGAAGGTTATCGCTGAGTCCATCAGCAGCGCCATCGACCAGAGCAAGCGTCACCTACCACCAAGACGAGAGATTGCTTTCGTGAGAGCGGGACAACATCCAAAGCCGCGCCCAAAAGCCCAGGCAGGCCTCCTTGGGTCAGCTCGCGACTGGCAGCTGAAGGCGGACCTGGAAACCCAGCTCAAGTTCCCTGCAACCATTGCTGAGACCACTCTTCGACCAGACATTGTTCTGGTCTCTGAATCATCAAAGCAAGTGGTCATGCTGGAGCTCACAGTGCCCTGGGAGGAGAGGATTGAAGAGGCCCATGAGAGGAAGAGAGAGAAGTACAACGAGCTGGTGGAGGAGTGCCGCAGACGGGGGTGGCGTGCCATGTGTCTGCCCATCGAAGTGGGAGGGAGGGGCTTTGCTGGCAAGTCCCTGTGCAAAGCCTACAGCCTCCTGGGCATCACAGGCGCGTGTAAGAGGAAGGCCATCGGTAGAGCTTCAGAGGCAGCTGAGAAAACATCAAGATGGCTGTGGATCAAGAGGGACAAGCCGTGGACGAATGCTTCCTGGACACAGGCCGGGAGCTGATCACTCCCGGTCGGGTCGCCTGGGCGAGGGTGTCTGAAGTTGAAAGACCCGAAACACCCGATGAACCCAGGTACTATCACTGATGATGTGTCCAAGTGCATCCAGAGATGTATCCAACTATTATCAAGTGTTTACCTAGTGTTCCTTCTGTGTGTGTTTTTGACCTTTTTTGCTTGTGATCACCCTTTTTTGGAACTTAAAAGTGGAGACCTTCTCCACTTTGTCTCCATATATGACGAAGGGTGCTGGATCTGCTCTGTGCCTCCGAAAGTCCAACACCATCTCTTTTGTTTTTCCAGTGTTGAGCGCCAGGTTGTTCTTTCTCCACCACTCCGAGTCTCTGGACCTCATCCCTGTACACTGACTCATCCCCCCCCCCCATGGGTCTGTAGTTGTTTAGACTGCTGACAGCTGGCTTTTTGGGGATGGGGATGATGACAGCAGATTTTAGGCAGGATGGGACTGTGGCTTGTGCTAAGGAGAGGTTGAATAGCCTTGTGAAAACACCTGACAGCTGGTCTGCATAAGCCTTTAGCATCTTGCTGAATACTCCAGCCGGTCCCGCAGCCTTCCTTGGGTTAACACTCTTCAGCACTTGTCTCACCTGATGTACTTGGAGAGTGAGCTTGTGGGGATTGGGCAGCAGTGGGGGCAGCATAGCAGGGTGAGGCTTCGACGTCTCGAAGCAGGCAAAGAAATGGCTTAACTCCTCTGCCAGAGCAATGTCTGTGTTGACAGTCGCAGGTGGTGTGCCTTTGTAGTTGGTGATCTGCTGTAGTCCTTGCCACACCTGCCGTGGCTTGTTGTGAGCCAGGTGGTCCTATATCTTCCACTTGTAGTCCTCCTTGGCTGCTTTGATGGCCCTCCTCAGTTCAGCCCTGGCCACGCTGTACTGGCCCTCACTTGCCATCCATGATTTAATGTTGGGATAGACCCAGATGTGTTTAGTATCACATTATCAGTGCAAGTCTTGTGTAGAACAAAACAGTCTCTGAGAATTACTAGGTCTTGGTGTTTGAAAACACAGTCAAAACAGTCTTCAAGTTGTAAAAGTGCACCAGCTAGCCAGATTTTTATAGTCTTGATTTCTGGCTTGGTTTTCCTTCTGAGTGGAATGTATGCTGGTAAGAGGAGAAGGGAGAGGTGGTCTGACAGGCACAGGTGTGGAAGGGGCACTGCCCTGCAAGCATGCTTTAAGTTGGAGTAGACATATTCAATATTCACGTGGATGTTGACAATGACTCCCTCGCTACTGCGTTTATCACATTATTAGACTCCATTGGCTTCACTTAAAGTGTACATAAGCCCACTCACCGTTTTAACCACACCCTCGATCTAGTTCTGGCTTATGGAATTGAGATTAATAACTTAATGGTCTTTCCAGAGAATCCCTCTCTATCAGATCATTACTTAATAACTTTTGATTTCTGTCTACTTGACTACGCGCCACTCAGTAACAGCTACTATACTAGGTGTTTATCAGAATAAACACAACAGTAGCAAAATTTAAGGAAGTGATTCCATCGGCGTTAAATTTAATACCCTCTGTAAGTGAGGTTTCCCGTACTGACTTTAAAGTCTCCCAAATTGATTATCTCGTCGATAGCGCTGCAGGCTCGCTGCGAACAACACTTGACTCTGTAGCACCTCTTAAAAAGAAGTTGGCAAAGCAAAGAAAGTTTGCTCCCTGGTATAACTCCCAAACCAGAAAATTAAAGCAAATGTCGCGAAAATTTGAAAGGAATTGGCGATTAACCAAACTGGAAGATTCTCGTTTAATCTGGTTAGATAGTCTAAAAACATATAGGAGAGCTCTCCACAATGCCAGAGCAAACTATTACTCATCATTAATAGAAGAAAATAAGAACAACCCCAGGTTTCTTTTCAGCACTGTAGCCAGGCTGACAGAGTCACAGCTCTATTGAGCCTTGTATTCCTTTAGCCCTTAGCAGTAATGATTTTATGAGCTTTTTTAATGACAAAATCGTAACTATTAGAGACAAAATTCATGACCTCCTGCCCCCTAACGGTACTAATCTGCCTTCAAACTCAGCTATAAGTGCTGATACATATTTAGATTGCTTCTCCCTGATTTCTATTCAGCAATTGACCTCTATGATTTCTTCATCCAAGTCATCAACGTGTCTCTTGGATCCCATCCCAACTAGGCTACTTAAGGAAGTCTTACCTTTAGTTAACACTTGCATACTAGACATGATCAATATATCTTTATTAACAGGCTATGTACCACAGTCTTTTAAGGTAGCTGTAATTAAACCCCTGTTAAAAAAGCCCACATTGGATCCAGAGGTGTTAGCCAATTACAGACCTATATCCAACCTTCCCTTTCTCTCAAAGATCCTTGAGAAAGTAGTCGCAGACCAGCTGTGTGACTTTCTCCATGATAATAATTTATTTGAGGAATTTCAGTCAGGATTTAGGGTTCATCATAGCACCGAGACAGCACTAGTTAAAATTACAAATGATCTCCTGATTGCTTCAGACCAAGGTCTCGTCTCTGTACTTGTCTTACTAGATCTTAGTGCCGCATTTGACACAATTGACCATCAAATTCTGCTACAGAGACTGGAACATTCAATTGGCCTGAAAGGTTCTGCACTAAGCTGGTTTAAATCTTATTTATCTGATCGTTTTCAGTTTGTTCACGTTCATAATGAATCATCTTCACGTACTAAAGTTTGTTTTGGAGTACCTGAAGGTTCAGTGCTCGGACCAATTCTATTCACGCTATATATGCTTCCCTTAGGTAACATCATTAGAAATCACTCTAGCAATTTCCATTGCTATGCGGATGATACACAGTTGTATTTATCGATAAAACCAGAAGAAACGGATCAATTAACTAAACTTCAGAAATGCCTTAAAGATATAAAGACCTGGATGAGCACCAATTTCCTGATGTTAAATTCAGACAAAATTGAAGTTATTGTTCTTGGCCCCAAACAGCTCAGAAACTCTTTATCTGATGATATAGTTTCTCTGGATGGCATTGCTCTGGCCTCTAGCACTACCGTAAGAAACCTCGGCGTAATATTTGATCAAGATTTGACTTTTAATTCCCATTTAAAACAAACGTCTCGGACTGCATTTTTTCATCTGTGTAATATTGCGAAAATTAGGCCTATCCTGTCACTAAAAGATGCAGAAAAATTGGTCCACGCGTTTGTTACCTCGAGGCTGGATTACTGTAATTCTCTATTATCAGGTAGCTCTAATAAGTGCCTGAAAACTCTCCAGCTAATCCAGAACGCGGCGGCACGTGTACTGACAGGAACTAAGAGACGAGATCATATTTCTCCTGTTTTAGCTTCTCTGCACTGGCTCCCTGTTAAATCCAGAATTGAATTTAAAATCCTTCTCCTAACCTACAAAGCTCTAAATAATCAGGCTCCATCATATCTCAGAGAGCTCATAGTGCCCTATTATCCCACCAGAACACTGCGCTCTGAGAATGCAGGGTTACTCGTGGTCCCTAAAGTCTCCAAAAGTAGAACAGGAGCCAGAGCCTTCAGCTATCAGGCTCCTCTTTTGTGGAATCAGCTTCCTGTTTCGGTCCGGGAGGCAGACACCATCTCCACTTTTAAGACTAGACTTAAGACTTTCCTTTTTGATAAAGCTTATAGTTAGGGCTGGCTCAGGCTTGTCTTGGACCAGCCCCTAGTTAGGCTGACATAGGCCTAGTCTGCCAGGGGACCTCCTATAATACACCGAGCCCCTTCTCGCCTTCTCACTCTCTCTCTCCCTTGCTAGTATTCATGTCCTGTTAATGCATCTCTCTAACCCGGGTCTACTGCATGTCGCTAACTCGGCTTGTTCTCCGGAGCCTTTGTGCTCCACTGTCTCGCAGGTTAACTCATACCACAGCTGTGCCTGGGTGGTGTGTCGTGGTTGTGCTGCTGCCATGGTCCTGCCTGATGGCTCCCACCGCTGCTGTTACTATTAGTCATACCTGGACTATTATACACATATCAATATTGTCACATACATATATAATCATATTATTAATATAATATCTGTTTCTCCTTATGTCTCATTGTGTCATATGGATTACTGTTAATTCATCATGTTGATCTGTTCTGTACAACATCTATTGCTCGTCTGTCCGTCCTGGAAGAGGGATCCCTTCTTCAGTTGCTCTTCCTGAGGTTTCTACCATTTTTTTCTCCCCGTTAAAGGGTTTTTTTTGGGGAGTTTTTCCTTGTCCGCTGTGAGGGTCCAAAGGACAGAGGGATGTTGTATGCTGTAAAGCCCTCTGAGGCAAATTGTGATTTGTGATATTGGGCTTTATAAATAAAAATTGATTGACTGAATTGATTGACATAGTACAATATATTCTTCCCTCTGGTAGCGCACTGTACATACTGTATGATTTTGGGGAGCACTTGTTCCAAGCGTGCACCCTGCTAGCTGCACTGCAGTGACGGGTATTAGTGGGTGTAGCCAAGACTCTGTTATTATTATTACACAACAATCGTGGATGGTAGAATTCCTCACAATTAGCAGCTCCACTTCGTCGATTTTGAGGACGATGGATCTGGCGCCGGTGTGAAAAATACTTGGCACAAGTGGCTGTAGTAGCTGTTTCCTCAGTCTATCTCGTAGGCTTACCGGGCAACCCCACTTTATCCTTTGCTCGCAGCGTCGCTGACACCGCTTCCTTAGTCTCCTAAGCTTCCTCAGCCTCCTAAGCCCCATAGCAGTCTATGTTAAGCCCAGTGACGTTGCTATGTTTGGTGGTATGTTGTGAGCTTGCTGGAAGGAGCTCATAACATCAATCTGGCATCGAAGTCCAATGTTAACCAAGTCCGTCTTTAAGTAGACGCATCTTGCTTGGCAACATGATTCAACACTCACTCCACAAACTGCACACACAATCAGAAAAATGATCATAAAGCACCGTAACAGAGTGACAAAAACTGCTGCGTGCACAACATGTATGTGTTTAGAGAAATCGACAGTTGTAAGAAGATGTGTGAAAAACAATGTTTTAATGTTGGTGCAGTAAATAAGTTACATTCTCTGGGGATTAAGAGGCCAAGGGTTCAAATCCCCAGGTTTCTGAGTCCTACAATTTGTGAACAAATTGTACTGAAATCTTTGACAATACAGCCAAGAAAGTCAGGTTCATGTGTGATATTTTCAGAATAGCATCCCTGACAGTTAAACTGTTGTGAAACTACCTGCACCTGGGTAGATGCTCACAAGCAGTTTGTTCCAATACCAATTACTATCTAGTATGCCAGAAAAAGATTTAGTATGTCCCAATACATACTAGTCAAATGCAATATGACAAAAATACCTCTCCAGGTGTCCTGCTGCATCCTGTCACATTTTGCAGTTTGCAAGCCAGTATGCCTTACTGGCTATTCTATATGTTATGTTAAGTACGTACTTTGTAAGAACAGCTGCAGTATGTTCTGAAAGTAAAAAGAAAAAACATGTGATTTGGAGCGCAGCACTTGTGAGTATCCTCCTGTTGTGTTGTGAACTCCTGTGGTTTGAAAGTTGGTATTCCATATCCTACACTAATTTTTCAGTTTCCAAACTAAAATCCACAATCTTCTGGAACAAATCTCAAATATCCAATATGTGTAACATAATACAGAAGGTATACAACTCTTGTAAAGAGAACTTTCATAATACATCCTGTCCAAACCTTTTAGGGATATCCCTAGCTGTTTTTTATACTTGTACATACACCATGGTGAACTGGTTTGGTCAGTAGTTGAGTGGTAATGTGGCTGTCTTTAAATGCAAGATTAAGAGGTCAAGTCCAGCTTTGGCTATCCTGCATGTTGTCTGAATCTTTGCATTTTCCAGGATAAGGATCTGACATTTCTCACATAGGAGCAGTCTTTGGAGGAGGATTTGTGTATTAACGGGTGTGCTATGTATTCCAGATCTTGAACAAAACACAAAAACACATTCTTTCTAATCAGCAGCAGAATCACTCTTTCATAGAGATTTGACCTGCGGAGCTCTCTGTTGCTAGAATGATGGGGGCAGGTCACGTTATGCTTGAGGCTAGGAAGGAAGCACTCAACTTAGTTAGAAAAGTGGTATGAATTTGTATTCACGTTCTGTCTTCATTTTTACTCTATAATGCACGTTTGAGTATAGCAGAATTCAGAGAGAAACCTATTGGGAAAAGGAAGGTCAGGGTTGAGGAATGATCAAAAGGCATAGGTGTATACACCGATCAGCTAAAACAGTAAAACCACTGACAGGTGAAGTGAATAACTGATTATTTTGTTCCAAGGCATTGTTCTGCTGGGAAACCTTTAGTTCTGGCATTCATGTGGATACCACCTGACATGTTCCACCCACTCAAACACTGTTGCAGACCAAGTACCCCCTCTCATGGCAACAGTACTCCCTAATGGCAGTTGCACCCCAGTAGGATAATGTGCCATGCCACACTGCAAACATCGCTCAGGAATGGCCCAAGGAATGTGACAAAGACCTCAAAGTGTCAACCTGGCCTCCATATTCCCCAGATCCCAATCTGAATGAGCATCTGTGATGCATGCCATCAGCTCACCTCACAAACCACTGGACTAAATGGATCTGCTGCCAATGCACTAGTGCCAGACACTGCAGGACAGTCCCAGAGATCCTGTGTCCATGCCTTGACAGGTCAGAGCCATGTTCAATCCAAGAAGGCCCCACCTAGGATTAAGGGTACATCTGGGGTACCAGCACATCACAAGAATCCTTGAGCAGACTGGGACATGGGAAATTTAGAGGCCAGGTTGACACCTTGAGCTTTTTGTTATGCTCCACAGGCCATTTCTAAGCAATTTTTTTAGTGTGCTTTTTTCTGCTGGGGGGCACTGCCATTGGGGAGTACTGTTGGCATGAGGGGGATTACTTGGTCTGCAACAGTGTTTGAGTGGGTGGAACATGTCAGATGGTATCCACATAAATGCCAGAACCATAGGTTTCACAGCAGAACAATGCATTGGAACAAAATAATCAAAGTTATTCAGTTTACCTGTCAGTGAGAAAGGGAACGACACACAGCAAAGGACTGCAGGCCAGAATTGAGTATGTGGCCGCCGCAGCAGGGACTGAGTCTTTGTAAAGTGGGCACCTGCTTTATCTACCAAGCCACTGACGCTCCAACCATTCCCATGCTTAATAATGCCTTATAACTTGTTGCAGCAATTTTTGGTTGATACCATTTGTTACACAGTTTTGGTGCTAAATTTAAGCATTTTTGCCCACTAGAAAATTGATAAAAATGGTATTTTTTCCAGAATACCACAGTAAGACACCAAGGTCATAAGGAACACCCTGGCCGCCTCACCCGCCCTCCCAACTTTTAATGCACCACATTACACTTAGGGTTTCACTTATACACGGTGTAGGGACAACATTTCCTCATCAGCGACCTTGGAAATGTAGTAATAGGGGGGTAACAGTGGGTACTTGGGTTTACTTCATCGGTGGGACCTGTGCCCCTTGAGATGGCCGCGTTTGTCTCCGCTTGGTGGGAGTCCATTTGTATGTGAGCCGTTGCTGTTGCGTGTCTTGATGGGTTGCGGTGGCGGTGCCGATAGGTGGGTGATGGATGGGGTTTGTGGGACTGTGGTGGAGGGGTTCTGGGCCGGGATGGGTGTGGTCTTGGGTGTTGATGTCTGTTTGCAGAGTGTGGGCTGGGGCGTGCAGGCGGCCTGGCTCTTCTCTGGTTGTCCGCTGCATGTTTGCAGTCGGTCGGGGCGCTCACTGCAGTGCTGTCTGTGCTGCTGGTGCGTTGGGCTTTGGGTCTGTCAGAGGGCGGGGTGTCGCGCGATTTGGTTTTGTGCGCTCGGTGGCGTCCTATGGAGCTTGGGCGTATTTTATTTGATTTTATTAAATAATGCATTTATTCGTATAACACCACAAAAGGGGTGTCAACTTTTTATGAGATTGATGCATATTTTAGTCTTGCAACAAAATATATTGAAACTTTGTGCATGTGTGTGACCATCACTGGCCCCCCCTAAGCTGTCATTCTTTATTGGATTGTCCTAATATGTGCCAGAGGGGGCGGTGCTGCACCTCAGTGAATAGGGGGGGGGGGCAAATGACAGGCAGGGTGAGATAAGACAAATGGAAGAGGGGAAAGACAAGCAGTGCTATTAGGATGCAAGAGTGTAGGTTGCTGTGTTGTACTCAACAACCAATATCCCATCTAAAACCTAGAACAAAGAATCGAAATTGAAGACCAGAATTGTGGGAGTCCTGATAGTAAAGAGTAGGCCGCCAGAGGACATGAGTGAGGGAGGAATGCATAGAGGGCATGGATTAAGTGAGAAGTTGGAAAAGTGACTCAGTGCATTCTGGCGGGTTCCCACATCGCTCAACAGTGGGACTCAACAGGAGCTGGCAAGCCCTGAACAAACATGCATGTGCGATGGACACCGGAGCCCAGAGCAGCCACAATGACCCAGCAGGGCCAGGCTGGCCAAGCGCCCCACCACGGGACGCGGGAGCCCCAGGAGGCATCTCCCAGAGAGCCACAAGGGTCACGGACAGACACACAGACTCAGAGGCCAAGAGGGGGCAGCCATCGACGACCCCAGGGCAACCCAGACCAGCCCAGGAGGCACGGGGCAGGAGGGCACACCCGCCACCCAACACCCAACCCCCGCCACCCCACCACCACCCCCCACCCCCACCCACGGAGGCAGAAGGCCCCCCGCTGCGGTGTTAGTACTCTTAATTTAAAATTTTAGATAGAGATAGACTAGCTGTTTCCCCCTGTGTCCAGTCTTCCGGTTGAGCTAGGCTAACCATGCCCTGTCTCCAGCTTTGTACTTAAATACACAGACATGACAGTGATATCTGTGTCTGTTTGGACTTTGTCAGTTTTGGTGTGAAAATGGTCCAATTTTAAAATACTTCAATATAAATACATTTTATTTTTTTGCTTAAATTTAAAGAAAAATGAAAATGTAAAGTAAATGGATTGAAATCTTCAGTGTGTCTCAAATCGCACACTTCCGTTAGTACACTTCAACATAGTATGTGCACTATGTACTTTTTGAGTAGTGCATTAATTTCAACAGGGTAGTGTTGTCTCAAATCACACACTAGCGTTTTGCACTTACGGGAAGTGATCACGGCTTTTTCTTTTTTTTCAGTGCCTCTTCTTTTTCCTTATCTTATTTTTAAATGACAAATTGCAAACGGACGGTGAAGCATAATTGCCAACATTTGACAGCTATCTTCCCCCCACACACAAACCAAACTTACGCCACAACATCAATGCTGATTAAAATGTGCTGCCATAGCCAGAAGCTAGTCAGCTAGCTAGGGAAAGCTAACATTAGCTAGCAAGCTAACGTTAGCACTCGAATTATTGTTTGCTGTACCAAATTATTAAAGACCCAACAAACATTACTGACAGCTTCTATTTGACAACAGTATTAGTACTTAATGCAAAAAACATGTAGTTAGATATGTGTAACAAAGCGGTGTTCACTGTTGCCAGCTCAGGCTGCTTGTTGTCCCCAGCCACCATGTCAAAAGTTGAGACAGTTAAGGGTCCGTCAAAAGTGTCCATCATTCCACACTCCATTTGAGTGCGCCAGTAGTACACTGCATTTTCCCGTACTATGCAGTGTCAACGCACTTACTGCACTTTTGCACTCAAAATATTAAATGTTTAGGACAGATGTTTGCAATTTGGAGCTTCCAAGTCACTTAACCTGTGTGTCTTAGGACTGTGAGAGGGAGCACTGAGAGAAGGCCATTCCAATAGGCCAACATCAGTTAAGATGCTGCAGTATTTGCATCCTATACTCTTACACATTACGGCCCCAAATGGGGGAAAACAGAGCCAAGGAAGTCTTTCATGTCTAGCCTGTTATTACCTCTCAGGTACTGAAATGAACCCTCAATTCTAATTTCCATTTCACTTGGTGAATTTAAGGAGGTACAATATGAGGGTGGAACTGGGGTAGGATATACAGTCAGTGCCTGATTGTGTGATATAGACAAGCCTTTGAAGGAACTGGGAGGGTGGAACAGTTCATTGATGAGAGATTGCAGATACCTGTGTGGTGAGCTGGTACTGCAGCTGTTCTAAAGCAAACAGCTGATCATGCTGGTCTCCTTGTTTCTCTGTGGACGAGTCCCTCTCTGGCTCCACTGGTTCTGTTAGACACACAGAGTTGTTGGGGTCTGTGGGTGCTTTCCACTGTGCTAATTATGCTTTCTACTGTCCTAGCTCCTCCATTGTCTGATCAGTGACAAGGACACTGATGAAAGGTCTGCCATCACTGAGGATGTTCCAATTTCTTAGGAGGCAAAGAGAGAGAGAGAGGAGAGAGGAGAGAGGAGGCTCCCAAAAGATCCTGGAGTGAGGAATCACATGTGTATCCTATGCATAAGTTTTTTACACAATGGTGACACACCTACGATTGGAAACTGTTTTAGTAAATGATCAGCTGATTTCATTGGGCAGAAAAATAATTGGCTGGCCCTTGGAACAGCTTTACTATAATAATATTCATATTGTTGGATAATTGTAATACTTTAGGTACATTTCCTGTGGAAACAGGAACAACAGAAACAACTTTGTTCTAGTGCTACATTGTAGGCAAATGGACTTGCTTAGTCCAGCAAGTCCAGATGCCTACGATATAACACTTAGAATTACCATGACCAGGATGACTGAGAATCTTCAACAACAGAAACAATAGTGGCTTGATAGTTACATACAAAGGAGCATTAGAGCCATGTTAAAAGAAGAAAATCTTAGATTTCAAGAATAAAGTCATAAATCTATGAGAATAAAATTCTAAAGCTACGAGAACATGGTAACGCACAGTTTAGCATGACCCAGATGCGCGATCACCAGCGGCACCCTTCTGTAATGTTGTTTCTATATGATACAACAACCTCCAGGGGATAATTTTTGGTGGAAGTGAAGCAGCGTGGATCAGTGTGGATGAATGAAAAATTTAAATAATAAACAATTTTTAGGTTGCGTTATGTGACCTTGTAAATGTAATAATATCACCTGAAATCAGCTAAAATATATAACACTGTTCACACTTTGTCCCTTTTTATACCATACTACCCAACTTTGCGGTCTTAATCTGTGACTGTCTTTCTCCTAAAATTACAAATTTTATTTTGTAATATTTCAACTGCATTCTCGTAGATTTACAGCTTTTTTCTTATAATGTTATGACTGTAATCTTGTAGATTTACAACTTTATTCTCGTATTATTAAGACTTTAATCTCGTAGATTTACGACTTTATTCTCACAATATTATGACTTTATTCTTGTAGATTTACAACTTTATTCTCATACAGTTATGACTTTATGTATTGTAATATTATGACTTTGTTTTCATAGATTTATGAGTTTATTGTAATATCATGGCTTTATTCTTGTGGATTTGTTTTTCTTAAACATGGCCCTAATCCTCCTTTGTAGTCATTCATATTTATTCATAAATAAAACATTGGATAAATTTAGTAGAATTTGAATCATGAATGAAAAGACACTCTCATCAACTTTGTCTGCCTTTTCTTTATAAGTCAAAGGCTTGTTTTTCTTTTCTTTTTTTTTTTACTTTTTATTTTGCATCAGAATGATGCTCTGATGCTGTAACAGTTCCACAATTGCTTGTTTGCAATCACATCACTATCATAATGTGCAAAATTCTGTAGTGGGTAGATATGGGGCTGATCCAAAGGAAAAATGTCAGGGCCAAATGTTGCTCCAAGTCCAACTCTCCACTGATGGAGCACAAGGTATTCCTGCCAGTTTAAGCTAATTTAAACCTGATTTAAACCTGAATTTAAACAGGTCCTTAAATAAAGGCCTACTTATATCAGTAACTCTGCTTAATTAAATACCCCTAGGAAGCAAGTTTTTAAGAACACAAATCTTAACCTGGCCAAGCAACCATACAGCCCCATAAACTTGCCAGAGGAGCTGTGGTCAGTTACTGGACCTACTGATATTTTCATTTTAATGACATATGGTGTTCATAACACTGTCTGCTCTTTAATGTAGTGTGTGTGTGTGTGTGTGGCATTTTACCCTGTAGTCCAGCAGTGGTGATTTGTGCACGGAGGCGATTGCCTATCTCTATCAGCTGCTGTTTCTCCCGGCTCAGAAGAGCAATACAGGACGCTGCCTGCTTCAGCCTGGTATTGCTTTCAGTGCTCCGCAGTTTTTCAAACAAACTACCATACTTCAGACTGGACGCCTGCTGCTGTCGCAAATTCAGGTTCTCCTCTCTGAGCTGTCGCACCAGTGCACTCTGGAATATGAGAATATGAGATGGAAGCTGAATGAACTGGGTTGCTGTGGCAGCTTAAGTAATTTCTTCTCATTATTTTACATTTCAGTAAACTACTATTTCTGCTGGGGAAGTACTACATACTACAGAGATACAATAGAGGGAAACTGTCTTCCCTCCATCTGACATTTGGGTATTGATGGTGGAAAATTGTCCCACTGTCATTAGGTCAGTAGCTTTAACGCCACACCGGTGTTCCAGACAGTCACCTGGATGGAACTGACAGGTACACTTAAACTTGTTTACTAACATCCTTCAATACCTGTTCCATGAGGCTGGCAAGAGCAGACTCCATATGTATCATTCTGACCTCCTGCTTTGTCAAAGCAGAGGCATTGGTATGCTTCTCCGGGGACAGACAACCTGAGGATCCAAACCACACAGGAAAAAGACGAGCAAAAACAAAATTTCCACAACATGCTTTTTAAGAATACATCTAACTAATACAAATAACATTCCAACTGATTAACCACTTTCTGTGGCAATAATTCAGATGTGTTTGTTTAAATTAAGTAATAAAATATGCATAAATAACTCTACCCCCCCTACTCTATTATGTATAACCATACAATAATGCTATTTTAATCACTTTGTAGATCTGCATGACTCATTTAGAGTGCTGTCACTGACTGTGGGTGTTTATGTGTTTATGTCTCACCCAAAGTGTATTTTGGAGTAGAGTACAAGTGCCACAAGATGGCAGTAGCTACATATGAAGTACTGTGTGGGAACTGTGCGATTTTTCCAGAGTACATTTCTGGAAATGTTTCACAATAAAAGCCATGTTAGGAAATGAAAGGGTTCTGGCTACAAGAATTTCAATTTGATATAAGCCTGCTTCAAATAAAGGCGTATGAGTATTTTCTGCAGTTATAGTAAACAAGGACCCCCTGTAAAAAAAGCAAACAAACATATATATATATATATATATATATATATATATATATATATATATGTATGTATGTATGTGTGCGTGTATATATATATATATATATACATATATATATATATATATATATATACACAGTACAGGCCAAAAGTTTGGACACACCTTCTCATTCAATGCGTTTTCTTTATTTTCATGACTATTTACATTGTAGATTCTCACTGAAGGCATCAAAACTATGAATGAACACATGTGGAGTTATGTACTTAACAAAAAAACTGAAACCATGTTTTATATTGTAGTTTCTTCAAAATAGCCACCCTTTGCCCTGATTACTGCTTTGCACACTCTTGGCATTCTCTCGATGAGCTTCAAGAGGTAGTCACCTGAAATGGTTTTCACTTCACAGGTGTGCCTTATCAGGGTTAATTAGTGGAATTTCTTGCTTTATCAATGGGGTTGGGACCATCAGTTGTGTTGTGCAGAAGTCAGGTTAATACACAGCCGACAGCCCTATTGGACAACTGTTAAAATTCATATTATGGCAAGAACCAATCAGCTAACTAAAGAAAAACGAGTGGCCATCATTACTTTAAGAAATGAAGGGCAGTCAGTCCGGAAAATTGCAAAAACTTTAAATGTGTCCCCAAGTGGAGTCGCAAAAACCATCAAGCGCTACAATGAAACTGGCACACATGAGGACCGACCCAGGAAAGGAAGACGAAGAGTCACCTCTGCATCTGAGGATAAGTTCATCCGAGTCACCAGCCTCAGAAATCGCAAGTTAACAGCAGCTCAGATCAGAGACCAGATGACTGCCACACAGAGTTCTTGCAGCAGACCCATCTCTAGAACAACTGTTAAGAGGAGACTGCGCGAATCAGGCCTTCATGGTCAAATAGCTGCTAGGAAACCACTGCTAAGGAGAGGCAACAAGCACAAGAGATTTGTTTGGGCCAAGAAACACAAGGAATGGACATTAGACCAGTGGAAATCTGTGCTTTGGTCTGATGAGTCCAAATTTGAGATCTTTGGTTCCAACCGCCGTGTCTTTGTGAGACGCAGAAAAGGTGAACGGATGGATTCCACATGTCTGGTTCCCACTGTGAAGCATGGAGGAGGAGGTGTGATGGTGTGGGGGTGTTTTGCTGGTGACACTGTTGGGGATTTATTCAAAATTGAAGGCACACTGAACCAGCATGGCTACCACAGCATCCTGCAGCGACATGCCATTCCATCCGGTTTGCGTTTAGTTGGACGATCATTTATTTTTCAACAGGACAATGACCCCAAACACACCTCCAGGCTGTGTAAGGGCTATTTGACCAAGAAGGAGAGTGATGGAGTGCTGCGGCAGATGACCTAGCCTCCACAGTCACCGGACCTGAACCCAATCGAGATGGTTAGGGGTGAGCTGGACTGCAGAGTGAAGGCAAAGGGGCCAACAAGTGCTAAACACCTCTGGGAACTCCTTCAAGACTGTTGGAAAACCATTTCAGGTGACTACCTCTTGAAGCTCATCGAGAGAATGCCAAGAGTGTGCAAAGCAGTAATCACAGCAAAGGGTGGCTATTTTGAAGAAACTAGAATATAAAACATGTTTTCAGTTATTTCACCTTTTTTTGTTAAGTACATAACTCCACATGTGTTCATTCATAGTTTTGATGCCTTCAGTGAGAATCTACAATGTAAATAGTCATGAAAATAAAGAAAACGCATTGAATGAGAAGGTGTGTCCAAACTTTTGGCCTGTACTGTATTTATATATATATATATATATATATATATATATATATATCTATCTATATATATATATATATATATATAGATATATATATATATATATATACACACTACTAATAAATACTTCTTCTTTAGATCCAAGCTAGGCCTTCCTGTTGTGGCTTCTAGCTACTCCTAAGGTGCCTGCTTCTAACTGCTCGAGCCCTTAGTCGGGACACTTCCTACTCAACAGCGTATTCTGAGGATGGTTTCACAAAGATATTTTTGACTGGTCTGTAGTGTTAGTGAACTGTGTACTGTAAGTGACTTAACACTTAACATAGCCAACCTAACCACAGGCTACTTGAAAACTAAGAAGCATGTTTCCACGGTAACGAGTGCCCAGAAGTAGACTGCTCTGTGCAATGGATTAATTTAGAGGTCTATTTTAAGTCTGACTATTAGAATGTTCTAAGTAAAAAGAGTAAAAAGCAAAAAGAGTCTGTCTTTGTGAAACTGGCCCCTGGAGCTAAACTACATGAAGCTCAGCATAGCTTGCCACAGCATACACAGTGATAAATTCACAAAAATTTCCTGGATGATGAAAATCATCAGTCATGTTTGTGTAACAGAGTGCTATCCACACCTGGTGCGCTGACTTTGAAGGGAATATCAGTTGACTGGGTTGGTGGTCCAGTGGCCATCTGAGTGTTAGCTGTTGGCGTCATGGAGGTGGCTGCAGGGGCTTCTGGATGCTGAACTGTCTGAGGTGAAGAGGCCTGTGGCTGGGCCTGGGTATGGGTGAGACCCTCCATGTCCTTCCTCATCTGGGTAACCACAGCCCGCAGGATGCTGTTCTGCTGCTGCAGACAATGGATCTCCTCTGATGCCAGAGAATCTACCTTTGGTATGAGACCCTGTGGGTACATAAACACGCACTCATCTGGACAGAGCGATGCATGGTGTATAGTACGATATGCACTTCTTATTAAGTTACTTAGCCTATGATTTACTGCAAATACTACATTTATCAGGAGGAAAATGATAGAAAATGTTTGCGGACCTTTGTTTTTGTTTTTTTCTAATCCTCTACACCTACTTTGTTAGCTCTCCAAGATTCAAAAGAACAACCAAGGTGTCTGTAGATGAGTGCAGTGAATATAGTGACCACAATGTGAATTCTGATCTCTTGGTCAGGAAACAGCTTGCAGACACTATGGAGGACACTAATGGATAACTGGCTAGGTTGTGAATGGCGCCAGCCGAGTACCAACATATTTAGGGCCAGTATTACATGGTCAATATGATGTCTGGGCAAGAACTCAGAGAGGAAACAAAGGACAAAGGAACTGAGTTTGCAAAATGAACCATACATTTCATACATTGATATGTTGTGTTTAGCCAATGATATAGTAAAAATAGGAAATGATGATTCAAGATGCTAATTTTGACGCAGGAGCCACATAAACTTAACCAACAGACTGTTCACACAGATCCATTACTCATAATAGGTACAAACCCTGTGCCCGCTTCCAACCAGCCTCTCAGCTGCTTAACAGCACTTCATCTTACATATGATGGTCCTCCTTCAGTCATTAGTTCATTGCCGTATTCTTTGCATTCATTCATCACTGCACATATTGATTTTGTTTGTATGTTCAGTAGTTATTAGTTGTGTGATTACTTCATAGTTTAATAAACCTTTCATTTTTTAAAAACACTTATTGACATGGTTTATGTGTGAGCTAAGCTAAGCTAAGATAAGATAAAGCAAGACAAGTCTGGCGATGGGGAAATTCACAAGTTACAGCAGGTCAAGAGCCAGAAGCAAGTGAAAAGTGATTAAGTTTTAAGTTTAAAGTTTTATAGTTTTTAGATTTGTTTAAGCTTTAAAGTCTTATACATATTGTACTAACATGTTAGGAAATGAAAGGGTTCTGACTACTGTAATGCTACAAGACTTTCAATTTCATATAAGCCTGCTTCAAATAAAGGCTGAGAACTTTCTGCAGTTGTAGTAAACAAGGGCCCCTGTAAATATACACACACTCACACACACACACACACACACACACACACACACACACACACACACACACACACACACACACACACACACATATATATATATCTGATTATGTGGTTCATTACAAGTCAGGGCAAGAACTCACATGTGGTTGATAGTGGATCTGTCATGTTTTTGAACTGCTACACTGTGAAATCAGCTTTTTGCATGCTGTAACATCTGCTGATGCATCTGATATGTGACTAGACGATTGCCATATATGTAAGAGATGCACATCAGTTCACCTCCAGAGAGACAATTCTCTGTTCCATGTATGGAAATTGTGCTGAACCCTCTCAGAGACAGATTCTTGCTCCATCACTTCATAAAGCCTCAGCTTTACATAATATAGTTTCAGCTTTACTTCACAGAGCTTCTGCTTGCTTGACGGGTTCTGTTTGTTCAACATAGTGTAAATGGACAGTTGACTCGTCAACTGGACAGTTGTCTCCTTTGGAAGTCAGTACAGGTGCTCTGCTCCATTTTATGGCCTTCTTGCCTGCTCAACACCTTCCTGCCTCTGAGCTACTCCACAGTGTCTTGACACCAGGCAGTATGAGCCTTAATGCCTGAAGATGGCAGTGGCTTGGATCAGCCACAGCCAATGCCCATACAAGACCAACCCATGGCTTTGTTTCAAGCAGGGGTCTGTAAGTGATCTCATCCCTCCACTCCCTGGGTGTTCACCAGTCGTGAAGCACATTAGAGATAGAAATATAAATAGTAGTTACCTGGCTGTAATTTTATTCCATAGTGCAGAGCCCCCCAATAACGGTATGCCCACCTGGCTGGCCCCTGTCATCAGTTGCTGAGGTCAAAAGGGAGCTGAGCAATGGATGAACCGCTGTTTTACAGCTCTTGTATGCTACCACCTGATTGGGCATTGAGTACAAAGATCTGTCTCAGGGTGCCAAGGTGGAGCCTCGATGTCTTTGTTCCACTTAGTGGAAAGGTGTGGGTCACTGATTCTAAAGTCTTTGGAACTGTAGGTGGAGACCACTCTATACTACATTGATACACTGTGGCTGTGCCACATGGGTTTGCAGAAACCACCATCCTGTTGTTGAAATGGGTAAGCCAGATACTAACGTGCTGAAAAAACTCTGACGCATGTCTTCAACCCTGGGTTACATTTGGAAGAAATGCTTATTAAACTCCTAAGATGATCACACAGATCTGACCTCAAATCTGGAAGGCAAATTGTGAAGCCTTAATGACTGAACCAAGAGATTCACACTGTGAAAATGGACAAAAGGTTTTGCTGTGTACAGAAAGTGTAAACCTTTTATGAAAGAGATGATACTGTCATTATTTGTGTATAAAAATGTCAACGGGCAACAACTGTTCTGTTAAAAGATTGAGACAATTTCAGGAGATGCCCTCAGCTTGAGAGGGGTCTGGCTACAGACCTCCAGCATGAGGCCGCTTGCGGTGCAGGCTCCTCTCTCAGGCCGCCTCCAGCGTCAGGCCCGGAAATAACAAACTTTCTGTGCATCTCCAAAAGGACTCCGGCATTTTCGTCAGTTGCCTACAAGTGACAAACTTTTGCTATTTGACTGCCGCTGTGTCCGACTTTTGCCAGTTGACTACCACCGTGACAGTAAGTGACAATGACAATTTATGTATCCCAAAAACGAATGCACTGGTTGCATATGTTTGCCATTTTATTAGCCGCTCTACGTACGTAAATTACTGAATGTTACAACTTACCCTAACCCTTACCCTAGCTTAACTTGACGAAAGTTCCACGGTTGATGACCTGGAGAAAGAAGCAATCCTGGAGTCATTTAAGTTCAAGTTCTACAAAATGGAAGACATGTGGATCTTTTGTGAGGAGATTGCTGACAAACGAAGGTACTTGGCATACACCGAATGTGAAATTGAGGACTAATGTTCAATAAAAGGCAGAATACACAGAATGAAAATTTGTCACTTTATGTATTTTCATATTTGTTTTTTTAATACATGCATCTAATAACTTATTTTCATTATACCATGAAGAACACAGGTAAGTTAGTGCTTTTTAAGAAAATGAATACAGTTTTAACTATTCCTTACCTCCACACATGCTGACATTTTTAAATTTCAGCATAGCTGAAAATCTGATTTGAATTATTTAATGTATTAGTAGACAAAATAATGTATTTAACTTAAATAAATGTCATACATGAGATGTTGAGGCTATGGAGAAAAAGCTTAGATTAATTATTTAATTTAATATACTTTATTAACCCCGCAAGGGGAAATTCAATGTTTTCACTCTGTTGTCATTTTACATATACACACAGGTCCGAAATACACACACACATGCACAAATGGGACCTATACATGCATTAAATGGAGAGCTGTCAGAGTAAGGGGGCAGCCCATGGACAGGCGCCTTGAGTGTTGCTCAAGGGCACCTCGGCAGTGCCCAGGAGGTGAACTGGCACCTCTTCAGCTACCAGTCCACGCTCCATATTTTTGGTCCGGGCGGGGACTTGGACTCTGGTTCCCAAGCCAAGTCCCTATGGACTGAGCTACTGTTGCCCAAATGTTGGTATGTTGATTGATGGTTTCATGTAACTACTCTTGAGGTTTACAGTGTAAACAGATGAGTAAGCTTCCTTTGTCATGGAATATATTTTCCACATGAAATTCAGATCTCTGCAATAAATTAATGTTAAACTATTCAATGGTAAATTATGTATGAGAGGTGTGTTTGTTTTTTGACAGGAAAAGAGGCTCCAATTGTCCAGTCGACAAGCGTTATGTCTTTCTAGGAACTTAGCTACGGAGTTTATACCCCATTTTGACAGTTGACTTAATGCAATAATGTTGCTGGCAGACTTACACCCATGGTAAATGCCACGTGATAAAGAATAGGCAAAAATCAACATGTACATCTAAGAAATTACATACACATGCATGTATATTTAAGAAACTAATGATTTCGCGTTACAGTGTTGTTGAATTAATTATAATTCAGCGACATAGCCGCTTCCTCCAAAAGTGTCTACGTGATTTTGTTTCGAAATTTCTTGCGTGCATTTGGAGTTTATACCCCATTTTGACAGTTGATGTAATGCAATAATGTTGCTGGCAGACATATACCCATGTAAAATGCTACGTATAAAGAATAGGCAAAATCAACATGTATTCTACATTTAAGAAACAAATGTTTTACATTACAGTGTTGATTAATGGAATATAAATCAACGACAAAGCCGCTTCCTCCAAAAGTGTCATCACAATCTTAATTTGAAGTTTCTTGCATGCACTTCCTGTCCTGAGTGTCCTGACAGTGGAGGCGGCCTGAGAGGGGAGCCTGCAGCAGAAGCGGCCTCATGCTGGAAGTCTGCAGCCAGAATCTCTTGATCAGCTTAAGATAGAAGATGTGATGGAATGCATTGAGTGTTATTAAAAGTATTTTACATAGCAGGGCCACTGGGGCCTACAGAACCACTTAAGGAATATATGAGGAATATACTGTATTTAGGCTGCTCTCAGTTCAGTAAAATGCAGATTGACAAGATAAATGTCCTGCAAAGTTCTGTTTGACTTTAGATTACATGATAATGTTGCTAACAGTAATTTGCAACAGGCTTAATAAATATCCCCTTCTGTGTTTTACACAGTGAAAGCTTAACATTTTATTAATACTGGTGCCAACTAGCCGCCATTAGGCAGACTTTTAAAAAAACAGTTATGCTTGAAATACAACATGGGTAAACATGATTAGTATCTGACCAGACAACTATCTGTGACTGTGCTATGGACGTAATTTGATCTTCATTAAAAAAAATATTGTGATTTTATGTGGCTACAGCTCTGCATTCAGGTACAGAAGGTAGATGAAATGACAGATCTTCCAAAAGAAGCGTGAAAGTGATGTAAATGAATCCTAACTACAACGCTTTCTATACCAGACAGTTTTATTGTTATATGCTGATAAGCTATATGTGTAAGCTTTAAAGGAGGTCCAGCCACTAAATATTCAAAGCAATAGACTGTATGCAGAGAACAGTTTGAAAAATCCACACAGAGAAAATTGAAACAAGCAACGAGGATTACAATTCTTAATATGTGAGCCCTATAAAGTTCATACAGTACCATGTTTTAATGTTTTAATGTAGCTAACAATGGAACATTTTACTAGTCCAGTTGAGCTAAAAGAATATAGGCACAGGTCATGCAGTAGTGTCATATGTTGACCACCAAATGGTGTCATTTAGACTGTTGGCACTGCTTTAAACATACATACTGCAAGCACAATTTTTGTACACAGAAAGCTCAGACAAGTTTCCCACCTCTGGCAGCAGAGAAACAGACAAGGCTGTCAATAGAAAATAGGACTTGGTAATGTGATTATATATACCTTAACACAATGAGCCAAATGCAGTGCAAAATGTATACACTTCTCAACCACAGTTATGTGCACTTCACAAAGATTCTTTTCTCACAAACTCACAAACATTTTTCAACAATCATATGATCACATGTAGAGCTGAACCACAACAATTTTTCAATTGATTTTTCAGAAAAAATGAGAATAAAATAAACGTTAATATCACAATATAAAATGTATTATAATAGAGGATTTCATCCATTATCCACTCCTGACAAAAATTAAAGCTAAACAGACCATTTGTTCACCAGCTAACATTTATCTCACCACTGAGCTCACACTCTGCGCCTTTAACAGTGCACAGAAGGTTTGGACCTTTTCAGGGCATTATGATCACCTGATGGACTGTACTTTTTAACTTGAGTGTACTGTTTCAGCCTACAGTTTTAGTTACAGTGATGATACACATCTGACAAATAAATAAACACCTACAATATGTTTATACTAAAAAGCTTGTCTTTGGTATTCCTACTACCTGCACTGTCTGCAGAACCACTAGCTGTGGGACCAACTGTATGTGACATTTGTGCTGTACTTTAATGGTCACTTCAGCTCTGCTCTTATTGAAACATGGGGTACTTGCTGCATATTCTTGATAAAGAAAGGAGAAAATAATAATAAATATAGCTGCAAGCGGCAATTCCGGGATTCAAGCCAGCATGGAAGTTGAAAGCTGGGTAAGATCAAGACCTTTGACAGGTTAGGACACTTGTGTTAAAGATAAACAACAGGTTTTATGACAATCAGACAGATGCTCATTCATTTATGTCCAAATCTTCAAGCATCTCTTTCTTGGTCTCTGCCAATGGAGGTTGCATTTAGATGAAGACTTTTGGAGATATAGATGTTAATTAATTTTGCATATTCTCAAAAATACAGAGAGATGGACTTCTGAATTGACTATAGGTTGCAATGCAGCAAAGTTTTTTCACAATTCAGTCGATGTGCTAAAAAAAATTCAGCTCTGCAGGACATACTGGTGATATATTATGATTTTTTGAAGTACGGAATTCCTTGAAATTTAGATTTAATGTAACAAGCCATGTCCCCTTTAAGCAATCATTTTCAATTTTGTGCATTGACTGAGACATGCCCCTAGATGATGCAAACCAAATGTTGTACATATATCTCTGGGTGATTATGAGATATCAACTTTTTGCATGTGTGCCACTTCCTACTAATCAATTTGAATCAAACTTTCAGAATATGATTCAGTTACTTATGTAGACATTTCCTACAAGTTTTGTGATGATTGGCTCAATGGTTGAGGAGTAAACTAAATTAATGTGCTGAGCCACGCCCCCTCTAAAGTTCATTGGTCAATATCATCAAAACACAATGACATATCAAAAAGTTGTTGATAACTTTAAAAGAGCTTCATCCCATAATGACCCACAGAATGTTTGGTACAAATCGGACCTATGCCTTATGAGAAGTTGTAAAAAATGTGTTTTTCAAAAAATTCAATGTGGCGGACAATCTAGTCAGGCAGACGTTGAGGGTTTTTAAGGCTTTCGGAGAACCCATTCACCTTAACATGTGTGTCAAATTTCAAGTCAATCTGACATGGTGCGAGGGTGGTGGTTTTTCAAAACAAAATTTCTTCAACATTAATGATAGCGCCCTCATCTGGCCAATTGGCATTATATTTCTTGAGCACCATTGCACACAACTTCCAATCATTGGTGTAAATTT
The DNA here is from genome assembly GCA_019142605.1 of Cephalopholis sonnerati. Taxonomy (NCBI): domain Eukaryota; kingdom Metazoa; phylum Chordata; class Actinopteri; order Perciformes; family Serranidae; genus Cephalopholis; species Cephalopholis sonnerati. The sequence continues at coordinate 1,925,816 of JAGQAX010000020.1, forward strand.
CACGTCTCTTTGATGTACTATTTCATGGGAATTTGTGAAAACATTTCTGAAGAAAATAAATAAATAAATATTGTCGCAAGCGGCAATTCCTGGGTTCAAGCCAGCATGGACGTTTACAACTTGAAAGCTGGGTAAAATTAAGACCTTTGACAGTTAAGGACACCTGCATTAAAGATAACCAACAGGTTTTATGACAATCAGACAGATGCAGACAGTTTGGTGATGTTTGAACAAACCCTAATTGATTATGGCCATTGCACTTGTTTAGAACTTGTGGTGCCCTCTACTGACCAATATTAAAATGATTTATTATACGTGGTTTCTAATTATTAATCAACCAACCCTGCAAGTTTTGTAATGACTGTACAATCAATTTCTGATTAATAATCTGATTTGTGTTAATGCATGCCCATTTTTTGTATTTGTGGTGCCCCCTTGTGGTCAACTGAAACTTTCAGGTTATGTTTCTGGTATCTCTTAAGACATTGCTTTCAAGTATATTTCTTGAGCGCCATTAGCACACAACTTCCAATCATTGGTGACTGGGGCCGGAGCCTATCCCAGCTGACACTGGGTGAGAGGCAGGGTACACCATTCACACTCACATTCACACTTATGGGTACCAATTAACCTATCCCCAACCTGCATGTCTTTGGACTATGGGAGGAAGCCGGAGTACCTGGAGAAAACCCACACTAACACGGGAGAACATGCAAACTCTGCACAGAAGGGTGGAATAATAATAATAATAATAATAATAATAATAATAATGATAAGAAGAAGAAGAAGAAGAAGAAAACAGGACAAAAACAATAGGGTATCAGCCTTTTAGGCATGAACCCCTAACAATAAAAAAAAAAAAACAGTGATAATAATAATAATAATAATAATAATAATAATAATAATAATGATAATACTTAATAATAAATAAAAAAGAATAATCGTCAGTGGAAATGGTTCCTCATAGAGTCAGAGTACATGTAAGCAGGCTAGGTGGATGGTCAGAGATCCATAAGAGGTTCCCATGTTCTCAGGAAAACTTCCCCCTTATTTTTAATATGTAAGTGTGTTGTTCCAGTTGTAGTGTATCATTTAATATTCTTTTGAACAAATTAAATACTGGGGGTCTTTGCTGGTTCCAGGTGAGCAAAATATACTTCTTTGCTATATATGATATTATGCCAATCCTCTTTGCAGACATGGGGTCATCTCTGTATCAAAGAGATACCATACTGGTGAAATGTCAGATGGAATCCTCAAGACCTTAACAGTCAGATCATGCAGCTCTTCCCAAAAATGTTTTGTTTTGTTTTCCCAGAAAACGTGACTGACTGACCCTGTACATGTAATAGGGTAAGATACAACCTGTGTAAAAACTTATAATTAAATTATTTTATTACAAGACAGTGAAGTGAAGACATTCTGACTGTGACATATACTTTTCCACTGATCATCAGTAAACTCACAGCCCAAATCTTTCTGTCATACAGTCTTCAGTGGGATCAAGGAGGTATTGTAAGTATTAATAAAATTCCTGTTTGGGAATTCCAAATTATGTTCTTAAACTCTAAGAAAGATTTAAGGAAACCATCAGTAAACAGATGTTGAAACTGATGTATACCATATTCTTTCACTTCGTAAGCAGGTAGTGTCCAATTGAGGGTGGCAGGTCTGGATTGGAGGATAGAGGAGCTAGCATAGAGATTCCAAGACCAGATCCACAAAAGAGTGTTGTGAATTACATAGGTTATTAATACTTGGGCATTTTTATTATCAATACATGGCAAAGAGGTTAACAAGGTAGGAAGGCAAAGGTCTTCTGCAATGTCTGTCCAGTGAGCAGTTCTTCGTTTTTGTACCCAACTAATCAGGTCTTTTGTCTGGACAGCCCAGTAGTACAACTGGGAGGTGTCCCAGTCCACCTTTCTCTTTAGACTTGGTTAAACTTTTGAGACCTATTGTGGGTGAGGAATTCTTCCAGATGAAGGAGGTCATTAATTTGTTTATGAATTTAAAAAAAATGTTTTGTCTAGATAACTGGGAAGTGACTAAAAGAAATAACTAAAGGGGGGAAGTATATTCATTATAATTATGTTAATTCGGCTGAGGAATGAAATGGGAAGTAAATGCATACAGCTGTGAATAGAAATCAAGAAATGAAGACTTTGAGATTGTGTGTCATATTTCAGTTGACCTGTTGTGTCGTGTGTATGCATTTTACTGTACTATCAGCCTGCTCTTTTTGAAGCTGACAGACTAGAAGACTACTTGGTTTATTACCATACTCATAGTATTGTTGTCTGGTGAAGAACAAAAGTTTTTTGATACAGTATGTTCAGTTTGAATATGATTGAGGTTAGTTCTGACAACATGCAACTTCCTCATATTTTCCTCTGCAGGTGATTGTTTATGAGTTTGCTCCAAATCAGTGAGCTCCTTTTTGAGTTGTTCAGTTTGTTTGGTAACTGCCTTTTCCTTGCAGATGTGTATGAGATCAAATTACCTCTAATTACGGCTTTGGTTGTGTCCCACATCACTGCAGGAGTAACATGGGAAGCTGTATTGTCCTCTCTATTCTGCTCCAGCCACTGCCTGATGTTATTGCAAGCTTCGGAGTTTGTTAGGAGTGAGGTGTTATACTGTATCTCCAATACTAGTTTATAGTAATAGTTTATTGTGTCTGTCGAGGAGGGCACAATTGAAAGTAGACTGGTGAATGGTCTGATATAAGAATAAATCCAATACTGCAGGACATTACGGAGGAAAGATGGTTCTGGGGTAAAAAATAAATGTCAAACCGAGAGTATATTTTGTGTCTGGCTGAGTAAAAGATTTAATCTTTTACTGTAGGGTTAAATTCTCTCCAAACATCCACGAGGCCTCCATCTTTAGAATTTGAAGCATTAGGACTGGATATTGTAGGTGAAGTTTTATCCAAGTAACTGTCAACAAGTAACAACAATTAAAGTCCCCACAAACCAGTCCAAATGTGTATTATATTGGCTAAATAAGGGGACTATATCTATCATAAATTTAGGGTAGTCCTCATTTGGTGCGTAAATGTTAAGCAGTGTGAGTTCTTGGCCATAAAGCATTTCACAAATTAGTACATACCCACACTCATGGTCATTGTGTTGTTCTTTAAATATAAAAGGAAGACTTTCATGGATAAGTATTGCCGTTCCCCTACTGTTGTTGTAAAGCTTGAGAAGTAGACCTATCCTACCCAATCACTCTTGGGTTAGGGGTTAGGGTTAGGAGCAGCTCTTTCCTTTTTCAAAAACGTAAGAACTCTTTTATGCTTAATAGGATGACCAAAGCCTCTGTCTTATATTTACAGAGCCTGATCATAGACAAATTAGAGCTGAACAAAAAACAAATCAAAACAAAAAACAAACAAACAAAACAAACAAACAGTAACAATAACAAGACAGAAAAAAGTAGAATATGATGATAATGCAACAGCATACCACATATAAAGTGTTGGTTTCAAAATCAGCAGAAAGATAAATGAAAAAAAGGGGAGAAAGATTAAAAAAAGAAAAAATAAATGCTATGAATAATTTTTCCTTCCAGGGTCCAGACCAAATGGATTATGGTACAAAAAAAAACATATTACTCTGCTCGTGTTGTTTAAAACGGAGCTGAGACCAGATTTTCTTCATAGAAATATTGGTCGGATTCAAGAGGATCATAATTATAATTTACTGATTTATTCTCAGAAACCTGCCACTCAAACGCCGATCTAAGTGTTCACTCTGAGGTTCTGAACACATCAAACAGAATCAAAACATATTAACTAAGAAACAGCCCTTCATATAAATATAAACAAATCATCGCAGTGTCAACTTTATAATAGTGGTGGGACACGATTAAAAAAAAAAATCAAATTAATTAGAGGCTTTGTAATTAATTAATTAATAGTAATATTTGGGACTTCCGGTATGGTGGCGCACTAGGTAGACGCTCACTTCCCTCCCCAGCAAATACATGCCAAGAAAACCAGCATAAAGTGAACTTTTGATATTGAAACACAAACGGTAGCCTCGCTAAAACCTCCGGGAGACAGCAGGTCCGCAACATGGGGATATGCTTCTCCCCGCCAGGCTGCTGGTGACCACAAGGATAAAATGCTGACTTTTGGTAAACTGGAGGATGTGGATGCTTTCATTTGGTGGATCCGAGAAGAGGCCAAAACAGGATAAACAACAGTACGGCCTCGAGAAAGTAATTAAACGCCGCGTTTGGTTTGGCAGCTATGCTACAGCTAATATCTGGGGTTACTATGAACAGAACATTGAATTATGCCCATACTATAAAAGTGGTGGAAACATTTTTTCGGACACCCCATGCATTTGTGAAATATTGCATTAAGAATCACTCTTAGGTCTTCAAGTGCAATTTCTTTTAGTACAGTCACAGCCAAATTACTAAACAAATCCTAAAAAAGCCATTAAGCCATTAAGCCATTATTAAACTTAAAATTGATTGGTTCCATAAAAATACATAAGAAATTTTGAGTATTGGGTCATTTCGGTACCAGTGATCCACTAATGAAGGTTGTGCTTTTTATTAAAAGACACAATTTTTGTTGCCGTGCTTCGTGTCTATATAAAGCCAGCACATTTGAAAGTTCTTCAGAGACAAAAATGGCTAAAACAAGGAACCTAACGCAGGAAACGCCTGAAGGTACAGATTCTCAGCCAGGAAGGGTACAACTGCCACCAGATAGCCAGGAAGTGCAGATGCAGTCCTTCAGCAGTTGGATACACTTTGCAGAAATACAGACGAACCAACAGCTTGGAAGACAAACCAAGATCTGGGTGTCCAAGGGTTTCTTCAGCAAGAAATGACCGCATCCTGATCCACATGTGCAGAGAAAACCGCCGAATGACATCACAGGAGCTTCAGCAGCAGTGGTCAAACCAAACTGGTGTCCAGTGTTCCACCCGCACTGTACGTGGCTGACTTTTAGATCATGGCTTAAGGTCCTACAAGGCTGTCAAGAAGCCCCTGATCAATGAGAGACAGAGGTTAGGCCGGCATCGTTGGGCCCAAGCACACAAGAACTGGACAGCCAGGAACTGGAAGAAGATTCTGTGGTCAGATGAGTCCAGTTTCCAGCTTTATCTTCCTCCTGCTAATGTGAGGGTATGCAGAAGGCCAGGTGAAGCATTATCTCCAGCATGTGCAGTACCCACTGTCAAGCATGGTGGAGGCAGTATCATGGTTTGGGGATGCATGAGTGCTGCTGGTGTTGGTCATCTCACTGTCTGTGATGGCACATTGAACTCTGCCACAAATATTTCATGATAATATTTGAGACTGTGTAAAATTTTAAGAGTGTCTGAAAACTTCTTTCTACCACTGTACACCCCCTTCCTCCATTTATTCACTTCTTGTTTATCAGGAGGACGACTGAGTTAGACATATTTTAAAAGGGTAACAAGTAAAAAAAATAGGTCCCCAATATTTAATTTTTCAGTATATATCTGTTTGGTATTAGGCCACTTTCTTGGCAAAAATCTTATTCTTTCAAGTAAACAATGGAGGGTGTGCTTATGTTTAGGATAAGAACAGGTAATCTGACCATCCCTCATCAAGTGTGGAATGTGTCTTAAGAACCACTATAGTGAGTAATAGGGTAGGGGAAATCTGGGTTTTAGGCCCGAGGGTTTATGTTCAGAGGTTGATGCAGTTAGAAGCATCTGTGTTCATTGTAATGTTTTGTGTGTTTAAAGGTACATTTCTATATATTAACACGAGAAAACCATCTGTAATGAGCAGCTATGACCAATGTTTTAGAAATTAAGACGACGTTGTGGAACTGCAGACTGTTGCAAGAACTAAAAAATATTAAGCAAGTAATGGGGAGGTTAAAAGACATGCAATCTAAAATTATTTTTCTCCAAGAGACACACCATACTGGAAAGGAGGACTTAAAGATTAAGAGGAGGTGGCAAGGGGAGGTATTTTCTGCACCCTTTACTTCCCAAGCGAGAGGGGTCATGACTCTCATACATAAGTCCATCCCTCTTAATGTCCATAAGGTAACTGCAGATAGGATGGGAAGATATTTGATTATTCAGGGTACCCTTTATACAGAGTAATTAATCATTATTATACCATGGTCTGGGTGAATTCTGATTGGCTGCAGGGTGTCCGTTAAAAAGTGTTGTAGGACACCTATAAAAAAGTTCCGGTCAAATAGCCTGATTGTTCTAAATTATTGCGCTGGCTCAAACGCTAGTTGGTAACCGTGGCAACAGAAACTCAGAACAGCTGCAGCCGACCGAGCTGCAGGTTCTGTGCCCAGAGCGGTCACCTTGGCAACGCATCACAACGAGAGATATTAAATAGTCTACTCAGCCGCTTCTTGTGAAAAACTAACGATTTTAACGGTAAAAAAAGAACATTAACGTATTAATAATTGATTTAATATTTATTTCTTTCGTAAGTGACCATGGTATAAGCGGGATAATGCCCTTCGAGGTGTCCATTATCAGAAATGAATGGACTTCGACCTCCGCATCGTCCATTCATTTCTGATAATGGACACCTCGTCGGGCATTATCCCTTACATAATTTATTTAATATTTATGCTCCAAATAAGGATGAACCAAGTTTCTTTAATAGCTTATTTTGTATGTTGACAGCACTTAATGGCCACTATATTCTAGCTGGAGACTTCAACTGTACACCTGACCCCAATTTAGATAAATCATCACATTTAGACAAATCTCATAGCAAGAGTAGGGAAACCATTCTTCAGTTTGCTGAGGAATTAAATCTGGAGGACATATGGAGAGACAGAAACCCTGCAGTATCAACATATTCCTGTTTTTCTAGCACACACAAATCATACTCGCAAATCGATTACTTTTTGGTCTCAGCAAGCTTATCATATAAAGTAAAAGAACGTGATTATGGCAGTATTCTGATCTCAGACCATGCCCCAAACAGTCTGGTTTATGTAGATCCTTGTCTAGTATGGGATCCCCTCAAATGGAAATTTCAGCAAAAATGGCTGAAGGACCCGGACCTAATGGTGTACCTCGAAAAACAAATTGATGAATATTTTACATTTAATACTTCTGAAACATCCCCATGCATTAGGTGGGAAGCATTCAAAGCCGTCATCAGAGGACAAATAATCAATTTTACAGGCTAAAAGTCTAAGAAGGCTGAACAAAAACGGATACTATTTGAATCAAAAATTAAAAACACTGAGAATATGTATTTTAAAAATCCCTGTCCCAAGTTACGGCAAAATTTGCTGTTATTAAGAGCACAATACAATGAAATCTCAGCTTCAAAAGCTACAGCTAACTTATTGAAACTTAAGCAGTCTGTTTTTGATCAAGGGGAAAAATCGGGCAAAATTCTGGCTTGGCTTATAAAACAATTACAATTCGAAAGATCAATCACTGCATTAAAAAAATGATAGAGGGGAAACGATCTCTAACCCTGCTGTGATAAGTGACTCTTTTAAGGCCTATCATGAAAGTTTATATAGTTCCAAAATAACCCCAGGACAACTAGAGCCAAATCCTTTCTTATTTCTTGACAACATAAATATTCCCAAAATAGGGGAAGAGGAAAGCCTGAGGCTGGGGGCTAATTTGACTTTGGAGGAGATCTCAGAGGCAATAATGGGCATGAAATCTGGAAAGGCTGCAGGGCCAGATGGTCTACCGATCAACATTTATAAAAAATTTGCATCAAAATTAAAGGCACCCCTTTTGGAAATGTTTTCTGAATCTGCTAAAAAGGGGATACTCCCACCCACTCTAAGAGAGGCCCTAATCACACTTCTTCCAAAACCCAGAAAACCTAATGATAAATGTGAAAATATGCGACCAATTAACCATTTAAATTCAGATTTAAAGATACTTTGTAAAGTTCTGGCAAAGAGACTGGAGAGCCTTATGCCAGATAGTATTAACGAAGATCAAAACAGGTTCATGGTTGGACGTCAGGGTTTCCATAATGTAAGAAGGGTTTTAAATATTTTGCATGATCAGAGGGGGGGGCGCCAGATACAGCTTTCTTGGCATTAGATGGCGAGAAAGCTTTTGATAGGGAAGAATGGCCTTATTTGCATGAGCTCCTTGGCTGCTTCGGTTTGGGGGAGGGATTCTGCAATTGGATTAAACTCTTTTATAACAATCCTTATGCAGAAATAATCATCAACAACATTATCTCAAAACCAATACAGATTGGGAGAGGCTGTAGACAAGGTTGCAACCTGTCCCCCCTTTTATTTATAAATGCAATTGAACCACTCGCCATTGCTATAAGGGACCATGCTACAATCACGGGTATAAAAATTGGAGGGCTCGACCATCGAATAGCTGTTTACGCTGATGACGTGATTCTTTTTCATAAAAATCTGGTAATATCTGTTCGGGCTCTTTTAGATTTATTCAAGAAATTTGGATGTATTTCTGGATACAAAATGAATAACTCATAATCCTCCATAATGCTTTTGAACTCAGAGGAGAGGGTGAATCCACCCAAATACACCCGCCTCTTTAGAAATGTGAATAATTTCACTTATCTAGGAGTTCAAATATTTGGAAATTGTAGGATATGGTTATACTTACAGTCCAATTATAGCTGATATTTCTAAATCAGTGGAGACATGGTAGAGTCTCCAAATCTCATTGATTGGTAGAATAAACATACTAAAAAGATGCAAAGATGGCAGCGCATGTAGACGCAGCGACCCAGTGCTCTTCTTCAGTTAGCAGCTACACATTGAGAAGGACTTACACCTGAACTGAACTTTTAAGCCTGAAACAACACTGGACCGGCTGGACCCCCCCAGAAGGGTTCGACTTGTTCCCGGAGAGGATACGCTGACGAGAGCGGACAGAAAGGAGGCGACGGCGGCGCTGCGAAAGACGCCAGAAACGAGGCAAACGAGCCGGCATCAGAGCTAGGCTAACCGCGACTCCGCATAAACCAGCAGTTCCAAGCATCTTTCTCGCCAACGTCCGCTCCCTGGTTAACAAGATGGACGAGATGAAACTACGGGACATTAACAACCGGATAGACAGCTGTATCATGGTGATAACAGAGACCTGGCTGCATGAAAACATCCCGGACCTAGCCGTGGAGCTAGCAGGACGTACAATCTTCCGGGCAGACCGCACATCGGACTCTGGTAAGAGGAGAGGAGGAGGTGTGTGCGTCTATATTAACAACAGTTGGTGCACGGACGCTGCCGTTATTGAGAAACACTGCTGTCCAGACCTGGAGTTTCTAATGTTGAAGTGCAGACCTTTTTATTTGCCCAGGGAAATAACCCAAGTGTTTGTAACTGCCGTGTATATCCACCCGCGAGCTAATGCTAACGTAGCTATGAGCAGGCTGCATGACAGCATCACCAGGCAACAGAACAAACACCCAGAGGGCTTCTTCATCGTGGCTGGAGACTTTAATCATACCATACCTAAAAGACTGTGCTCCCCAGATTTTACAAGACTGTGAACACCACCCACATCATCAAAAAGGCCCAGCAGCGTCTCTTCTTTCTGAGAACACTGAGGAGGAACAAACTCCCTCCACCTCTGCTGAAAAACTTCTACCACTGCACAATAGAGAGTGTCCTCACCTATGGCTGTACGGTGTGGTACGCCAGCTGCACTGCATCTGAAAAGAAACAACTGCAGCGGGTCATCAAGACGGCTGAGTGGATCATCGGCTCCCCACTTCCACGCCTAGAGGAGATCTATTCCAGCCGTCTCCTCCGACAGGCCACAAAGGTTCGGGATGACCCTGCCCACCCAGGACACTGACACTCTCTATTCACCAGCCTTCCCTCTGGCAGACTCAGAGTCATGAGAGACCGCACCAACAGACTGAGACACAGCTTCTTCCCCATGGCTGTGAAGAGACTGCTCCAAGAACCATGACCCCCCCCCCCCCCCCCCCAAGTATATTTTATGACAAGGACATTGTGGCTGCAAGAAGAGAGTGCAGAACGAAATTTCATTGTATTTATTGCAATGACAATAAAGCTTCTTCTTCTTCTTCTAAAGATGAATGGTCTTCCGAGGTTTCTTTATTTGTTTCAAAACATCCCCTTGCCACCTCCATCAGACTTTTTCTCTAAAATGAAAAACCTGTTTAACCAGTTCTTGTGGAACAATAGGCGTCCCAGAATCCGCTTGTCCTTCTTATATTTGCCCTTTGACAGAGGAGGGCTGCAATGCCCTAATATGCTATGGTATTATTGGGCAGCCCAATTAAGAACAATAATGTTCTACTATGCTGCAGAAAAGCCCCCAGCATGGAGAAACATTGAGGTGCTCTCCCTTAAGCTTCCTTTTCCCACCGTTATCTATTCTGATAAATATAATAAACTCAAAAAGATTATGCTTAATCCTACAGTTAAAAATATGATTTGTGTTCTGCATGTTGTTCTCCCCCCTCTCCCTTTTTAGCCCAATTTGGTGCAACAACTATTTTGCTCCAGGTAGAGCTGACGGTGGCTTTAAAATATGGGCAGACAAGGGGGTGGCACTGGTGAAAGATGTCTTTGGGGGGATGGAAGACTCTAAACCTTTGAACAATTGGTTTCTAAATTTAATATTCTCTGTAAACATTTTTTTCAAATACTTGCAATTCTAGTTTTATCAGGTCTCATCAAAATGATTTTTTTGCCACAATATTTTTATTTATTTTTCAACATTATTTTGAAATGCAGCCTCTTTTCATTCATACATTGTTTGCAAACATAACGGCCTGCTGCTTTATCACACAAAAAAAACCCAACAAAAAACATACTTAGACACAAAGAAAAGAAAAGAAAAGAAAAGAAAAGAAAAGAAAAGAAAAACAAACAAACAAAAAAAAACACAAAACAGTCATGCTCCTGTTCAAGCCAGTAAAAATCTCCAAATGGCATGTCTCAAAATAGTACTCCTAATAGTATATTCATTGTAACATATATTAACTCCAGATGTCTAGAAAAAAAATTTGCAAAACAGAATGATTTGAAAAGAAGTTATAAACTTGAAAACTGCATCATCCATGGAACCTACTCATTCAGGTCATCTGTTAAGTCTGAATCCTTTACATAATCTATGAAGGGTCCCCATATAAATTCAAACACATGCTGTTTGGCCTTTAATAAGTTATTCTCTCTAATGGGAAACTTGATAACATCTGTCTTGTCCACTGAGTAATACTTGGTCTATAAATTCCTTTCCATAATAATGCAATACATTTTTTTTGCATTGAGCAAGCTGAGATCTATAAATGCTCGTTCATGTTCACTGTAATTATGTTTCTTTGGATATAAGCCCAAGAGAAAAAGTTTTGGATCCAGTAGAATTTGTTTTGAAATTACCTTCTCTATTACAACTCTTACCTCTTCCCAGAACATGTTAACCTTTGTACATTGCCAAATACAATGGAACAAAGTCCCTCTGTCTTCTGTACATTTTGTACATATATCCGGTATATTTGGGTCAAACTGGTTCAAATCCACTGGTGCCAAATAGGTCCGCATTAGCCATTTATATTGTATTAATTTAAGACGCATATTTATAGATTTGATATGAGCACCAGTGCAAGCTGCTTCCCAAACTTCCTCTGAGATTTCAAGTTGCAAGTTTTCCTTCCAGGCTTTTAATTTAGACTGTGAGTTTTCAGGTGAATAAGATGACAACAGATTGTAACGTTCTGACATGATACCTTTTCTCAGCTTGTCCTTTATCATGCTTTTTTCCAGAAGTGAATATATAGGCCTGGTAAGCAGATTATTTTGATTTACTTTCACAAAATTTCTTAGCTGAAGATACTAGAAATGTTTGCTATGAAGGTTAAAAATAGATCTCAGCTCTTCAAAAGACATCATAGTGTCTGAGTCTTGTATATAGAGATCTTGAATCATTTTAAGTCCCTTAGATTCCCATATTTTAAATATTGCATCTACTCTCCCTGGTACAAAAAACTGATTGCCCCATATTGGACTAAACTGTGATAATGTTCCCAGTTCTTGTGAATATTTTTTAACCTCGTACCATATCTTGATCATATTTCTTACACTTGGATTTTTAGTTTGTTTATGTAGTTTCTTTACCGTGTCTGAATACATGTAAGAGGGAAAAGGCAATTTCAAACCATGAGCCTCCATTTCAATCCAATGAGGAGAATTGTTTGTTGAAAAATAAAACATTATAGATCTCAGCTGTGCAGCCCAATAATACCATAACATATTGGGACATTTCAAACCCCCTCGATCAAATGGTAAATATAATAAAGACATACGTAGTCTTGCCCTCCTGTTGTTCCATATGAATCCTGCAAATGTTTTCTTAATTCTTGTAAAGAAATCTGAAGGTGGTGGTAGAGGAATATTCTGGAATAAATAGAGTAATTTTGGCAGTATATTCATTTTTAAAATATTAATTCTCCCAATTATAGATACTGGTAATGACATCCACCTCTCAATTGGACTCATTAATTTCTGACATTAAAGGTTCATAATTAGCAATAACCACATGTTCTAGGCTCGGCAGAATCTGTACCCCCAAATATTTAAACTGATCTACAACATTAAATTGAATTACCTCAGGGATTGGATTCCTTCTTTCATTTGCATTTAGCAATAATATAGAAGATTTGGTATCATTCACTTTATAACCTGAGATGTCGCCAAATATTTTAAAAAGTTGTAACAAAGCCGGAATAGTTTTATTTAATTTTGTCATAAGTAGAATTACATCATCAGCATATAAACATATCCTATGTTCTGTTGGACCTACTGTTATTCCACAGAATTGTGGGTGTGAATGCACTGCTATTGCAAGAGGCTCCATTGCTATTGTAAACAAAAGGGGTGAAAGAGGGCACCCTTGTCTGCAACCTTTACTGATTTTTATTGGTTTTGAAATATTTCTATTTGTTAATATTTCTGCTGTGGAATTTTTGTATATTATCTGAATCCATTTTAGAATTTTATTGCCACAACCAAATCGTTCTAACACTTTGAAAAGATAAGGCCATTCGACCCTATCAAAGGCCTTCTCGGCATCTATGATAGATGTGCTGTATCTGGTTTTTCTTTGCTCAAATGTATGGCATTCAGTACCCTTCTGACATTGTGGAAACCCTGCTTTCCCATTATAAAACCATTTTGATCTCTATCAATTATATTTGGTAATACTTTTTGTAATCGTTTTGCCAAAATTTTACATATTATCTTTAGGTCTGAGTTTAACAAACTAATGGGTCTCAGGTTTTCACATCTGTCAGATGGTCTACCTGGTTTTGGCAGTAAAATAATTAAGGCACTTGTCACTGAGGGCGGAAAACTATCACTCTGAAATGCCTCTAGAAACATTTCCAAAAGAGGCGTTAACAATTTGTTCTTAAATGTTTTATACAAATCAATTGGAAGACCGTCCGGTCCTGCCCTTTTCCCTGATTTCAAATTATCAATAGCATGCCCTATTTCATCTTTGTTGATATCTAGCTCCAATTCGTCTTTATTTGCATTTGGGATACATGGTATAGATTGTTCATCTAAAAATTTATTTAGGTTTTGTAAATTAATTTCAGAGTTTGTACCATATAATTTTTCATAGTAGCCTCTAAAGGCATCATTAATTTCTACAGGATCTACAACAGAATTTCCTTCAAATCTTATGGTTGTAATTGCCGTTTTAGTTTCTAATTGTTTAATCTGCCATGCCAATAATTTTCCAGTTTTATCGCCCTGTTCATAAAATGACTGTTTAAGCCTAGAGGCTGCTCTGGATGCAGACATCTTTTCATATTCAGCTCTCAAAATCAATAATTCGTTTTCCAATTGTGGATTACATTTCTCATAAACCTTTTCTTGGAGAATTTTTATTTTTTGTTCTAGCTGAGATCTCTCTTCACGTGCCTTTTTTGATTTTGAGCCTGTGTAACTAATAATATGAGCTCTAAGAAAAGCTTTAAATGCTTCCCACTTTGTACATGCTGATGTTTGTGCAGTATTAATTTCAAAGAACTCATCTATCTGCTTTCCTATATATTTTACAAAGTCTTCATCTTGTAGCCATTTATGCTGAAAGTGCCACCTAGGTGGATCTTTTGTCAATTTTTTTTCTATATATTCTAAACAACATGGTGCATGATCTGAGACTACAATATTATCATAAAAGCAGTTATGAATTCTGGACCGCAATTCTGAAGAAACCAAAAAATAATCAATTCGAGAATATGTCCGAAATACGCTAGAGTAAGAAGAGTAAGCCTTAGCATGTGGATTTAATTCTCTCCATATATCCAACAACCTTAATTCCTTAATGAAGTGATGAATTGTTGTTCTACAGCCGTTATGTGACCGGTCTATTCCTGTGGATCTATCCATTCCAGGGTTTAGAGTGCAATGTAAATCTCCTGCTATTATATACTGTCCTGCACATGTAAAGAGGGTAAGAAACAAATCTACATAAAAATTGGGATCATCTATACTGGGGCCATACACATTTACTAAATTTAGGTTTTCTGATAATAAACAACCTTGGATTATTAAGTATCTCCCCAGTTTATCTTTTATTATATTTTTCACTTGGAATGGAACTGCTTTGTGAATAAGAATCATAACACCTCTGGCCCTGGATGAGAATGACACTGTAAATACACTACCTGGCCACCTCCTCCTAATTTTTTTTATCATCCTCCTCTAAAAGATGAGTTTCTTGTAAAAATACAATTTTGGAATCTATATCCTTTACTCTATTCATGACTTGTTTAACTTTTTTAGGGCCGTTGCAGACCTCTGCAGTTCCAAGAAACTAAATTAAGTTTTACTCCTTCAGACATCTTGAACAAAAAATATAAACTCACTTGACAATGCAAAAATAAATTCACTGAGATGCATGACGAACCTGGATGTTAAACACTTCATCCAGCCTACTGAACCTAAACTCCCCTTTCCCCACTTTAGTGAGATCTCCCCCAACCCCAAACTGACACCTGTTATTGCCATAACTGCTCCACCCTTAGTGAGGATCAGTCTATCCACCTTCTTCTTACTGTAAATGAATAATCACTACTGCTATTTTATTGTAACCTCAACACTCCTCTGTAGCATGTATAATAGACTTGCTCTGAGACTTGCATCATAGTATTTTTTTAGATTATTTCTATCAGTTGCTGTATACAACATGGACATTCAGTGTATATTTAATATCTCAGTTTGTGGAATCTGTGCGAGTGTGTGTATGTATGTGTGTATTTGTACATATATATGCCTATGAATTGGGTAATAGTGTAATATTATCTGGTATGGTGTAGTTCACCTGTAATTACTCACTACATCATAATCATAAAGTGTACATTTCAGCCCAACCTATATGCAGTGTGTTAATTTGTATTTTATACACTTATGCCTGCCATATGCTTTCTCTTAGACATAAATACACCGTGTTTCAAGTTGCATGTGATACCACATTCAAATATTCACCGTTTCATTTTAATTCCCGCTGGCGTCCTTCTGGACCTTCTCAATAAACTCTTGCGCCTCGGTTGGAGTTTTAAAAGTGTAGGTCCGTTCTTTATGTGTCACCAACAGTCTCGCAGGATGAATAAGTCTGTGTCGGATTCCAAGGTTGCGCAGTTCCTGGCGGACCGGGTCGAATTGTTTCCTCAATTGGTGCAGTCCCACAGCTAAGTCTGGGTAAAACCGAACCTGCTGGTCCTTGTACCGAATGTCCTTTTTGGCCCGAGCAGCGGCCATGACTGCCTGTTTGTCCCTGTAGTTGAGAAACCTCATTATTAGCGTTCTCGGTGGTGCCTTGGTGTCCCTCATCGGCCCGATCCGGTGCGCTCTCTCCAGAGCTACTGATGACTGAAGTGCCGTGGCACCCAGTGCGTCAGGAATCCGCTTCTCCAAAAACAAGCCCGGATCACGTCCTTCGGCGCCCTCCGGCAGGTTTACCAGTCTTAGGTTGTTCAAACGAGACCTGGCCTCCAAGTCCACGAGCTCGTCCTCCAGGGTTTTATTTTTTGTCTCCAGCGTGTGCACTTTAGCTTGCAGGTCACCCACCTCGTCCTCGGTCTTTGATTTGCATTGCTCCGCCTGCGACACCTGCTCGTTACAGTCATTTATTTCTTTCCTCATGCTTTCTATCGCCGCCATAACTCCGTCAAATCTCGATGTAAAGTCTGTTTTCATGGAGCTAATGGCAGCAAGTATTACGTCCGCCTTCTCTAATTATTATTGTAAGTATTGTATTCTAAGTAATTATTGTATAAGTGTTTACTGTTTTGAGCTTTAGTGTTTTCAGTAGGTTATCAGTTGCGGTGTTCCTACTGGAACCCCTCTTTTGATGGGGGGGAGTGTGACGGCCCCTCCCTTTATTCTGGAGGTGTGTTGGCTCGCAGGTTGCTGGTTGGTCTGCTCTGTTTTCCAGTTTCTGCAGGGGAGGGACCGCCATCAACTGATGCGCTGCACCTGGGCCCGGTGTAGCGTTCATGTTCCCACGTCAGCTGCCTCTCGGGCTCTCACTCCATCCACGCCGTCCGTGAGGACATCGCGGCGCGGCTGCGCCTCTTCTTTTTCTTTTTGTGCTCGCAAGCCCACACACACACACACACACACACACACACACACACACACACACACACACACACACACACACACACACATGCATCCACACACGCCTACACCACTGATCACTGACACTGATCTGTACTTATCTGTTGAACTCAGTTTGCACCCATGCTGTTAGCTTCATTGGTCTTGACCGATGGCGCTGTTTTTGTGTTTTGTTAGCTCGTCTTACGTGCTTTAGTAATAATGTCACACTCATTGACTAACTCACGTTTTGACATTGTCAGGTCTGAGTTGTAAGTCCAATTTAAAAAAAAAAAGTTTGGGCTTGTTTTATGTGCGAAGTTGTGGGAGCCCTCACACTACACAGTCATCTTTGTCAGGGTCACGTGATTCCCCAGTCCCTCATCACTTTAAGACAACCTGTGTCCAGCTGCTTGTAAACAACCTCAGCCTCAGTTCTGCTATTTTGAACAATTTTAGGCCCAATTTCAAATTATGTTTTATTTGTAAAGACCTAGAAAAACTTTTTTATAAAGGTCAATCAAGCAATCACCAAAAACAGGATCAAAATCGCTCTGTAACTAGGGGTAACTATGTGTCCTCATCTGCTCCTCCTCTGTTATATGGGGTGCCTCAGTGGTCAATCCTTAGTCCTATGTTTTTCTCATTGTATGCTCCCCTTGGGCGAGATCATCGGTTGTTCTGGTTGGATATGTTATCACTGTTATGTTGATGACACTCAACTAAGTGTTTCATTAAAACCAGATGACATCAGCAACCGAGAGACTCTTTGCAACTGTTTAGCCTCTATAAAAGACTGGATGTCAGGCTTGAGTGGCCTTATTTGCTTAGGGTCTTGGCTAAGTTTGGATTTGGTTCTTAATTCATTAGTTGGATTAGCACAAAAAACCTCAAGCTCGAATTATCACCAATGGACAGATGTCCACCCCTTTCTCTCTGAGTAGATCTAGTGGACAGGTTTGCCCCCTGTCTCCTGGGCTCTTCGTCCTAGCAATTGAGCCTATGGCTGAGGCATTTAGGCAAGATGCAGATATAAAAGGCTTTAAAGTAGGTCCAACAATCATTAAAATCAGTTTTCTAGACGATGATATAATCCTCTATTTGACACATCCATTTGATTCCCTTGCTAAATTACAAATACTTCTAGATACATTTGGGTCTTTCTCAGGATATAATGTTAACTATGAAAAAGTGAAATTATTCCACTTACAAATTTTGATTATGCTGAATATCAACAAAGAAGCTGATTTAATTGGTCCTCAAATGGAGTAAGATACCTTGGAATCATAGTGACAATATTAAAAATTTGTATAAGCGCAACTATTTCACATTGGTTAGTGAAATAGTGGCGGATCTGCAGAAATGAATAAATCTACCTATTACCCTGATCGGGCAAATAAATTGTGTTTAAATGAATACATTACCAAGACTACAGCATCTTTTCCAGTCCTTACCTATTCCAGTGCCACATATATATTTTTTTAAACTCTTAATAAACACATTAGACAGTTCATATAGAATGGTAAGACTCCAAGGGTTTCTTTGGAGAAGCTTACATAGGACTATAAGCTGGGTGGCCTCTGACTGCCTCCCCAAATAATACTTGTGTCTTTTTTTTTGGAGAAGCAAAGTGTTCCCTCCTGGGCTTTAATTGTAATGTATGCTCTTAAAGAGAAAGTCCCTGGTGATTTCCTTTACAAATGGACCCCAAGGACAATAACCACTAGAATTGATAATCCTATTGTAATTCATTTTATTAAAATATGGCACGAGGTCTGCAAATGTCTTGGATTAGAAATTACACTCTCACCCAAAACACCATTAAGACAGAATGAACACATACCCATGACTCTGGATAACAGGACTCTTGAAGTGTGGCATCAGAAATTGATTCACTATTTGGAGGACTGTTTTGACAATGGATCTCTGATGTCTTTTGAGGATCTGAGGAGGAAGTATGACTTGTCCAACAAAACATTTTTTTTTATCTTCAACTACGATCCTTTCTCAGAGCAGCTTTGGGACCCAAAATGACTTTACCTGTGCTCAGTGAT
The DNA here is from genome assembly GCA_019142605.1 of Cephalopholis sonnerati. Taxonomy (NCBI): domain Eukaryota; kingdom Metazoa; phylum Chordata; class Actinopteri; order Perciformes; family Serranidae; genus Cephalopholis; species Cephalopholis sonnerati. The sequence continues at coordinate 1,944,455 of JAGQAX010000020.1, forward strand.
ATAGAAAAGCTGCTTCATGAAGGAAATGCACCTGGGTTAATTTCAGTTTATGTTGATGGAAGGAGCTCCAAAAATGGGGTTGCATAAATCTAGAGAGAGATGGGAATCTGACTTGGACATAACAATAGATGCAGACCTTTCCTTAGATTATGTGGTCAGATATTACACTCTAAGGGGACGCTACAGAATTGTTCTGTGTAAAGAAAAGTTTGTGTGCTCTGTATGTTTTGTTAAATTGAAAACTTGAAAATAAAATATTATGTAAAAAAATATTACATAACTTTTTTAAAGTAAATTTTGACAAAACTCAGCTTATTATTCTTATTATTGTCCTCGAAAACCCTACCAATGGCATTTACAGACATGCCTACCCTTTATGTAAAACCTAACTCTTGGAATCTTGGTGTTTTATTTGACCCTATTGAAATTCAAACAGCGTGTCAATAAATTGGTTCACTCCTGTTTTTTTTAACTGGGAGACATTGCAAAGATTTGACTGTTACAATCGGCTTCGAATTTAGAAAGTATCATTCACGCCTTCAAATTTTCCCGTCTCAAATTCTGCAGTGCCTATTTCATATCATACTACCCTGACAGGTCTGCAGCTTGTACAAAATGCAGCAACTAGCTTCTTAACTAGGACTGCTCGTAGATCTCACATTACTCCTATTTTAGCCTTGCTGCGATAGCTGTCAGTGAAGTTCAGGACTGATTTTAAGGTTCTCTTAATCACTTATAAGGTACCTCATGGCCTGGTTCCTGCCTACAATCCTGAAATACTAACTCCGCAAGACCAAGGCAGGTGCTCTTTTGCTGTCCTACCACCCAGACTTTAAAACAATCTCCCCCCTCACAATAGATCAGCCGAGTCTGTTGATGCTTTCAAAAACCATTTAAAAAACCCACTTTTATAAATTGGTTTTAGGAGGGTTGACCTTAGTGATGACTAGTTGCTTAAGGTTTTCTGTTTTCTGTTCTGTTTTCCTTTTATTGTCTTGTGAAGCTCTTTGTAACATTTGTTTTGCATGCTATAAAAATTAATTTATCATTAATAGTATTAATGTCTTTGAATAATAAGTCAATATATTTGTCGTGTCTTGCTATGTAGACTGAGCCTTATCAAGTGTTTTTTTTTAGAGTCACTTGAGAAGGTTTAATTGGACAGGAACATGATACGTTTTTTTCTCTCTGTGCCAGTGGGGCTCACGGAGGCTGGTATGTTGGGTGACACTGATCCAGACTGAAAGGCCACCATACCTCTCAGTACGCTTAAGGAAAAGGCCAAGGGCCAAAAAAAGGACAGCTCAGAAGGCACTGTTAAGAGAAGTTAAGGGCATCAGCTAGATTGTATATGTAACACCCCCATGTGATATACAAGTGATGTATGGGGGTTGGTCTGTAACATGATAGTTAACCCTGATGAGGATGATAAAAAGTAAAATCTAACCAGAATTACTGGATGATCGATATCATCTCATAATACATTATAAAAAACATCACCTGCAGATATTCTTTTAAGAAACTCCCATTACACAGACAGCTACAACATGTGTTACCAGTACTAAGATTATGAGAGAAGGGAGAGAATTATTATCTGACAGTTTCAAAATTTGAACAAACTGCTGAAACTCTGAGAGCTGGAACTCTTTTGCATTTTCTTGCCCTGCTGCAGTGATGAACTGTGTTTACTGACAATGGTGTTCCAAAGTGTTGGAGTAATGGAGTAATATCCTTTATACAATCATGTTGGTTTTAAATACAGTGTTGTCTTAGGGGTCAAAGGTCATGGGTATTCAACATTTTTTCAGCTTTGCCCCTTACATGCAAAAAGTTCCCCACATTCTTTGAATCTTTTAATGATATTTTATGGATTGTAAATGGTGAAATCCTGAAATTCTGTGCACTTGTGCTTCGAGAAACATTGTTCTTAAAACTGTTTCCACAAAGTGACAATCCTTGCTTGTAAACGATTGAGCCTCTCGAGAAAGCTCGTTTCATACCCAGTCATAATACTTTAATCTTTTAGCAAATAACCTGTTTACCTGGGAAATGTTCAAAGAACATCTGTACCCAGTATGGACTCGAAGTACCCAAATACTGGACTGGACTCACAACACCACTGCGCTTTACAATAAAGACCAGAGCAGACTCTATCTGCTCAGGAGACTGAGGTCTTTTGGAGTGCAGGGGGAACTCCTGAAGACTTTTTATGACACTGTGGTGGTATTAGCCATTTTCTATGGAGTGGTCTGCTGGGGGAGCAGCATCTCGACGGCTGACAGGAAGAGACTTAACAAACTGTTCAAGAGGGCCAGCTCTGTCCTGGAATGCCCCCTCGACTCAGTGGGGGTGGTAGGTGAGGGGAGGATGATGGCTAGGCTGTCATCCATGATTGAGAATGACTCCCACCCCCTGCAAGACACTTTGACAACACTGGAGAGCTCCTTTAGCAACAGGCTCCTTCACCCAAAGTGTGTGAAGGAGCGCTATCGTAGGTCCTTCCTTCCTGCAGCTGTCAGACTCTACAACCAGCAGTGCTCCCAGTAGACCACACACATACACACACACACACCAAGACTTTTAAACAGACTGCACTATAATGCACATTCATTCAAAGTACAAATTTGTAAAGACTGTAAATAGTGTGTACATATTGTGTATTATTCTATATTTTCTACTCCATATGTTCCTCTTTTTAAGTTTTGTCATACTTTTTATACATTGTTTATACTGCTGCTATTTATTGACTCTTTACTGGTGTTCTCTGTTTTTTTGCTTTCCACTTTGCTGCTGTAGCACTGTAAATTTCCCCACTGTGGGACTAATAAAGGAATATCTTATCTTATCTTATCTTAAATCTCGATGGTAGTTGAGAACAACAGGGCTAAGATCCTGTGGGACTTCAGCTTCCAGACTGACAAACAGCTGCTGGCTAACCAACCAGACATATTAGTGGTTGACAAACACCAGAAGAGGGCAGTGGTGGTAGATGTGGCGATACCAGCCGACAGCAACATCAGAAAGAAGGAACACGAAAAGGTGGAGAAGTATCAAGGGTTGAGAGTACAACTGGAGCAGATGTGGAGAGTCAAAGTTGACGTGATCCCCGTGGTAGTAGAAGCACTCGGGAACAACAAGCCTCAGTCCAGAAGTACCACCCCTTTATTGTGGCCAGCCTAAGGTACACCTGTGCAACATTCATGTTGTCTAATCAGCATTTTGATATGCCACACCTGTGAGGTGGGATGGATTATCTCAGCAAAGGAGAAGTGCTCACTAATACCACTTTAGACAGATTTGTGAACAATATTTGAGAGAAATGGTCTTTCTCTGTTTTAGATCTTTGAGTTCAGCTCATGAAAAATGGGAGCAAAAACAAAAGTATTGCATTTATACTTTTGTTCAGTGTATATATACACATATACACACACACACACACACACACACAGACACACACATATATATACACATATATATATATATACATACATACACATACATACATATATATATATATATATATATATGCTGTAAATTTACGTTGTATGGACCTCTCCTTAGACTATATGGCCAGATATTACACACTAAGGGGACGCTACAGAATTGTTCTGTGTAAAGAAAAGTTTTCCTAGGGTTTTGGCATTAGGTCTGCTCCGTTTTGGATACCAGTTGCCAAGTTAGTTTACTGTTAAAAGATATGAGCTATCTTGTAAGTGTAATGTTGTAACCTGTAACAGGTATGTGTTGGACCCAGATGCAGTGCACACGCACAGAGTGACGTTTAGTAATGACCTTTACTTATGCACTGAGTAAAAAGGAACTGGAGCTCATCCGTGGAGGAAGATTCCTCATCGGAAGTCTCAGGAGGAGGAACTGAAGGAGGCTTCTGACTGGAGACTCCCGACCCTGAGGTGGACCGGGATGGTTGATCGGGGTGCTGCCGGTGGAAATCCTCCATGAGCTAGGGGTCCAGGATATGGCGAGCAGGGACCCAGTACCCCTCCTTTGGATTGTACCCCTCCCAGTCCACCAGATAATGGAGGCCCCTCCGAGAGTGAAAATACCTGAGCAGACGGCGGACAACGTAGATAGGACCCCTCTCAGGCGGAACTGAAGCAGGTACCAGGTCTTCGTCCTGTGGCAGAACTGGGAAGGGTGTTGTGGGCGGACTTGACCCACACGAGAAGGATGAAGGAATTTGAAAGACCATACATTGCAGTGCCATCTCCATCTCTTGGTATATCTGCTAGGTCTGGTTGTTAAACTGTGGGTGGAACCCGGAGGACAGGCTGACCGAGGCTCCCAGAAGCTTGCAGAACTCCCTCCACAAGATCGAGGTGAACTGGGGACCCTGGTCCAACACCATGTCAATTGGGAACTCGTAGAGTCTGAAGACGTGCTGCAGAATGAGCTTGGTGGTTTGCAACTTGGGCAGAGGGATTAAGTGGGCCATCTTAATGAAGCATTCAACCACAGTCATGACAACTGTGTTGCTGTCAGATGCAGGGAGACTGGTGACGAGGTCTAAGGAGATGTGTGACCAGGGGCTATGAGGAACGGGGAGTGTTGGCAGGCAGGCATTGACAAACTCCCAGATGTTGTCCTCAAGGGTGTCACACCAAAATTGTTGTTCAAACATGCCTTTGGTGTGCTGAATCCCCAGGTGGCAGGTCAGTGGGGAGGGGTGGGCCTACTGCAGAACCTCCCACTTCAGGGTTTGACGTATGAACAGACGATCAAGAGGACAGTTGCTGGGACCAGGTTCATCCTCCAGGGCGGCTCTGACCTTCTCCTTTATCTCCCAGGTAATGGTGTTGACCAGACGTGGAGCAGGGAGAATGGTGTCAGGGTCTTGGGACCCCCCCCCCCACCCCCCAGAAACTGTTGGGACAGGGCATCTGGCTTTCTGATGGGACCCTGGGTGATAGGAGAGGGTGAAGTTGAAGTGGGTGAAAAGCAGGGACCAGCAGGCTTGGCAGGAGTTGAGTCCTTTAGCAGAGTAGATTCAAGGTTCTTGTGGTCAGTCCATACTAAAAACAGGGTCTTGCTTCCCACCAGCCAATGCTTGGAGCTTGGAGTTGATGGCTGAGTGCTGAGAAAGCACGGCCCCCACTTCAATGTCAGAGGCGTCTAACTCCACCACAAACTGCCGGTCGGGAACAGGCATCTGGAGGATGGGGGCTGATGTGAAGCAAGTTCTCCAAAGGCCTCCTCTGCAGCCAGGGTCTACCAAAAAGGGGTCTTGGACGAGGTCAGGGCAGTAAGAGAGGCAACCACTGAGCTATACCCTCTGATGAAGCATCGGTAGAGGTTGGCAAAGCCCCGGGAGCACTGGAGTTGCTTGCGGTTCTCAGGAACAGGCCAGGAGGTGACAGCAGAAGCCTTCGCCAGGTCCATTTGCATGCTGCCTTGCGCAACAATGTAAGCCAGGAAGGAGACAGAGGGGGTGCACTCCCTGGCTTTCATGAACAGAGAGTTCTTGAGGAAGCACTAGAGGATGGACTGGACGTGGTGGCTATGCTCGTCTCTGGACTTGAAGAAGGTGAGGATGTCATCCAGGTAGATGAACACAGCGCGGTTGAGCGTGTCTTGCAGCACATCGTTAACTACAGCCTGGAAGACAGCGAGAGCGTGGGTCGGACCGAAGGGCATCAGCAGGTACTCATAGTGACCGGTGGGGGTGTTGAAAGCCGTCTTCCATTCATCCCCCTCACAGACGCGGACCAGGTGATGGGCGTTGCGCAGGTTGAGATTGGTGAAGATGGTGGCCCCTTGAAGCAGCTCGAAGGAGGTGGAGATAAGTGGCAGGGGGCAGCGGTTCTTTATGGTGATGTCATTGAGCCCTTGGTAGTCAATGCAGGGCCTCAACATCTTGTCTTTCTTTTCCATGAAGAAGAACTCTGCCCCTGCTGATGACGAAGACGTCCTCCATTGCCTTTCTCTCAGGAGCTGACAGGGAGTACAGGAACCCTTTGGGAGGAGTGGTGGTATCAGGCTGCAGATCTATAGCACAGTCATAGGGGCAATGAGGGGGCAGGGAAGTGGCTTTAGCCTTGCTGAAGACCTCTCTGAAGTCATGGTACTCAGGGGTTACCCCGGTCAGGTCCAGCGTGGTGACGGAGGCTGGAGTAGACTGAGGCAGGGATATGGGGTGGAACCGGGGGCACCTGAGGATGAGAGGTAGTTGTCGGGACTGCAGGATATATAACTGTATAGTCTTGATTGTCTAGTCCTGATTGACAAGCTCCTCGTCAATGAAGTTGACGTTAACCCCAGAGTCAATGACAATGGCCAGAGTGTGGGACCCACAAGGTAGACTACTGGTGAGTCCAGAATTTTGCTGGACACCGGGTGACAAAGTGGCTAGGCTGGCCACAGTAAAGGCACAGATTCCCTCAGTGGCGCCATCCTCCCTCCTCTGGAGTCAAGCTAGTGCGCCCCATCTGGGAGCCCAATTGAATGGGCTTGTTAGTCGGATGCCATGGAGCCATGTGATCGGGCCGCTGTGGGGCAGCTGGCGGACCTCTCGCCTCTCCCATCTCCTTGCCTGAACGCAGAGGTCGATGTGGATGGCGAGTTCTATCAGGACATCGAGTGTGGAAGGCAGATCGTGGGAGAGTCACCTGTTCTTAATGTAATCAGCGAACCCATGGAGGAAGGCATCCCACAGGGCAGTGGCATTATAGTCACTCTGGCGGGCCCTGATGCGGATGTCAATGGGGATGTCTGCAACTGTCTGGAACGTGGCACAGGCTGGCGTGCTTTTCTGTCTCTCAGCAGTCTCCCAGAGCCAAGTTCTTCCCATCAGGTAGTTGATTATGAATGCCACTTTAGCCTCTTAAGGGGCGAAGATGTAGGCTTGAGGAGAAAGAACAGAATTGAACAGTTGGTCAGGCATGTGTTGCACCCCTTAGGTTCTCCAGGTTCCCATCCGGGGCTCAGGTGTTGGATTCTGATGCAGTACACAGGCACAGAGCAACGTTTGGTAATGACCTTTATTTAGGTAAACAGGAACTTGAGCTGACGAAGATATTAAGATGACAGTTTGTTCTTGGGGCTCAGAGCCCACACACAGTTCCTGGGTTCAGGGGCCAGGGAATGGACCGGGCTGAACCTGGAAGCGGGACCGAGAACAAGGATGTGAGTCCTCGGACTGGACAGTTCAGTCCGCTAGCTGGCAGAGGTAACAATGAGGGGCTAACTGATGGTGTGGTTGAGAACGTGAGGGGTCCGGAACCAGGAGCAGTCCAGCGAAGCAGCAGAGCCGACGAGGGATGAGCAGCAGGGAAGTAGAAGCCAGGCGAAAGATCGAGGAGCCAACAGGTGGGTGAAAGGAGGACACACACACAAAGCAGCATGTGGCATCTCACAGATAGTCTCTGAGCTGTGGCAGGCAACTGGCAAGCAAGTGGGAACACTCATGCTGAAACGTCGGTGCAGAAAAACACCACACAGCAACAGGCAAATGGAAACCAGAAACGCTGAGGCAGAACTCGTGGTCGGGGACAGAAATCTGTTGAACAGACAATATCGGCACATCAGGGGCAGGCAGGGTCGGTAACGGGAGATCAGGCACGTAAGGAGTGCTGGAAAGTCTTGCATGTGGGCGATGAACAATCTGGCAAAGAGTGCGTGTGCTGGAGAGCCTTAAATACCGGGCTGATTGGCTGATGATACCTTCCTGTTTTGGTCCGGGAAGCAGACACCATCTCCACTTTTAAGACTAGACTTAAGACTTTCCTTTTTGATAAAGCTTATAGTTAGGGCTGGCCCAGGCTTGTCTTGGACCAGACCCTAGTTAGGCTGACATAGGCCTAGTCTGCTGGGGGACCTCCTATATTACACCGAGCCCCTTCTCCCCTTCTCTCTCTCTCTCTCTCTCTCCTTTGCTAACATTCACGTCCTGTTACTGCATCTCCCTAACTCAGCTCTACTGCATGTCACTAACTCGGCTTGTTCTCCGGAGCCCTTGTGCTCCACTGTCTCGCAGGTTAACTCGTGTCGCAGCTGTGCCTGGATGATGTGTCGTGGTTGTGCTGCTGCCATGGTCCTGCCTAATGCCTCCCACTGCTGCTGTTACTATTAGTCATACTTGTACTATTATACACATATCATTATTGTCACATACATATATAATCATATTATTAATATCTGTCTCTCTTTATGTCTCATTGTGTCATATGGATTACTGTTAATTTATTATGTTCTGTTCTGTACAACATCTATTGCATGTCTGCCCGTCCTGGAAGAGGGATCCCTCCTCAGTTGCTCTTCCTGAGGTTTCTACCATTTTTTTCCCTGTTAAAGGGGTTTTTTGGGGGAGTTTTTCCTTATCCGCTGTGAGGGTCCAAAGGACAGAGGGATGTTGTATGCTGTAAAGCCCTTTGAGGTAAATTGTGATTTGTGATATTGGGCTTTATAAATAAAATTTATTGATTGATTGATGAGCTGCAGCTGTGGAGGCAGGTGAGTGGAATGGGGTGATCAGGTGGGAGTGGCTGGCAGGTTGAGTGGAAAAACACTGGGAGAGCAGGAGCGCAGAATGCAGGCTGTGAGAGTAACCTATAGGTTACAGTAACTTATGGGCTATAGGTCTACAGAATGTTCTTAACAATACTCAATTTTTTACAAAGTTTAAATACAAAACTTGGAACCATGTTTGCCAATGCGATTTTTGTAACCATCTGTATCCCTCCAGTGCAAGTATGTAGATATAATGTAATTTTGAAATAAATCATCATCATCACCATCATCATTATCATCATCAACATCCGTAATTGCCTAACCTAGTACAGGGTCGCGAGGCAAGGCTGGAGCTTATCCCAGCTGACATTGGGCGAGACAAATCGCCAGGCTATCACAGGGCTGACACATAAGCCCCTTTTCCACCGCAGGAACTTTTTTCACGTACCCGGGATTTTGAAATGCCTCGGAGCGTTTCCACCGAAATTACCCGGGGAAAAAACTTCCCCCCTACCCCCAACTTTCCCTGAAAAAAGTACCTAGCAGGGAGGTAGGACTTTATTACCCGGAATTATTGAGGGGTGGGGCTGTGTGCTGAAGAACGCTAATTGGTGGAACAAGTGTTCCGCACTTCCATGCCAGTGTGGCTGCAAACTTTATTTCATTTCCCAGGGCTAAAGAATCAAAGATTGATAAGCGCTAACTGAATTGGTTCTTTTATTGGTACTTGTACACATTTTGGTTTAATTCATTATCATCCTGCAGCCTCTCCTCTGTGCTCTGTGCCGGCACTGAACACACACACACACACACACACACACCTACACGCTACAGTAAGCGGTGAACAGCCGAGCAGTGGTGGAAACAAACTCAAAAATGACTCGAGCTGACGGCAGCTACACTCGTTACTGTAAGTGACATTAAACCTTAGCCAATAAGAAGCCAATAATTTATCAATACATGTGTTCAGCAAGCATGAACATGTAAACATGTAGACAGCGATATTCAATATGCTCCGTCCACAGTCTCTCATCCACTGATTTAGACAGCACGCTAGTTCAACTAACAGCGAATCATTACTAATAAGCTCAAATGACAGCTATCTGTATGTAAACTAACTTAGTTTGACTCTTACCATAAAATACTTTTAAACTTTGCTGCTGGCTGAGACAAACAGCCCCGTCTCTCTACCAGCACTAATGTTACGTTACCAGCCAACAAGCTGGCGGAGGGCACATGCCAAATCATCTACGTCGTCAGCCTGATTTTAATACATTTTCCAGAACTTTGAGGTGCGGTGGAAATGCAAACCACACAATTCTTTTACCCAGGTAAATAAATTCCTGGTAATAAAAAGGTGGAAAAGGGGCCATTGAAACAGACAACCATTCACACTCACATTCACACCTAACCTGCATGTCTTTGGACAGGAAGGAGAAAGCTGGAGAACCTGTAGAAAATGAACACTGACACTGGGGGAAGGGCCAGAAGGAAAGAAGAGCCAGCCTGCTGGGGGATTCCAACCTGGAATCCTCTTGCTGTGAGGGGACAGTGCTAAGCAATGCACCACTGTACTACATCCCGTAATATTAGAATGGTTACCCAGTAGTTAAAAAAATACCTTTTGCACAAATTCTTTTCAAGGAGAAGTCCAGTATTTTGCACTTTGAGCCCCATTCCTGGGTTGTATATGATGAAATAAAGTGGTTTAGACCAAAATCTTGACGATTGCTCCTTCTCTGACAATTTGAGAGAATTTGGCTCTCCCCTGCCTGGCTTAACAATGCTGTCTATGGCCATGTTTAAATCTGTCTTAAAACCACCTTAAACGTTTGTTTTCAATGCCATGAAACTCACCGAATGGTCAGTGGTGTTCCTTGATGTTCCGACATAAAAATTGTAGCAAACTGTGGTTTCCATCTGTGTTTTCGCTATTCATCTCGATTGTGGAACTATTTTTTCAGCTGCCTCATACCTGTGTGTAAACTTCCGCTTGATTGTTCGTTTGACCATCGTCAGAAGAAGAAAGTTGGCGCTGTGTTCAAAGGCATCGTACTGCGAAGGTTGTTTACAAGCGAGTAATAATGGGCAAGTTTGGTGTGGTTAGCGACTGCAGGAGAATTCCTCCGAAGAGGAGGAGCGCGCTACCATTACTACCAATGGACAATGAGGCTTCCTGTAGAAAATCAATGCATGGACAAAATGTCAAATAAATCATCATGGAAATCACAGTTTGCTATGATTTTTATGTCGGAACATCAAGGAACACCACTGACCACTCGGTGAGTTTCATGGCATTGAAAACATATGTTTAAGGTGGTTTTAAGACAGATTTACACATGGCCATAGACAGCATTGTTAAGCCAAGCAGGGGAAAGCCAAATTCTCTCAAACTGTCAGAGAAGAAGCAATTGTCAAGATTTTGGTCTAAACCACTCTATTTCATCATAAACAACCCAGGAATGGGGCTCAAAGCCCAAAATACCGGACTTCTCCTTTAAGTTGCCAGATTGTTACCTCCTTATCCCCTAACCTCACATCCTGTTACCTTGTTCCTATTTTTTTTTTTTTTAAATACTTTATTTATTCATTTTCAAAAGATTTTCAAAACATCCAGGTACGTAACAACCTGAACAATTACCCCCTTCTTCCCACCCCCCTCCCCCAAAGCAGGCTAGGGGAAAGAAAAAAAAAAAAAAGAAAGAGGGGAAAGGAAGAAGAAAGAAAAAGGGGTGAAAGCTGTACTCTACAGTATAACAACAGTTTCTGTGGCAATCTGCGACTGTATAAAATTGTACTTTGAAAAATTACAGACAAATGAGTATTCAGACCTGGTCAAGATATCGAGGTGTCATGAGGGTCCTCTCCGCTGTGTGATGCGATCGAGAAATGGTTGCCATATCCGGTGGAACCTGTCTGATTTTCCTAACAACTCAAACCGAATTTTTTCCATATATAAAGTATTTGAGAGCTCTGTGAGCCAGGCTTCAAAGCTTGGTGATGTTTCTTTGTTCCAGACTTTAAGAATAATTTTCTTTGCAATAACCATCCCATACTGTATTGACAGAGCCTCCCAGTGGCTAAGAGTATCAAGCTGGTGAGACCAGCCAAGGATGCCTATCTCTGGGTCTGGCAGGAGATCATATCCATAAACCTCGGAGTAAAAGTAAAAAACTTCATGCCAAAATCTACCAAGTTTGTTGCAAAACCAGAACATATGTGCTAGTGTACCATCAGACTGTTTACATTTTACACATAACAGTGAAGTAGATGGAAAGAAAGAATGCAGTTTAACACGTGAATAATGGAGTCTATGTATAACTTTATATTGTATTAGCTGGTGTCTTGAATTGATTGAGCATGTGTGTATGCCATGAAGACATTTACGCCATGCATCCTCCGAGATGGTGGTACCTATTTCTCTCTCCCAGCACTCTCTCAGGTGCTGTGTACTTGGAGCAGTTTGAGCTGCAAACATATTTACAAACATGGACACCAGCTTTTTGGTCTCAGGTTCCTTTGCTAAATGGGAGTAGATTTCGTCTGGTGAATTAGAAGTTTCAAAATTTAAAATGTTTGCTCTGACATAGCTCCTGACTTGCAGGTACCTGAAAAAATTAGATGGTTGTAAATCAAATTTCCTTTTAATTTGGTCAAATGAGGCAAAAACATTATCAATATACAAGGTCTTTCAAAGTGACCAGGCCTTTCCCTTTCCAGATAGAAAAAACAGAGTCTGACTGAGAGGGGCGAAATGCATGATTATGACAAATGGGGGCAAAAATAGAAGTGTTTGTTAAAGAAAATGTTTTTTTAATCTGGTACCACACCTTTAAAGAATGTTCTACTATACGTCCAATCCCTTTAAATGGTCCAGGACTTCTCTTTGTTGTATTGAGTAGTGCTGGGAGCGAGGTACCAGTGATGTCCTGTTCTATAGCCAGCCATGGTGGGGTAGTATCATTGGGTTCTATCGAGTAAGCCTGCTGCCAATACACCAGTGCTCGTGCATTAGCTGCCCAGTAATAATGTTGGAATAAAGGGAGCGTTAGCCCACCCAGGGCTTTTGACTTGCAAAGGTGCTTCTTGTTTATGCGATGTGGTTTATATCCCCAAATGAAAGGCATAATGATCGAGTCCAATGTTTTGAAAAAACTTTTAGACAGAAAAATCGGTACATACTGAAATATGTATAAAAACCTAGGTAAGGTCACCATTTTTATAGCATTAATTCTGCCAATCATTGACATGGGGAGTGTTCACCAAAATTCAATATCGATTTTAAGTTTATCAATCAGAGCCTTATAGTTCAATGTATAAAGCTGCTCAAATTGTTTGGGAATTGTAGTGCCAAGATACTTAACTTGGGTGGTAACTTTTACTGGGAGGTTTCTGAGAAAGTTGGGGTCCAGGTCTTCCCTCAGAGGCATAAATTCACATTTCTGCCAATTTATAGTATAGCCCGATAGCTTACCAAAAATTTTAATTTGATCCAATAATGCTGGGAAGGATTTTTCAGGCTGGGATAAGAACAGGACTACGTCATCAGCGTACAACGCCATATAATGATCTAATTTACCCAAATGTATAGGAATAATTTTCGGGTTGCATCTAATGCTTACTGCAAGGGGCTCGATACATAGAGCAAACAGCAGGGGGCTCAGGGGGCAGCCCTGTCTAACACCACGGTGCAGATTGAAAGGGTGAGATCTGTCCGAGTTGATGAGGATTGATGCAGTTGGATGCGCACAAAGCATCTCTACCCATGAGCTAAAACTTTCACCCAGGCCAAATTCTCTAATTGTTGACAGCATATATTTCCAATCCACCTGGTCAAATGCCTTGTGCGCATCCAGTGTGAGTATTGCAGATTTTGACTTGTTTTGTTTACTATATACGATATTTAGTAATCTATGAACATTAAAAAAGGAAAATCTCCTGGGAATAAACCCCACCTGGTCCAGGTATATAATGGTTGCAATATGTTTATTCAATCTATTTGCTAAAATTTTGGTGAACACTTTAAGGTCACTCCCAAGAAGAGCAATAGGCCGGTAAGATGATAGATCAGTCTGATCTTTATCTTTTTTCAATATTAAAGAGATGTTTGACCCATAAAGTGAGTCTGGTAATTTTTTATTCCTTATCGATTCTTTAAACATTCTCAGTAATAGAGGGGCCACATCATCAATAAATGCTTTATAAAAGTCAATACCAAGGCCATCCGGGCCAGGTGACTTTCCGCTTGGAAACTCCTTTATAGCTGTGACAACCTCCTGTAATGTAATTTCAGCATTGAGTTCATTTTGCACATCACGGCCTATTTTAGGAAGCGGGAGAGAGCGCAAGAATTGGAGAATATCCTCTTCTGCTGCAGGGCTTTGAGATTTATATAAATTTTCTTAAAAGTCCCTGAAGCATTTATTTATTTAAACAGGGTCCGTAACAATAGAGCCTGCCTGATTTTTAATGTCGTGAATAGCCCTGCTAGCCCGAGCCCCTCGTAGCTGGCGTGAGAGAAGAGGGCCAGGTTTATCCCCCAACTCAAATTGTTTGTGCCTCACTTTCAACAGTAAAGTATTAATTTGTTGAGAGAGGATACTGTTATACTCATGCTTTAACTTAACAATCTTCTTCAGTAAAGGTGGAGATGGAGCCTCTCGATACTGTTTTTCAAGGAGGGTAAGCTGTGGGTGTATAACTGATAACCTCTGTCTCCTCTGTTTTTTTTGTGCAGCTTCATAAGATAAGACAAAACCTCTTATCACAACCTTAAAGGCCTCCCACAATGTTGAGTCCGAAACCTCACCTGTATCATTAAAAGCTAAATAGTCCTTTATGGAAAGTGAGCATTTTTCCAAAAATATCTTGTCATTAAGAAGACTTGGATTGAATCGCCAATTATAGTGTGTTTTTTTTCACCCAAAGTCCATGCCTACAGAGACTGGGCTGTGGTCCAAAATTAAGATGTTGTGATATTTAGATGACTTCATGATTGTTGTCAGTTTAGAGTCGATTAAAAAATAATCAATCCTTGTGTATGTATTGTGAACTTGTGAGAAAAAAGAATATTCTTTCTCTGTGGGATTGTGAATCCTCCAGATATCAACCAGGTTAAGTGACTTCATCAGGTAATTTAGTACAATTGTGGAGTCTGAAGAACTGATTGGACGGGGTGAGGACCTGTCCAAAAAGGTATCCAAAACACAGTTGAAATCACCACCTACAATCAAGTTGGTTGTTGCTAGGTCAGGTATCAAGTGGAAAACACCTCGAAAAAAACCCGGGTTGTCAAAGTTTGGTGCATATAAATTAAGGAGGGTAACGTGAGCAGTCAAAATTGTGCCAGTCACAATTATGAAACGACCATTTGGATCTGTTTTAGTTGAGATGTGTTGGAAAGGAATATTCTTTTTGATTAAAATTGCCACACCACGTGCCTTGGCTGAGAAAGTTGACTGAAAGATTTGTCCTGCCCAGCTACACCTAAGTTTGGAGGCTTCCGTATGTTTAATATGCGTCTCTTGCAAAAACGCGATATCGGCATGCAGATCACGTAAATGACAGAGTATCTTAGCTCTCTTTGATGGGTCATTTAAACCTCTGACGTTCCAAGTAGTTAGATTAATAATGTTATTCACCGTATGATGATTTGTTGGGCCACTCATGACACCCCTTCAACATAAAAATGCAAGATGCCATTATACAAACAAAATATAGTGTGTACAGCGTGAACCAAAAAAATAGAAAATACCTCCGAACTCCCTGCTTTGCCTTCCCTAAAGAAAAGGGTAATATAAACCCCCCATGGCAGCGGAGCTGCTGAAAAAAAAGCCTATACATGCAGTAAAGAAGTAGCTAACAAAGCAAACTAACACTTTATCCTACATCCCAGCCCCTTACCCCCCTCCTGTAAGTGAAATTTTAACACTCCTTATGAAGCAGGCAGTTAGCATTCTAGAACCTATTTTCCAAGAAAATTAAGAACAAGAAACATGAGGAGTGAAAAATAACAGAACACATTTAAAGACTGCCTGTGACTCTTGTTTTTAAGTTAGCTTGAATTTCGTTTTTTTTTTTTTTTTTTTTGCCCCTCAGAAACGAATAATGTCTTAACTTGTGAGCCAGTCGTAATGACTGACTGCAATAATAACAGCGACCTTACACAAATGTTATACCGTTAAGGCAGCATAACTGAGCATAAACTCTGAGTCTGAGTTCTGTAATTATTGCAAAAACATGTTGGCTTTTGCCTCACCGATCTTTTGGTCCATCCGTAGTGAGAATATCCACGTAGGTGCAGGCCAGTTAGTGTGACTCATATCAGATCCCGTCGCGTTGGCAGTGCCTGGTCACTCAGTGCCCTCAGCTGTTGAAGGCTGTATGTGTCTGTCCGCATAGGAGGCCGCCTCTTTTGCTGATTCAAATATCTTGGTTTGGCCGGCGTGCGTAAAAATCAGGCGTGCAGGAAACAGAAACCCATGTCGGATACCGGCCTCCTTCAGTTTCAGCTGAACTGTGTCAAACTCCTTGCGGTCCTTCATCACCTCTGCTGTGAGGTCCGGAAAGATGCTGATGCGCTGCCCCTCGTAATTTAGCGGACCATCGCTGCGAGCCACTCGGATTATCTTCTCCTTCATGGTGTCGTGGTGTATCCTGGCAATCATAATTCGTGGCCGGTTGCTTGGTGGGCCAATGCGGTGAGCACGGTCCACTTTAACTCCCTGAGGGAAATGCTCAGTTCCGAGAAGCTTAGGTAGCAGGTCAGACAGAAACGTAGTCGGAGAGCCTCGTTCAATTTTCTCTGGCAGACCCATGATTTTGATATTTTGCCTCCTCGAGCGGCCCTCTAGATCGATCACTTTGGCTTTCAGAAGTTTGTTTTGTGCACGGAGGTCATTGTAGCTTTTTTCCAGCTCGGCCAGGCGCCCGTCAAATTCACCATGCCGGTGTTCCAGGTTTGTGATCCGGGAGGTGTTGGTGGCGACGGCATTTTTAACCCCTGCGAGAGCTGTCTCCAAGTTGTCAAACCTTGTGTTCATCGAGTTTTCCATCCGTCTAATGGCCCCCAGGATAGGTGACGGAGAAAGCTCCTCCTCTGGTGCGTCTCTCATAGCATGCTCGGGGCTGGTCGAGCCAGGTGAGCTAGCATTAGCATTAGCCGGCTCGGTCGGCGGATTGTCTTCAGTCTCTGAAGGAGACTCTGGCGTTTTCTGGGTCGGCTTCCTAGTCTTGACCATTCTTTGAGGTGTTATAAGCAGATTTAGCCGCCAAAAAGTGCAAAAAAAGGAGTGTTGAATACTTATATCAAGTTGGAGTGGAGGAGCTGATGAAAAACACAACCTACTACATCGCTGGCTCTCTAGCGCCCCCACCTTGTTCCTATTTTATATATCGGTACTAGAGATATCAGTGGTTAACTGTTAATTGGTTAACAGCAGAGATGATTTTGACTGGTTATTCATGTCAGTTTATAGGTTAATTCCCATACTCACACATTCCCCTAACTGCTGCTGCTAGCAGCGCCATGATGCAACTTCTGGGCGAGTATGACAACAACCTGATACATCACAGTCACTTGCCCTTTAGTTGGCTGATAGCCACAGACAAGACCAGTCACAAACACAGCCTCTGATTGGTGGACAGACACAAAGGCATCACAGACAAAGGGGAGTGGGGATGGCTAGTGTAGTGGAAAATTCTGATCTATACTGATGTTTTGACACTTAGGAGTGGTTTGCCTGTGGTATGAACTCATGGTGGTTTCAATTTATGGTATGCAATTTACGACCTAAACAGTAGCATGACAGTGAGGTGAAGGTGAACAAATAACTTGAGAGTAACCTCGTTTAGGGAGGATAGGTACCCAGAGAAAGTTTGACCAAAGGTTATGTGTGTCCTCCTAAATTATGTAAACTATTCCTTTCTACGTGTGAACCTGTCCGTGAGCCATATATTTTGTCTATGGATGTTTGTGTAGAGAAACTATACGGCAACAGGAGTGAAGGACATCTTTGCTCACTCACTGACTGACTGTTCTTTGCAGTTGTATCTGTGTGTGACTCCATTCAAATGCTTATTAAACTCAAGAAAGACAGCTGACGTGTGAAGACTTTTTCTTTAAGTTGTTCATTCGACAAATTCATTTTTGCCACCACACTAGCAACAACAGTAACTGTTCACACAGAAAAACTGATATATTAATATACCACAGAATGCACTCAGTTTGGGTTTTATCATTCAGGATTTATTTCACACAGTCTTCAAATAGATACCGCAGTTCAAGGCTGAATTAAAAGGCTTCTGAAAGGGATACAGTTGCACCAGAGCCCTTGTTGGAACAGCATGAGTTAGCCAATGTTAGCTTCTGGGCAAAAAAATTAATGCAGCATTCCAGACATATATGACATGGTGGACCCCAGAATTCATTTCTACAATGTCCAGTTTGTCAGATGTTTCTCATCAGTTTACACACTTAGATTTAGTTCCTAGTTAATGGGTGTCAGGCTGTCTAAAGTAAAATTAACTGAAACTGACAACCCTTATTAGCATGTACTGTACTGGTACACTGTTAGAATGTACAAAAAATTGGGGAAAAAAATGCAGGCTGTAGTCTGTTACCGTTCTTGTTTGAAGGAGCACATGTAAACCTGCACAGCAATTAACTGATGCACAGGAAACAGTATATTCCAATACATACCATAGACAATGGGTCTATGGGTCACAATGGGTGCCTAGCTACACTTAAAAGAGAGAGAAACTGTGGTCTTTGCAGTGTGTTTATGTGCAGCTTTTTGGCCAAGACATAGTAATGTCAGGTGACACAGCAGGGGGCTTTTGTTGCCACTAGTTCTCTGAAACTGGTTTTGTTTGTCTGGGCCTTTATTCAGACTGTGTGACAGACACAACAGACTCCTGTTTGGGACTCCCACACAAAGTTTATGGAAGTGGCTAGTTGCTGCTTTTTGTCGGACGTGGAAAACTGAAACTAACACAAACACTTCTGATCAGGAATAAATCTTACCGCTGTATAGCTTATTGTCTACACATATGTAACCCCCCCCCAGCACAAAGGATCTATACAATCAGCACAGTTTCAAGTTCCAAGATGAGTGTCACCAAGTCAGTATCTGATCAAATGTTAATGTTATGATATCAAAATGAAGCCGCAATTAGCATATGAATTCTTGAGTTGTGGCCAAAAACATTGTATTGTGAGATCACAATAACCTTGACCTTTGACCACAAAATTCTAATCAGTTTATTCTTTAGTCCAAGTGGACATTTGTGCCAAATTTTAAGAAATTCCCTCAAGCTGTTTTTGGCTATTTTTGATGCAAAGTCACGCTGATCTTGACCTTTAACCCTTCACCACCCAAATCTAAACAGTCCATTGTTGAGTTCGAGCAAATGTTATTGTTTGGTAATGTAGGCATCTTGAGATATTGCTTTCACAAGAATGGGATGTACTTACGTGCCATCTGACAACCCAAAAACATAATGCCTCTAGCCAGGACTATTGCCGGCAGGGAGACATAATAAAAGCTTGTGAATAGCTTCAAACGCTGAATCAGAAGTGCAGCGTACTTTTTCATCATGTGCTGCCTCCTGTGACCCCTTGTCTCGTCTAAACACAGTATTTCCAGTAAGTGAGAAAATGTGGGGCAACTCAGCATGTACAGACCTGACTCTCCAGATGTTGTCCAGAAACTAATACAAGAAAACTACTTTAGTTAGGACAGGAAATGTCATTTTTAGTCGTATACTATCTATGAAACAGCCAGAGAAAACTCTTTTGATCCAAACTAGCTAAAATGTTTAGAGAAAGGGATGTTGAGATCAAAAAGTGGTGATGAAAAAACATGTTTGTTTGCAAAAGTGTAATAGTATGGGTAGAGCTGCTCCTCCTGCTCCATCACTCAGTTTTCAAATTGAGGGGTAACATAATATTCAGAGATTTATGCCACTGAGCGGGAGCACTTTACAGCCTTGGTTTGCTAACTGGCTATTTTTTTATTTAGAAACAGATAAGCCACCACCAGATGTGTTACATCAGTAAGGAGTACACATAGAGGAATGATGCATCGACAACCAGAAACTGGACAGTAATGACTATACTCCAGCCCCAGTCCTGCTAATGCTGTGCGACTGTGTGCGATACACGATCAGAGATTTTCTGTGTTTGTGTTGGTGTGCAGGTGTAAAAACAAGACAGTCAGTTCACTACACAATTTATGAACAGACCCACTAAATGTTCAGGAGTAATGATCAGTGTGCCGATTCCATACAGACCAGCCAGCTTGTCTGGTAGGTGACAAGTTATGTGCTTTGTTTTGCTTTGGTTCTATTTGTCCGCACAGTGTGAGGTGGATGTATTCTCACCTGTACCACCTGGTCTGTTTCAGTTTGAACAGAACATATGGCTCTATTTGTCTGCATGGTGTGAGGTGGATGTATTCTCACCTGTACTGGCTGGTCTCTCTCAGTTTGAACAGAAAGTAGTAAGAACATCAAGTCCTGCAGCTTTTGTTCTTTCTCCTTCAGCTCTGCCTTAGCCTTAAAGAGACCAACAATAAATGTTATTGATATTCTTATCATTATTGATTATCAACCTTGACCTTTAAACCAGCAATGAAACAAAGGTGTATCCATTTCTGTTTCAAGGCTATGACAAAGATCAGTGCACTAATTGCCCAAACAGGTGGCAGAATATAAATTATTAACACAATTAATGAGTGGCAAGGCAGGTGTTTGACAGATGGTGATACATTCTCCATCTGGAGTCACAAATGTTCTTGTAAAACAAGTGCTCCAGCCAGGAAGCACTATGTGTCATCTTGTTTTTGCATTATGCATTAGAGGAAGATTGTGCAACTGATGAGAATAGAATAGAAAGGACTTTATTCATCCCCAAAGGGAAATTCAGCTGTCCAGCAGCTCATTAAAGACAAAAATACCACAACCACACTTCCCCTCATCAACAACAACACAGTAGTATTAAAATAGACATAAAATAAAATAAGTTATAGTTATACAGTTGTTATAAACAGAAATTAAATAAAAGAAGTGATGATGTGACTGTATGTCCGTTTACTAAAACTATGACAATCTGCAAGAGCCACTTTTATGTAGAATATTCTCCACCTGTGAAGCAGCTGAGGTGCAGGTAAGTGCAGAGGTATACAGTCTGTAATGTTGATCAAATATGTATCTGACACATTAGAAAAACATCTGTAGCCCACTTAATCAGATGCAACCTTGTTTTCAAAGAGCTACTTGATCCAGGTACTGATGTATTTGGATCAAGTTCTTTTGGTCTGTTTTTTTATTTTGTTGTTGTTTATAAGTTTTTTTTAATGTTGCCTAATGTAATCTTGGCATCAATGACAATGAGGGTCCAACTTTATGTATTCCTGGAAAGTACATTAAGGTTGAATGAATGAATGAATACACAGAGACAATTTGCAACTACATTCAAAAGCTCACAGTAGGTGAGCTCTAAAGCAAGATTTATACTTCAGTATTAAGTCAACACTATACCTACGGTGTAGGCTCTGTGTAGACGTGTGCCCTACACTGTTGCTTGACCTGTTTTAATGTGCTCCAGGTATGAAGGTTTTTGTAGGCTGACACAGAAGTCAGCATCACCCTGGTTCCCTCATCAAAAAGCCTTTGGGATTCTCGATTGGATTCTGGATTCTTGTAGAAAATAAACTTTGTGGCAAACAAATGTTTATGATACACATTTTGTTCAGCAGATAACCTTCACAAATGAACACCAGTTTTATGGTTTTTGAAGTGTAAATGCACTGTTACTTCATATGATGCACATTACTGCTTACATCTTGTGAAATATTTTTCACAACATCACTTGCAATATTCAATATCATGATCACTTGTCAACGTAGTGCAATATTGTTTTCTCAGTCATGTGCAATACTACTCGTTATTATATCAGACTCAATATAACACTGATTAGTAGGTGCAGTCTGTTTTTTTCCACCATTTTAGTTCATTTTAGTAAATCCTGTACTTATCATACTCCTATTGTAACTCTTTCAGGCACTGTTTTTTCCTTTAGTGCTTGTGTTTGAGACTGTTTTTATTAAGCCATGTTTAATGTGTGTTTTAGGTGTATTTTGAATCAGTAAACTGTGCAACACCTTACAGAAACCCCACGGCTAACTACTGTTTAGGTTGGGAGGTGTAACTGAGGAGTGACACAGACACACCACAGCACAAGTAGTCTGTGAAGGTTCTCAGTCATCCAGGTCATGGTAATGCTAAGTGATCTATCGTAGGCACCTGGACTTGCTTGCGTTTCTTGAAGACGTTTCGCCTCTCATCCAAGAAGCTTCTTCAGTTCTAACTGACTGGTACGGAGTTGCAGGCTTTTAAGCTCTGTGTGGGTGTAAACCCTGGCAGAGTCATTAAGGTCACATGTGAGCTCTTAGTTTCAGAGTCGTTAGGTTCACAATGTGAGTCATTGACCCACCTGACCATCATGTGTGTCGTTATTGTCAGGTGGGACCAGGTGTGAATGGGTGCGAAGTGGTCTGGGGAGGGATCTCAAGACTGCATTGTAGGTGGGTGATAAGTGGTGTCGGAGGCCACCTTCTCTGTTTAACGATGGTCGTTCCAGTTTGACATAGATGGCTTCTTTTACATCTCTTTCAAACCATCTTTCTTCCCTGACCAAGATGTGAACATTGCGAGTGTCCCTTCTCCTGTAGGTGTAAGTGGACAGCTGAGTCTTGTCCTGAGGAGCTGGCTCTCCTGTGCTGTGCCATGCGCTTGTGGAGTGGTTGTTTAGTTTCACCAATGTACAAATTTGTGCAGTCCTGGCTGCACTGAATTGCATACACTACATTACTCTGCTTGTGCCTGGGTGTTTTGTCCTTGGGGTGGACAAGCTTCTGTCTCAGTGTGTTACTGGGTTTGAAGTGCACAGGGATGTGGTGTTTGTTGAAAATCTTCCTGAGCTTCTCAGATACTCCTGCGACGTAAGGAATGACAATGTAGGAGGATCAGCCTTGTGAACTTTTCACCTTCTAAACAGGAACTGCAAATATATGGACAAGAGGTCTGGGTGTCAGTTCCAAAACCTTTCAGGCTCCAGGTCACTGACCTGCCTCCTGTAAAACCCAGCAGGGACACCAATTCACACAGACTGTTGTCTCCAGGACTAAATACCACCCCCATCCTCTCTCCTCTCTTCTGAGTTCTTTTCCTTTGTCTGTTACTTCACACCCTTATGGGAGGCAAAAGCTCCAGACACACTCCTAAGCAAAGAATAAGCTATGTGGTTAACCAAAAGTAATATGTCTCCTAAATGTGAAGTATGTTACTCATGTTATAACATTGTAACCCCTCATTTAAAAGTAGCGTCATACTGCTATCCTATGATGATAGTTAAGCAAGAATCCCTTAGGAATTGCTATCATAGTTTGAGTTGAAGAATAGTAGCTTGATTAAGCAACCAGTGTTATTAGTATATGCTATCCCACTTAGTATGTTAATGCACCTGCAAGCTAATTGGTAATATTTGTGCACAAAACATTTTTTTTCCCTTTTTCTTTCTTCTTCTTCTTGTTCTTTTGCATATCATAGTTTGAGTTCAAGAATAGTAGCTTGATTAATCAACCAGTGTTATTAGTATATGCTTAGTTGCTGATGCACCCACAAACCAATTGGTAATGTTTGTGCACAAAACATTTTTTATTTCTTTTTCTTTCTTTGTCTTCTTGTTCTTTTGTTGTTGATTCAAGGATGTATATGTATGTTGTAGAATGAATATATGATGTCTAGATGTGATGGTATGAAGCCGATTTTTGACCATAATGGGAAGAGTATGTGGCTATCGCGTGTAAAATGTTGAAGTATATGATCTGGAGAAATCAAGTCATTCTTAAACTGAGAGACCCGCCTTGCGTGAAACACGCCCACTCAATCCTAGATAAAACTCAATAGCTCGGCAGTTTTACTCTCTTTTCTTCTCTTCTTTTTCTCCAGCTCCTGTTTCTTTTTGTTTGTTTGATTGTTTTTCTTTTTGTTTTTTCCGACTTTTCTTTTTGTAAGATTTTTTTATGCTTTACCCGTTATGCTCTTAGTCTCGGCCTCCGTGTAACTTTTCCCACTCCGTGTGATTGACAACATTAAGCTCCGTGTACCAGGATTGCTTGCCAGTCCTGAGTTTTTCCCTTTTTTTCTTTTTCTTTGGGCCTCCAGTAATATCACACTTGAGGTGACGAAGCCCACCGATCGCATTAATTTTATTTTTGAGCATTAATGATAACTTTAGTAATAATCTCATACAGGCAACGAGATTGTTTCAACTTTATCATAAGCCGGTAGCTACGCTCCCATAACGGAGCTTCTATTCAACCTGCAACTCCATCCAAGATCCATCAGGTCCAGTGGCCAGCCACCTGCCGGAATTATTCCCAAGGCAGGGACTCTTTTGCCAAACTAAGACTTTCAGCAGCTCAAGATAACGGACGTTTGAGGACTACCAGAAGGACTTCGCCGTCAGACCGTCGCCCATCGCTGGTTCCCGTTGGCACCGTCCACGGGGACACTGTAAAGTGAAGCCGAATGGTAAGCGACGGCTGGGGTCCCCTGAGACACGTCCCATTGGATCAACGCTGCAAAGAAAGTAGGCAAGCCCTCCCTCACCTGATGCAGCTGCTGTGTTGTGATAAGAGTTGATGTCGAATAGGAGACTTAATTATTCGGATCTTAATTTAGGTTTCGTTAGATACATAGTTTTCCATCTGCAGTTTATCCAAAGTTACACACTCTTCTCACTATCGCCAAACTAAATAACCGCCAAAGTGTTTTCTATTGCTTCCACCCATTTACACTTTCTGTGATTTTACATAATTTCATCTCATCTCCATTTAAGATTAATTTCCTCAGTTGTTAAACATTTCATCAAATAAACTTCCATTTATCGCCAAGCCGTTGTCCATGTATGTCCTTGAACTGAAACTACGATCACTGTATAGAGAACTCATAACTTAGATATTGAGACTGATTTATATTTGATAAGTGTACCGACAAATTAATGATTGATTTACATAGCTATTAATTTGATTACGGTCACTTTCCGTTGAGAGGGTGGTGCCCAAACAAGTGCAAAATTAACCTACAGGTAATTTTCCTACAACAATGTTGTTCCGTTTTTGTGTCTCTTCCTCTCTGTCTGCTCGGGGTCTCTTAGAGGTTTTGGCAAAGGCCCAGTTGGGGTAGCCACAGGTTTTAAGCACTTCCCTGATGTGTTTCTGTTCCTTCACCCTCCCCTCTGCCCTGGTGGGCACGTTTTCAGCCCGATGGTTCAGGGTTCTGTTGACTCCCAGCTTGTGCTCCAGCGGGTGGTGAGAGTCGAACAGCAGGTATTGGTCCGTGTGAGTTGGTTTTCTGTATACATCTATGTTCAGGTTTCAGTCCTCCTCAATGTGCACTGCACAGTCTAAGAAGGGTAGACTGTCACCTCTGACGTCCTCCCGTGTGAACTTGATGTTGGGGTCCACTGTGTTGATGTGTTCTGTGAAGGTCAGAGGTCAGAGTTCCCTTCTCCACAACTTCCATGTAGAGGTTGACCAATATAGGAGACACCGGTGAGCCCATAGCACAGCCATGCTTTTGTCTGTAGAAACCCTCGTTGTACTTGAAGTACGTGGTGGACAGACAGAGTCACAAATGAGGTCTGGGGTGAAACCAGTCCTGTTGGGAAGGGTGCTGTCTTGAAGCAGGCGTGAAACCATGGTATCGTACAACATCACTTCACTTTTCACTTACATTCCCACCAAAGAAGCAGTTAAGACAGTAAGGAAAACCCTGCTTCAAGACAGCACCCTTCCCAAGGGGAAGGTGAAGGAACAGAAACACATCAGGGAAGTACTTAAAACCTGTGGCTACCCCAACTGGGCCTTTGCCAAAACCTCTAAGAGACCCTGAGCAGACAGAGAGGAAGAGACACAAAAACGGAACAACATTGTCATTCCTTATGTCGCAGAAGCATCTGAGAAGCTCAGGAGGATTTTCAACAAACACCACATCCCTGTGCACTTCAAACCCAGTAACACACTGAGACAGAAGCTTGTCCACCCCAAGGACAAAACACCCAGGCACAAGCAGAATAATGTAGTGTATGCAGTTCAGTGCAGCCAGGACTGCACAGATTTGTACATTGGTGAAACTAAACAACCACTACACAAGCGCATGGCACAGCACAGGAGAGCCAGCTCCTCAGGACAAGACTCAGCTGTCCACTTGCACCTACGGGAGAAGGGACACTCTTTCGAGGACAGCAATGTTCACATCTCGGTCAGGGAAGAAAGATGGTTTGAAAGAGATGTAAAAGAAGCCATCTATGTCAAACTGGAACGACCATCGTTAAACAGAGGAGGTGGACTCCGACACCACTTATCACCCACCTACAATGCAGTCTTGAGATCCCTCCCCAGACCACTTCACACCCATTCACAACTAGTCCCACCTGACCCTAATGACACACATGATGGTCAGGTGGATCAACGACTCACATTGTGAGCCTATTGACTCTGAAACTAAGAGCTCACATGTGACCTTAATGACTCTGCCAGGGTTCACACCCACACAGAGCTTAAAAGCCTGCAACTCCGTACCAGTCAGTTAGAACTGAAGAAGCTTCTTGGATGAGAGGCGAAACGTCTTCAAGAAACGCAGGTGGGGGGATATGACGTCATCGGGCTGAGAGGGTGAACTGGCGCCGAGCTCCCGCTCGCATTGACCTTGATTTACATTATATATGACTAGGGACAGTTAATTTTTACTTCTACCTGACTCTATTTTACTACCAAACAATGTCGAGCAAGGAAGGTCACACGGCTCCGTTTGAAAAAGCAGGCAAACCTCAAAGAAATCTGAGGAGCAGACCAGGCGACAGCGAGGCACAAGATGGTGACTCCGGTGACGGCTACTCTTCACAGCTTGTTCGGGAAGTCACTGAGAGCCTCGGCAGGATTTTGGAAGAGAAGTTGGCCAAATTTACCACTGCTTTGGAAACAATAACAGCCCGAGTGGATGGCAACACTAAAAGACTGGACGAAGCCGAGCGCCGAGTATCCACAATGGAAGACATGCTCACCGCCACAGAACACAAGCTACGGGAGGCTGAGGTGAAGTTGCAAAAGCTCAGTGAAAAAGCAGACGACATCGAGAACAGAACGAGGCGGGATAATATCAGAATTGTGGGTCTGAAGGAGGGCGCTGAAGGTGACCAACCCGTCCCGTTTTTTGAATGCTGGCTTCTAAAAATTCTAAATTTGGACACTAAGCGAGGCATAATTAAAATCGACCGGGCCCACCAAAGTTTCGGACCACCGAAGGAGGACCGTCCGAGACCCGTCATCCTGAAGCTACACAACTCCCGGGATAAACAACGGATCTTGGCTGCGCTGAGGAAACAACGGCAGCTGTTGCACGACGGTCAAAAGGTGTTTATTCAACAGGATTTTTCTGCCACGGTTAAGGAGCAACGCCGCAGTTTCAACAAGGTGTGTGAGCGACTGATTGAACTGAACATTCGCTTCTCTATGCGCTTCCCAGCTATCCTCAGCTTCACTCACAACGGAGAAAGGTGTACCTTTCGGTCCCCGGGAGAGGCACAACGCTTTTTGGATAGGCTACCATGATCAATGTAAGAAATCAAACTCTCTTAATACATGTGCAGCGTAATGCTGCCACCCGGAGATTTACGATTTTGTGTCTCTACTAATACTGAGTAAACACAGCACATATTGGCTCTGAGCACAGCTCTTGATGACACACCAAACTTTAATGACACACTGCTTTGTTTATAAAGCTTCACTACTTTTTCTTTGTTGTTAACTCAGGGCCCCCATGGCTGTGAGCAATATATCATGTGAAGTTGGCCCACTACTTTATTTAGCTTATATTGACATGCAAAAACGACATGTTTTTCTTTCTTATTATCTTTCTGATCCTGTGGTCAACTTCATCTTGACACAACTTGTGGTATGACTTTTTGAATGTGTGAAGAGATGCCTTGGGTTGATGGGGCGAGAGGGAGGGGGTTGAAGAGATTTATTGGTGCAGTTGTCTAGCAAACTCTGATAGGGGGGCTGGATCACTGGTGCCGGTGCTCTTCTTCGGTGCATCAATCCCTTTCAGCGTCATGTACCCCTTATTGAGCGTTTTACCAACCTGTTCTTTTGGGGTTTGCTCCATGTGTGTTGTTAGGTCCACTGGGGCTATTTTCGTTGTTCTGTGCCCACTGTTTGCGGGAAAAGTATTTTCTAACAGTACCTTTGTGTGTATCTTTCCACCACTGCCACCATTGAAGCCTTGGTTATTTTTTTGTAATACATTCACGCTAAGATCCACATACATAATACTAGACATAAGTTCTGGTATCGCTCTGGTCTCCCTTACTTTACATGGACCTTGCATTATGGGTAGCTTAAATTATTACACCATATAACAATGTGTGATGCTAAAATTATTTCTTTGAATGTCAAGGGGGTTAGCCATGTCGTGAAAAGACAGAAGATCATTTCATTCTTAAAAAGGGAAAATGTACAAATTGCTCTTCTACTTTCAAAGTCTGGCAAGATATGATTAAATTTGTAGGGAGGAACATTCCAGCATATGGGCTAATACCACCGACCAAAAATGAAGGGTTCGCCCCTGGAATTAGAAATAGTGTATTTGATATATGGCATACAAAAGGGATCAGGCTTCTTGGAGATTTGTATCAGGGAAACATACTGATGTCTTTCCAGCAACTGCAAGAAAAATACAGCATTTCCTCAGCACACTTTTTTGGGTACCTACAGGTCCGGCATTTTATCCAGTCGAAAATGAAAAACTTCCCTCCAGACACGCCCCCTTTTAGCGACATAGATTTATTTATTCTGAAACGAAGAGATATAAAACATTTTTTGTCACACTCCTATTCACTATTCTGCTCTATAGACCCCTTAGATATACGCAAGGTTATACAGAAATGGGAGGGTGATCTCGGTGGTGAATATATTGAGGATGACTGGGAAGAAGCAATCTCTTCTGTTAAGTCTACTTTTATCTGCAACCGAATGAGAGAAACTCAATTCAAAATTCTGCACAGATGCCACATCACACCCGTGATACGTAACAAAATGAATAACCAGATCTCCCCCCTTTGTAATAAATGCAGAAGAAATATTGGAACATACATTCACAATTTCTGGGAGTGTCCATGGATTTCCAAATTTTGGAGTAATATAGCACACGAATTGGGTAAGATTTTTTCAGTAAAGGTTGCTAAAGACCCAGGCCTCTTTATTTTGGGCTTGCCTTCTAAAACGCTGTCCCTAAGCAAACTGAACTTCAAACTCTGTGATAAACTTCTACTTTTGGCTAGAAGATGTATCTTAAAGCAGTGGATCAGTGAGAGGCCTCCCTCAGTCAAACAGTGGCTTCATGAGACCTATAGCGTCTTACCATTAGAAAGATTAACTGCACGTGTAAAGGGCGATGATGAACAGTTTGAGAGATCTTGGTCGGCTTTCCTAAGGTATTTGCCCCCATCATTACGTGGCATCATTAAAAAGGGGAGATTCACACTGGATTGGAATACTCTTTCTATCTCTTAGATCCTAGAATGTTTTTGGGACTTATTTGATGTAAAATTTCTACGCCTTATCCTTAGGATAACATGTATTTTTCTGTTTATTTATTTTCTTCTTTTTTCTACCTGAGGAGGCTGGGAATTGGGGGTGCGCGTCTTAAAGGGAGATCATGCTTTTTTTTCCCTTTTCTTGTATTTTTAGGGTCCGGGCTGCTAAGCAGCCAAGGACCCTATTGTAATCGGAAGAATTCTTTCTTTCTTTCTTTCTTTCTTTCTTCTTCCGAGGAAATCATACTTCCCATGGGCAAAAACTCACCAAACTTTACAGAAATGTCCGACCCCATGCCAGATTTACTCAACTCCAAGGACATGTGCTCCCCCCCTCCTGGGGGGGGGGGGGGGGGGGGGGGGGGGGGGGGCACAATAAACGTTTAAATTTAAAAACTTTAAAAATTCCTACCAAACCAACGATACATGCTACACTTTTGAAACTTCACCACAATGTAGCCCCAGTACTGCAGAAACTTTTGTCCATTTAGACTCATTACAAATTATGAAGTCCATCACTCTGTTTTTTTCAAAAACTGTAAAACTTATAAAATGTATCTCTTGTCACCAAACTTGCTAGAGAGCATCTCCAGACTGTCCTCCACAAAACTTGTTTCTCTGATTTTTGATTTATCAAAAATTGAGCCTGCAGTGCATGAAAACGTTTGACTGTAAACACTACTGTAAACATATACCATCCAATTCTTGCTAAATACATTTTCAATCTTCCTGAAAACAATTGACAATATTTTGGAGTCGTGGTTGATGAAGTTTGGAAAATATCAGAATTTTATCTCCAAAACTGAATTTTCTAGAACATTTTGAATTCTGCTCTCATGGGAACAACTGGTGTTAATGTAAAAGTGGCATTTTTAAACATCACATTTTCTCTTGTAAAGCAAAACACTTATCATTAAAAACAAGTCACCAACATGTCCATGCTGTCTAGATGCAATTTATGTATTGTCAGATTTTTGTTTAGATGATAGAATTTGTGACATTTTGACTATTTTTGAAATCTGCCACAACAACTGCAGCCCAGTCGGTGATTTCCTGAGTCTATTTGAGAAGCCACACACCAGGTCTCACTTCCAGACAATTAGCTCAGTGAGTTAGGAGCTGGTTCACAGTGCTAAGGACTCTGGGTTCAAGACCCAACAAGGGGGATGAGTATGACACATCAAAACTACAAAGAGTCTTTGAGAAACAAATGTTCCACTGATACAAAAGTGCACTTTGCAAATTTATTCCAATATTCAACCACTTTTACTTTTCAATTGCTGCAATACAATTTCCAGATGATGCAACCTGCAAAATGACTCAGCTAAATGCAGATTGTAATATCAACTTCCTTGATGTCTTCCTATTCTTCTGCTTGTTGCTCAGAATTGGCTAAAAATGCCCGGACCCGACCCATCGCTGCGCAGCAGCTATAATTTTTGTTTAGATCTGTGGACTTGGCTGGATGAGTTAGTTGACAGTTTGTGTAAGAATTTGGAAGTAGGTGGTGGTGTTTTGTTTGTTTGTTTTTTGTTTTGTTTTGTTTCCCAAACATGTATTTTCTTTTCTTTATCATTCTCTATTACTTCATTTGTCATTACTAAGAATGCTGAGAATGTAAATGGCATTATGTTGTTAAATCTAATCTGTATTGAAAAGTCAATAAAAATATGTTTAAAAAAAAAAAAAGAAACGCAGGCAAGTCCAGTTGCCTACGATAGAACACTTAGCACAGCACAAGTGTAAATGCTCACAACGGCATAGGCCACATGTATGGGCTATACAGTGTAGGCTCTACAAAGAGCTTAGGCACAACTATAAATCCACCCTTAATATGCATGCACACCAGTAAATCCACATACAGTGTTTAGAGGGGGGTTGTGTAACGCACGAGAGGCTGACCTGGTCTCGAGCCTTGATCAGATCTTGTATTAGCTGCTCATTCACAAGATAGCACTGCGCCTTCATGTCCTCACAGCGTCTCTGCCACTCAAGCTCCATCTGGACTTGCATCTGTTCTAAGGCCCTCTCTCTCTTCAAACCAACACTCAGCTGGTGCTTGTAGCTGACAAAACAGACAGACACACACACATTTTATAAATCATGAGAACCACTCAGACTAATTCATATAATTCATATCTTCAAAGCTACTTTCCCTGCATATTTTTTTGCTTTTTTTCTCACATTCTAATGTTTTCACTGTAACCTCTTGACTCACTACCTCCATTTTCCTGCTGTCTTCTCACCTTTGCATCTCCTTTCTGCTCCTCTCCTGCTCAGTCCTTAGTTTGGTTTCTCTCCCCTGCAGGGTGATTATCTCTGTATCTTTGACAACCATCTCACTGGAGACCTGACTTATGTACTTGTCCCAGCCACTCTGGGTAGCTTCTATCTCTGTGCGAAGCCTTGGAAAACACACACACACACACACACACACACACACACACACACACACACACACACACACACACACACACACACACACACAAAAAAGATCTCTGGTCAACTGGTGACATCATCACAGCTCGCAGCTTCTGGCATCTGTACACTGATGGACAGCTACAAGCAGTGCACACAAATAGCAGCTTTGTTAATGCCAATTAAATCATTTATTTCATCAATGTCTGTCTTACCTCTGGATTGTCTCATCTTTCTCTTCCATGGCCTCCTGATGGTCCTCCTTTATGCAGCATACATGTGCAGCTAGAATGTCTACATTCCCCTGTAGTTTGATGACGTGTGTCTCAGCCTTCTGCAGCTCCTCTGTGAGGGCCTGATACTGAAACTTCAGCTGCCAATCACACTCCGTCAGAGCCTGGACCAAATTTGCAAATCTTATCAGAAACAGATATAAAGTAAGACATTAGGAGACATTAAGAGGACTTCTGGTTTACCAGTAAGATCTTTTACATGCACAAGGTGACATGACCACTTCCTATCATTGCTGCTGAATGAGATATACAGGCACAAAGATACCACCTTTGTGAGACTGCTGAGAAGCTTAAGTCTTAAGCTGAAAACACACTGGTGCTGCCATGGTGCGTCATGTGACATGCATCAAGTGCTGCCGCCAGCACACACTGGACATGTCACACTGCAGCTCATGAACAGACAACTACACAAAGTTATTACTACTTTAACTGAAAGATCTGTATCTCTTCCCCCTCTGTATTAGCTTAAAATCATGCATGGACACCCTTCACAAAAGTTAATTTCTCACTGGAAGAGCTGATCTCCAGAGCTATGACGGGACAGGCAATATCTTTTTGGCCATGGTCTTTATAATTTCAAGACTGTGGTTCATTTAGCTCAGGATATTTCCCTACCTCAATAAGTCTCTCCTCATCCATTCTTCATCACACATGCGACAAAGCAAAAGCTACAGAGTTCTCTTTGCATCAATGGTGAGGAGAGGAGAGGAGTCAAGCTGCCATTGGAGCAGAGAAAAAGAGGTGCTACAGGAGATGGTATGCAAAGCAGAGCCCAAATGGGGGAAAAGTGTATTTAATTCCGGTGGCAGCAAGGCTGGAAATAGAACAGTGGCATGTGCTACGGGGGCAGCACGTCCATGAGCACTGACACACGCCGGTGTGGGGTTGCACATTGAAAATAATAGGGGCGTATATTTTGACACGTGGCATTTGCCACTGGTGTGTTTTGGCCTTTATGTCTTTACAAAGGTAAGAGAGTCTCCATATTTGCGGACTACACCATGGCTGTGTCTAAGACATGGGCCAGCTTCAGAGCTGGAAACCCTCAGCAACCTCTCTTGGATCACATCAACTGTTGATCATCACAAGACAGACTCCACCAGCCTCTGACCCATCAGAACTCCTGTGCTCCATCCACAGTTTCCCATTTAATGCATCCTGCTCTACAAGGATTGAACGCCCCAGCCTGTCCTCCACTAGTTTTGTTTTGTTGCCTTCACAGAGATGTGCTCCCTCCCATTGTTAGTGTTGTTGCCTCAGTGAGCATATTGCAGGATCTCCGACCAATGCACAAAAATCTAAAAAAAAACAATGGTTTGGGTGTTATAACTACTGTTGTATCTAATGCTCACACAGCTGTTGCTGCGTCATGCCATCATTTTTATTCCTGCTGCTAATAGATTCAGGTATTTAATTAAAAAGAAGAACTTTACACATTCCAGAAACAGCTCTTAATAACTCCAATGGTAAGAACAAGTCATGTGCCTCTCATTTTTCTCTTTATTTTGCACATTTGTAGGTGTGTTTTTTTCTTTCTACTGCTGCCTGTCTCTTTCCCCAGACCACATAGCTCCTACAGCACCCGCCCATGCCAGCAGCTGGCTTTGCTGAGAGCAGTTGGTGTTCTTAATAACTCACTTCTTAATGTGCTTATCCTCCTCTGTCTTCAGTATGTCCCCCATCCCTTTCAGCTTGTCCTCAAGCTCCTTTATCCTAAGGCAGAAAGGTAGTCAGAAAATCTTTAAAAAGTAGACACACACACACACACACACACACACACACACACATAAAAAAGATCTGCGGTCAACTGGTGACATCATCACAGCTCACAGTTGCTGGCATCTGTACACTGATGATTAGTACACGCAAATAGCAGCTTTGTTAATGCCAATTAAATTACAGTTCAGAAGCATACTTGCTGTCCTTGACAGCAGTGAGGTGTTTGATCTCCTGGTCTTTGTGACGCAGCTGGGTTTGTATCTGCTGACAAAACTCCTTCAAAGCTTTGAGAGCCTGTGCAGTCTGATGCTGAGCCTGGCAGTGAACTTCAGTCTCTTTAGACAGCAGCTTCACCTTAACAGACACACACACACACACACACACACACACACACACACACACACACACACACACAGCAACAAATTATGATGACAACATCAGGTGTGAAGGACTAGCACTGGGAATATTAGCGGGCAACAAGAAAACCAAACATGTGATCTGAATAATGCTATACCATATAAACATTGCAGGAATACTTGTACAAAATGTGAATTTGGAACATAACAACTTGCATACAGTATATGTTGTGTATGTGTGTTTAGTTTTTGTATCAACCTTATGCAACAAACTGGGTATTATTTAAAAACATAAATGGACTCCAGCCTCCATCCTGACATCCCATTTGCAGAGAGAAACAATTCTTTCACTTTCCTCACCTTGAGATCATGAGACAGCACCACAGCGTGCAACTCATCTATCTTCATTTTGAACTCATGCTCCCGCTGTCTGAGCTCACTTTCAAAAGCTGCTGTCATCTCCTGTTGGCCAGAGAAGGGTAATTAGACATTTTGCAAGTAGAATTTGAACACTGTTGCATTTATCATGAGATATACCCACTTTGTATTTTGTATTGTGTGGTACTAATTCAAACTCAGCATGGTTTCTATACTGCACAAGCTAAGAAATACTTTCCAGCATAAATCAAGGAGAGATCACTGCTCTGTTCCATAACACTATGTAATTTTTTCCAAGCAACGACAAGCTTGGCTTTCATAAACTTCATAAACTCCAGCTGATCCAGAATTCAGCTAGCTGTATCATTACCAGAACCCCTTCTATAGATCATATCACTCCTGTTCTTAAGCAACTTCATTGGCTTCCTGTTAAATATCACATTGATTTCAAGATTCTGATTCTCACCTTTATAGAGGACCTAATATGCTTTTTGGGGTTTTCCCTCCTCTTAAGTGTGTTATATAGCATTTTCATGCATCTATTGGGTCTGCTACGTATAAAACGCAAAGTCCAGGCTAAAGGGAGCTCTCTCTCTCTCTCTCTCTCTCTCTCTCTCTCTCCTGACCACCAAACTCTAATCAGTTCTTATTCAAGTCCAAGTGAATCTTCGTACCAAATGTTAATAAATTCCGTCACAGCTTTCTTGAGATACTATGTTCATGAAAATGAGATAGAAAAGGTCACAGTGACCTTGACCCTTGTCCTATGATCACCAAAACTAACTGTGGAGTCCATTTGTGCTAAATTTACCTTGCTCTGAAAGGCAAAGCTAGTTTGCCTGTGAAAGATCAAAAGCAAGCATTTTAACAATGAACCGTGGGTGTAGTCTGTGCATCAGACCTGTCACTGAGTGGAGAGTTTATCTCTTTACAGAGTTCACTGAAACTCAACTTGGTGATGAGCTCAGGACAGTCAGGGCTTAGGCTCTGTGCAAGGGAAGAGATAAACTGTTCTACGCAGGGGTTTTCCATTGCTGGTGAGGGTGGGAGGGTGAGGCTAAAACAGGTTGTCTGAGCAGAAAGTCAAATATGTAGCTGGCTATAGTGTTGCTTGACAGACACCTTTAACTTGGGAAGTACACTAGCCAAACAAAAGAATGTGCTGGCCTTCACTGTAGAGGGTAGCTACCTGTGGAGGAGGGGTAGCTGCAACACATATAGGCACAACAGATTGGGACCAACAGGTAAATGCAAATTTACAAGAGTTACAACATGCACTAACTGAAATGCACAGCAGTAACAGTTAGTGTTGTATCGTAAGGTTAACTCAGGCTGGAACTTGGGCAGTAACAGCAAGGTACACAACTTCACAGGGCTGGTAGCACACTGTGGCACCTATGGTCTATCTCTGACTTAAGCAGGATTTATACTCGTGTGGCAGATACTACGCCGTAGCCTATGCATGTGGCCTATGCTGTTGTGGGCACTCTGCAGTTACACTTCCAAAACACTAGTTGGCGGTGGAAGTTTCTGTGCCGTGCTTTAGAGTTTAGTTGATTAAAAACACACATTAAACACACATTAAACATGGCTTAATAGAGACAATTTCAAACACAAGTACACAAATTGGCTTCACTATAACTCGCAGCATTTGCAGACAAACACTTGTCTTGGACACATTTTCCCCACAAATACAACATGGCAATGCACAAGCCTATGGCATTTTACATTGTATAAATTAGCCTAGCAGCTAGCAATCTTTTCCTCTTCTCATATAAAACCAGGGACAACAGCAACATTTAACAAAGGTAACGATAAATAATTTTGCTCAATTCCAACTCACAAGGTTCACTGACAAAACAACTGTCTTATACTACACATGTTTTCCAAACAAATATAACATGCTGACATCATTAGCACAAGCCTATGGCATTTTACATTCTATAAATTAGTCTAGCGCCCGGCAATCTTTTCCTCTTCTCATATAAAACCAGCAAAGGTAATGGTACATATTTTGGCTCTGTTACAACTCACAAGGTTCACAGACCAAACAACTGTCATACTGAACAAATACAAAATGCCAATGTTATTAGGTTATTTGGCGCAATCCTATGGCATTTTATATTCCATAAATTAGCCTAGCGAAGAGCTGAGATTTCATCTACTCATATGAAGCCAGGATAAATCCCAAAGTGTAAATCCATGTGTGCGTCACGACGACATGTAGTTACATTCCTGGGGAGGTGCACATCAGGCTAGGGCGTAGGCTCTTGGCATGCAGCCTACGCCTCACACAGGGCACCATTTGTTGGGACCTTACCTCGTAACAGGCCTTAAATTAAAATATCAAAAGGGCTATCTGAAATAATGAATAATTATTAATAATATATATTAATTATGTTAAATAATGTGACTTAATTTACATTAAATCACCTCATGGGGCACCATTCCCGAAAAGGAAATATGAGTTAATGATATGAGTCACATAAAATACTCTATATCTAACTACTAATTTGGATCCCTGATTAATAGTTAAACTAATAACTATAGCTAAAGTTGCCATATTAATTGGAAAAGTTGAAGGATTTTAGAGTTCTTGACATAGCAATGGTTGACTATTCATTCACTCTTGTGCAACATTAAACAGACAGCAGGTATGATTCCAAAGCTATTTATTCAGAAAGAAAGCAAAGCTACAAAACACACAAATCCCAACTAACTAACTAAGTGACTGACGGACTGACTGACTGATTAACTAACTAACTATTGTAGGAAAATTACCTGTAGGTTAATTTTGCACTCGTTTTGGGCATCACCCTCTCAACGGAAAGTGACCGTAATCAAATGAATAGCTATCTAAATCAATCATTAATTTGTCGGTACACTTATCAATTATAAATCAGTCTCAATATCTAAGTTATGAGTTCTCTATACAGTGATCGTAGTTTCAGTTCAAGGACATACATGGACAACAATTTGGCGATAAATGAAAATTTATTGATGGAATGTTTAACAACTGAGAAAATTAATCTTAAATGGAGATGAGATGAAATTATGTAAAATCACAGGAAGGGTAAATGGGTGGAAGCAGTAGAAAACATTTTGGCAGTCAGTTTGGCGATAGTGAGAAGAGTCTGTAACTTTGGATAAATTGCAGGAGCAAAACTATATATCTAACATAACCTAAATTAAGATCCAAATAATTAAATCTCCTATTCGACATCAACTCTTATCACTATACAGCGGCTTCATCAGGTGAGGGAAGGCTTGCCTACTTTCTTTGCAGCGTTGACCCAATCGGACGTGTCTCAGGGGACCCCAGCTGTCGCTTACCACACGGCTTCACTTCACAGTCTCCCCGCGGGACGATGCCAACGGCAACCAGTGATGGGCGATGGTCTGACAGCGAAGTCCTTCTGATAGTCCTCAAACGTCCGTTATCTTGGGCTGCTGAAAGTCTTAGTCTGGCAAAAGAGTCCCTGCCTTGGGAATAATTCCGGCAGGTGGCTGGCCGCTGGACCTGATGGATCTTGGATGGAGTTGCAGGTCGAATAGAAGCTCCGTTATGGGACCGTAGCTACCGGCTTATGATAAAGTTGAAACAATCTTGTTGTCCGTATGAGATTATTACTAAAGTTATCATTAATACTCAAAAATAAAATTAATGCGATCGGAGGGCTTCGTCACCTCAGGTGTGATATTACTGGAGGCCCAAAGAAAAAGAAAAAAAGGGAAAAACTCAGGACTGGCAAGCAATCCTGGTGCACAGAGCTTAATGTTGTCAATCACACGAGTGGGAAAAGTTACGCGGAGGCCGAGACTAAGAGCGTAACGGGTAAAGCATAAAAAAATCTTACAAGAAGAAAAGTCGGAAAACAAACAAAAAAAAAGACAAACAACGAAATAAAGAAACAGGAGCTGGAGAAGAAGAAACGAAAAAAAAAGGGAAGAAGGGAAGACGGGAAAAACTGCCGAGCTATTGAGTTTTATCTAGAATTGAGTGGGCGTGTTTAACGCAAGGTGGGTCTCTCAGTTTAAGCATGACTTGATTTTTCCAGATCATATACTTCAACATTTTACTTATGGAGTTAGATTAGTCTCAATATTAATAAATGCACACAGAAGGATTCACAAATACATGTTAAGATTTATATATAAATGACTCTCTCCACACAAATATTTTCAATGCACACACATATATTTGGCATTTTATATAAATGTAAAAAAACAAATAACCAAAAAAGTTTCACAAATGTATTTCTGATGCACACACAAATATTTATTGTTTTAAATATATGCAATAAAAATCCACAAATATATGTATTTCTATATAATTTATTTATTTATATATTGTATTTAAAACGTATTTGCAATTTTCATCAAAACATATGTGGATGTTGATACATTCATATACAAATGCTTTTATTTTGTGAACCTCTGCAGATTTGTGTGTGAATATTTTTGAGACTCCCCTGACGTGACCCGATGCACAAATGCATTTTTTCTACCAAGGGGATATAGGTAGCCAATCAGATGTCTCCTTCCTCTTCAGCCAATCACATGAGCGTCCCGCTACCACCCCCACGTGGGGTATGTTTTAACGTCGTAGTGTCAGAGGGTGGCAGCAAAGTCCTACTAAGGCAAGTCGTAACACTCCGACGCCATCTTTGAAACGCACCAGGGCAGCTACATAGACATATATACGTAGACGCCGCATTGAGCGCTGAATCATACGTCAACGTCGCCGCCATATTGGATGTGGCAAGAGCGAACGGAGAAGATGCCTTGTACCTACCGGTTTACAGTCCAAACCAGATCTCATGGGATTACCTTTCACAGGTAAGACTGAAAAAATACTTTTGATTGTATTTAGCCATTATAACATAATTTTACGAACAGAATTTGCTGACTTTGTGGCTAATACTATGAAGTCCCGCGCATAATACTGTGGATTCCCGCGGTGAAACCAGCCTCCAAACAACGAAGAAGTCTTTCCTATTTAACTAAATTGGCCCGAAGTAATAACTGTGATTGTTGTTAGTTGCTTAGCTAACTTTTCACATACTATGCAGGTTTCCCAAAGATAAAGAGCTGAGAAAGGAGTGGGAAACAGCTGTCAGACGGGAGGGGTTTTCTGCTAGTCCGTCATCCATGCTCTGCAGTGAGCACTTCAGACCGGAGGACTTTGACAGGACAGGTCAGACAGTCAGGATAAGAGATGGAGCTGTTCATTCAGTATTCAGTTTCCCAGCTCATCTCCACAGGGTAGGTGTATGGGCTGTAAGGACTAGATCATTCAATGCCACACTATGCTGAAAATGTTTTTCCCTTTCTGAATGTGAAGGAATCAGGGATGTATTTTGTTTTACACTGTGAGATAATTTCTATATTTCATCCTTCACTTTAGCCTGTGGCTACCAGGACGTCTCAGACCTCAAAGAAGGCACAGGTGACCCTGTCACTGGACTGTTCCCAGCTTGTCCAAGAGACTGAACCCCTGCCTGTGCCCAATGTATATATGTTCATCAATGCCCCCCCCGTACAGATAGATTTAAGCAATACATCATGACAGGCTTCGCGTCGGGCCGAAGAACGCCCCTTAGCTGTGATATAATGAGCGTATATCACGGACTGGAGTGATGTATTGCTTTTATAAAACGGTTACCAATAATGCCAATATGAAAGAGGAAATAATTTTCATGTAGTTTTTAATTAAACAGAAATACATAGGCCTATTATCTAACAAAATAGCCCCGCTGTGAAAAAATAGTCCCACCTCCTCGTACGTTAGCTCTCCGGACGTCAGCTCCGCATGTCTTCTTTTGCTCCGCTTTTTTCCGGAGACAGGCACTCATCAATCCATTCATCCATGGTCAGCCCTCCCCGGAGATCAAAGTTGACCGTGAACATAATTAAATGTTGTTACTGCCGTCAAAAAAGAAATATCAAAACCGGCTACTTTTTGCTGCGTACTGTAACAGTTGTTTGTTGTCATGGAAACATTGTTGCTTCCCTGAAGCGGAGTGATATGCTGTGATAAGGCTTTTTCGAATAGTAGCCGTGATATACGCTCATTATATCACGGTTAACAGCCAATCAGATTGCCGGATTTCACCTTTCCGTTTTATAAATATGTATATATGTTGATCAATCACTGAATATCAAAATGATTAATTAAAATCAGTTAAATGTAAACGTTTGTGCTCTTTATTCAGAAAACCCACCTGTCACATCTACGTTTCAGGATCTGGTTATTATAAACACAGATGTTTAATATTAATATTTCAATATTTATCATCACAATAACAGTGTTACATACATCGGTAGCTGTAAAAACTCATAAAAACATTAGAAAAATACATACGTTGGTTTGGTGCTTACCTATGTCCTAAACATATAAGGAGTAAACATTTATAATCATCACATTAAAAGTTACATACATTGTTTTTGATGCCCATTTGTTTCCCTAATATATTAGTGTGTGTGTGTGTGAATGGGTGAATTAAAGGCATTAACTTAAATCACTTTGTAGAAAGGCGCTTTATGAAGTTCGGTCCCTGTCCTTGCATTAGTTTACGAGGCAGATCTGCCACATCCAATATGGCGGACACGCTGACGTACCGCAGCAACGGGCCAACCCGCTCAATGAGGCGTCTATGTGTATATGTCTATGGGTAGCTATTTGAACTTAACTCCCTTCGCCCATTCAAAATGAATGGTTGAGGGTCTAATTCTCTACTTCCAGAGCTCACTGGGACATAAAAATTACATGAATGGCATCAGCAAAAAAGACTGATCCAAATCGATGAGAAGACTTGCCAGTTATGTTCCTTCATAAGGTTTAAAACCGCTTTTTTCTTCCTCAGGTTATTCAACTGCGCACGCTCGAAGCTTCACGACACCGTTTCAAAATACGACTCCAACAACGTAAGACGTCACCGGAGCGTGAGCTTTGTTCTGAGGGGTGGGGAACCCTGGAGCGCAGCGTGTTTAATAATCATGAGGAAGCAAGCGAGCGCACACCCAGATACCTGTGGCTTCTACAGGTGGTGCAAAGGATCTTTGCAGCGGAGCGGTCGAGATGACATGTAAACAGAGGAAAACAACTTTCATAAAACGGATGCTTCCCATCCTTAAATGTGATTGGCTGAGCTGCGTTCCATGCCGTTGTAAAATCACTGTAACCCACGGCTTATCAGGGCTTATTGCTTAAATATTTCCAACTGTGTCTGTTTGTAATTTCATCCCGACTATAACCAAGAATGTTTGTTGTCTGGAATAAATAAAGTCGATGGATTAAGTCTGTTCTCTTATTATCTCTGGTCGCAGACTGAGAGGCAAATTCACAGGCAGAGCGAGGTGGCGAGGCGTAGCTTTCCAAACACACTTTCCTCGTGACCCTCCCTACTACTGTCAATGGTCCCTCCCTCCGAAGTCCTCTATGCAGCAACTTGACCAAACTGTCGTTAAGGTGGTTAGGCAGGCTTACGTCACTACAACATGATTGACAAAAAAAAATCACCAAACAATTGGGTTTGTGAGTGGCGGAAGAGGCGGGACATGTGCGTACGACCGCCATACTGCCGTTGCAAACTCCTCCATTCATTTATATGGGAGTGATCAGTCTCCGCATAAGAACGTCTCTGGTTAAAACATACCCCACGTGGGGGTGGTAGCGGGACGCTCATGTGATTGGCTGAAGAGGAAGGAGACATCTGATTGGCTACCTATATCCCCTTGGTAGAAAAAATGCATTTGTGGATCGGGTCACGTCAGGGGAGTCTCAAAAATATTCACACACGAATGCGCAGAGGTTCACAAAATAAAAGAATTTGTATATGAATGTATCAACATCCACATATGTTTTGATGAAAATTGCAAATACGTTTTAAATACAATATATAAATAAATAAATTATATAAAAATACATATATTTGTGGATTTTTATTGCATATATTTAAAACAATAAATATTTGTGTGTGCATCAGAAATACATTTGTGAAACTTTTTTGGTTATTTGTGGATTTTTTTTACATTTATATAAAATGCCAAATATATGTGTGTGCATTGAAAATATTTGTGTGGAGAGAGTCATTTATATATAAATCTTAACATGTATTTGTGAATCCTTCTGTGTGCATTTATTAATACTGAGACTAATCTAACTCCATATTTACTCGCGATAGCCACATACTCTTCCCATTATGG
This sequence comes from Cephalopholis sonnerati, assembly GCA_019142605.1. Lineage (NCBI taxonomy): Eukaryota > Metazoa > Chordata > Actinopteri > Perciformes > Serranidae > Cephalopholis > Cephalopholis sonnerati. Next base: position 1,986,952 of record JAGQAX010000020.1, read on the forward strand.
TAAAAAATCGGCCTTATACCATCACATTTAGACATCATATATTCATTCTACGACATACGTATATATCCTTGAATCAACAACAAAAGAACAAGAAGACAAAGAAAGAAAAAGAAATAAAAAATGTTTTGTGCACAAACATTACCAATTGGTTTGTGGGTGCATCAGCAACTAAGCATATACTAATAACACTGGTTGATTAATCAAGCTACTATTCTTGAACTCAAACTATGATATGCAATTCCTAAGGGATTCTTGCTTAACTATCGTCATAGGAGGGCAGTATGAAGCTACTGTTAAATGAGGGGTTACAATGTTACAACATGAGTAACATGTATACTTCACATTTAGGAGACATATTACTTTTGGTTAACCAGATAGCTTATTCTTTGCTTAGGAACGTGTCTGGAGCTTTTGTCTCCCATAAGGGTGTGAAGTAACAGACAAAGGCAAAGAACTCAGAATAGAGGAGAGAGGATGGGGGTGGTATTTAGTCCTGGAGACAACAGTCTGTGTGAATTGGTGTCCCGGTCCTGGTCTGGCTAGGTGTAATGCCTGCTGGGTTTTACAAAAGGCAGGTCAGTGACTTGGAGCCTGGAAGGTTTTGGAACTGACACCCAGAACTCTTGTCCGTATATTTGCAGTTTCTGTTTTGGAGGTTAAAAGTTCACAAGGCTGTTCCTCCTACACTATATACAAGCATGGGTGTCTTTATGTCTGTGTGTGTGTATATGTATAACAAAGGCCCTTTGGCCAACAAAACAAAAGGGCTCGACTACAGGCAAGACATTCCAGCTCTTGGCTTGATTCCCTGGTACCGACCCTGCTTGTTCCTGACCTGCCTCCATCGTCTCTGCCCTGATAATTACCTTAGCCTTCTGTCTCGACTCCAACACCTGCCTGCTTCCTTCCTGGTTCCCGTGCTCAGCTCTGTGGCTGCATGGTGCAACTCCAATCCTGCTTACTTCAGTTCTCCTGGTTTGGCTAGCTACGTCAGTCTTCATTTAACTACCAGCCTCACAAGAGACCCCCCTGCACTCACGGTACAGCTCTCAGTCTGCTCTCAAGTATTGCCTGCCTGCTCTCGCCACACTAACTCACCGCTGGAACTACAAACAAGCTAAAGTCAAGGACCCCTGAACTTTTGCATATCTGTGTGAGCAATAGAAGTCATTAGCAACTGTCTGCCTGCCTCAGTGTGCTGCATTTGGGTCTGCACTCCACCTCTGACAGAGTCTTGTTTTTGGGTGTAGCTCTGCTGAAAGCCAATTTGTAAGTGAGTCTATGTGTATACGATATGTGTTGCAAAAAGGTCTGGGTTAGTATCGAGGATGTTTGGTTGCATGCAATGGATTGGCAAACTAACATCACTTAGCTTTGGTAAAGCCAACTAACTCAACAAAGATCACAACAATAACTCAATGAACGGCATTAAATCACAATTGACAGAATTGAACAGTTGCTTAGCCTACTATGCCCAGCTGTTATATTACTAATCCTTGAATGGTTGGAGGAAAGAGATGCTGTGGTGTGCTGCTTTTGTAACTGGCAACGAAAGGCTGGAAAGAGCTGTGGTTCTTTGCTCCTAAGGTGCAGTTCTAAGGAGGCTGGTTGCACGGTAGACGTCTAGAGTTAGAGGTCTGGTGTTAACTTGGTTGACTTGACTTGACTTGGTTCTCCTTGTCACTGGAAAGTTAGTTGCAAAAGTCCTACCTCAGTCGAGGTCCAGGACAAAGAGCTCTCTTCAGAGGCTCAGGAGAAGGAGCCCAATGAAGAGTAGAAGCATCTCCCCAAGCTGGCTCAGTGACATCAGAGTCACATGTCACTGTAACAGTAGTTCCCAATCAAGTTTGAAGACTGGTCTCTCACTTAGGTGTGACAACAATGCCAAATGGCTGTCCTTTGTTTGAAGAATAAGGAGCATGCGGTCTTGACCACCATTTCAGACAGCAAGACCCAGAGGAAAAGCCTTCACATGTCCACTTTAGATCTGTACAAATAACAAATCATCTGTGGTCCAGTGAATCCCAACATGTAGCAAGGCTTGCTAACCACTCACATGCTGGCTTAAAAAGGTAAACAACTGATGCTTTAAAATGGCTGTCAAGGATAGTAGAGGTAATATCACGTTATCCTGTCTGAGGTCTAACAGTTGGTGTGTTTTACATGTTGTATTTCCAAATTGCTCTTGAAAAGGGGATTTGTGTACCATTAGGTACCGTTAGGATTTGAAAAGACCAGTTCCAGTTTGGTGCCAGAAATGGCGCCCATAATTTATACAAGGTATTATTGAGGTTAGGAATAAGGAAATCTGGTTTTAAATTTGAGAACAATTCAATGCCACATGCATGACACTAAACAGCAGTTTTTGTTTGTCAGTTAGGAAGTTATTATAATTAATCTGACTATAGATATACCATCTTTCATTTGCTAATAAAACAAAATAAAAAACACTGGAAACTAGAATGAAACATTTCATTTGGGCTGAAGGATGATTGATAAATATGATCGCAAAGATCGAGAAGTTCTAATAGGAACTTTGTTTCATCTGCTGCATCTCTAAAACTCTTCTCACACTGACACGCTGACAGCAAGAGCAAGGGAGGGAGACAAAAGCCCCCTTTTACACTACATCACTACATGGCTATGATTGATCGTGATTGATGGTGTAATTGATGGTGTAAGGTGACCTTGAGTGTCAAGAAAGGCGCCTATAAATAAAATGTATTATTATTATTATTATTATCATTATTATTATCTTCAAGGCAGGAATTTAAGGCTGCTATGCCACCTTGCTGTTTTGTATAAAAGGTACAATTGCAGACTGGGGGGACAGAGTTGTTTCACCTTTAAGCTAGCAGCGGATGTGGTAACAGAGCCAAAACAACATCTGTGTAAAAGGGACAGCTGGCAGGATGGGACCATGGATAAGACTGGTGTGACATTTTAACAGCGTCTTCTGTGTGCAACCCACTGCCGGGAGATTTTAAAAGTAGCTGATGGCAGTTAGCAGCTAACTCAAAGAAGAATGACAGCAGAAAAAATCCACAAATTGGGGAAACAATGAGGTTTGGGAGCTCCTTACCATCCAAGCAGAGGATGAATCAGCCTCCATACAACAGCCCACCAATCAGAAGATCAGCGATTCGATCACCAGCTCCTACAGTCTGCATGTCAAAGTATTGTTGAGCAAGATATCCTTGAGAACCCCAAACTGCTCCCAAAGATGCTTCCATCAGTGTATGAGTGTGTTAAAAAAACTGAGTAGCAGGTGGCACCTTGTATGGTGGCCTTGACCACCAGTGTATGAATCTGCGTGTGGATGAGCAAATGTGACTCGTAGTGTAAAAAGGGCTTTTGTCACAGCTCCATTCTCCCTGCCTCCCTCCTGTCCTCAGTAATTTTCCACTCACCTGCCAACCACACCCATCTCATCAGCTCACTCTACTCACCTGTCAACGCAGCTGCAGCTCATTCCAATCAGCCCGGTATATAAGCCTCTCCAGCACACTCACTCATTGCCAGATTGTTCTTCAGCGTCATGCGAGACTTTCCAGCGTTCCTGACACGTCTGATCACCCGGTACCTGACTCTGCCTGTCCCCGACCTGCTCTCCTCGTCTGCCTGCTGGTAAACCCACCTGCCTTCTGTCCCTGACCACGTTCTCTGCCTCAGCGTCTCTGGCGTCTGTCTGCTCTCCCGGCTTCGACTCATCCGCCTGGCCCCGGCTCTCCTTCTGCCTGCTCCCCATCGGTACCTCTGTCTACGCGGACTGCTCACCTGGCTTCGACCCCATCGCCCGCCACCGACTGTTCCCCAGCTCTCTCCTCAGCGGCACCTCTGCACAACCGGCTGGATCTTCAGGCTTCAGATCCCTCTCTCCATCATCAGCGGCTGAAGTAAGCTTCCTCTTTTCACCATATGTTGAGAGAAAACTGAACTGTTCGGATCCGGGGGCTCTGGTGCTTCCCCTCGGTTCCGTGGCTGGATTCGGCTGCCTCGCCGTTCCTCATCTGTGCTTCAGAGACTTTGTATGGGCGCTCCGCCTGAAGATTGAACTGTACGCGGTGTTAGCTCTCGCTGCTCCGCTGCCTGTTAGCCGTTGTGACATTTTCCACCTGTTCCTGTTTACACGAGTGCTGCATTTGGGTTCCACACACACCCGTTACAGCTTTGAGTGGTCAGATGAGTAGAAAGGCACTATACAAATGCAGGTCAATTTAAATTAAACAATATTCATTTAAATGTAAATTTGAGGCACGTCAGTGATGTGGTCAGGTCCATGAGCATCACAGTCCTGCCAAAAATTACATTAAAGCACACCCTCAAGTGTAATATTGTGATTATACAACTATTACAAACAAAATAAAATATATAATAAAAATGTATTCATGATGACGGGCAATGTGCTCCCCCCCCCCACCCCCCCAAAAAAACATTTTGTGACTGTTGTCTCTATTTTCATGATAATACATTGGGTTTAACTAATTACTGGAAAACAATCAGTCCTCAGTAGACTCCTATATGTAATGAAACCATGTTTACTACTCCAGCATGTAGGTGGAACCTTAGTTACAACCTACGGACCCGTTTTCTAGTCCCCGTTGAATGTGCCAGTCAACTACAGACTTTTGTTCTTTTTCTGGTGCCCTCGCTCACAGCAGGAGTGCAACCTGTAACCAGAGAAAGTGGTGTGCCAGCACAAGGTGGGCAACTAACCTTCCAGCAACAAGGGGAACAAAGTTGCTGCTTCTGGAACCACAGCACTTTCCAGCCTTCTTCTGCCGGCCAACAAAAGCAGCACACAAAGCCACTCTTTCTTCAGTCCATTCAAGGACTGGTAACGTAACAACTGGGCATAGCATCATCACAGCTGTACAGGCTAAGCAAGACTGTTTAACTTGTTTATTGTGATTTAATGCTGTTTACTGAGTCATTGTTGTGATTGTTTGCAGTTCGGTTATTGGTTAGTTGGCTTCGCCAAAGCTAATTGTTTAGTTTGCCAATGCTTTTCACAGACAGAGTCTTGCATGCAACTAAACATCCTCTGCACTAATACAGACCCTTTGCAACACGTATCACATTCACATAGACTCCTTTACAAATTTGCTTTCAACAGAGCTACACCCAAAGAGTAGCTCAAAGTCCCTGCTTCTTTTCCTTTCTCTTTGTCCTGACCACATGGTCAGACAAACCCTCCCATGATCTGAAGCCAGCTTTGATTCGGCCATCTTGTAGTTCTCTGTTGTCAGCCATTTTGTTTTGTAGGCCAAATGGCCCTTTGTTTCACACACCCGCCTTTGTCTCTTTCTCTTTGTTGCACACACACACGTATATAGTTAGTGACTTGTTGCTAACCAGCTTTTCAGGTAATTTGAAATAAGGAACAAAAAATGTTTCAGATTTATAAATTTAATAAATGTTGACTTTCAGTGTGCTTAGAAATGTATATGTAGGCTATATATTTTCAGGATTGTGACAAATTTTTCGACCAGCCCACATACAAGAACACAGAGAGCATATGTGTGTCCAGCATGTACAAAAGCAACGGCAGCTGCAGTAGCCAATTGTTCATGGTTGCTTAAGTATTTGGGACAAGGCCGAGCCTATTTGTAGAAACTGAATTGCATACTGCTATAAAAAGAACAGAGGTTGAAACAGCTGCAACATATCTGTTGTTTTTTTGTTTTGTGTTCTTCTCATCCTCTTCCAACCATTTATTAAAATCATGTAAGTCTGCTGTATAAATCAAAATTAACAAGAACACAATCTACTTTGTAGTGGTTCTATAGCCTTCTGGTTTTTGCTCCAGCTCTGACAGTTATAAATGTTGCCATAGAAATCTCGGAGTAATATTGTTAGTGATGAGCCAGGTGTGTTGTTATGCTGATTTCAACACATTCTAAATGTCTTGTTGACCAATGAGATTACTTGGTTGGAGCTACTTTTTTTATAGGGTGAAAAGGTAACCCTTTTTTTTTGTTTTTGGCAATATGGCGCCATGCTAGGTGGCAGCCTGTTGCAGCGGCTCACATCATGTGTTTTGACTTTTTGTCTTTTTCGTCAACTTTTTGTCCTGTTCGTGTGTCTTCTGTCATATAAAAGGACCAGTAACTAAGGGGCGATGACTTCGCTTAGTTTTGTAACTTTTCTCTTGGCTCTTCTGTTATTTTTGTTACTCTTTGTAATGGAGAGCCATACCGTGAGAGGTGAAAGTATTGTTTACAAGCATGAACAGCTGATCGCGCTGTGTAAACCTGCGCTGCCTGAAATCCCAGGGTAGCTTCAGAGGAGACACTGGGGTTGCAGAGCTGGAGCGAAACCGAGAGAGAAAAGGAGGAAATATAGACCTGCTGTCCCAGCTATCATCTTGGGGAATGTGAGGTCTGTGAAAATACCACCCTGCCAACCCGGAGAGTGCACTGCTTTCCCAACAAGTCCTTCTTAACAATAAGAAGAAAGCCTTCAGGTCTTGGGACAGGGAAGACCTGAGGAGGGCACAGCGTGATCTGAGGGGGAAGCTGAGAGAGAGCAAGGACTCCTACAGGAGGAAGCTGCAGGCCAAACTCCAACAGAACAATGTAAGGGATGTGTGAACTGGAGTGAAAGAGATCACTGGGTTCAAGGTGAGTGAAAGAGAAACAGCAGGCAGCGTTGAGAGGGCTAACAAGCTGAACTGTTTCTTCAACAGGTTTAGTTCACAGCCCTCTGCTGTCTTCTCCACCACCTACATACACCCAGACCTCCACACACCCTCTCTACCTACAATGCTTCCCCCACCCCATCAATCAACCACTCAACCCCCCGGTGAGCTCTCTGGACACAGACACACCACCTATACAGCACCCTTCCCCCTCCCACACAACAGAGGAAACATCATGCACCCTCCCCCACATGACTTTGACTACAGGCCAGGTTAAGAGTGGTATGGAGAGACTTCCCCAACGTAAGGCTGCAGACCCTGATGGTATCAGTCCAAGGGTTCTGAGGACCTGTGCAAGCCAGCTGTCTCCTGTTCTGCAACATTTCTTCAACCTGAACCTAAGTCAGGAGAGAGTACCGGTGCTGTGGAAGATGTCCTGCCTTGTTCCAGTCCCTAAGAGGTCAACATCATCTGGCGTCAGTGACTATCGACCAGTTGCCCTCACATCTCACATGATGAAGGTGCTGGAGAGGCTGGTCTTGGCCACCTGAGACCACAGGTGAAATTGTCACTAGACCCTCTGCAGTTCCCCTCCCAGCCTCACCTGGGAGTGGACGACGCCATCAGCAAGTGTGAGAATCACATTCTTTGATTTCTCCAGTGCATTCAACACCATCCAGCCACTGCTACTGAGGGAGAAGCTGCAGGCGATGAGGGTCGACACATCCACAATTTCCTGGATTACTGACTACCTGACAGACAGACCACAGTTTGTCTGACTAGGCAGTGTCCTGTCTGACATGGTTGTGAGTAGCACAGGAGCTCCACAGGAGACTGTTCTGTCTCCTTTCCTTTTCATGTTGTACGCCACAGACTTTCAGTATGACTCTGGGTCATGCCATCTGCAGAAGTTCTCTGACAACTCTGCCGTGGTTGGGTGTGATGGACGGGAGGAGTACAGAGCACTGGTGGATGATTATGTGAAGTGGGCTGGAAGAAATCACCTGTGATTGAACGTGGCCAAGACCAGGGAGATGGTGATTGACTTCAGAAGGAAGAGGATGGCTTCTCAACCCCTGTGCATACGGGGAGAGGACATCAGCATGGTCGAGGACGACAAGTACCTCGGCATCCACATAGACGACAGACTGAATTGGAAGGCCAACACTGACGCTGTGTACAAGAAGGGGATGAGCAGACTCTATTTCCTGAGGAAGCTGAGATCTTTCAAGGTGTGCAGCAAGATGTTGGAGATCTTCTACCAGTCTGTTGTAGCCAGTGCACTTTACTTTGCTGTAGTCTGTTGGGGGAGCAGCATCGGCGCTGGTGAGACCAAGAGACTTAAGAAACTCACTAAGAAGGCTGGCTCTGTGATTGGCTGCAAACAGGACTCATTCGAAGCAGTGGTGGAAAGGAAGACATTGAACAAACTGTTACTCATCATGGATAATCCTGACCACCCTCTTCACCACATACTGGACAGACAGCGGAAATCTTTCTTCAACAGACTGTTACAGCTTCGCTGTAACAAGTACAGATACAGGACTTCCTGTGGACCGCCCACCTGATGGCTGCACGCTAGACACAGCTCCGTCCACCCGTGGCTAAAATCCACCGACATCCTCCATATATATTGATCCAAGAACGCTCATAATACAGTAGTAAGACCAAAATGAGTAACCAGAACCAAAGAATAAGAGATGGGCTGAGATCCGCGACACAAGAGGCAAAAAATAGTCTGCCTACTTCACGTAGCGTGGGGCAGAAGATGAAAGCACATGCTCAGGATTGATAACTGCAGCAGCGAGAGAGGATGTGAGCATAGCTATTTTATCTGAACTAAGAACCTTCAGAAAAGAAAACAACGAGAAACTGAACAAAGTGACAGATGCCATCGCCACAGTGGAATAGGCAGTAGCGGGTTTGAATGAAAGAATGACTGAGGTGGAAAACCGCGTCAGCATGGCAGAGGACGGAGGCACGCGCTCTGACCGACTACTGGATTACCTGCTGCGGCGAGACCGCTGGAGGAAAGATGCGAGGGGTTGGAAAACTACATGAGAAGGAATAACATATGGCTGTATGGGGTTATGGAAGACTCAGAAACCAGCGATACAGTGCAATGGGCCGAAAATTCACATCCTCAAACTCGCTGATGACTTCCCCCTGTGCTTGGAGCGAGCACACCGATCCCTACAGCAGAAACCGACGGACCCAAACGCATATCCAAGATCATTCATCCTGAAGTTCCTGAGCTTCCAGACTAAACAACAGGTGATTACAAAAGCATGGAGCTTAAAAAACCTGCAGTTCAAAGGGAAGAAGATATCCATGGACCACGACTATTCCCCAGCACTACAGAGGAGGAGACGGGAATACAGCAAGATCAAAAAACAGCTGAAGGAGAAAAATATCAAGTTTCAAACTCCTTACCCGGCGGTGCTGAAAGTTCACCTGGAGGACGGCATAAAATCTTTCAACTCAGCCTGGGAGGCTGCTGAAGGTTTGATGTCACTGGGAATTTCAACAACAATTTCGGAAGAGGAAAAGCTAGAAAAAGAACTTCATAGACTGGGATGGCAAACAGCAGGTGGAAAACGCCAACGCGGAGGGCCAGGGCTGAACCGGAGGGTGATGCAGGATCTGAAAGAGCTGCGCAAATCAGGAGATGACTGAATAAATTTGCGGTGAGCAGAAACTATTAATGGTGAGCTACTGAGCACCTATACACTGCCAAGATTATTAATAGACTGCCTGGATTCAGAATAACAGAGTAATAATGGTCGGGACTGATGTGATGATTATTTAACAATGATGTTAGAATACAATTTGCTGATATGACGATCTATAATACTTGGGGAGCCTATTATTGATGACAACTATGATCAACTGTCAGAAATAGATGCTAGCAACACATGCTGCAGTATAATTTCACGTTAACTGCATAATGATATGATTTGTCTGCTCGATATTTGTCAAATCCCACCTCCTTATTTTTAAGTATTTTTCTTTTTTTTTTTCCTACCTTCTGTATGAAGATGGCTGGAAATTATGAGTACAAAGCAAGTGCAGAACAATGCTGCTATAGATTTGTAGAATGGGCCTTATAATTTAAACACTATGAGCCAGCAAGTTTAATGTGTAGAAATAAAATGGAATTATTAATTATTCAACTGCTGACCAATCAGCTTATTTTTTTATTTTTAAATCTTATTTTGACATAACATGGGGAGGATGTATAGCCATTCCGGATGGAGCGTCTAGCCTACGGCAGCATCTTAGCGCGAACACAGTTAGTTAGTTCGCAGCTGCTTTTTTTTCCTTTTCTTTTCTTCTTTCCTTCCTCCTTTTTTCTCCCTCTCTTCTCTATCCTTCTTTTATTTTTCTTTTTTTCTCTTGTTATTGTGGTTGGTTATTGTTGGTTTTTGTCTTCGTTTTTTAGATCTGACAGCTTAGGCCCGAGAGAACCGAACTTATACTTCAAATCAAGGATTCCTGTTTTAAAGGGATCTCATTAAGTTCAAAATGGGATGTGGAAGTCACCTTGTTTGTGTTAATGTGATGTTATTGAATATTATTGTACTGATGGCACAGTTTTTTCTTTTTGGTATTTTGCTTATTTATTTTGTTTTTCTGACCAGAACCCTGCAGAGAGTATCTTATATTGCCATGTTGAGTAATGGGATCGCTTAAGGTAATAAGTTATAATGTAAATGGGTTACATAGTCTTGTAAAAAAAAAAGAAAATATTACAACAGTTGAAACAATTAAGCTGTCAAGTAACTTTTTTGCAGGAAACGCACCTATCAGAGCTAGAACATGAAAAACTGAAGAAAACATGGGCAGAAAAAGCATTCTACTCATCACGTCTCAGGTAGAAGAAGAGGAGTGGCAATTTTAATACACAGAACAATAAATTTCATAGCTACCTCGACGCATAGAGATACAGAGGGGAGATATATTCTATCAAATGGAGTTATTGATGGAGTGGATGTATCGTTGTTAAATGTCTATGCCCCAAACGAAGATGACTCTGATTTTATTAAAATGATTTTCAGTCTAATACTACAGAAAAGTGTAGGGCTCCTGTTAATGGGAGGAGATTTCAATTGCGTAATGTCACAATTAAAGGACAGACAACCAGGCCCATCAAACTCTCCTCTTAGAATGAGTAAGGCACTTAATGACTATTGTACAGAGACAGGAATCGTGGATGCTTGGAGGTATAAATATCCAAATGGCAAAGATTTCACCTTTTATTCAAATCGGCATTCATCTAATTCTCGAATTGATTACTTTTTTACTTCTAAATCAGAATTACATAGAATAAGTAACATTAATATATTGCCAATAACACTCTCTGATCATTCTCCATTACAGCTGTCATGGGATCTAGGTCAAGAATCAACACCTAAGCAATGGAGATTAAATGCATCTCTCCTCAATGATACTGAATTTGTTAATTATATTAAAGCTGAATTAAAAATGTATCTTGAATTAAATGCAACTCCAGAGGTTTCACCTCTTATTTTAGGGAATTGTGCTAAGGCCTATCTTAAAGGTCGTATTATTTCATTTTCAAGTGCAAAAAAGAAAAAAAAGAAAAATGAAGCCAAATGACTAGAATTGGAAAACAGGATTACTAACTTGGAACAACAACATAAACATAATTCATCCCCAAGTATCATGAATGCTTTCAGAGAAGCACGTAGGGAGTTGGACAGATTAATGGCAGGAAAAATAGAACGACAGTTGAGATTTGCTAAACAAAAGTATTACGAACAAGGAAGTAGAGCAAGTAGACTATTGGCATTTCAATTAAGAAAACAACAAACAAGAAATACAGTTCATAAATTAAAATCTAAAAATCCACACTCCTTTCTCATAAAACCAAGTGAGATTTCAGAATCTTTTGCACATTTTTATAAAACTTTGTACAAGAATACTGGCACATGTACTGATGATGAAGAGTTGAAATTCAATCGACAAGAAATAAAATTAAAGGAGTTACCGAGCACAATGGCGGAGAAACTGGACAGTCGAATTGAAATAAGGGAAACTGAGGAAGTAATATCGACACTTAAGAACAATAAAAGCCCAGGCCCTGATGGTTTTATCAATGAATTTTTTAAGATATTTAGGGATATAATTTCTCCTCTGCTAATTCAAGCATATCATTGCTGTTTAGAATCGGGGACCTTAGCTCCATCTTGGAGGGATGCAAAAATTGTAGTTATACACAAGGAGGGTAAGGACCCCACTGAGTGCCAATCGTACAGACCCATCTCGTTATTAAACTGTGACTTGCGTATATTAACAACAATCTTGGCCAAACGGATCAAATAAAATCATAACCCATGTAATACACCCAGATCAAACTGGGTTCATAAATGGACGTTATTATGGTGATAACATTCGCAGACTCCTTGATAATAATTAATAATTAATGACCCACTCACAGATTCAAAGAGAAGAGGTAGTGCTCTTGTCCCTAGATGCCCAAAAAGCCTTTGATTGTGTATCCTGGCAATTTTTATTTCAAACACTCTTACATCTAAATTTTGGGCCTAATTTTCTTAAATTGATTAAAACACTTTATTCAAACCCACAGGCATCAGTCAAAGTTAACGGTTCTAGATCACAAGCTTTTACTTTAGAATGGGGCTGTAGACAGGGGTGTTCATTGTCACCCCTGTTGTTCGCAATATGTATTGAACCCTTAGCTCAGTTAATTAGAGATGATAAGAACATAAAAGGCATGTGATCAGAGAAGAAGAGCGTAAATTATCTCTATATGCTGATGATGTCCTATTATACCTGTCTGATCCCATCACAACAATACCTCACCTAAAAAAGATTATAGATAAGTTTGGCTTTTACTCAGGATACACAATAAATACAGACAAAACAGAGGCCATGAATATAAGTTGTAGAATATTGAGAAATATCTCTGCCAAGAGACACTTTCAAATTTACCATTTTTAGATAAAGCAATAAAAGAAAACAGAATGAGTGAGTGGTCTCGAGTCACCCTGAGCATATGGAATAAGATACGGACAGCATTTAACCTGCCCAAGTCGGTCTCCCCTTTGTCAAGTATAAGTGTGATTAGAAATTTTGTCCCCAATTAGATTAGACACTGGGTTTAAAAAATGGTCAGATCACGGACTTTCTTATTTATATGATTTATTTCATGAAGGACATTTGAAATCTTTTGAACGAATAAAGGAAGAATATGGTGTACCAAAATCTGATTTTTTTTTAGGTTTTTACAGTTGAGAAATTTCCTAATTAAACATAAAGATTTTGATAAAATAACAAATAGATACATTTTGGATGAAGGTGAAATCAGATCATATGTTGGATAAAGTATTTTCTAGATTGTATCAAGTGTTTTTATGTATGGATTCAAATAACTCAATACATAAAAGAGAAATGGGAGACTGAATTGGAACAGGAAATATCAACTGATAATTGGAAGGAAATGTGCTCAGAGGCACACTTAGTCACATGCTCAAATTCATGGAGAGAATTTAAGTGGAAGACTATAATTAGATTTTTTAGAACACCACAAACAACAGTGAAGATAAATCCCTCTGCTTCCAGCCACTGCTGGAGGAACTGTGGAGCGCAGTTGGGTAATTATATACACATGTTCTGGACATGTCCGAAATTGAAAAATTACTAGAAGGAGATACTACAAACGGTTCAAGAGGTAATGCATTTTGACATCCCACAAGGTTCAAGAATTTTACTGTTAGGAATGACACCTGTAGGGATAGAGGGGAGGAGTCAAAAGTACTTATTTCATATTCTATTCACAGCTGCAGTCAAATGTATTACGCTGAACTGGTTAAAGCCCAATTCCCCTACTTATAGCTTGTGGCTACAAAAAGTAAGAGACATATATGAAATGGAACAAATAACATATGAAGTGAAGCTTCAAAAAACAAAGTTCATTAAGAGATGGAGTCCGGCTAACACAATAAAATAAGTATTTATTTCTATGACCTCATTCAGGGCAGGGATTTATCATGAATTTATTATAGGTTATTTATTTATTTGTTTATTTATTTTTATTTAATTGTTTTTTTTATTCTTATTTTTTATTTATCCTATGTTAGGTTTATTTTAGTTTGCCTGTACTTATCCTCCATGTTATCAAACAAGTTTTAAAATGGAAAGCCTCTCCATGAGGATGATACGAGTCATAATGTATTTACAGAAAACATGTTTTGTATTAATTGCAGTCGGAGCTGCAACGACTAATCGAGTAATCGATTATTGATAGTGGATTAATCGTTTTGTATTATTTTGGATTTAAAAAAGAAAAAAAAAAAAAAAAAAAAAAAGAACCATATCTGGATTATCTGATGTCGGCGCTTTGGATGTGAGTATTTTTTGGTCTTTTTGGTCCTCTTATGATAGTGGACTGCATATCTGTGTTTTGGATGGGGCGAGATGCCCAAGGATGCCAATTTGAGTTTTGGAGAATAGAATTCGCCATTTTTCACTATTTTCTGTTGTTTTGCAGACCAAACCACTAATCGGTTGGTGATTAATTAATCGAGAAATTGATCGGCAGATTGATCGAGTGTGGAGATGATCGTTAGTTGCAGCCCTAACTGCAATCTTAATAATATGAATTGTGGTTCATGTTTAGGATCCTTTTTAAATGTACATAATGAGATCATGATGTTGTACCGAAGATGGAGGCTGCTTTATTTATCTCTATTATTAATGCTATCTATTTTTCTATGCTGATTATTTGTCTATGATTGTGCCGTGCTAAAATATGAAATAAATAAAAAATGAGTTCCAAAAAAAAAACAAAACAAGTACAGATACAGGAAATCATTCCTTCCCCAAGCCATAGCGCCATTTAACACCTCACCTCTGTCTGACAGAGAACACTCACAGCTCTCTACAGCCTCTCTCTTATAGCATAACAGTTACATTACAACCATTTGTTTGCACTGCTGGTAATAACCAAATGCACACCTGTAGCTATTTTGCACCTTTTTTCACAACCTCTACGTCACTTCTGACTCTGTTGTGTATATAATTTGATCTCTTTTTTAACTCCTGCAATTTGATATTTTTATTTTATTTCATCCCTGTATATTTCTTGTATATTTTAAATACTAGTACTACTCATTTTTGTATATATTTAATATTTCTATATTCTAATGTTCACATACTGTTTGATTACTTGCTGCTGGAACACAAGAATTTCCCAGTTTGTTATCAATAAAGTACTATCTATCTATCTATCTATCTATCTATCTATAATGACTACCACTGTCATGTTATGCTGCTGACACATATTTTATATGTCACACCAGAGGCAGACATTGTTGTGTTACGTGTCACGCACTTCATGCCTGTTTTGCTACTGTGATGTTGGCATGCTGTCTGCATGCCATGGAAAATCAATCTTCCAGTTGACATTGTGTAATTATAATAATCTCTTAAAAAGACACTCAAAAAGAACATTAACCAGATACAAAGCAGTAATTGAGAGTGCTCTTTATAGATGTGCATTACTCTTTTTTTTAGTTGAGGAACCCTGTGACTCCAGTGTGGTTCCCACCTTTGAAACCCGATCTACATCCATAGTAACAACAGTCTCATATGAATAGGTCAGGCATGCAAATACAAGTTGAATGTGAATTTAGCAGGGTGCATCTTACAGATGACGAAAGGTCACACAACCGTTAAAATTGAGAACATTTTGTTTATACTACACTATAATGTCAAAATGAACTAACAAATACAATTAAAAAACACTAGAGACAATAAGTCACTTTGTCATTCCTAGTATTACTGTGCTCCTCTCCCTGTACTGTGGATACAGTATGGGGAAGATGATAATGAATCTCTTGCGTTGTTATTTGATAAGCATCAGACAAACAGCAAATTCACTTCAGAACAAGCCTAGTTCATTGTCTCCTATTTAACACCTGCTCATCTTACCTGACAGAGAGATACACAAGGACACACACATGTTCTTGGACATGTACTGTATGCATGGCAACAAAGAGACAGCCAATTAACTGTTAACAGATGGATCAGTTTCAGAAAGTGAAAGCTCTTTTGTCTGGGTGCATCCTAAAGGCCTGCTGTTGATTCCCTCTGAATGTCTGGCTGCTCTACCAGTTATTTCAGTCCTACCTACCAACAGCTCTCAGAGCCATGTGGGAGGGATTGTAATACAAGATATAAAGTATATTAATGTGTAGAGTTGCTCTGTGGCATAGCTGTGTACACGTGTCAGTCATATTGATATACATATATACTTTAATAGTTTTATTCACAACAATGAACAACATATCAACATTATGGGCTATGTTATGTGTGTGTGTGTGTGTGTGTGTGTGTGTGTGTGTGTGTGTGCATGCGTGCGTGCGTGTGTGCTCACCTGTCTCTGTAGGATCAGCTCTCCTTCCATCTCTTGTATTCTGCTCTGCAAATCCTGTTTCATCCTGTCACCCTCCTCTGTTTGTTTTTGAATTTCACCGGCCAGCGAACTACCATCCAGCCACAAAAAGACACACACACACACACACACACACACACAGTGCAGTTACAGTGCCGTATCATGGATTAAGTAAGAACACTCACATTAACTTGACCTCACTCATCTGATCTCTGCCTTATAGCACCAACATCACCAGTTGTCACACCAATGGGGACTGCTGCAGAAAAATTCACAAAATATAAAAGTATTTCTTGGGAAATACAATTTTGCCCAAATTTCTACAAAGATCAAAACAAACACTGATTTCTTAGGAATTTAATTATGGTCAATTTGAACTTAGTAAGTAATCTATAAAATCTTATGATGCATTCTATCAGTCTAAGGGTAGTAAGTGAAGGGATGCATCATGTGGTCTGCACCAAGGATCTGACCTGTGAAGGGCAAAGGCCCAGAAAGCAGTAAAAATACCAGGCCCTAGTCATATACCATCCCCATATACAACATTGCTTTTTGTTCGGTGGAACTCGCAAGGAGCTGTGATTCTACCTCTCTAACACCACACATTGTGCTCAACATTAAGCTGTCTCAAGATTGTGGAAGCTAGTGAGGCATGTTCAGTGAGGCATGTTCAGATTGGAGCTTTTTGACTATTTTAATGAATGGATGCCTCAATCAGGTGTGCTCTAGGGTGAAAATGGAAAGAAAAATTGTTTTAATCCAAGATTAATTATTTACCCAAGTACTTTAACAGATTGAATACAATGACCTTGCATAGAAACATAAATGTTTTGTGTGTTTTTATTTTTGTATTAGTCATAGCCATAAACTGCATAAAACAATAGACGTAGCTACCAAGACGTCATCCACTGGGAGAAAGAGATAGTCACTTAGCTCTAGTCAGCACGTTTACATGAACAGTTAAGTGGGACTACGGTTACAGCTCAACTAGGCCATCTAATTGGACTACTGTCCTTGTGCTAGTATACAAGCATGGGAGGGAATCCATTTATTGACCCACTACAATGGGTGGCAATATGCTCCCTTTCAGCTTGTTAGGGTAGGTTGACCTATTATATCACAGACCAAACAATGGAGTGTCCTTCTGCTGTTCTGCCACTTTTTTGAACACGTTGCCATTCTGTGTTTTCCTCCCATGGATTTTATTTTAAAATATTTAACTCGTTCAATTGACACAGCATATGTCTCCTCATCAGTCCACAAATGCACAGCTCTGGATGTAGATTTCGCTGTTGTTATAGCTTCTTCGGTTACACATATACTGCTGTTCGACTTCTGGGTCAAAGCCAGGAGCGGAAACTGTGGAGCATGTGCAGAGTGTCTAGGCCAGTTTGGGTCTAATTGACAGAATACATGCAGGAGTACTTCAACTCCCAATCACATTATCTGGGCGTGTTTTAAAAGTCTCATTTTAGTCAGACTAACACAATAAATCTGTTTTCTCTAATGTCATACAAATGTACTGTCAAAGTGTACCAGGTGGATCAGTAACATCGTAATGATCAGACAGTGAGAGAAACTGAGGATCTGCATTGAACCGAAGTCACTCAGCCATGCCTTGAGGAGGTCTCAATACTAGTGCTGTCAAAGTTAACACATTAATCTCTGCGATTAATGTCACACGATTAACACGTTAAAGAACATTTTACGCAATTAACTCGGGTGTCCCGACATTATGTTCCTATGGTGTCCTGACATCATAACATGATGGGAATGTGACAAAAAAATGCTTCAGAAAGTACTGACATTTTTAGGACAGCAATACTGGTATGATCCTTTTCTCTCTCTCTCTTACTTACTTACACACGCTCACTCTCCCTTTGTCCCTCCCCTTTCTTTAAATGAGCAGTGTCTCTCTGTCTCTCTCTGTTGTCTTCATATACATGGAATATTTAGGAACTTGTATAGCCTTTAACCTGACAACAAGCAGGCGATGTTCAAGCTAAACATTAATGATCTAGTAACAAAATTACCGTCTGGTCCGCTAAAGGTTCCATCCATTTTCGGAGATGGCAGTGAACTACACAGCATGACGTTAAAATAACGAAAAAATGCCTCAAACAGGCCTAGTGCTAGTGTTTTTTGGACAAACATACCTGACCTTTCAAAAGCTCTCTCCCTCTCACTTTCAGTCTCTCCTTGCTTCCCCTTCTCCACATGAGTGCTGTCTCTCTGCCCCTCTCCCACAGTGTCTTCTTCATATGGACTACTGAAGTGGAGCCCTGGTTGCAGCCTTTATTTTTTTTGTTAGCCTACATTGATAACAAATAGGCTACTTTTGCTTATCCAATGACAACAGTTTACTGGATTCGTTGACTTTTATAAACTATAGACATTAAACAAGGGCATTTGAGTATCTTTTTTGATTTTATATAACTAGTGCAGTGCCCGTAGGAAGTATGTTTTTCTACAGAATCGTGGAAGCTTAAGTACATTTTTCATGTATGGCCAAATGAGGCTGTGTTCGATTGTTGGATGTACAAAGAGGTGTACATACTCTCACATAGTGTTAATAGATTAACTGTACATTAGGTAAGACATGAATGTACATTGAGATATGGAGAGACACGCAACATCATTAGGTTTCCTAGCTTTCCGTAGGCGAACAATCTTGAAATGGTAGCTAGCAAGCACGTAACCCTGCACGCCTGAAAGGAAAAACAAACGTTTCCGACCTAGCCATACTTTGGTATGGGAAGTTTAGGCAGTGTTTTAGTCAATCTAACCATGTTGTAGCCATGTCAGCAAACACCATGAGCAGATGAGAACAGCGTGGTGAAACTTAAGAAATACTACTTACCATGAGATTACTGAAACATGTCATGTTAATGCAAACTGCACCACTTCATCTATTCCTATATGGGGGAGGGACGAAAGGGAATGCCATAACCCCGGGTGTACACTGGATGCGTCGCGTGCGTGGTCCGGCTGTGGCAAGGACTCCTCCGTCCTGTGCTGGGCGTCAATGTCCACTGGAAGCGTATCAATAGCGGTGCGCACGTGAGCAGCTGGAATTGATCGCGAGATCATGATGTCACACGATAATTTGTGGAAACACTGGAGGTAAAAAGACATCAACAAACAAAGAAAAGATTTCTCTACCTGCCGGGGGCCACAAACTTTGACGTCATGTTGTTGTAGCGATGTTTTTATTTTGAAAATTGCCTGGATACTCTCGTCTTTTCTGCGCCTGGCTTCCTGTTTGACTCATTTGGTCTGTGGAAATTGACGCTTGGTCGCGCGGCGTCCGTGAAAAAATAGACCTGGTGCGTATTTTTAGCGGAGCGCCGTGCCGCTTCTGGTGGAGCAGTTTACATAGACTTGAATGGCCGCGATTAGCTCCAGCACCATACCTGTCAAGTTTGGGATTTGAAAATAGGGGAAATTTTCCAGCGCTTGCTGCGAACCGTCCCACCACCCCAACCAAGCTCCAGTATCCCTTACATTTTAAGACAGGTGTACAAGATATCTAAAAACAACTTGTCAACCGCTTACTAACTACAATTAGGTGATCAGAATGTGATAGGCCAACCTTTGTTGACACTGAAATGCTGTTAACATTCCTACGTTATAATACAGCCTAAATGAAAACACAAAGGGTATATGAAGCACATTTATTTCTGGTTTATAAAACGGGTGCTTCCCATCCTTAAATGTGATTGGCTGAGCCGCGTTCCATGCCGTTGTAAAATCAGTGTAACCCACTGGTAGACCGCAGCGTCTGTGTTGCTTGGCAACCATTCTGGCCACTCGATCTTGCTTGGTGGAAGAATGAATAGTTCTCAGTTTTATTGTTGCATTATTACCAATAAATTGTTGATTTTTTTGTGTGTGTTTATTTTATGGGTTATATGTAGGGTAACCGTTTTATAAAAGCTATAAGCCCCTTGAAGCCGGGAGTTACAGTGATTTTACAAAGGCGGAGGGGCACTGAACGCCCCTCAGCCGTTGTAAAATCACTGTAACTCACGGCTTCTCGGGGCTTATTGCTTAAACATATTTTCAGTTCATAATGTGCCCATCCTGCTCCTCTGTAGGAAAGTAAATTCGCTGTCCCATTTTTCGAGATATTTACAGGACTTCTATGTTTTTTTTGGCAGGAATGCCTTCTCCTTCGTCACATCCATCCATCTCTCTCTTTTGTTGTTCCGGGTTTGTTCCCGCAGTCGGCACTAACCTCGCGACAACTGCCACCCAGGCTACTGCAGGTGGCAGCTCTCGCGAGGCTGGTGACAGTTCAGTTTGGAGGGGTAGAGGAATGTATTTTTTTATTATAATACGGGAGATTTACGGGAGAATACTAATACGGGAGGACGGCGGGAAAGAGGGGTAAAATACGGTATTTTCCCGGCCAAAACGGGAGACTTGACAGCTATGTCCGGCACCCTCCCCGTGGCTGAATCGCCCACTTCACGGATCCAGTGGACATCCGGGGTAAGCGTGTGCAAAGTTTTGGGTGACCCAGAGCGGTATAGCAGTAGGTAATTTGATCTTGTATTCCGTGAGGCGTGGCTACAGCTGCGTCAGAGAGCGCGACAGGCTGACTGGTTACACGGAGGTGTATGGGATTTAAACTTTTAATGATAACGTTGTGAATATCAATCCAAAAAACTTCAAAATGACGGATGCACAACATCGTGCCATGCGCAAGCCATATCCGAAAGCTCAGGTCGATCTGACAAATACTCAGAGAGATGAGAGATATGCGAGCCACAGACACACAGACACACATACACACAGACCGACAGACATACAGACACACAGACCGACAGACACACAGACTGACAGACAGAGATTCCTTGCTTTATAGATAGATAATTCCATGATGTCACATTCCAACATTATTGCAAATGGATGACATAAAGATGAAATTATGTGTGATTAAGCACAGGATTTATTTATTTATTTATTTTTACTTTTAGACAGTACTTAACTTCAGTTTGAGATTAAATAGTTAATTTTTTTTTTAATCTATTACAGCCCTACTCAATACATAATGCAACCCTTGATAATGTGTCCCGGAAGTTCATGCCACACTTCTTTGAAGTATGTGAGTTACTACGGAGGCTACTAGATAAGGACGTGACATGGTAGTGGCTACCTAAGCATAAAGCAGCTGGACACAGCGGCCCCAATCCTGAGATATTATGCCACGACCAAGCCAGTCACCACCCAGAGTGATGCAAGTCAGAGAGGACTTGGCTGATGTCATCTACAGAAGGGTCAGCCAATTTGCTTTCCATCCCAGGCATTAACACAAACAGAACAGAATTATGCACAATTAGAAAAGCAGCACATCAGTATTGTGTTTGCATGTCAGCACTTTCACAATTATCTGAAGGGGAGATGAAAGATCACAGCAGGAACAGATAAAAACAAAACAAAACACTTATCTCTATCTTTAACAAGTAAGTAAATAAGTAATTTAAATTTATTTGCATAGCACCTTTCACAGATAAAAAAAATCACAAAGTGCTTTACATTAAGGCAGATTCTGATACAATAGATGCAATATAATATGAGAAATACCACCCCGCGGTTGTATGCCTTGGTGCACCAGTCAACTTTCTCCTACAGTTTACATCCATGTCTGTGAAAACATGAATGCGTCACACACCTTTCCCCCCGCAGCACAGAAGATCTATACAATCAGCACAGTTTCTAGGTGGACACCCAAGATTAGTGTCACCAATTCAGTATCTGACCAAATGTCTCCCCTTCTGTTCCTGAGATATTACACTGATTAATGGCCAGAAGATTGTTTTATGCAGAACATTACGATGTCACAGTAAAGTTGACCTTTGACCTTTGAAATATAAAATGACATCACTTCATTATTTTATCCTACGAGACATTTGTGTGAAATTTTGTCATGACTAACGTAAGAATTCTTGAGTTATGGCCAAAAGCATGTTTTGTGAATTCACAATGACCTTTCACTTTGACCACAAAATTCTACTTAGTTCTTCAGTCCAAGTGAACATTTGTGCCAATTTAAAAAAATTTCCTCAAGGTGTTTTAGAGATACTGCGTGCACAAGGACAAGACGGATGCAAAGTCACATTGACCTTGACCTTTGACCACCAAAATATAATCAGTTCATCATTGAGTTCAAGTGAACGTTAGTGCCAGATTTGAAGAAATCCACTGTGGGTGTTCATGAGATATCGCATTTACGAAAATTAATCAGATGCAAGGTCATATTGATCTTGATCTTTGAAGACAGAAATCTAATCAGTTCATCACTGAGTTCAAGTGAACGTTAGTGCCAAATTTGAAAAAACTCTCTCATAGGGTTTCTCGACATACCGTGTTCACACAAATGGGACAGATGGCCGGATGGATGGACCACAAAAACACAATGCCTCTTGCTACAAACTGGCTCCTACAGTGACAAACAGCAGAGAGCTAGCTGAGAGCTGACAAGTTGCAGTTTTTCTCCATTGGTTTGGCTCATTTCTTGAAAAAGAAATTACATTCTCAAAACTCTAAGATCATTTGGCAAAACAGTCTTACAGTTCAGCACAACACCATAACTCACTTACAAAAGCTCATATCTCTCCCAAAAGTGTTCACTCCTGCCTCAAAACTAAATTCCTTTCCCATATAAATAGTCAGTGCCACCAAAATGCAAAGATCCTTCTCAATTGCTTTGGCTCATTTCTTGAAACAGATCAGACATGCTCAACACTCTTGGTGCTTTTGCCAAAATAACCTGGATGGTCCAGCACAACACCATGGTTCACCTGCAAAAGCTCATATCTCTCCCAAAACAGTTCACTCACGTGTCAAAACAAAATTCCTTTCTCATATAAATAGTCAGTGCCCCCAAAATGCATCGTTCCTTTGGCATTGTGTAAGCACTGCAAGTCAAAATGTTTAGTTGTTTTGTCACTATGGCAGAGGACCATTGAAATATCCCTCATGTCCACCTCTCAGTCTTAGCCCAGTCCCTAACTGACAATGGTTACTGTACTAGTTTTTTTTGTCTGGCTAACAGAATATAATTGTGTATAAAGCCTCCAAGGTTTGACATCACACATTGTACTCATACTGCCAAGGAAATTTTAACCATTATTATTCGCACACATAAAGTAACTTCCACACATCAGAGTAAAAAGAAAATGTATACAGCATAACATACTGTAATATAAACACATAAACAAAAAACAAGGAAAATTATATGTAGCCTACAGTGCTGTAAATAAAGCTGGAGTTTCACAACTAACACTTCTTCACTGGTCACTGTCCTCACCCTCCCTCTCCTGGCCACCGTCCTCGCCCTCCTGGCCGTCCTCCTTACCCTCCTGGCCATCCACACGCTGCTGTCTGTCTGGCCACAGATTCTCGTCCACATCACAGTGTATATTCTCCCTTCTCCCTATATCCTCCCAACGAGGAAAGAAACGGTGTGCATGTTGCAACCATCCCCTACACTGATCTCCTGTAATATCTTCACACGCAGCGTCCATTGCATGGAGCAGGGACCTCTGATCTTGAGCCTGATGCTCATACACTCTCGACCTCCAAGAGGAGAAAAACTCCTCAATAGGATTGAGGAAAGGAGAGTAAGGTGGAAGAACACCATGACCATCCTCGGATGAGTAGTGAACCAGGCCCTGATGAGCAGGCCACTGTGGAAATTCATTGTCCCACACAATGACATTGTTTGGTAGGTGAGGCCCTCCAAGACCTCTCTCATTTTCAGGGATCAAATCAGAATAAAGGCGGTCCAAGAAGATGAGTGTATTGTATGGGCCAAGACTGGGGATGTGAGTGGCCACACCATTCTCAGAAATGGCAGCACACATAGTTATATTGCCCCCACGCTGGCCTGGGACATCCACCGTGGCCTGGTGGCCAATAATATTACGGCCACATCTTTGGCACTTGGCCAGGTTGAAGCCAGCTTCATCCGCAAACATGAGGATGTGAGGGGTCTCGTTTCCTTCCAATGCCATTATTCTCTACAACAGAGTAAAAAAAAAAAATCATCAAATCAGTCATACAAAAGAGTCATACACTAGAGTAACAGAAAATTACATAGGAATGTTCTATGTTCTCCTCCACAAGTTCAATATACTACTGGCCACTACTCCAGTGGTTCCAAACCTGGGGTACGTGTACCCCTAGGGATAGGCCTACGCAGAGGTACTACGGGGGTATTTGAGAGAAAGGGGAGGGGGAAATCATCAATGACTAGATTTACTAAAACCCACAGTATTAGATAGATCTGCTTGGGAGGCACTAATTGCAGCTCCTTGACCCCTTTTCTTATCGTATGTTATATTCTTCAAAATAAGGACTATAATGATAATTGTATCATACAGTAAGCTGCAGTTTTCTGTTGCAGTTTTTTAGGCAAAATGTTGAAGTCAGATAAAGCAAATACTTGGATTCAGAAATAAGGTAAAGGGGGTACTGAAGCTAAAAAAGTTTGGGAACCAGTGCTGAATTGTAAAAAGGTTACAATGATAGACAACCAGTAACTGACTTACATGTACATACTGGCACCGCAGCTCTTTCACTCTATCAGAGTTCCTCTCAAATGGTACCCTGTAAAGTTGCTTCATGGTCATCTGATGCTTGTTCAATATCCGGTCTATTGTGGAGATGCTTATAGAGTTGACATTTTGGAATTTGGCATTGTCTTGTAGGATTGCAGCACGGATCTGT
The DNA here is from genome assembly GCA_019142605.1 of Cephalopholis sonnerati. NCBI lineage: Eukaryota > Metazoa > Chordata > Actinopteri > Perciformes > Serranidae > Cephalopholis > Cephalopholis sonnerati. The sequence continues at coordinate 2,011,767 of JAGQAX010000020.1, forward strand.
CTCAATGTGATGGCATTATTTGCCATCACCATGTTACAGATCTCTTGCTCTTGTTGTTCATTGAGAAGTTTTCCTCTGCCACCCGTGCGAAGTTGTCGTCCAATCCTAGACATAGAATTCAAAGGACAACACTGTATTACCATTCATAATGTATGCCTCATGTATTTCTTACAGAATGAGTTACCAATGTAATTGTATTGTTGTTTTACTTACACTAACTTTACCACAATTCTAATGCATCACTGCACAGTGACTGGAATACTACTGTAAACTGTATCATCCATAATTCCATAGTTTATTTTCTCCAATATTTTTCTTGTCATTTTTAGTATCATAACATCCCATGGAGGTAAGATATTACTGTAGGCCTATAACACACACACACACACACACAGACACAGACACACACACACAGACACACACACACACACACACACACACACACACACACACACACACACTAAATGAATAGGTAAATGGGTAAATAAATACATTTCTTGCTTTACGCACAGTGTCCTGTCCTATATAACATACAATGGTGGAAAGAAGTTTTCGGACACCCCATGCATTTGTGAAATATTGAATTAAGAATCACTCTTAGGTCTTCAAGTGCAATTTCTTTTAGTACAGTCAAAGCCAAATTACTAAACTAAACTAAAAAAGCCATTAAAAACTTAAAATTGATTGGTTCCATAAAAAAGATTTTGGTACCAGTGATCCACTAATGAAGGTCGTGCTTTTTATTAAAAGACACAATTTTTGTTGCCGTGCTTTGCGTCTATATAAAGCCAGCACAATTGAAAGTTCTTCAGAGACAAAAATGGCTAAAACAAGGAACCTAATGCAGGAAACACACCTGAAGATACAGATTCTCAGCCAGGAAGGGTACAGCTGCTGCCAGATAGCCAGGAAGTGCAGATGCAGTCCTTCAGCAGTTGGATACACTCTGCAGAAATACAGACGAACCAACAGCTTGGAAGACAAACCAAGATCTGGGTGTCCAAGGGTTTCTTCAGCAAGAAATGACCGCATCCTGATCCGCATGTGCAGAGAAAACCACCGAATGACATCACAGGAGCTTCAGCAGCAGTGGTCAAACCAAACCAAACTGGTGTCCAGTGGTCCACCGACACTGTATGTGGCCGACTTTTAGATCGTGGCTTAAGGTCCTACAAGGCTGTCAAGAAGCCCCTGATCAATGAGAGACAGAGGTTAGCCCAGCGTCGTTGGGCCCAAGCACACAAGAACTGGAAAGCCAGGAATTGGAAGAAGATTCTGTGGTCAGATGAGTCCAGTTTCCAGCTTTATCTTCCTCTTGCTAATGTGAGGGTACGCAGAAGGCCAGGCGAAGCATTATCTCCAGCATGTACAGTACCCACTGTCAAGCATGGTGGAGGCAGTATCATGGTTTGGGGATGCATGAGTGCTGCTGGTGTTGGTCATCTCACTGTCTGTGATGGCACATTGAACTCTGCGAAGTATTGTGCCATTCTCGAAACCCACATGCTCCCTTCTGCACGTGCACTGTTCCATCAAGGTCAAAACTGGATGTTTCAACAAGATAATACCCCTTGCCACACATCCAGGGCCAGTAGGACTTGGCCGCAGGAGCACAGTATCCAAGTCTTAGAGTGACCAGCTCAGTCCCCGGACATGAGCCCCATTGAAAATCTGTGGTGGATTATCAAAAGGTCTGTTACAAAGCGTAAACCAAAGAATTTAGAAGAATTAAAAGCAGTAATTCAAGAGAATGGGACAAGATTACCCCTCAACAATGTGAAAGGCTCGTGGGGAACATGCCAGCCAGGATTAGAGCTCTACTGCGTGCTAACGGCAGGACTACTAAATATTAATTTGCTGAAGTGATGGTTTATTTATTTTTTGTTCAGTTTTGAACACATTCTCTGTTATTTGTTGACTTTGATACCGACAATGTTGAGAACTGACATATTGAAATTGTCAACAATTTAGTTTTGTTAGTTTTTCTTGTAAACAATAAACAAAAAAAATACCATTTGAATTTGTTTGTGTCTGTCTAATGCAGCCAACCTTTTGAAACACAAAAAAGATTTTTCCACAAATATTTCATGATAATATTTGAGATTGTGTAAAATCTTAAGGGTGTCCGAAAACTTTTTTCCACCTCTGTATAATTCCATTATTGACTGAGTACATACCTGTTTTCCCTGTGAAAGGTCTGGATGATGGAGGAGACTGTAGAGCGGGGCACATTAGGCTGCACTCGGCAACCTGCCTCCGCCATTGTGAGGTGATGGTTGATAACATGGTCTATAATTGTGGTCCGAATTTCATCCGGGAAAGCACGGTGTCTTCGTGCTCCTCGGCCTCTTCTCCCTATTCCACCACCACGCACTCTTACTCCTGCTCCTCTTCTTCTTCCTCTTCCTCGAGCAGGCAGTTGCCCTTGTTCATTTACTTGGCCAGGTGCCTCCATGTTCAGAAATTGTACTGGTCCTTGTCAAGCTCTATATATACATGTTTGGCATCATTCACAATCATGGACAGCACCTGTCAGGTAACTAAACATACTGTTTGATTGGTCATCTGAGATGTGTGAAACTCCTTCGTTAGTCAAGTTCTAGTTTCACCTGACTGTCAATTGATCAATTTATCAAATGTTCCAAGAAATTCATATATGGTATTCATGGTATTATGTTCTTGACTAATTTTGACAATTGAACAGACTGTTGTGCATGTGATAACTTATACAATGAAATGATGCTGACATGTCTTGGAGAGAACAACCATTAGACTGAGAATCAACAATCAGTTTAGATCAACAAGATCTATTCACTTGGAAATTGTGCTAAATGTAGGCTAACTGTGCTAACTGTAGGCTACCTGTACTTAATCATTTGCAAAGATGTACTGAGACATTGAGACATGTACTGAGACATTTGCAAGTTGATGAAATGAATGAGAAATTCAATTCTGTTGTGAACAATTGCCAAGTGGTTTGGAGGTTTGTCCATGTTATTTTGAGAATGTAATTTCTGTTTCAAGAAATGAGCCAAACCAATGGAGAAAAACTGTAAATCACAGCAACAACAAACCAAATGAGTGCAGAGATACATATATACAAACAAGAAATAAAACATAAAAAAGGTGATGAATAAAATGGATAATATATTTTAACAAAAAGCCTGTCTGAATAAAAAACCTGTTTTTAGCTTCTTCATTTGGTTATCACAGGAATCTAGGGATTGCAGCGATACGGGGAGAGCATTCCATAACTTGGGCACAACAGCTTGAAAAACACGTTCACCTCAGGTTATACAGTGGGTATAACCTGACAGTAACTTTTGTTAAGATGACCAAAGTGGCCGATATGGGAGGAGGTCAGAATGTACTGGTGTGTTTGACCATGCAAGGCTCTTAAGGTCAGCACCAGTATTTTAAAATGGATGCAGATTTTAATGGGAAGCCAGTGAAAAGAGGGGGAAATTGTAATGGACAGTTTGTAGACAGTTTAAAGAATTCATTCATTATTTAGGAATAAAAATCACATCATCATCAATTTAATGAAACAAATTACAAACCTCTAAACCAAGAAATCTTTAAGGATATGGAAAGCTGGGAAGTTCTGATGTTGGATTTCAGTTCAAGAATAGAAATTATCAAGATGAATGTGTTGCCAAGAATTTTGTATCTATTTCAGTCTTTGCCAGTGCCAATTCCTCCCTCACAATTTATAGAATGGGACAAGAAAAACCTTTAAGAATATTACTATGAAAAAGATTTTTTATAGCCCTGTTTCAGTTTTCTATTTTTTGATTTCTCTTTTGAAAAAAGAGAAATCAAAAGCTTTTCTAAATAAAGGAGAGAACATGAACTAAAGCACCAAGATTTTTATATGTATCTACAAATCAGAGACTACTTTAACAAAGAAATAAGGCCAGACCTCCCAGGTGAACCAGATAAAGTGACTGTGACTCTGTGTAATGCATACAAGAACAAACTAGTAATATCTGAACTATATCAAGGCCTGGTAGCAAATAGAAACACTTCAACTCTGTACATAAAAGAGAAGTGGGAAAAATAACTGAGGGAAGGAATAATTGAAGATATGTGGTATAATATATGTAAAACACAGCAAACAACTACAACATTGCAAGATTATTCATCACACCAAAAATGGAAAAGAGAGGATCACTTGTTCAACAGCCCTGCTGGAGACTGTGTGGGGAAAAGCATGTTGGTCACACACGTTTTTTGGCACTGTACCAAAATTACAAAATTCTGGGATGATGTGTATGTGTATGAACTACATAAAACGTGTGTTGTACTATATTTAGGAAATCTAACTCAGGAAAACATCCAAGACATGGACTGGTATCTGATCAAGATTCTTCTGGCAGCCTCAAAAAAGCCATCACAAGGAAATGGCACAAAGAGGACCCCCCTACTCGGAGGAATTGGCTGGACATTATTGATGAGATACATGTTATGGAGAGACTCACATATACTACAAAACTACAGCAAACAATATGGGAAAACAGATGGGAAAAATTGACTATCTACAAATACCATCATAAAGAAAAAAAGAAGAAAAAAACCCCAAAAACTATAGCTTAACACAGAGCTGGTTTGAACACTTGCATGGCCAAAGGCTGCCTAACATCAGACAGAATTATCAACTCGTTTCACATCTCCAGTTTGACATTGCATCCACCCTAACCAATTTCTGTGGGTGAGGGAGATTTTAATTTCCCTAACTAGTCACTGGAGACCAACGTATCATTCTGAATCTAGTGTAATTTTAAGTCCACACTGATGCATAGCCATGCCTACATACCTGTTTTGCCCAGGTTTTATGAGTGGAGCAGAACAAAGTAAAAGAAAAGTAATGATAGGAGATATTGAGAAGACATGTACAATTAGAACAGCCTTGATAGCAGGGTCTATTTTGTCTATAATGCTCGCTGTTCTGCCCTCACTATGCATGTAGCCACCCTTGCAAGCTAGGCAGACAGTTAACATCAGAAGGTGAAAAAAAGGACCAGGAGGAGATTGATTTCCGTTTGAAGGAAAAGTCTTGTTTAGTTTTTGACTTTCTTTTCTTTCCTTCTTTTAATTTTGTAGAAAGACGTATATTCGACTTATTGACTAGAAAGGAGGGCTGCACATGGCTATGTTGTTGCATGTTCAAAACTGAAGGTGAAAAGACAGCAAAATACTACTAGGGTAAGTAATGTGAAAAGGCACCAGCAGGGGGTGCTGTTTAGCAAGCTCAATCAGCTGAACACTCCCCGCATGGTATGACACTGTTATACCACCATAAACTATTAACACAAACACAACATTTTAGGGGCCCCTTTAAGATAATCAAGTGTCCTTTGACAGAAGAACAACTTCTGGGATGGGCCTAAGAAAAACCTTGTGAGTACCTTGACTGAAGATTCTCACTTTGACCTTGCGTGTTCTTCCATCAGCACTGGGGAAAGTCTTCTGGATGACTCCAACAGGCCACTCATTGCGTTTGGCCTGCCTGTCTCTGAGGAGGATGACGTCTCCCTCTTGGACACTTGGCTTATCCACCGTCCATTTTCTGCGTTTCTGGAGCACCGCCAGGTACTCAATTCTCCAGCGCTTCCAGAAGGTTTCTGCTAAGCATTGTACTTGTCTCCACTGGTTTCTATGAAGAGCGTTCTGGTCAAAGTCTCCATGAGGGGGTGGCAGAGGACTGATCTTTTGGATCAGTATCATGGCAGTTGTCAAAGGAGTAGGCATTTCTGGATCCACTGGCATTCATCATGGCCATGACTTCTGCCATCAATGTCATGAGTACGTCACGAGTGAGATGAGCTGTCCCTGCACGAAGTAGCATCGCATTTAGGATGTGGAAAGTGGGCGGGTTAAAGGTCCAGGTGCACCCTTGATGGGCAAGGTAGTTTTTGAGCTTGGAGTCTTCTGTGTTCATCTGTAACTCCTTGCAGGCTCCGACGAAATTGGTGCTTCAGTCAGAGCAGAGTTGCTTGGAGGGCCCTCGGACAGCGAAGAACTTTCGCAAAGCATTGATGAATGAAGACGTGGAAATGGATTTGATTACTTCAATGTGCACAGCACGAGTACTCATGCACGTGAACAGAACAGGCTCTGTGGCAAGCCTATCAGTGGGTAGGTCATCCATTTTCTGCTCCATCAACCCTCTCCTGAATCTCTTGCAGGTCACACACTTATGGATCATGCTGGATACTAGATGATTGCCTCCCACAATCCACAGCCCTGCAGCCTGGATGGCTCCCTCGATGAAATGGCGCCCTTGGTGAGCTACCTCTTCATGATAATGCCTCACCAAGAGAGTTGCAATGTGGTTGCTCTTCGGAATTATCAGGGGGTGCTTCTCAACCTTTCGGGAGATTGGCAGACGAGATGCGCCCTCCGATTCGCAGCAGACCATCCCCGTCGATGGTGGGATTGAGTTTCTTCAGAGGACTTTGTCTTGAGAGTTTACCACCCTTCTACAAGAACTTGATCTCTTCCTTGTAGGCTCCCTGCTGGGCACTGTGAATGACAACTGTCTTTGCTTGCCAAAGTGCATCAGCGGTGTGCTCTTGTGAAGCTCTGCTTGCAGCTCGTGCAGTGTGTATGAGTCTTCCCATGGCATGTAATACTGACCTCCAGGTTGAGAACTGTTCGAAATGGCTTGCACCAAGCTAACCCTTTGCAGCCTTGGTAGAGAACACCATGACCTCAGGCCGGACCTCTTCATCCACATGTGGGTTAACGAGTGCAAAGGCTGTTTCTGGAGAGGGTTCCTCTTCTTCCACCTGTCCTAGGAACTTTGGGCCAGAGAACCAGTTGGTATTCTTTAGGACCGCTGCTGGCACAGGTCTTGTGGCGTGGTCAGCTGGATTACTTTCAGTTGTGACGTGGTGCCACTGTTCTTGGCAATTGGACTTGAGTATGCAGTTGGACAAGGTGCCAGGTTTTCCCATGACGAACTCCAAGTGACACTGACCTTCATCATCGATGACTCGAAGGTAGGCAACCACTGCAATGGCCGTAGTGGAGGCATCAGAGAAGACACACAGCTGCCTGTGTTGAGCAGAGGTAAGGGATGCAGCGAAGTAGGTTCTTGGGATGCTCAGCCCTTCAAGGTCTGAAAGAGATTCTTTCCATGCTTCCCAGGGCGTTTCCTTTTCAGGTGGGAGAGGAATATCCCAGTCAAATTCCTCTGTACAGATTTCCCTGACAAGGGCTCTCTCTTGCATGGTGATGGGAGCAACCAGCCCAAGGGGATCGAACAGGCTGTTGACAGTCGACATGATGCCTCTGCGGGTGAATGGCTTCTTTTCGTTCGACACTTGAAAGGTGAAGCAGTCTGTCTGGAGATTCCAGACCAGGCCAAGACTGTGTTGCAGTGGCAGTATCAGTTCTTAGGTCAAGATCTTTTAGATCGTTGGCAAGATATTCTGCAGGGAAAGATGCCATGACTGTGGCACTGTTAGAAGTGATTTTGTGGAGGTGCACATTGGACACTGCTAGTATCTCCCTTGTTCTTGTCAGCAGGTTGGTTGCTTCTGCTTCCGTGGGGACTGATGTGAGGCCGTCATCAACGTAGAAGCTCTTCATCACAAATTGCTTGCTGTCAGAGCCGTATTCATCCTCACACTCCTGAGCAGCTCGCCTAAGCCCGTAAATGGCCACAGCAGGTGAGGGGCTGTTGCTGAAGACATGCATCTTCATTCTGAACTCTCTAACCTCTTTGTCGAGGTTGTTCTCCTCATACCACAGGAAAAGCAAGTAATTACAATGATCTTCACAAACCTTAAAACAGTAGAACATCTGCTGGATGTCAGTTGTGATCGCAATGCGTTCTCTTCGGAAGCGTGAAAACTCCTAGCAGATGGTTGTTAAGGTCTGGCCTGCTTAGCAGCACGTCATTCAGGGAGATCCCATCCTGCTTTGTGCTTGAGTCGAAGACCACCCTTATCTTCCCCGGCTTCTGAGGGTGATACTCCGAAGATAGGCAAGTACCATCTTTCTGCACCTTCTGCCAGTGGAAGAGCCGGCTCTGCGTGGTCATTTTTGAAGATGTCTTTCATGAACTCAATGACGTGCTGTCTCATGACTGGCTTTCTATCCAGGGAGCATCTCAGGGAGGAGAGTCATTTTGAGGCTTGCATGTAGTTGTTGGGGAGACTGCGGCGTGGGATGCAAAAAGGTAGTGGTGCAACCCAACTATTTGTCTTATCAATGAAGACCTCTTGATCCATGAGAGCAAGGAAGGCTTGATCTTCAATTGACTGGCCTGGCTTATCGTCATCTGGAGTCCGACTGAAGATGGTGCTCCCAAGAGCCGAAGCCTGGATCTGGAAAGACGGAGTCTGTGTTGGCATGACAACTTTTTCTTTGACTTGAAAGATGTCTGAACAGGGACTGAGAATAGAGCTCCGACCATTGAGCATTACTTTTGTCTTGTAAATGTTCACGCTGCTAGGCTTGTGGGCCCTCCCCAGACAAACGTCCACCACAATGACCCATCCCAGGTCAAGTCTTTGTGCGAAGGGTTCGTTGTGCTTTCCATTGTATTGCTGCTGCACTTTGTGGACCCTCAGAATGTCTCTCCCTAAGAGAATCAGGATCTGGGCCTTAGGGTTGAGTGGAGGTATCTTGTCTGCCAAAGGCCTCGGATGTTCATGATGGCATGCTACTTCTGGGGTGGGGATTTCAGCCCTGTTATCAGGGATTATATCACACTCGATGAGTGTAGGTAGAGTGAGCCGCACCTGCCCACGACCTTTTGATAATCCATCTCAATGACAAAGTTTGTCGCTCTCCTTCCCGCGGTCTCCACAATGCCAGAGCAGGTCTTCAATGTGTAGGGGACTGCACCTCCTCTTACACTGAAGAGTTCAATGAAGTCTGAACGTGCCAGGGACCGGTTACTCTGATCGTCTAAAACCGCATACATGGGGACTGCCTGTTCAGGCTGTTCAGCTGGATACACTGTAACTAGACGTATCTTTGAGCACGACCTTCCCCTAGCAGCTCCTGCACAGACCTCTGTGCATTTTGCGGTAACCTCTGGACTCTCAGGCAGGTCTTGCTCCCCAACTTGCTCCAGTGCAGTCTCTGAGCCGGCAGGATGTAGTGCTGCTATGTGCCTGTCACTGTTGCATTCTGTGCACTTGATGACAGCTTTGCAATCCTTTGCCACATGTATGGTTGAAGAGCAGCACTTAAAGCAGATGTTTTTCTCCTTGAGGTAAGTTCTGCACTCTTCCAGTGGTTTCCCTCTGAAAGCACGGTACTTTTTCAGAGAGTGCGGAGGCTGTTGCTGCATCTTTTTCCAGTTTCAGCATGTGCAGCTTTGCTTGAACTTGAGCCAGTTCTATCATAATTTTTGCTTCCCTTTCAGCATAAGTGGCTTGTGTGCATACTGCCTCTGCTTTTGCTCGTGCTATGAGTGCAGCAGCGCTTGCTGACGATGTCCGGGTCTGTCTTGAAGCCCTGGAGCCTGAGTACCATGATTGCACTTCTGGCTTGGCATCTGCGTGTTGCTGCTGCATCCTTGCACTGATGAGTGTGGTGACTGAAGAAGGAAGCTGAATGCAGAATACAGGTAAGTTGTTTTCTAGATGATGAGTCCGCCGTGTTGACGTCTTTCTACTGTTCTGCCCTCACTATGCATGTAGCCACCCTTGCAAGCTAGGCAGACAGTTACCATCAGAAGGTGAAAAAAAGGACCAGGAGGAGACTGATTTCAGTTTGAAGGAAAAGTCTTTTCTTTCCTTCTTTTAATTTTGTAGAAAGACGTATATTCACCCGGACTTACTGACTAGAAAGGAGGGCTGCACATGGCTATGTTGTTGCATGTTCAAAACACTACTAGGGTAAGTAATGTGAAAAGGTACCAACAGGGGGTGCTGTTTAGCAAGCTCAAAGAGCTGAACACTCGCCATTGTTATTACAGTTTTTCTCAGTCACTTTGGTACAGTTCTTGAATAATCCTCGACATTTGCAAAACAGTAAGTGCATTTCTCAAAACAATTCATACAAATAGCAAAACACCATGGATTACCTGCAAAAGCCAGTCTCCTTCTCAAAATCCTTAGTTCATCTCTCAAAAGTAAATATATGTGTCAATGAACATGTCAGTGCCATCAGAATGACAAGTCCTTGTGTCATTGTGTACAGATAAGACAGTCAAATTGCAATATAACAGTGTACACTGGCGGGATGTTCTGATGTAAACTATGGCTAAAGTTTTGATGACAATTATTGTAAATTGTAAGTTACACCTTAGTGTATGTGGGAGATTGATTGCAAGAGACTGGACAAGATTCATATTTACGCTTTTACTGTTGGTACTGTAATTTGTTGACAAACCATGTCATTGCGATACAGAAAGGAAAAGACAGCACTGTGTAGCACAAAGGAAAAAAACAAAAAAACAAAAGTAGAAATGTGAACATAGGACAATCTCCTTAGGGAAAACTGTACATGCAGTGCTGTAGGAATTACAATACAGTCTTCCTACACCTCCGGACGTTCCTGTCTGTTGGGCCACAAATTCTCATCCACATCACATCGAATATCTTCTCTTGCGATGCAGTGTGGAAAGAACCTTTTAGAGTGTCTTATCCAGCCTCTGCAGGCATCTGCTGTGATGTCATCACACACTGCATCCATGACAGCCAGAAGGGCCAACTGTGTATGTGGCTGCCGATCATATAATTTCCATCTCCATGCTGAGAAAAATTCCTCAGTGGGGTTAAGGAATGGGGAGTAGGGTGAGAGGAACTCCATCAGCATCCTGTTGTGGGCCACAAACCATTGCCTGATGACGTTGGAGCAATGGAAACTGACATTGTCCCAAACTGGACGCTCTGTATTGTATGGCCCAATAATGGGAATATGCATTAGCACACCATTCTCAGAGATAGCAGCGCCCATGGTTATGTTCCCGCCCCGCTGGCCTGGCACATCAACTATAGCTCTGTGGCCAATGATATTTCGACCACGCCTTCTGCGTTTCGTTAGGTTGAAACCAGCCTCATCCATGTAGATGAAGTTGTGCGGTGGTTCACTTGCTTCCAGTTCCATTTTACGCTATATCCAGAAGACACATAAAGAGTTTTATGAATTACATGCATTTTCATTTTGGACAAGATAAAGTTAGATCAAATGTATACAGCACATATTGCATCTTCTTTACTACAGCCATAGCAAATGTGTAAATGTCACACTTACTGTACTGTATATCACTATACGATGTTGTACTGTTTACTGTGAGGTACAGTTACTGCATGCTCATACACGTTTTACCTGTACATACTGGTAGCGCAGCTCCTTCACTCTTTCACCATTTCTTTCAAATGGAAAGGTGTACAGCTGCTTCATATTCATTTGGTGTCTTTTCAGCACCCTGTCAATGGTTGAGATGCTAACTGTTTGGATGTTTTCAAAGATGTTGTTGTCCTCTATAATGGCACTCTTTATCTCCCTTAGTCTTATGGCATTGTTTTTTACAGTCATGGTGCAAATAGCCTCCTCCTGTTCATGTGTGAAAAGGGGCCCTCTGCCACCCCTGTGAAGTTGTCTTGCAGTCCTATGTGGAAAAAATATAGTAATGCAAAACACAAAATTGAGTAAGATAAAATGGAGTATAAAGTATACTTACTGTATATTGTAAAATGCAAGTGGAATACTGTAATATTGTATGAAGCATTACAGAAAGTATACAGTATTACAGTACAGTGCGTATTGTTAGATTACATACCTGTTCTGTCGACGAAAAGTCTGAATGATTGAGGACACAGTTGTTCTCTCAACATTTGGCTGCACCCTTCGACCAGCCTCGGCCATTGTAAGTCCATTATTGAGAATGTGGTCTACAAGTGTGGCTCTTATCTCATCAGGAACGCGCATATGTCCTCGGCCTCTTCTGCCTCTTCCTCTGTTTTGCCTCCCAACTCCTCCGCCACGCAGCCTCACTCCTGTTCCTCTTCTTCTTCTCTCTGGCAGTTGACCCCGTCCAATGCCTTGTCCTTCCATTGTCAGACATTGTAACATTGTGTTGTGCTCCAGCTATATATATACTTGCCAGCTGATGGTTCATGAGATGCACCTTTGAGCTATTTCAGAAAACTGGTTGATCATTGGTTGATCTAATGCTTCAGACATTTCCCTTCGTTAGAGAAAGTCAAGATTCCAAAGCATTTGCAACTTGTTCAAAGAAATGAGAAACTGCTTTTTTGATGTGCACAAGTGACACAAGGATGTGAAGATTGAACAAGTAGTTCTGAGAATTTCAATTCTGATCTGAGAAATGTATCAACGCGACTGAGAAAAACTGTAACAGTCCTCACTGGTTCCAGCGCAGTGCTTGACAATGGCGTTCCCTGCAACGCTCACTGGTTTTTTGTTTTTTTTTTTTTTCAACAGAGAAACCGCTGTTTCATGTCATGGTGGGTGGGTGGATTCCAAAGCAGCAAGCTAGTTTAAAGATGGAAACGCTGACCTTAGCGGCTGGAAATATTCCCATTTCTTTGATGACAAGAACATTGTTGTCCTAAGTAGCGTCAGTGGGACTAAGACGCTTTTCACTGTGAATAACACGTCCTCAAACCTCAAGAAACACCTACTGCGACAGACAGCACAACAACAGAAAGCTCCAAAGGTGAGCCCTCCTGAACTGCGGAGGTCAGCTCTAGCGCTGCACTGCCTAAACAACCAAAACTGGCTGTGTGCCAATACCCATACTACCATGCTATACAGTATGCCGGAAACAGACTTAGTATGTCCCAGTACACAGTATGTCAAATGCAGTATGCCAAAAATACCGGGATGCTCTACTACATCTGGTCTGACTTTGCAGTTTGCAAGCCAGCATGCTTTTCTGGCTGTTCTGACCCACAATTATTTGTGCAATGAAAGAGCCACCACATCAACTGTCAGAAGTTGCAATGATGGATAACAGCGCATTCAGGTGACTGATAACCAGTTGGTTAGTAAAACAGGAATATTAGTGGTTTAATTAAATAAAATAAAGAAATACATAACCAACAAAAGGGCATAAGTATTAAACAATGACAAAGAAATGTACAGGCTTTAATTTTACCACTGTGAATATATTTGAATATATAATGGATGCAGTTATTACTTAATGCAAAATAACAACATCAGAGCTGTCTGGGTTTACCCTTGCCTCTGGTGAGCTCATTGAGTGGCATCACCTCCAGGGTAATGGATATATGAACAAGAGAGCCAACGTGAGGAAGAAGTATGTCCTGAATGTGTGCATACTGCATGCAACAGTACGTATGTTCTAAAGGCAGCTACAGTACCTACTAAAAGTAAAAAGAAAAGGTATGTGACTTGGAAAACACCCTGGATTTTAATCATGGACAGCTGCAGGCTAAGTAACAAGGAACTACTGAAGCTTGTGGCTTGATGTGTGGTGGATCTCCACATTTGACTCTCCGTCTTTCAGACAGATCGTTGGGGAAAAAAACCGTCACAGGCAACAGAAGACCCCCAGGTAAAAAATCATTTGCAACCTATCTAGCTTTAGCTTCACTTACTATAGATTACTCTGACACACTGTGGTGCACATGGGGTGAATGAATTACTGTTGGTAGGGAGTAGTAAATAAAGTAACAATATTACTTTTGAATAGAGTAACGAGTAATGAGTAATCTGTTATATTTTAAGAGTAACGAGCCCAACACTGGTCTTGGGAGGTCACTCCTAGGCAGGCACTTGATTTGACAGAGGAGACTCCACTTCACACAACCAGGGGTTCATCCCAATATCCCTCCTTGACTCCTATCCTTGATCACTTGACCCAGAAATTGATCGAGACTCGCCATCTTGAAGGACATCTCAATACGTTAATTGCGCTTTGAGGAGTCAAGGGGAGAGGAGGCTTTCAGAGAGGAGAGAAGCGAGGATACAAGAGTGCAGCCTTGCCGGAAGTCTTTTACCGACCGACACACCACCCTCATTGGATATCAGTTATTGATTGGGCAGCACTGCAGCTGATCAGACTGATCTGATATATCGCAACATTGCTGGAGTTTCATACCAGAGGGAAGTTTCATATTTTGTTTGTTTTCTGATAGAAATCAGAAGTTAGTTAAAAATGAGAACAAGAAAAGCACAAAAAGCACATGCATTTCTTAATTTATTATGAAGATTTTTCTCTTTATGATCTGTTATTTCCCTCATCAACTTTTATTATAGATACAATAAACATCAGAGAGAGTCTGTCTGTCAGCAAGAAACACTTTTACATCACTAACCGTCATTTCAGTGCAGTCACAAATGAGGCTGATAATTCCTGAGCATTGTGTGAGTCATGGAATTTTAATTTTCCCTGAAACATTTTGCCTTATAAATCATTTCCAGTGTTCAAAGACACCATAACTATATTCTGGGTTATTAAATAATGAATTAACAATCCCAATATCAATAAATACAGATGCAAATTATGAATAGACCTAGATCATATAAAACACATTCTGTGATTGAGCAGGGCACAGTAGATATGAATTGTTAGACAGAGAGAAAACACTGCTGCTCTGCTACCGATAGCCGTATCTTTATCGTTTCATACGTATATATAACATTATGTGTGTGCAGACACAAACTCTTTTAAAAGTTTCTATCGCTGTTGATAAAGCCTCTTGACAGCTAATCCAGCTGTGATCAGCTGCCGCTGTCATCAGAAACAGACGTTGCTTCTCATGACACTTCAATGAAAAAGACGTCTCATTTCTCTAAAGGCATATTACCTCGTTTCTTCTCTCCTCGCATCTCTCACCCATGTCTTACAAGGGCGGGGCTCCTTTGGCCCAGAAATAAAGGGAGTTTTATCTTTACAACTGGTGATTTTTTGTTATTCAATTATGTTTTACTTTAGTTAGGTCCCAAAAAGATAGATAGATAGACAGACAGACAGACAGACAGACCACAGTTTGCTATGATTTTTATATCGGAACATCAACGAATACCAATGACCACTTGGTGAGATTCATGGCTTTGAATGTTTAAGGTGGTTTTAGGACAGATTTACACATGGTCATAGACAGCATTGTTAAACCAGGGAGGGGAAAGCCAAATTCTCTCAATTGTCAGAGAAGGAGCAATCATCAAGATTTTGGTCTTAACCACTCTATTTCATCATAAACAACCCAGGAATGGCGCTCAAAGTGCAAAATACTGGACTTATCCTTTAATTACAGGAAAAATAACATGTTCAAAAGAATAACGCAACCCCAATTTCTGGCAATGCAAAACATGTTGCTGCGAGCATGAACACCAGAGCTAATGTAGCTACAGCAGTCCTGGTACAGGCAAACAGTGTAGCCAGCTCACAATAGAGTGTGACATTTTCCTGACCGAACCCGACCTGAGTCCGAGACAGTTATAACTGAGCCAGGACTGAACCTGAGAGCCTTTCTGATTTTTAATTCCAAACCCAACCCAAGCCTGACACAGTTTGTTACCTGACATAGTAATTGTTAACATGGTTACAGCCTGTCTGTTTACCGTGAACACACATGGACATTGTGTAAATGACCGTCTACAGACTACTGTTACGCACAGTCAAACACGCCGCACCCACAGCAGCGCAGCACGGCACACACACTCAACTGGAGCGGAGCCTGTGTTGCATTCAGGCGTTGTCACATAAAGGCCATAGCGAATCACAGCAGCATGTCAAGTGGGCCGAACCCGAGCAAAATTTCTGATTTGTTATCCTAACCCGGCCCGACCCATCGGGTTCCACTGGGTCCCGTCGGGCTCAGGTCAGGTATCCACGCTCTGGCCCACAGTAGACCAGATGACAGGGTTCAGAGCCAAAATAAGTAAGTCTACATCTGACAAATTACTCTCTGGAGAAATGAAAATAAACATTTTTGTTGTTCAAGTTCACATATAGGTCTATTTATTGATTCAGTCTTTAACCAAAATTTATCTGAATTAAAAAACTTTGCTTATCGTGTCAAATATTGCTATTTGATAAAAATGCGATAGATTGTGATTAATTAATTACAAAGCCTCTCATTAATTAGACAATTTTTTTTAACCGCATCCCACCACTAAAATAAAGATTTTCCCACAGTAGATTTATTAACTTTTTTTTTTTTTTTAAATTATTTTTCACTTAGGCCTAATTCTTGCTGCCAAGTGCTCTTTCCATGAAGTGCCTCCACCTGCTTCTCCTCAACTAAGAGGCTAAGAGACTAAGGTGTCCCATTCCTTACCACTGAGGAACTGCAGATCCAACAAAAAATACTGGAGGCAATTGAACAAATAAATACATCACATCGCGGCACACTTTTGTTGGGGGGGACAACAGGTCTCAGGTAAAATGCATTACCTGAAGTAAAATGAAGAGTGCATTTTAAGACAGTCATTGTTCAGGACAATGTCAATGTAGCAAATATAGAAGAAGAAGAAGAAGAAGCTTTATTGTCACTGCAATAAATACAGTGAAATTTCGTTCGGCACTCTCTTCTTGCAGCTACAATGTCCTTGTCATAAAATATACTGGGGGGGGGGGTCATGGTTCTTGCATCAGTCTCTTCACACCCATGAGGAAGAAGCTGTGTTTCAGTCTGTTGGTGCAGGCTCTCATGACTCTGAGTCTGCCGGAGGGAAGGCTGGTCCACGGTGGGCGGGGTCATCCCGAATCTTTGTGGCCCGTCGGAGGAGACGGCTGGAATAGATCTCCTCTAGGCGTGGGAAGTGGGGAGCCAATGATCCACTGAGCCGTCTTGATGACCCGCTGCCGTTGTTTCTTTTCAGATGCAGTGCAGCTAGCGTACCACACCGTACAGCCATAGGTGTTCTCAGAAAGAAGAGACGCTGCTGGGCCTTTTTGATGATGTGGGTGGTGTTCACAGTCCAGCCCAGGTCCTCCGAGATGTGCAGGCCAAGAAACTTAAAGCTGGTGACCCGTTCCACTTCCTCCCCATTGATGCTCAGGCCTGAGTGCAGTGTGGTCCTCGACTTCCGGAAGTCAATAATGACTTCTTTTGTCTTCTTGGTGTTGAGGTTGAGGTGGTTGTCACTGCACCAGGCCGCCAGTGCTTGGACCTCCTCCCTGTATGGTGTCTCATAACTGTTGTTGATGAGCCCCACAACAGTTGTATCATCCGCAAATTTGATGAGGGTGTTGGAGCCATGAGTAGCGATACAGTCATAAGTGTACAGCGTGTACAAGACTGGACTCAGCACACAGCCCTGAGGAACACCCGTACTGAGGACGATGGTGGAGGATGTGGAGGTGCCCATTCTGACATGCTGGGGTCTGTTATTCAGGAAGTCCTCGATCCACAGACAGAGGGAAGTTCCAAGTTGTAGTGTCTGCAGTTTGTTGATGAGTCTGCTGGGGCTGATGGAGTTAAATGCCGAGCTGAAGTCAACAAACAGCATCCTGATATATGTGTTGGGGCTTTCAATGTGGGGTGATGGAGAGGGCGTCATCTGTGGATCTGTTGGACCTGTAGGCAAACTGATGTTGATCAAAGCCAGGTGGGATGTGGGCCTTGACATGCTGTAACACCAGTCTCTCCGTACATTTCATGATCACCGGTGTCAGGGCCACAGGCCAGTAATCATTCAACCCTGTGATGGCAGAGGATTTGGGCACAGGGATTATGGTGGCAGTTTTCAGGAAGGTGGGGACTGTGGCTAAGATGTTAGTCAATACTGCAGCAAGCTGGTGAGCACATGATTTCAGCACCCTCCCTGGTACTCCATCCGGTCCTGGTGCTTTCCTGGTGTCGATGCCACGCAGGACTCGCAATACCTGATGTTGTTGGATGGTGGGGGGCTGGTCGTGCTCTGATGATGTCAGCTGTGTGTTCTCTGCCTGTCTGTTGTCCTCTTCAAAGCGGGAGAAAAAGGTGTTAAGCTGGTCTGGGAGAGAAGTGTCGGTGGAGTGGGGGGGGTGTTGTGGTATTGTTTGCAGTCAGTTATATTCTGTATGCCTTTCCACATGGAGCGGGGGTTGTTCTCCCTGAAGTTGGCCTCTATCTGCTCTCTGTACTTTGTTTTAGCAGCCTTGATGCCTCTGTTCAGGTCCGCTCTAGCCTTCCTGTAGGCTTCCCTGTCCCTTGACCTCAGTGCTGAATCCCTGGCCTGGAGTAGTGCTCTGATATTGGCATTAAACCAGGGTTTTTGGTTGGGAAATGTTTTCACCTGTTTCCTTGATGTTACATTATCCATGCAGAAACTGATGTATGATAGTACAGAGGAGGTGTGGAGTTCAATGTCTGGGTCTTCAAAGAGCTCCCATATGGTGTCCTCAAAACAGTCCTGCAAGGATAGTGTGGCCTCCTCAGTCCAGCACTGCACTGACTTGTGCTGTGGCTTAGACCTGCAGATGAGGGGCTTGTAAGCTGGTGTCAGGAACA
Source organism: Cephalopholis sonnerati (assembly GCA_019142605.1). Lineage (NCBI taxonomy): Eukaryota > Metazoa > Chordata > Actinopteri > Perciformes > Serranidae > Cephalopholis > Cephalopholis sonnerati. Next base: position 2,030,165 of record JAGQAX010000020.1, read on the forward strand.
GGGAAAGATGGTCTGAGTGTCCGAGGTGGGGGGAGTGGCGGGCTCTGTAGGCTCCAGAGATGTTGGTGTAGACCTGGTCTAGTGTTCTGCCCTTCCTTGTTTGAATGTCAACATTCTTGTAAAATCTGGAGAGCACAGCCTTTAAGTTGGTGTGATTAAAGTTTCCAGCCACGATGAAGAAGCCCTCTGGGCGTTCGTTCTGTTGCCTGGGGATGCTGTCATGCAGCCTGCTCATAGCGACATTAGCATTAGCTCGCGGTTGGATATACACAGCAGTTACAAACACTTGGGTTATTTCCCTGGGCAAATAAAAAGGTCTGTACTTCAACATTAGAAACTCCAGGTCTGGACAGCAGTGATTCTCAATAACGGCAGCGTCCGTGCACCAACTGTTAACATAGACGCACAGACCTCCTCCTTTCCTCTTACCAGAGTCCGATGTGCGGTCTGCTCGGAAGACTGTACGTCCTGCTAGCTCCACGGCTAGGTCCGGGATGTTTTCATGCAGCCAGGTCTCTCATATCACCATGATACAGCTGTCTATCCAGTTGTTAATGTCCCGTAGTTTCATCTTGTCCATCTTGTTAACCAGGGAGCAGACGTTGGTGAGAAAGACGCTTGGAACCGCTGGTTTATGCGGAGTCGCTGTTAGCCTAGCTCTGATGCTGGCTCGTTTGCCTCATTTCCGGCGTCTTTCGCAGCGCCGCCGTCGCCTCCTTTCTGTCCGCTCTCGCCGGCGTATCCTCTCCGGGAAGGAGTCGAACCCTTCTGGGGGGGTTCAGCCGGTCCAGTGTTGTTTCAGGCTTAAAAGTTCAGTTCGGGTGTAAGTCCTTCTCAGTGTGTTGCTGCTAACTGAAGAAGAGCACCAGGTCGCTGCATCTACATGCGCCGCCATCTTTGTTTGTTTTTTTTAATGTAATAATAAATATATTATAATATAATATATAATATGTAAGCTCAACACAAAATCACTTCCAATTATATAATCACAGAATTCTATATACATTATATGAAGGGTTTAATTCCAAAAATGTACACCTAATGATTACACCCTTCGAAAATGTCTGAATTTTGCAATATCAAAGCATTTAAGATTGCTTTAAACTAGCAATTTTACAGGTGCTCCTAAATAGGGAAATTTAGTCAATGTAGAGCCTTGGACAAACAAACTGAAGCAGCACTTCCTAGATAAAAATACAATAACAACACAACACTCTAAACGTTGCCTAAACACTGACCAGTAACACTACTTGATAATCATATAAACATGATCATTTATTATGTACCACCTTGTGACATTTTGTGCAAAAGTTCTTCTTCAGACAAACAGAACATTCAAAGACACCCCTTCAAATACCTCCTAGGCTAGGTCACCTGACAGCTCACATGGTCCTTAATAGGGTCCCTGAGATTGGATACATCTATCTATAAAGCAAGAAATGTCTGTGTGTGTGTCTGTGGCTCGCATATCTCTCTGACTGTTTGTCAGATCAACCTGAGCTTTCGGATATGGCTTGCCCATGGCACGATGGTGTGCATCCTTAATTTTGAAGTTTTTGGGATTAATATTCACAACATTATCATTAAAAGTTTAAATCCCATAGACCTCCGTGTAACCAGTCAGCCTGTCGCGCTCTCGCTCACAGCTGTAGCCACGCCTCACGGAATAAAAGATCAAAGTATCCTACTGCTATACCGCTCTGCGTCACCCAAAACTTTGCACAGGCTTACCCCGGATGTCCACTGGATCCTTCACGTGCACGATTCAGCCACAGCTGATCGCAGCCATTCAAGTCAATTTAAGCTGCTCCACCAGAAGCGGCTCGGCGCTCCGCTAAAAATACGTGCTGGGTCTATTTTTTGACGGACGCCGCGCAACGACACGTCAATTTCCACAGACCAAATGAGTCAAACAGGAAGTCAGGTGCAGAAAAGACGAGAGTATCCGGTCAATTTTCAAAATAAAAACACCCATGAAAACTCCGGCGCGTATTTCACATCGCTACAACAACATGACATCAAAGTTTGTGTCCCCCGGCAGGTAGAGAAATCTTTTCTTTGTTTATCGATGTCTTTATGCCTCCAGTGTTTCCGCAAATTATCACGTGACATCATGATCTCGCAATTTGTCAATTCCAGCCGCTCGCATGTGCGCCGCTATAGATACGCTTCCAGTGGACATTGACGCCCAGCACAGGACAGAGGAGTCCGTGCCATGGCCGGACCACGCACGCGACAGATCCAGTGTACACCCAGGGTTATGGCATTCCCTTTCGTCCCTCCCCCATATAGGAATAGATGAAGTGGTGCATGTTTGTATTAACATGACATGTTTCAGTAATCTCATGGGTAAGTAGTATTTCTTAAGTTTCACCACGCTGTTCTCATCTGCTCATGGTGTTTGCTGACATGGCTACAACATGATTAGATTGACTAAAACATTGCCTAAACTTCCCATACCAAATTATGGCTAGGTCGGAAAAGTTTGTTTTTCCTTTCAGGCGTACAGGGTTACGTGCTTGCTAGCTACCATTTCAAGATTGTTCGCCTACGGAAAGCTAGGAAACCTAATGATGTTGCGTGTCTCTCCGTATCTCAATGTACGTTCATGTCTTACCCAATGTACAGTTTCTCTATTAACACTATGTAAGAGTATTAACACCTCTTTGTACATCCAACCATCGAACACAGCCTCATTTTGCCATACATGAAAAATCTACTTAAGCTTCCACTTTTGTATAGAAAAACATATTTCCTACAGGCACTGCACTAGTACAATAGATTCCATAGATGAATGCATAAAAAAAAAACATGGGCCTAATGCATAGTAAAATACACAATAAAGTCACTAGAGAAGACATCATATATACACACAAAAATTATGCATAAAGCTCCATAATGCACTTTAAAAAGATACACGTCATGTAAAAGACCTTGCACAGTACCTAGAGCTTAATTAGAATGTGAATACCACATAACTAGAGCATCTGGTATGAACCATTTAGTGTAATAACAAGAAGAAACAAAAAAAGTAAAATATAACAACTTATTTAGAGGAACCTCTGCTCTAAAAAGGTGGTAATATTGAAATGGCAATGAATAATACCATAGCAATGGAGAGATGGAGCAAAACATATATACAGCCCACAAGCTGGAGATCTAATGTCAAGATCAGAGCAGTCGAAAAGAAACAGGGCATATCACAAATCCGTACACACAACTGGTGAATAGAGGAGACTGACCAGAGGCAGTCTACTGTTGTCCAGATGGCTATGGCTATTTTCGTGCCGTTTGCATTTTTCAGACAGGTGTTTTAGGTCTTGTACCCCCGTCGTTGTCCACAATGCCCCAGTACCAACACTTTGAAATAGCAGGCAAGGAAAGCAATAAAATGCATTACTTTGACCACATCCAGCTAGCCAACTCTGTTTCTCATAACAAGAGCAGGAAAAGCCCCGGGTATAAGGTCGTCCTCGGTCACTTGCCTGCTGCTGAATCTGTGGATCGGGTGGTCCAGTCCAAGCTCTTTTATCCTCTTGTTTTTTCCTCAAGTGAATGCCATGTAAAAGGCTGATTTTGTAGGAAAACAACAGAGTTTTCTTTCATTTCCACTGTCTACTTGAAGTCACCATCATCTTGTAAAAGAATCGGAATCTTGTTAACGGGAGCAGGAGTCGCGCGCATCCAAACTTGAAAGACAGCGTTGCCGTCGAGAATTGTCCAATCACATTAGATCACAAAAACATAACTACAACATCAATTTGCTGGCAATAAAAGTGGGAGGATCCCACATCAAAAATCTGAAGCAACAAATTAGAGAGCAGCCTCAGATCACATGCTAGCCAAAAGTTGAAGGACTTGCATTCACTATCATTTGGCTGGCGTCCCTCATGCAGGAAGTACACGTATTAACATAGAAATTAACCAAATACAATATGGAAACAATTTCTAATGAATACTGACAAAGACTGACGGGCTACCAGGCACATTTTATTATATAATTATTTTGAAATTCGCATTATCTAATTAATTTATTATTGACATATTTAAATAGACTGGTGGGGTCAGCGCCCCTGCGCCCCATATTAACGGACCGCTGCTGAACAAATGCCATTCTTTAATGACTTAATGGACCAAAATAAACATTCATTAATTTTCTGCTTATCCTCTTGAGGGTCACGGGGGGGCTGGAGCCAGTGAAAAGATCCAGCTTGCCAGTGAAAGTGGGGGTCCTGGCGAGCCCTGCCTCTCCCCCTCTCAAATCCCCTCAAGCTCCTCACCTTCAGCTGCAGAGCGTCCTGTCTGTTGGAAGCCAGAGTTGTTCAGCGCTGGCTCTCATCGACTCCGGGGCCGAGGATAATCTCATTGACCATGATTTAGCCCTTCAACTTGGCTGTGAGTGGCAACCATTAGAGAAAGCTATCCCTGCCATCGCTCTGAACGGCAAGCGTTTTCCTCAGGTAACTCAGCAATCATCCCCAGTACACCTTCTCATTTCTGGAAATCATCATGAGTACATACAATTTCAAATCATTGCCGACTTACACTCACCAGTAGTTCCTGGTTTCCCCCGGTTACTCCAACACAATCCACAAATTGACTGGAAATGTGGCAGAATCGAGTCCTGGAGTGCCAACTGTCATTCTTCATGTCTGCAATCTGCTTTACCTCCCACAGGCAGCGCCTGAATCCCCTAGTGTCGACCTGAGTGCTGTTCCCACAGTTTATCATGACTTGACAGAGGTTTTCAATAAAGAGAAAGCTCAGTCACTGCCTCCACATTGTCCTTATGATTGCTCCACAGATTTGTTACCTGGTGCTCCTTTGCCCACTAGTCGATTATATAATATGTCTAGACCTGAAAGAGAAGCCATGCAGTCATACATCTCTGACTCACTAGCTGCAGGGATAATTCGGCTCAGCTCCTCACCACTAGGAGCAGGTTTTTTTCTTTGTTGAAAAGAAAGACAAGACACTTAGACCCTGCATAGACTTCAGAGGACTTAACAGCATCACGGTTAAGAACAAGTATCCACGTCCTATGATTGACTCAGCATTTGAACCCCTGGTTGGCGCAAAAATATTTTCTAAACTGGATCTCAGAAATTCTTACCATCTGGTTCGTATTCGTGAAGGGGATGAATGGAAGAAGGCATTCAACACTCCTCTAGGACACTTTGAGTACCTAGTTTTGCCTTTTGGACTCTCCAACGCCCCAGCTGTATTCCAAGCTCTCATTAACGATGTGTTAAGAGACTTTCTGAACCTTTTTGTATTTGTGCATTTGGATGATATCCTCATCTTTTCTCAAACAGGGGAGGAACATGTGGTACATGTAAGGAAGGTCTTGTCACGCCTGTTGGAAAACAAACTCTATGTCAAAGCTGAAATGTGAATTCCATGTTAGAAAGTGTCTTTTCTCGGCTATGTTATTCAGAGTGGACAGTTGCAAGCAGACCCATCCAAGGTCAGTGTGGTGGAGGAGTGGCCAGTCCCGTAGTCCTGGAAGGAGCTTCAACGTTTCCTGGGGTTTGCAAACTTTTACCGACGTTTCATTAGGGACCACAGTAAGGTAGCCTCTACACTCACCAGACTCACCTCTGTAAATGTGAGATTTTGCTGGTCTCCTGAGGCTGACATGGCATTCAGCAAGTTAAAACGCCGTTTCACTAGTGCACCTGTTTTGGTATAGCCCGACTCCTCCAAGCAATTTATTGTAGGGGTAGATGCTTCTGATACTGGGGTGGGGGCGGTGCTATCACAATATGTGGGTCCTGAGAAATGTCTGCATCCCTGTGCCTTTTTCTCTCGTCGTCTGTCTCCTGCAGAGAAGAACTATGATGTCGGTAATCGTGAGCTCCTTGCAGTGAAGCTGGCCCTGGAGCAATGGAGGCACTGGTTGGAGAGGACCAAGGTTTCGTTTGTGGTTTGGACGGACCATAAAAACCTCGCCTACATTCAGTCAGCCAAGAGACTTTACTCCCGTCAAGCCAGGTGGGCACTGTTTTTCGGCCCAGGCTCAAGGAATGCCAAGCCAGATGCGCTGTCGCGCCAGTTCTCTGTGGAAGAGACCCAGTTGCCTCCAGACACCATCCTCCCACCCACCTGGGTGATTGGCCAGCTCACATGGGGAGTGGAAAAGGCTGTGAGGGATGCACAGGAGGTAGAACCAGATCCAGGTAACGACCCTTCCGGGCTGCTTTATGTTCCAGTTTCAGTCCGTTCCCAGGTCTTGCAGTGGGGGCATTCTTTGAAACTTGCCTGTCATCCCGGAGTCCATCGTACTGTCACATTTCTCGGCCAGCATTTCTGGTGGCCCAACATGGAGAGAGACACACGGGAGTTTGTAGCTGCCTGCCCCATCTGCGCTCGGAGTAAATCTTCTCATCAAGCCCCCTCTGGTTTGCTTCAACCATTACCTGTTCCAAGTCGCCCCTGGTCCCACATCTCCATGGACTTCGTCACCGGTTTGCCATCATCTAAGGGTAAAACCACTATACTTATCATTGTTGACAGGTTTTCCAAGTTAGCCCATTTCATTCCACTTAGCAAGCTGCCATCCGCATCAGAGACTGTTCAGCATGTGGTTCGTCTCCATGGCATCCCAACTGATATAGTCACTGATAGAGGTCCACAATTCATTTCCCAAGTTTGGCAGACATTCTGCAAAGCAGTTGGTGCTACATCCAGTCTCTCCTCTGGTTTCCACCCCCAAACTAATGGTCAGTCTGAGAGAGTTAACCAATGTTGAGAATACTCTACACTGTCTCACCGAAACACACCCTCAGTCTTGGAGTGAACAGTTACCCTGGGCTGAATACTCTCACAACTCACTTGTTAACTGTTCAACTGGACTCTCCCCCTTCCAAGCTTCTTTAGGATACCAGCCACCTCTGTTTCCATCCCAAGAAGCTGACATCGCTGTTCCTTCTGTTCAAGATCACTTTCACCGCTGTCAAACCATCTGGAATGAGACCCCTGAAGCCCTGCTATGCACCCAACAATCCACCCAACTCTCTGCCAACCAACACTGCCGTCCCTGCCCTCAGTACACCCCAGGTCAGTCAGTCTGGTTGTCCACTAAGAATGCCCCTCTATAAGTGGAATCTCGTAAATTAGCGCCTCGGTTCATTGGTCCATTCACCTGCTGTCAGACTCAACCTGCCTAACAATATGAGAATTCATCCTACATTCCACGTGTCACATATCAAACCTGTCAGTACAAGTACTCTTAAACACAAACTTGACACATTTGCGAGTCACTTGCAGACCATTCAGGACCCACAACGGAATTTTGGACCACGATCCACCAGTTGGGAATATAAATGCTCAAACAACAAAAAAAATATGTTAAACTGACATAAAATTCCTGTCAAACAAGGGTCATGTGAGACCGACCCTCTGGTGTTGTTAGGCATCTGTTGTCCTGTTTGTTTTCTTTTTGCTCCCCTCTTCAGTTCCCCCTCCATCTGGTTTTCTCTGGCTGGGCATGGCTCCCTTCAGTCTCCTGATCTCTGCACTCCTGTTCTGCCTCTGCAATCAGCGCACCTGTCTGTCATCGACTCCAATCACTGCAGTACAAAAGCTTGGTTCTCCTCACCATTCTTCGCCAGTTCATTGTTGAATCCCTCGGGGTAACTAACTAGGCTTTTTATTCATGCTCATGTCGTCTATTCACCGGTTTTTGACTCAGTTTTCGACTTTTGGACTTAGCCTCTGGATTATGGACTTTGAACTGTTGCCTTGCACTAGCCTGTTTTGTTTTTGTCTTTTTCCAGTGCCCTGCCATTTCACTCCTCCAGTCAGCCACGCTCAGCCTCATGCCTCAGCCCCAGCCTTTGTTCCCTTTCTCCTCCGGTCTGCCCTCGCCATTCCCCCCACTGACCCAATTCAGCATTTGAAGTGCTTTTTTGTACAACTGGTAATAAACATGTTGCCTTGATCTGCATATTGATTCCAGTCGTTTGTTCAGTAAGCGTTTCGCTTAACAGGTGTACTCAAAACTTTAATGTTACTGTATTGTACTAAACTAAAAGTTTTGAGTGCAAGCTGTTTCCAATTTTCTTTTTTAATTGAGTGAGTGAATTGGATTTTACAGTGTATGGCTGTATAAATATTTTTATGTTTTGGTGCACACCATTTTCAGCTTTTGTGCCCATGAACATTTTTAGCATGGATCTTTTTTTTTTATTTCTTTATTTCAGACGCAAAAGTAGGTCCATAGAAAAAAATAATAAAGTGACATACACACAGCATACTGTGCTGGTTTATGAATAAAGTCCCTGGACTTCAGAGTTGGACTCTATTACTCTACTTGTAGCTGCAGCAGGTCCCATCGCCACCATTGTTTATGATGTCTAATTTTATGCTTGATTTGAAACAACAAAAAGATTACGTATAACTAAGGTATTTAGTTGTTACTGCATGGTGGGGTTCTCATTTCTTACTCTCACCCTTCCAGAAGAGTTACTTTACCTGGCAATGTTACAATGGTAAATTCAGAATGGATCAACCATAATTTTTTTTCTTCTCAGTTTCTTCCCCCTCACTCACCTCTTGAGCGTGTCCGGCTGCAGCCTGAGCTCCTCCTGCCTCTCCTGAATCTCTTTGGCCCTCTGCTTTTCAAGCTGGGCAACCTGCATACGGAGCTGGTTCAGCTCCCCCTGCCTGCAAGTGACAACAGTCTTTCAGTATCAGCCATTACTGTTCTCTTTGTACCTCTGGATTTAATACAATGGATTAATAAGGTTCCACAAAGTCCCCCTGTCTCTTATCAACACAGTGCTTTATTTCATGTTGAGGTGTGTGAGGAAATTACATGAACATACTAATATCAGAATGTCAGTAAAATCATCAAAGGAACAGAGAAACTGAATTACTGCTTCTGCTAAAATGATTAGCTGATTAATCAATTAGTCGATAAATAGACAATCAATGACAATTTAATACTTTCATAATGGCAAATAATACTAATAATGCTAATAATAATAATACACTTGATTTAAAGTGCATTTCACATGACCCAAGTACACTTCCATACAAAGAACACGAGCAAAAAAAACTTAAAGGCATAGTATGGGATTCTTTTCTGAGGCCATTTTTTGCAAAATTACTTGAAATCCATGTTACAGTCCAATCACAGTCACTGAATTGCATGCACTGATATAAAAATAAAAAATGTCAGTCACCTGTGGAACGGGTAGGCTCTAAAAACTCCAGCCAATCATCCTGACCACTCTACATACAACAAATGGACAGTGATAGGTCAATCAAACTGTCACCTCCCCCTCCCCCTCTGCACCTCTGTGCCCCTTGTGCACAGTGCACACAGTTAATGCGCGTGACCCAAGCCTCCGGCAACGTCAAGTTGACTCCGCTCTCGGCTAGTACATGGATAACATAAGCTAGCTAGCTAGCCAGCTAGCGTCAACGTAAAGATCAGAAAGGTCTTCCAGGTGATGCAATGGTCACCTTTTTTCTGCTGGACAGGTAAGACAACATTTTTATTTGATTCTACTAAGCGTTCAGTAGCGTGGCAATGGCACTTAGGTCCGTGCACTTTCCTCGTTCGCCCATGCGCCTCCTCGGGGAAGAGGGTAGCACCTTTTTCATTGTGGATTTTCTAAATCTAGCTTGCGCGACCGTTATTTTCAATGATTCCAGACCCCCCCTTTAACCAATAAAAAACTTAAAGAATGTTTGAAAAGCTTGTTAAACTCATGTATTGGTCAAAAACATGTCACATTTTCTGAGTATACCTTGTCATATGTCAGGATTGGCTGTTTTCTGTTTCTCATTATTACCTTAAAATATTTTTTTTACAGCTAGTTACATAGATCACATTCTTGACACAGTTCTATTTACTAACAATCAGCTCAGAGCAATCTCACATCCAAAATGCAATAACACAACCAAAACTTTTACGTATACTTGTAAACGGTATCTGTAAGAAAAATGTCTGTCAACAAGAATATTGTTGCCCCTAAAACAATGACCTGAGACACTAACAGCAGGTAACATTACAGTACGGACCACTATTGTTTCTGATTTTTAAATTGTTTTTTATTCTTAGCATGAACCCATAATGGGCGGCACAGGTAGTGTGGTGGTTAGCACTGTCACCTCACAGCAAGAGGGTTCCTGGTTCGATCCCGGGTGCGGGAGCCCTTCTGTGCGGAGTTTGCATGTTCTCCCCTGGTCAGCGTGGGTTCTCTCCGGGTATTCTGGCAGTGTGAATGGTTGTCTATCTCTATATGTCAGCCCTGTGATAGTCTGGCGACCTGTCCAATGTCAGCTGGGATAGGCTCCAGCCCCCCCGTGACCCTCAATGGATGGATGAACCCATATTCCACCACAAAACAGAATGACACCACTGTATAGAGTGTGCTGCCTTAAGCCTATGTATATTACTTATACAATGATTTATTATTGTAAGGACTGTAATCCTAATCACATTTAAGCTCTGTTTTTTTTTCTCTCAGCTGTTGTCCTCCACACATACATGCATTATAACATAAATAATTAATGTTAAGGATTTGCCCTCTTAAGGGTGTCTTTTCAGCTATCATGTGAATCAACTGTGGTTTATAGTTTATTTTTACTCTCTATTTACCTATTCACTAAGTATAGACATAGCAGAATGTAGCAAATTCCTTTCTTATGCAATTGTGTGTTGTATACAATAGGTCCTGAAAATTATTAAAATTATTACAAAGTAATACTGATGGTGGAGTTTGAATAAGAAAACAGTTGATGAATTAAAAAAATGCGGTTGTTAAATACAGCTGTGGTTCATGAGGTAGAGCCAGTTCTCCATAACTGCAGGATTGGAAGTTTACTACTATACACGTTGAGGTAAAGCCAAACTGCTCCCGATGTACAGGCCAGTGCCTTGTATGACAGCTCCACCGTGTGTGTGTGTGTGCGTATAAATGAATGTCCTACTGAGGTTGAAAAGAAATAAGTGCAGTTCATTTACCATTTTATGCAAAGCAAGCTAGAACTTCTGCCTCACAGTTGTATGCCTCTGTGAACGTGACAGTTTACATGCATGTCTGTGAAAACATGGACGCTTCACACACATCTACCCCCGGCAGCACAGAAGATCTGTACATTCAGCACAGTTTCAAGGTGGACACGCAAGATTAGTATCACCAATTCGGTATCTGACCAAATGTCTCCCCTTCTGTTCCTCAGATATGACATTGTATAATGGCCAGATATGTGTTTTTGGTTAACATTATGAAATTGCAGTGAAGTTTGCCTTTGACCTTTTGAATATAAAATGTCATCACGCCATCATTGTATCCTATTAGACATTTGAGTGAAATTTTGTCATAACTAGCGAAAGAATTCTTGAGTTATGGCCAAAAGCATGATTTGTGAATTCACAGTGACCTTGACCTTTGACCTTCAACCACCAAATTTGTATCACTTCATTTGTTAGTCCAAGGGGACATTTGTGCCAAATTTGAGAAAATTCCCTTGAGGCTTTCTTGAGATATCACATTCACATAATGAGACCAATGCAAGGTCACAGTGACCTTGACCTTTGACTGCCAAATTCTAATTAGTTTATCTTTCAGGCGAAGATTCATTCAAGGTGTTCTCGAGGTACTGTGTTTACGAGTGTGAGATGGAAGAGGTCACACTGGCCTTCAACTTTGAAACACCAAATTGTAACTAGAAAAATGTGGGAGCTGCAAACTGTCAGCTACTGTTGCTACTGCTACTGCCACTGCAAGCTGCTGCTTCAACAGGATCTTTTTTCCAAATGTTATAACACATATAGTGAAATGCATATTTGTCACATCCCATCAATGTAAAGTTTGCCAGGTCAGAATGAATGGAAGGATTAAGCAAGAAAATATTTGTTAACATGAAAAGCTGTCTAAAAGGAAATGTGTACAATATTAAAAACCAAGTAATATATGAATTAAAAGTGCTCCAAGCCTGAAATCAGGCATTGGACCTGAGAATTTTACTCCCTATGAATGTATAGGTATACTTTTGTATAAGTTAACAAATAGTAGTGATGTAGGGGTGGATAATGTCCAAAATGTTGTATCACAGTTAGGGATGCACGATATTATCAGCACGTCATCGGTATCGGCCGATAAAAGCTCTAAAATGAAACATCGGTATCGGCGAATTCTGCCAATTACGAGCAGCCGATATGTCACCTTCTCCTCCGCCGCCTGACTGTGCTTCCCTTGATGGACTGTTTCACCCTGATGGTCCCTCTACTTCCTCCGCAGGCTCCGCTGAACTCAAGCTGCCATTAGACCCGCTGCTTCTTCCCACTTCAACCCAAATAACGAACCGGGGCTCAGTGCTCCACATGGAGAGCCGGGGCTAACGTTGCTGGCTGTGTTTCCCTCCGGTCATGCTGCAGCTAACACAAAAGTAATAGCATACTTCTCCTTATGGGGATGTACAATTTGACATTGAAACGAAGTTGATACGACAAATTGTGTTGAATTCAAGAAATATGGAACTTAATGAGTAGTATGGTGGTGCTTCACTTATGGCCACAAGGTGGGGCTATTGGCACCATGTTTCACCATGTTGTGCACATTGACATGGAGAACTTGTGTACCAAGTTTCATTTCACTGAAAACAACAGAACTGTAGAAATATCATGTTAAAACATTACAGTAGCGCCCCCTGTAGTTAGAATTGTATCAAATTTTACATAATGGTGCACTGTCATTATATGTACAAGATTCTCAAATTTGGTATCGATCCGAATCAGCATTGAAGAGTTATGGCTCATTCAATGCATCAGGCCACGCCTTCAAAAGTTTGGCAACCAATTACAGACAAACGGTAAGTGATACCAAAAAACGAAGATATGGGACTTCCGGGTATGGCGACGAGGCGAGCAGTGGTGTAACTTCAGAGCTCTCAGATAGGTCCGATATTTTCCCCAGTTTAGAGGAATCTTCATGCTAATTTCACTATAATTCTTATGGGGAAATACAAACTAAGGAAGACTAAGCTCACGGTAAACCAAAACAGCAAAAGAATCAAAGAAATGGCGACAGGAGGAGCAGATGAAGTTGTCGGCACAGGTGAAGCTAACGAGCAAGCGGCCATGGATGCCCCGCAGGCTAGCATTAGCGCTGTCCACACGGAAATAAAGGCAGGACACACGGACATGAAGAAAGAATTAAATGCTTTCCGCGAAACAATCAAACAAGACATAAAGAAAGAGCTTGGGAACTTTAAGGAAGAAATCAACCAGAAACTGTGTGAGATTGGAACAGAACTGAAAAATACGGAGACCAGGATGGATGAAGTAGAGAAACGGGTGGCGGAGATTGAAGAGTGGAACGCCAACGCAAAAGACGTGCTTCTCCAGACTTTGCAGGAACAAGAGCACATCCAGTCCAAGTTAACGGACTTAGAAGCACGCTCCCGCAGAAACAACCTCTGTATCTTCGGAATCCCCAAAGGGGAAGAGAGGGACAACGCATGTGAGTTCCTGGAAAAAATTATTAAGTCCGAGTTACAGCTCCCAGACATAGATCTTAAAATACAACGCTGCCACAGATCACTCGGGCTAAAGCAGTAATCAGGGGAAAACTCGTAATGTTGTCTTCCATTAAGAAAAAGGAAAAGCAGAAACAATTAAATGATCTATTAGATAAACTAAAAAAAACTACAAATCAAACATATAGAACTGAATGACCCACAATTATTAGATCAGATAAATGTGACTAAACAAAACCTAAACAAAATATATGATAGTTTAGAGGAGGTGAAGGCCAAATTTACTAAACAAAGATATTATGATAATGGGCCAAGAGCTAAGAAGTTATTAGCTTGGAGGATAAGAAGGCAACAGGATGAACGATCCATTCACAAAATTAAAGACCCACAGTCTGGCAAAATGTGTCACAAACTAGAAGAGATACAACGTTCCTTCGAAAATTACTACAAGGGCCTGTACACACAACCAGATGGTGCCGGATCCTTAAACATCCAAAACTTTTGAATTCACTGGATCTGCCATCCATCGGAACAGAACAGAACAAAACAATTATACGTGAAATAACAAAACAAGAATTGGAAAATGCCATTTCGAGACTCAAAACAAACAAAATGCCAGGTGCGGATGGATATCCGGCGGAGTGGTATAAAGTATTCAGGGAGATATTATCACCAATATTATTGAAATGCTTTAATTTTATACTTAAAGGGGAAGAAATACCAGTATCTTGGAGACATGCAATAATTTCTGTAATTCCAAAGATGGGTAAAGATAAATCTGAGTGCAGTTCATATAGACCAGTATCTATTCTAAATTTGGATTACAGACTATTTGCTTCAGTAATTGCAAAAAGATTAGAAAACATAATTCCGGACATAATTGATGAAGATCAAACAGGATTTCTCAAGAACAGACAAACACAGGATAACATAAGACGGGCTCTACACTTAATGGACCACATGAGTAAAAATAAAGATAAATGTATTGTTCTCAGCCTTGATGCCGAAAAGGCGTTCGATTCTGTCAACTGGGAATACCTATATTTAACAATGCAACGATTTGGCTTTAATAGTTAAGTAATTTTACTATTACAAAATTTATATCATTCTCCCACAGCCAGGATAAAAATAAATGGCAGTTTAACTAACCCGGTGCCTCTAGAAAGAGGTTGCAGACAAGGGTGCCCCCTAAGCCCAGCCTTGTTCGCTTTATTTATCGAGCCACTCGCTCAAGCAATAAGAGAAGATCAAGAAATACGAGGAATTAGGATTAAGGAGGCTGAATTTAAGACCTGCCTTTATGCAGATGACGTATTGATCACTCTTTCCCAACCCGATTTGAGTTTACCTAAATTGATGCGCTGTTTGAAAACATTTGGTCATAATTCAGGGTATAAATTAAATACACACAAAACACAAATCATTTCATATAATTATAGACCCGCAACACAAATGCACAATCGTTATAACTTCAACTGGGATAATGACACTATCATGTATTTGGGGATTAAAATTCCAAAGGATTTATCTAATATTTACAATACAAATTATTGGCCGCTTACTAAAGAAATAAAAGCAGATTTGAATAGATGGGCCTTATTACCATTGGACTTGTATAATCGCATAGACATAATCAAGATGAATATTTTACCATGATTACTTTTTCTTTTTCAATCAATACCTATAGAAATATCATCTAAACAGTTTATGGAATGGAAAAGAATGTTCTCCGGGTTCATATGGAAGGGCCTAAAACCTAGGATTAGATACAGCACATTGCAGTTGCCCAAAGAAGAGGGGGGGCTATCTCTGCCAAATATGGAGAACTATTATAAGTCAGCCCAATTAAGATATTTGATTTATTTGTGTAACCCAAATTACAATGCTAAATGGAAAAATGTAGACTTAACTCAATTGGATATACCCCTTCAGACATTACTTGGAGATAGAAATCTATATTTATTGCAAAAAGAAAATCTAAATTGTTGGACAAAAACAACTTTAAACATTTGGTTCAGTGAATGCTGTAAATTAAGACTGGAAAATCAAATTAAATTGTTACGATGGGTGGCACATGATAAAGACTTTAAACCTGCCAAAATGGACTAACGATACAAATACTGGTCTCTTACAGGTATAACAACATACTGTCTCATTTCTGATAGGGGAGGATTAGATAGCTTCCAAAAACTTCAAGATAAATATTATTTAGAAAAACAAGACTTCTACAGGTACCTTCAGGTTAGAGCCTACTCCAATAGTAATATAAAAACAACAGAAGAATGCAACACGGACTTCATTAACATCTTGATCGACGCATACAAGTCTAAACTTAACAGAAAATTTATCGCTAGAATCTATTCATGTTTACAGTCACACAATGGGAGGTCCACATTCTATGTCAAAGCTAAATGGGAGAAAGAAGCTAAAATAACTATTTCAGAAGAGGACTGGCTGAACATTTGTAAAACCCAATTAAATACCTCAAGTTCAGGTCGTTGGAGGGAATTTGCATGGAAAAATATGATAAGATATTTCATCACTCCGAAAATAAAACTATTTCAGAAAGATGAGCCAAGATATGGACAATGTTGGAGGGAGTGTGGAAACTCCCAGGCAGATCATCTCCACATCTTCTGGGACTGCCCTGCGATCCAGTCCTACTGGGGGGAAATAGTAAGACTGATTAATTTAATAATGGGTTTTGAAATTAGACACGATTTCTGTACAATATATCTCAGGAATATCTCTGCCACAATCAGCTGTAGTGATAAGTACCTGATTAGAATAATGTTGGCAGCCAGTAAAAAAACTATAACAAGGAGGTGGCTAACTAAAGACCCCCCAACAAAAGAGGACAGGATTGGTATTATGAAAGAAATATATAACATGGAAAAGCTTACTTTCTCCCTGAATCTATGTATGGACAAATTCATTAATTACTGGAGAAAGTGGACATCTCATTTTGAAGCAGTGGCTTCTACTCATGACAATATGCAATTAAAAAATATATAGGTACATACATAAGGGTGAATATGAAAGTGCAAATATATGTGTGTACAGATATATGTGTAAACAAAGATAAGTAATAGGAATTGTGAATTTTTAGGGCCCGAGCACGTACCGTGCGAGGACCCTATTGAAATTGAAGGAATTATTATTAGGGCCCGAGCACGTACCGTGCGAGGACCCTATTGAAATTGAAGGAATTATTATTATTATTATTACGACAAAAGTAAATCGCTTATTTGGAGGTTTTAACATGCTCAAAAACTCCTGAAATTTGCCGGTCGCATCAGTCGCGGTGTAAATTTACGTATTTTAGGGTTCGCGGCAATGGACGGGTCAAAATGGATAGGCCACGCCCATTAAAGAGCAATCTCCTTATAAACAGCGCCCTCCTCATCAATTTTCACGGATCTGCACGAAAATCGGTACACATGTAGATCATGCCGAGCCGCACAAAAAAGTCTCTTGGAGCCATAGGCCACGCCCAACAGGAAGTTGGCTATTTTGAATTTAGCGGCCATTTTTGGCATTTTACCACGTGTCATATTTTGACGAACTCCTCCTACACGATTAATCAAAACGGCTTCAAAATCGCCGTGTACCAACTAGATAAGTTTGTGATCAAAAGTTATTCAAAGATCCGCTACCCGTCGAACACGGAATCGGCTTTTGGGCGGCGAAGTTTGAAGTTTGAAGTTTGTCTCGCCATGAAAAACGAAATTGCTATAACTTTGGCATTAATCGTCCGATCTGCACCAAACTTCACATGATTCATAATATTCCCGCCCTGAACACGTCTACATGCAGAAATTTTGTAATTACCCTAGCGCCCCCTGCTGGCGACAGGAAAAGCGATGTTTTTAGACTTTGACGTGCAGCTCTGACCACGTTCACCATATGCAGCTCAAATTTGGTCAGACAGACCTCAAGACGTTGGTAATGCTACATTATGAAGATTGTGACTAGGCGTCAAACGGTGTTCCGCCCAGAGGGCGGCGAAGTCGAAAATTCGCCAAAACGCGTTGAAAATGGCTTTAATGACATTAACTTCTGTGTCCTTGGTCATATCTGCCTGAAACTTCACGTGTGTTAACAGTCCAGGCTTGAACATGTGATATGAGTTTCGTTGATGGGCGTGGCCAAATGACTTGACCACGCCCTTTAAACATCAGCCCCTGCCGCACGTGTCACCGACATGCACGAAAATTGGTACACGCATGTATCACACCGAGACGCACAAAAAAGTCTCTTGGACCCACTGGCCATACCCAACAGGAAGTCGGCCATTTTGAATTTTGATGCTATTTTTGGCGTTTTCCACATGTTGTATTTTAACGAACTACAGGATTAATCAGAATGACTTCAAAATCACTGTGTGTGATCTAGACAAGGTTGTGATCAAAAGTTATTAAAAGATTTTTCCACAGTTAAACGGTTTGGCCGTCAGGTGGCGGCGAAGTTTGATGTCTCGCCATAAAACACGAAATTAGTATAACTTTGGCATACATTGTCCATTCTTCACCAAACTTCACATGTTTGTTAACAGTCCAGACCTGAATGTATAGTATGAGTTTCATCAATAAGCGTGGCCGTATGGCTTGGCCACGCCCCTTAAAGTGCAGCGTCCCCCATAACAACTTTCACCGACGTGCACGAAAATCAGTATGCACATGTATCGTGTCCAGACGCACAAAAAAGCCTCTTGCACATATAGGCCACACCCGACAGGAAGTCGGCCATTTTGAAATGTACAGTCATTTATGGCGTTTTCCACGTGTTGTATTTTAATGATCTCCTCCTCCAGAAATGAATCAATTAACTCCAAAACTGGCTGTGTACCATCTACACAAGTGTGTGATCAAAACATATTAAGAGAATTGCTCAGCATGGAACGGTGTGGCTGTGACATGGCGTCGACACTTGATGTCTCACCATGAAACACGATATTGCTATAACATGGGATCTAATGGTCGAATCTGCTCCAAACTTCACATGTATGATAATAGTCCTGGCATGAACACACCCACATGACGCTCAGGAGTCAGAGTCATAGCGCCACCCAGTGGAGACGGGAAGTCGCAATGCATTGGTTCCTACACTGTCCGAAGGAGGCGAACATTCAGCGCCTCGTCTGCCGGTCGAACTCTGGCGACACGGTGGCGGCCGCGCCAGGCTCCGAGTTGCGTGGGGTGCGAGGGCCCGTTCAACGCTGCTTGCAGCTTTAATTATTATTATTTGGGCCCGAGCACCTAGCGGTGCGAGGACCCTATTGAAACTGAAGGAGTTATTATTATTATTTTTCTGCCTAATGAATTGGCTTTTTGAGGGCTTTATCATATTCAAAAACTCACCAAACTTCACAGACTCATCAGAAGTGGTGAAAAATTTGATATTTTTGGGGTTTCGTGATAATGTGCAAAAAAATGGCTCAACAGCGCCCCCTACTCATTTTCAACGAAGCAGCCCCCCAAGTTGGTTTAACCTACGTGTATGAAACTTGGTAGGCATATGTAACACACCAAGACGTACAAAAAAGCCTCTTGGGCCCATGCCCTAAACTCAACAGGAAGTCGGCCATTTTGAATTGAATGTGCAAGTTTCATGCATTTTTGGCCATTTGCAGGGGTCATAAATGAACGAACTCCTCCTAGAGATTTTGTCCGATCGCCTTCAAACTCGGTCTGTCCCACCTACATAAACTGAAGACGAAAAGTTATCAAAAGCTTGTGTTTTCGTCACATCGTGTGACCGTGCCGGGACCTCAAACTTCGTTACAAACAGGAAGTAGTATTATAACGCAGGAAGTAGTTTATTACTCTAACATACATGCTCCAATCTTCCCCAAACTTCACAGGATTGATGACAGTCCCGCTCTGAAGAGATCTACATGTCAATAATTTGTGATTAATATAGCGCCCCCTACTGGCAGTAGAAAATGTCATGTTTTACACTTTGAAGCACATCTCCTCCAAAGTTGAACACATCAACCTCATACTTGGTGAAATTATCCATAAGGCCTTGATGATGCTTTCTATGGAAAACTGTGAGTTTTCGTCAAAGAGCGTGACCTTGGCGTGGCGGCCAACTTTGATGTTTCGCCATGATGACAAAAGTAGCTGTAACTTGACTCTACGTGGACATATCTTTCCAAAACGTCACACATATGATAACAGTCCAGCCCTGAAAAAATCTATATAGAAACTTTGAATCAGCGTCATAGCGCCACCTACTGGCGGCAGAAAGTTACTTTTTTCATTCTTTCATGTCCCTCTTCTACCAGGTTCCCCCGAACCACCTCAATTTTGCAAATACATACTCCCAAGACCTTGATGATGATCAAACCAGAAGCCTTTGAGGTTTCGTCCAACGCTGTCACTGTGGCGCCACCTTATTCGCCATAAAACACGAGGTTGTTTTTGAGGGGCAAGGGACACTCGAAAACTCACGCAACTTGGCACACACATCAGACGGCCGAAATTGTGTTGTCTGATGTGATTTTTGTGTTTTCATGTGCCAAGATGGCTCAATAGCGCCCCCTACTCATTTTCAACGTGTTTTGGGCTATAACTCCCAAACCCTATGTCACACATTCAAAAACCTCATATTCACAGATTCCCTGAATAGTGCTGAATCACCTGGGCAGGGCCACTCCCATTTCTGCCTATAATGTTTTTCGCAACATCGCGAAAACTGGAAAACCTACTTTTTCGAACTCCTCCTTAGGGTTTTGTCCGATCAGCGTGAAACTTGGCACGTACAGTCTTCACCTGGACCTGATCTAAAGTTATCAAAAGAATTTTGTTCAGTCAAAAAAAATGAAAATTATTAACAAATACAATTTTCTAGCTAGCTATAAAAAGACAAACTATGGCATATTTCGGTCAAAATAAATGCTAAAAACACCAAATCTGACATCCGTGATTGACGTGACTGTGAGGGTGTCAGCCAAATGTGGCTAATGTGACCACTAGGGGGCGCTGCAAATGTGACACATTTATATCTCTTAAATGGCTGCACCGATTTTTACGAAATTTGGTGGGTATTTTGCTGGGTCATTCCTGAGGCCATATCTTGAAGTTAATCACGACTGGTCAAAGTGGGCGTGGCTTATTACGAGATAAACAACAAACATTTATTTCAGCTCAAGCATTATGCTGAGGGCTGTGAAATTCACAGGGTATATATAGAATAGCATACAGACCACCCATAGCAAAAATTGTATGTCTACACCACTAGATGGCGCTATAACGGATGCAAACGCATTTTGGCCTGTAACTTCCACATTTTATTTCACATCTTTTTAACTTTATAACCACGTGTTCCCTAAATAGAGTCCCATCTTCTGACATAGGCCACGGCTGCTCCCACTGTAGATTTCTCTTTATAAGTCACTACACATCAAAAACCTACATTTTCGAACTCCTCCTAGCGATTAAGATCCATCTTCACGAAACTTTGCACATACAAACGCCAGATGTGCCTGACCAAAAGTTATCAACAGAATTTTGCAACTCCAAAAAATGCGCTAGCTATAAATAAACAGTTTTTTTCTGCTACCTAAAAAACACATACCATTGCATATTTTTGTCAAACTAAAAGCTATCAACGTCAATCTCAATTCACTTGTTTCAGACGTGAACCAGAGGCTCTGTGCCAAATTTGGCGTAAATTGGCCAATACGGGGCGCTATAAACAGAGAAAAATCACGTGACATGAAAATTGATCGATTCGGACGAAATTTGGCGAGCGTGTTGTGGATTCACTCCCGAGACCTGCTGTGAAGCTTAATGATGTTTGGTCACCGTGACAACGCCTTATTCGCCATCAAACACAAAGATGGTTTTGAGGGGAAAGGGATGCTTGTAAGGTCATGAAACTTGTCATACATATGACAAGGTTCGATTTGTGCTGTCTGATGTGATTTTTCGGCTCTGATGTGCCAACATGGCTCAACAGCGCCCCCTACAAATTTTCTACAAAGCAGCCCCCAAAGCTGGTTTGACCTACATCTATAAAACTTGATACGCACCTGCATCACTGAAAGACGTATAAAAAATGCCTGTTGCAGCCATGTGCCAAACCCAACAGGAAGTCTGCCATTTTGAATTTGCTTGTAACTGGTTCAGAACTTCACCATACATGTTCCACTCTTCCCCAAATTTCACAGGATTGATGACAATCCTGCCCTCAACACATCTATACGCCAATACTTGGTTATTAGTACGCCGCCACCTACTGCCAAAATGACATGTCTTTGTATGATTTGAGGGATATGACGTGTAATTCCGCGTGAGGGGTCTGCCTTAACAGGAATGAATGGCGGTGTCAGCCGGCATCCTGCCAGCCCTCTCGAGTTACGTGAAGGTGCGAGGGCCCGTTCAATGCTGCTTGCAGCTTTAATTAGGGCCCGAGCACCTAGCGGTGCGAGGACCCTATTGAAACTGAAGGAGTTATTAGGGCCCGAGCACGTACCGTGCGAGAGCCCTATTGAAACCGAAGGAATTCTTATTCTTATTATTATTATTATTTATTTTTTTTTATCCTATGATCGCATTTTTGAGGGCCTGAACGTACTCAAAAAGTCCCAGAATTTTGCACACTCGTCACGTCTGGTGAAAAATTCGATATTTTATGGTCATTACAAAGGGGCGTGACAAAATGGCTCAACGGCGCCCCCTAACAGTTTTCAAAATCAAAGCCCCCTGCTTTAACTTTGTCCGAAGCGTACGAATTTTGGTACACATATGTAGCACGCCGAGACGGACAAAAAAGCCTCTTGGGCCCATGCCCTAAACTCAACAGGAAGTCGGCCATTTTGAATTGAATGTGGAAGTTTCATGTATTTTTGGCCATTTGCAGGGGTCATAAATGAACGAACTCCTCCTAGAGATTTTGTCCGATCGCCTTCAAACTCGGTCTGTCCCACCAACATAAACTGAAGACGAAAAGTTATCAAAAGCTTGTGTTTTCGTCACACCGTGTGACCGTGCCGGGACCTCAAACTTCGTTACAAACAGGAAGTAGTATTATAACGCAGGAAGTAGTTTATTACTCCAACATACATGCTCCAATCTTCCCCAAACTTCACAGGATTGATGACAGTCCTGCTCTGAAGAGATCTACATGTCAATAATTTGTGATTAATATAGCGCCCCCTACTGGCAGTAGAAAATGTCATGTTTTACACTTTGAAGCACATCTCCTCCAAAGTTGAACACATCAACCTCATACTTGGTGAAATTATCCATAAGGCCTTGATGATGCTTTCTATGGAAAACTGTGAATTTTCGTCAAAGGGCGTGACCTTGGCGTGGCGGCCAACTTTGATGTTTCGCCATGATGACCAAAGTAGCTGTAACTTGACTCTACGTGGACATATCTTTCCAAAACTTCACACATATGATAACTGTCCAGCCCTGAAAACATCTATACAGAAATTTTGAATCAGCATCATAGCGCCACCTACTGGCGGCAGAAGGTTACTTTTTTCATTCTTTCATGTCCCTCTTCTACCAGGTTCCCCCGAACCACCTCAATTTTGCAAATACATACTCCCAAGACCTTGTTGATGGTCAAAGCAGAAGCCTTTGAGGTTTCGTCCAACGCTGTCACTGTGGCGCCACCTTATTCGCCATAAAACACGAGGTTGTTTTTGAGGGGCAAGGGACACTCGAAAACTCACGCAACTTGGCACACACATCAGACATCCCAAATTGTGTTGTCTGATGTGATTTTTGTGTTTTCATGTGCCAAGATGGCTCAACAGCGCCCCCTACTCATTTTCAACGTGTTTTGGGCTATAACTCCCAGACCATATGTCACACATTCAAAAACCTCATATCCACAGATTCCCTGAATAGTGCTGAATCACCTGGGCAGGGCCACTCCCATTTCTGCCTATCATGTTTTTCACAACATCGCAAAAACTGGACAACCTACTTTTTCGAACTCCTCCTTAGGGTTTTGTCCGTTCAGCGTGAAACTTGGCAAGTACAGTCTTCGGCTGGACCTGATCTAAAGTTATCAAAGGAATTTTGATTGGTCATAATATGCTCAAATTATTAATGAATAAATTTTTCTAGCTAGCTATAAAAAGGCGAACAGTGGCATATTTCGGTCAAAATAAATGCTAACAACACCAAATCTGAGATCCTTGCTTGATATGTGCCTGTGAGAGAATGAACCAAATTTAGCTAATTTTGGCCACTAGGGGGCGCTGCAAATATGGGAAATTTATATCTGATAAATGGCTGCACCGATATTTATGAAATTTGGTGAGTATTATGCTGGGCCTGTCCTGACGCCATATCTTGAAGGTAGTCACGACTGGTAAAAGTGGGCGTGGCTTATTACAAGATAAAAAACAAACATTTATTTCAGCCCAAGTATTATGCTGAGGGCTGTGAAATTCACAGGGTATATAGAGAATAGCATACAGACCAACCATAGCAAAAATTGTGCGTCTACTCCACTAGGTGGCGCTATAAGAGATACAAACGCATTTTGGCCTGTAACTTCCACATTTTAAATCACATCTTCATAAATTTTATATCCACGTGTTCCCTAAATAGTGTCGCATCTTCTGACATAGGCCACGCCCACTCCCACTGCAAATTTCTCTTTGTAATTTACTATACATCAAAAACCTACTTTTTCGAACTCCTCCTAGCGTTTAATCTCCATCTTCACAAAACTTTGCACATGCAATCTCCAGACTGGCCTGACCAAAAGTTATCAAAAGAATTTTGCTACTCCAAAAATTAGGCTAGCTAAAAAACACATACCTTTGCATATTTTTGTCAAAGTAAAAGATATCAATGTCAAACTCAATTCACTTCTTTCAGACGTCATCCAGACGATCCTAGCCCAATTTGGCAGAAATTAGCCAATAGGGGGCGCTATAATCAGAGAAAAATCAAGTGACATAAAATTCATCGATTCGCATGAAATTTGGCGAGCATGATGTGGAGTCACTCCTGAGGCCAGCTGTAAAGCTTGGTGATGTTTGGTCACCGTGGCAACGCCTTATTCGCCATAAAACACGAAGTTGTTTTTGACGGGTAAGGGATGCTTGTAATGTCATGAAACTTGACACACATATGACAGGATCCAATATGCATTTTCTGATGTGATTTTTCGGCTCTGATATGCCAACATGGCTCAACAGCGCCCCCTACAAATTTTCTACGAAACAGCCCCCGAAGCTGGTTTGACCTACATCTATGAAACTTGGTACGCACATGCATCACTGAAAGACGTATAAAAAAGCCTCTTGCAGCCATGTGCCAAACCCAACAGGAAGTCGGCCAATTTGAATTTGCTTGTAACTGGTTTGCAACTTCACCATACATGTTCCAATCTTCCGCAAACTTCACAGGATTGATGACAATCCTGCCCTGAATACATCTATATGCCAATACTTGGTTATTAGTACAGCGCCACCTACTGGCAAAATTACATGTCTTCATATGATTTGAGGGATATGACGTCCTGCGTAAGGGATCTGCCGTGGACAGGAATGAAGGGCGGCATGAGCCGGCGTCCTGCCAGCACCCTCGAGTTGCGTGAAGGTGCGAGGGCCCGTTCAATGCTGCTTGCAGCTTTAATTAGGGCCCGAGCACGTACCGTGCGAGGACCCTATTGTTTTCCTTAGGATTATTATTATTATTATTATTATTATTATTATTATTATTATTATTTTTTTTTTTTTCCGCGACTTTAAACGCATTTTTGGGGGCTTTAACATATTCAAAAACTCACCAAATTTGGCATGCACATTCGTCTTGGCGAAAATTTATGTGTACGCAAAATTTAAAAGATGCCCGTTGCAAAATGGCGAAATGGCGCCCCCTAGAAAATTTCAATCGGCTCCCACCGGCAGCCCGTTTGACCAAATTCCACGAAATTCGGGGAGGTCGTGTATCATCCCAAGACGCACGAAAATGCGCAGTTGGACTTTTTTCTAAAACCAACAGGAAGCCGGCTATTTTGATTTGAATATTCATTTTTTTACCGATTTTGGCGATTTCCAAGAAATCTCTCAGAGCTATCTCCTCCTACACGGTTCATTGGATCGGCTTCAAATTTGGCGCGCTGGAACTAGACCACTTGATGATCAAAAGTTATCATACGATTTTCCCTACGTTAAACGGTTTGGCCGTCAGGTGGCGGTGAAGTTTGACGTCTCGCCAAAAAAAACCCCAAAAAACAAAAGTGCTATTACTTGGGCATGAAAAGTCCGATCGGCACAAAACTTGCTGGGTATGATCGTAGTCCGGCCTTCATCACGCCAACATCAAAAAATTCCCCCGTTCTCAAAGCGCCCCCTGCTGGCGACAGGAAAAGCGATGTTTTAGACTTTGAGGTGCTACTCTCAGCACGTTCAGTATATCCAACTCAAAATTGGTCAGAAAGGCCTCAACACGTTGGTAATGCTACATGATGAAGATTTGTGAAGTTTCACCGAACGGCGTTCCGCCCACAGGGCGGCGAAGTCAACGGTTCGCCAAAACGCAGTTAAGTGGCCTTAACTTCAGTGTCCTTGGTCATATTTGCCTGAAACTTCACATGTGTGTTAACAGTCCAGCCCTGAACATGTGATATGAATTTCGTTGATGGGCGTGGCCAAATGGCTTGGCCACACCCTTTAAACATCAGCCCCTACGGCACGTTTCACCGACATGCATGAAAATTGGTACACATATGTATCACATCCAGACGCACAAAAAAGCCTCTTGGACCCATTGGCTACACCCAACAGGAAGTCAGCCATTTTGAATTTGACGCCAGATTGGGCGATTCGCACTCCTCGTACTTTTTCTATCTCCTCCTACATGATTCATCGGATCGGCTTCAAATTTGGCGTGCATCAACTAGACCACTTGATGATCAAAAGTTATCATACGATTTTCCCTATGTTAAACGGTTTGGCTGTCAGGTGGCGACGAAGTTTGACGTCTTGCCAAAAAAAACCCAAAAAACAAAAGTGCTATTACTTGGGCATGATAAGTCCGATCTGCACAAAACTTGCTGGGTATGATCGTAGTCCGGCCTTCATCACGCCAACATCAAAAAATTCCCCCCTTCTCAAAGTGCCCCCTGCTGGCGACAGGAAAAGCGATGTTTTAGACTTTGAGGTGCTCCTCTCAGCACGTTCAGTATATCCAACTCAAAATTGGTCAGAAAGGCCTCAACACGTTGGTAATGCTACATGATGAAGATTTGTGACGTATCGCCGAACGGCGTTCCGCCCACAGGACGGCGAAGTCAACGGTTCGCCAAAACGCAGTTAAGTGGCCTTAACTTCAGTGTCCTTGGTCATATCTGCCTGAAACTTTACATGTGTGTTAACAGTCCAGCCCTGAACATGTGATATGATGGGCGTGGCCAAATGGCTTGGCCACACCCACACGTTTCACTGACATGCATGAAAATTGGTACACATATGTATCACATCCAGACGCACAAAAAAGTCTCTTGGACCCGTTGGCCAAACCCAACAGGAAGTCGGCCATTTTGAATTTAATGGTCATCTTTGGCGTTTTCCACGTGTTGTATTTTAATGAACTCCACCTACAGGATGCATCAGAACAACTTCAAAATCATTGTGTGCCATCTAGACAAAGGTGTAATCAAAACTTATTAGCAGATTTTTGCATCGTGAAACGGTTTGGCCGTCAGGTGGCGGCAAAGTTTGATGTCTCGCCATAAAACACGAAATTAGTATAACTTTGGCATACATTGTCCATTCTTCACCAAACTTCACATGATTGTTAACAGTCCAGACCTGAATGTATAGTATGAGTTTCATCAATAAGCGTGGCCGTATGGCTTGGCCACGCCCCTTAAAGTGCAGCGTCCCCCATAACAACTTTCACCGACGTGCACGAAAATCAGTATGCACATGTATCGTGTCCAGACGCACAAAAAAGCCTCTTGCACATATAGGCCACACCCGACAGGAAGTCGGCCATTTTGAAATTTACAGTCATTTTTGGCGTTTTCCACGTGTTGTATTTTAATGATCTCCTCCTCCAGAAATGAATCAATTAACTCCAAAACTGGTGTGTACCATCTACACAAGTGTGTGATCAAAACAGATTAAGAGAATTGCTCAGCATGGAACGGTGTGGCTGTGACATGGCGTCGACACTTGATGTCTCACCATGAAACGCGATATTGCTATAACATGGGATCTAATGGTCGAATCTGCTCCAAACTTCACATGTATGATAATAGTCCTGGCATGAACACACCCACATGACGCTCAGGAGTCAGAGTCATAGCGCCACCCAGTGGAGACGGGAAGTCGCAACGCATTGGTTCCTACACTGTCCGAAGGAGGCGAACATTCAGCACCTCGTCTGCCGGTCGACCTCTGGCGACACGGTGGCGGCCGCGCCAGACCCCGAGTTGCGTGGGGTGCGAGGGCCCGCTCAACGCTGCTTGCAGCTTTAATTATTATTATTTTTCTGCCTAATGAATTGGCTTTTTGAGGGCTTTATCATATTCAAAAACTCACCAAACTTCACAGACTCATCAGAAGTGGTGAAAAATTTGATATTTTTGGGGTTTCGTGATAATGTGCAAAAAAATGGCTCAACAGCGCCCCCTACTCATTTTCAACGAAGCAGCCCCCCAAGTTGGTTTAACCTACGTGTATGAAACTTGGTAGGCATATGTAACACACCAAGACGTACAAAAAAGCCTCTTGGGCCCATGCCCTAAACTCAACAGGAAGTCGGCCATTTTGAATTGAATGTGGAAGTTTCATGTATTTTTGGCCATTTGCAGGGGTCATAAATGAACGAACTGCTCCTAGAGATTTTGTCCGATCGCCTTCAAACTCGGTCTATCCCACCAACATAAACTGAAGACGAAAAGTTATCAAAAGCTTGTGTTTTCGTCACACCGTGTGACCGTGCCGGGACCTCAAACTTCGTTACAAACAGGAAGTAGTATTATAACGCAGGAAGTAGTTTATTACTCCAACATACATGCTCCAATCTTCCCCAAACTTCACAGGATTGATGACAGTCCTGCTCTGAAGAGATCTACATATCAATAATTTGTGATTAATATAGCGCCCCCTACTGGCAGTAGAAAATGTCATGTTTTACACTTTGAAGCACATCTCCTCCAAAGTTGAACACATCAACCTCATACTTGGTGAAATTATCCATAAGGCCTTGATGATGCTTTCTATGGAAAACTGTGAATTTTCGTCAAAGGGCGTGACCTTGGTGTGGCGGCCAACTTTGATGTTTCGCCATGATGACCAAAGTAGCTGTAACTTGACTCTACGTGGACATATCTTTCCAAAACTTCACACATATGATAACTGTCCAGCCCTGAAAACATCTATACAGAAATTTTGAATCAGCATCATAGCGCCACCTACTGGCGGCAGAAGGTTACTTTTTTCATTCTTTCATGTCCCTCTTCTACCAGGTTCCCCCGAACCACCTCAATTTTGCAAATACATACTCCCAAGACCTTGTTGATGGTCAAAGCAGAAGCCTTTGAGGTTTCGTCCAACGCTGTCACTGTGGCGCCACCTTATTCGCCATAAAACACGAGGTTGTTTTTGAGGGGCAAGGGACACTCGAAAACTCACGCAACTTGGCACACACATCAGACATCCCAAATTGTGTTGTCTGATGTGATTTTTGTGTTTTCATGTGCCAAGATGGCTCAACAGCGCCCCCTACTCATTTTCAACGTGTTTTGGGCTATAACTCCCAGACCATATGTCACACATTCAAAAACCTCATATCCACAGATTCCCTGAATAGTGCTGAATCACCTGGGCAGGGCCACTCCCATTTCTGCCTATCATGTTTTTCACAACATCGCAAAAACTGGACAACCTACTTTTTCGAACTCCTCCTTAGGGTTTTGTCCGTTCAGCGTGAAACTTGGCAAGTACAGTCTTCGGCTGGACCTGATCTAAAGTTATCAAAGGAATTTTGATTGGTCATAATATGCTCAAATTATTAATGAATAAATTTTTCTAGCTAGCTATAAAAAGGCGAACGGTGGCATATTTCGGTCAAAATAAATGCTAACAACACCAAATCTGAGATCCTTGCTTGATATGTGCCTGTGAGAGAATGAACCAAATTTAGCTAATTTTGGCCACTAGGGGGCGCTGCAAATATGGGAAATTTATATCTGGTAAATGGCTGCACCGATATTTATGAAATTTGGTGAGTATTATGCTGGGCCCGTCCTGACGCCATATCTTGAAGGTAGTCACGACTGGTAAAAGTGGGCGTGGCTTATTACAAGATAAAAAAACAAACATTTATTTCAGCTCAAGTATTATGCTGAGGGCTGTGAAATTCACAGGGTATATAGAGAATAGCATACAGACCAACCATAGCAAAAATTGTGCGTCTACTCCACTAGGTGGCACTATAAGAGATGCAAACGCATTTTGGCCTGTAACTTCCACATTTTAAATCACATCTTCATAAATTTTATATCCACGTGTTCCCTAAATAGTGTCGCATCTTCTGACATAGGCCACGCCCACTCCCACTGCAAATTTCTCTTTGTAATTTACTATACATCAAAAACCTACTTTTTCGAACTCCTCCTAGCGTTTAATCTCCATCTTCACAAAACTTTGCACATGCAATCTCCAGACTGGCCTGACCAAAAGTTGTCAAAAGAATTTTGCTACTCCAAAAATTAGGCTAGCTAAAAATAAACAGTTTTTTTCTGCTAGCTAAAAAACACATACCTTTGCATATTTTTGTCAAAGTAAAACATATCAATGTCAAACTCAATTCACTTCTTTCAGACGTCATCCAGACGATCCTAGCCCAATTTGGCAGAAATTAGCCAATAGGGGGCGCTATAATCAGAGAAAAATCAAGTGACATAAAATTCATCGATTCGCATGAAATTTGGCGAGCATGATGTGGAGTCACTCCTGAGGCCAGCTGTAAAGCTTGGTGATGTTTGGTCACCGTGGCAACGCCTTATTCGCCATAAAACACGAAGTTGTTTTTAACGGGTAAGGGATGCTTGTAATGTCATGAAACTTGACACACATATGACAGGATCCAATATGCATTTTCTGATGTGATTTTTCGGCTCTGATATGCCAACATGGCTCAACAGCGCCCCCTACAAATTTTCTACGAAACAGCCCCCGAAGCTGGTTTGACCTACATCTATGAAACTTGGTAAGCATATGCATCACTGAAAGACGTATAAAAAAGCCTCTTGCAGCCATGTGCCACACCCAACAGGAAGTCGGCCATTTTGAATTTGCTTGTAACTGGTTTGCAACTTCACCATACATGTTCCAATCTTCCGCAAACTTCACAGGATTGATGACAATCCTGCCCTGAATACATCTATATGCCAATACTTGGTTATTAGTACAGCGCCACCTACTGGCAAAATTACATGTCTTCATATGATTTGAGGGATATGACGTGTAAGTCCTGCGTAAGGGATCTGCCGTGGACAGGAATAAAGGGCGGCGTGAGCCGGCGTCCTGCCAGCACCCTCGAGTTACGTGAAGGTGCGAGGGCCCGTTCAATGCTGCTTGCAGCTTTAATTAGGGCCTGAGCACCTAGCGGTGCGAGGACCCTATTGAAATGCAAGGAATTATTAGGGCCCGAGCACCTAGCGGTGCGAGGACCCTATTGAAATGCAAGGAATTATTATTAGGGCCCGAGCACCTAGCGGTGCGAGGACCCTATTGAAATGCAAGGAATTATTAGGGCCCGAGCACCTAGCGGTGCGAGGACCCTATTGAAACTGAAGGAGTTATTATTATTATTTTTCTGCCTAATGAATTGGCTTTTTGAGGGCTTTATCATATTCAAAAACTCACCAAACTTCACAGACTCATCAGAAGTGGTGAAAAATTTGATATTTTTGGGGTTTCGTGATAATGTGCAAAAAAATGGCTCAACAGCGCCCCCTACTCATTTTCAACGAAGCAGCCCCCCAAGTTGGTTTAACCTACGTGTATGAAACTTGGTAGGCATATGTAACACACCAAGACGTACAAAAAAGCCTCTTGGGCCCATGCCCTAAACTCAACAGGAAGTCGGCCATTTTGAATTGAATGTGCAAGTTTCATGCATTTTTGGCCATTTGCAGGGGTCATAAATGAACGAACTCCTCCTAGAGATTTTGTCCGATCGCCTTCAAACTCGGTCTGTCCCACCTACATAAACTGAAGACGAAAAGTTATCAAAAGCTTGTGTTTTTTTCACACCGTGTGACCGTGCCGGGACCTCAAACTTCGTTACAAACAGGAAGTAGTATTATAACGCAGGAAGTAGTTTATTACTCTAACATACATGCTCCAATCTTCCCCAAACTTCACAGGATTGATGACAGTCCCGCTCTGAAGAGATCTACATGTCAATAATTTGTGAATAATATAGCGCCCCCTACTGGCAGTAGAAAATGTCATGTTTTACACTTTGAAGCACATCTCCTCCAAAGTTGAACACATCAACCTCATACTTGGTGAAATTATCCATAAGGCCTTGATGATGCTTTCTATGGAAAACTGTGAGTTTTCGTCAAAGGGCGTGACCTTGGCGTGGCGGCCAACTTTGATGTTTCGCCATGATGACAAAAGTAGCTGTAACTTGACTCTACGTGGACATATCTTTCCAAAACGTCACACATATGATAACTGTCCAGCCCTGAAAACATCTATATAGAAACTTTGAATCAGCGTCATAGCGCCACCTACTGGCGGCAGAAAGTTACTTTTTTCATTCTTTCATGTCCCTCTTCTACCAGGTTCCCCCGAACCACCTCAATTTTGCAAATACATACTCCCAAGACCTTGATGATGATCAAACCAGAAGCCTTTGAGGTTTCGTCCAACGCTGTCACTGTGGCGCCACCTTATTCGCCATAAAACACGAGGTTGTTTTTGAGGGGCAAGGGACACTCGAAAACTCACGCAACTTGGCACACACATCAGACGGCCGAAATTGTGTTGTCTGATGTGATTTTTGTGTTTTCATGTGCCAAGATGGCTCAATAGCGCCCCCTACTCATTTTCAACGTGTTTTGGGCTATAACTCCCAAACCCTATGTCACACATTCAAAAACCTCATATCCACTGATTCCCTGAATAGTGCTGAATCACCTGGGCAGGGCCACTCCCATTTCTGCCTATAATGTTTTTCGCAACATCGCGAAAACTGGAAAACCTACTTTTTCGAACTCCTCCTTAGGGTATTGTCCGATCAGCGTGAAACTTGGCATGTACAGTCTTCACCTGGACCTGATCTAAAGTTATCAAAAGAATTTTGTTCAGTCAAAAAAAATGAAAATTATTAACAAATACAATTTTCTAGCTAGCTATAAAAAGACAAACTATGGCATATTTCGGTCAAAATAAATGCTAAAAACACCAAATCTGACATCCGTGATTGACATGTGACTGTGAGGGTGTCAGCCAAATGTGGCTAATGTTGACCACTAGGGGGCGCTGCAAATGTGACACATTTATATCTCTTAAATGGCTGAACCGATTTTTACGAAATTTGGTGGGTATTTTGCTGGGTCATTCCTGAGGCCATATCTTGAAGTTAATCATGACTGGTCAAAGTGGGCGTGGCTTATTACGAGATAAACAACAAACATTTATTTCAGCTCAAGCATTATGCTGAGGGCTGTGAAATTAACAGGGTATATATAGGACAGCACACAGATGAGCCACAGCAAAAATTGTATGTCTGCTCCACTAGGTGGCGCTATAATGGATGCAAACGCATTTTGACCTGTAACTTCCACATTTTAATTCACATCTTCATAACTTTATAACCACGTGTTCCCTAAATAGAGTCGCATCTTCTGACATAGGCCACGGCCGCTCCCACTGTAGATTTCTCTTTGTAAGTCACTACACATCAAAAACCTACATTTTCGAACTCCTCCTAGCGATTAAGATCCATCTTCACGAAACTTTGCACATACAAACGCCAGATGTGCCTGACCAAAAGTTATCAACAGAATTTTGCTACTCCAAAAAATGCGCTAGCTAAAAATAAACAGTTTTTTTCTGCTACCTAAAAAACACATACCATTGCATATTTTTGTCAAACTAAAAGCCATCAACATCAAAATCAATTCACTTGTTTCAGACGTGAACCAGAGGCTCTGTGCCAAATTTGGCGTAAATTGGCCAATAGGGGGCGCTATAAACAGAGAAAAATCAAGTGACATGAAAATTGATCGATTCGGACGAAATTTGGCGAGCGTGTTGTGGAGTCACTCCCGAGACCAGCTGTGAAGCTTAATGATGTTTGGTCACCGTGACAATGCCTTATTCGCCATCAAACACAAAGTTGGTTTTGATGGGAAAGGGATGTTTGTAAAGTCATGAAACTTGGCATACATATGAAAGGGTTCGATTTGTGCTGTCTGATGTGATTTTTCGGCTCTGATGTGCCTACATGGCTCAACAGCGCCCCCTACAAATTTTCTACGAAGCAGCCCCCGACGCTGGTTTGACCTACATCTATGAAACTTGATACGCACCTGCATCACTGAAAGACGTATAAAACATGCCTGTTGCAGCCATGTGCCAAACCCAACAGGAAGTCTGCCATTTTGAATTTGCTTGTAACTGGTTCAGAACTTCACCATACATGTTCCACTCTTCCCCAAATTTCACAGGATTGATGACAGTCCTGCCCTCAACACATCTATACGCCAATACTTGGTTATTAGTACGCCGCCACCTACTGCCAAAATGACATGTCTTTGTGTGATTTGAGGGATATGACGTGTAATTCCTGCGTGAGGGGTCTGCCTTAACAGGAATGAATGGCGGTGTCATCCGGCATCCTGCCAGCCCCCTCGAGTTACGTGAAGGTGCGAGGGCCCGTTCAATGCTGCTTGCAGCTTTAATTAGGGCCCGAGCACGTACCGTGCGAGGACCCTATTGAAATTGAAGGAATTATTATTATTATTACGACAAAAGTAAATCGCTTATTTGGAGGTTTTAACATGCTCAAAAACTCCTGAAATTTGGTGGTCGCATCAGTCGCGGTGTAAATTTACATATTTTAGGGTTCGGGGCAATGGACGGGTCAAAATGGCTAGGCCACGCCCATTAAAGAGCAATCTCCTTATAAACAGCGCCCTCCTCATCAATTTTCACGGATCTGCACGAAAATCGGTACACATGTAGATCATGCCGAGCCGCACAAAAAAGTCTCTTGGAGCCATAGGCCACGCCCAACAGGAAGTTGGCTATTTTGAATTTAGCGGCCATTTTTGGCGTTTTACCACGTGTCATATTTTGACGAACTCCTCCTACACGATTAATCAAAACGGCTTCAAAATCGCCGTGTACCAACTAGATAAGTTTGTGATCAAAAGTTATTCAAAGATCCGCTACCCGTCGAACACGGAATCGGCTTTTTGGCGGCGAAGTTTGAAGTTTGAAGTTTGTCTCGCCATGAAAAACGAAATTGCTATAACTTTGGCATTAATCGTCCAATCTGCACCAAACTTCACATGATTCATAATATTCCCGCCCTGAACACGTCTACATGCAGAAATTTTGTAATTACCCTAGCGCCCCCTGCTGGCGACAGGAAAAGCGATGTTTTTAGACTTTGACGTGCAGCTCTGACCACGTTCACCATATGCAACTCAAATTTGGTCAGACAGACGTCAAGACGTTGGTAATGTTACATTATGAAGATTGTGACTAGGCGTCAAACGGTGTTCCGCCCAGAGGGCGGCGAAGTCGAAAATTCGCCAAAACGCGTTGAAAATGGCTTTAATGACATTAACTTCTGTGTCCTTGGTCATATCTGCCTGAAACTTCACGTGTGTTAACAGTCCAGGCTTGAACATGTGATATGAGTTTCGTTGATGGGCGTGGCCAAATGACTTGACCACGCCCTTTAAACATCAGCCCCTGCCGCACGTGTCACCGACATGCACGAAAATTGGTACACGCATGTATCACACCGAGACGCACAAAAAAGTCTCTCGGACCCACTGGCCATACCCAACAGGAAGTCGGCCATTTTGAATTTTGATGCTACTTTTGGCGTTTTCCACATGTTGTATTTTAACGAACTCCTCCTACAGGATTAATCAGAATGACTTCAAAATCACTGTGTGTGATCTAGACAAGGTTGTGATCAAAAGTTATTAAAAGATTTTTCCACAGTTAAACGGTTTGGCCGTCAGGTGGCGGCGAAGTTTGATGTCTCGCCATGAAACACGAAATTGCTATAATTTTGGGACACATTGTCCAATCTTCACCAAACTTCACATGATTCATAATAGTCCCACACTGAACACGTCTACATGACAAAGTTCTGTGATAGTCATAACGCCCCCTAGTGGCGACAGGAAATGACATATTTTAAACTTTGTTTGGCATTAACTTTATTATACTTGGTCCAATCTGACTGAAACTTCACATGGTTGTTAACAGTCCAGGCCTGAACATATGGTATGAGTTTCGTGGATGAGTGTGGTCGTATGGCTTGGCCACACCCCTTAAAGTGCAGCATCCCCCATAGCAAGTTTCGCCGATATGCACGAAAATAGGTGTGCACATGTATCATCCGCAGACGCACAAAAAAGTCTCCTGAACACATAGGCCAAACCCAACAGGAAGTCAGCCATTTTGAATTTTGCGGTCATTTTTGGCGTTTTCCACGTGTTGTATTTTAATGAACTCCACCTACAGGATGCATCAGAACAACTTCAAAATCATTGTGTGCCATCTAGACAAAGGGGTAATCAAAACTTATAAGCAGATTTTTGCATCGTGAAACGGTTTGGCCGTCAGATGGCGGCGAAGTTTGATGTCTCCCCATAAAACACGAAATTAGTATAACTTTGGCATACATTGTCCATTCTTCACCAAACTTCACATGTTTGTTAACAGTCCAGACCTGAATGTATAGTATGAGTTTCATCAATAAGCGTGGCCGTATGGCTTGGCCACGCCCCTTAAAGTGCAGCGTCCCCCATAACAACTTTCACCGACATGCACGAAAATCAGTATGCACATGTATCGTGTCCAGACGCACAAAAAAGCCTCTTGCACATATAGGCCACACCCGACAGGAAGTCGGCCATTTTGAAATTTACAGTCATTTTTGGCGTTTTCCACGTGTTGTATTTTAATGATCTCCTCCTCCAGAAATGAATCAATTAACTCCAAAACTGGTGTGTACCATCTACACAAGTGTGTGATCAAAACATATTAAGAGAACTGCTCAGCATGGAACGGTGTGGCTGTGACATGGCGTCGACACTTGATGTCTCACCATGAAACACGATATTGCTATAACATGGGATCTAATGGTCGAATCTGCTCCAAACTTCACATGTATGATAATAGTCCTGGCATGAACACACCCACATGACGCTCAGGAGTCAGAGTCATAGCGCCACCCAGTGGAGAGGGGAAGTCGCAACGCATTGGTTCCTACACTGTCCGAAGGAGGCGAACATTCAGCGCCTCGTCTGCCGGTCGACCTCTGGCGAGACGGTGGCGGCTGCGCCAGGCCCCGAGTTGCGTGGGGTGCGAGGGCCCGTTCAACGCTGCTTGCAGCTTTAATTTGTTTTACATTTGTGTGCGCAGATACGGTATGTATAGGTGTGTGTACATGCATGTATGCGTATGTATGTGTACAGTATGTACACACATATGTATGTATCTATAAGTAAAAGTTAGTAACTTTTAATGTATATTTTTGGAGTAAAACAGCCCCACCGAGTGAGTACTGTAAATAACAACAAACGGACTTTGGACTTAAGCTGTGGACCAGCGATGGAGGTACACCCTCGGTGCTCATTGTGTGGTCATGCAGGCGGATTTGTTTCCTGGCAGTGATAACACAGATCAGTCCACTGGGAGACACATTGATGATGCAAAGATGGACTGGACTGAAAAACAAAAAAACTCCAAAACTTAACACTTTCTCTGAAACAATTATAACCATGTCACTCACTGACCTGACCTGTTACTTTTGAAACAATTTATTTTATGTTTTTTTTTTTATGACAGTCTGTGCTTTTTTCTTTTTCTTTTTTTTTTATGTACTTGATTATGAAACAAATACAGTTCTACAAAAATAAGGTATAAAAAAAAAATTAAGATATGAGCTGTGTTCGGGATCATCTAAATATGGTATGTGTCAAGTTTGGTGAAGATTGGATGAAAAATGTGCCAAAAGTAGCAAAAAATGCATTTTTGAAAAAAATTCAAAATGGCGGAAAAAAATTCAAGACGCAAATGGGCGTGGCCTATATCAGTCTACTTGATACCATCCAAGGAATACACTGTCTTAACATTGTTTGGCTAGTCCTCACGGTTCATTAGTTATAAGCCAAAATACAAAACACGTAATAACTGACCACTTGTTGGCGCTATAGGTCGCATTGTAGAATATGTGAAGTAGTTCCACATGGCTCACCTGTCAATCAAGTTTGAACAATTTAGCCCTTTTAGTTTTTGAGATATGAGCTTTCAAACATTGCTCCCATTGACTTACCATTATAAGTTTTAATGTTTTAAAAAATTATATAAAATCATTGGAATATGTTAGAGATGAGAAAAGTAATAGCACACATCTCCTTATGGGGATGTACAATGTGACATTGAAATGAAGTTGATATGACAAATCGTGTTGGACTAGTTAGACAATGAAAAATGGCGAAATAATAAAGAGCGAAGATAACAACAATAAATAAATAAAGAGCGAAGATAACATAGTGTGGGAGCTGCAGCTCCCACAAAATCAGTTCATTCTTGACTCAAGGTCAATGTTTATGCCAAATTTGAAGAAATTCCCTCAAGTTGTTCTTAAGATATGGCATTCACAAGAATGACACAGATGCAAGTTCATGGTGACCTTGACCTCTGACCACCAAAATCTAATCAGTTTATCCCTGAGCTGGAGTGTACATTTGTGCAAAATTTGTGCAGAGGCATAAAAATACACCCAACAAGTTGAAAGATCACCTAACTGCCTCCTCCAGCTATCTTAAGTGGAGGACAATTCAACTTTGTACGAAGTTTTGGCTTTCATTTGTGATCTTGTTGAGGTGACTATGAAAAAATGGACAATTTCTGTATATTTTCATTCCGATGTATATGAAGCACACATTTGTTTTTCATAGTCTGTTTTTTTTTCATTTATTATATATTGCATTTAATTTGCAAAATGCATATGGTGTATATTTTTGTAAGGAATGGATTTTGTCATTCATTTTCTCAATTTTGCTATCTTCTGCTGCTATTTTACTTATAGATATGTTCTTATTTTCAATTTTAATCTAATCTAAATGTGACACATGAACTTTAACTTCCATGACTTTGGATTAAAGAGGGTCAGATGACCTGTACCTGTTGTGTTCCACAGTCAGAGCTCTAGCAGTTATGACATCATATCTCTCCAGCTCTCTGTCTCTTTCATCCAGGATGGCCAGGTTGAACTGGAAATCTTCCCTCAGTTGCTGGTAACTTTCTCTGAAAAATGACACATTATAAAAATAATGAATTGGTTATCACTGTGCTCTGAAAGAAAGACATGACCTCATTTAAATCAGTCAGAGGTCAGCAGGGGGGTTAGTCAAGAGAGAAGGGGCACGATAAGAGAAGGCCCTACAGCCTGCTGACTTCTTATTAACTGTGGGGACAGACAGGAGCCCTGCAGAGTGGAGAGCATGTGATGGAACATAGGCTTCAGGAAATCAGAACGAAATGAAGGGGCTTGCCTGTTTACTATTTTGTATCAGAGGCATTTTAAAGTCTGATCTGACATGGATAGAGAGGCAATTGAAGCCAGGTAAATATTCTTGTTATTATAATAACTGGTAGGACTGGGACGATATGCTTATCTCCCAATTTGGTACTATACTGACTTGGGTGCCAAATCCACTACCCTGCTCACTGCTGTGAATGTGTGCTTTGTGCTAATGTTGACTGCTTTTGGCTGCTGAACAAGAGGCTATAGCCACACAGCGGCTCTCGTGCCCTGGTTCAGGGGCTCGGGGGGTCGTGCATGTTGCTGTGTTATTGGGTTAGCTGCTAAGGAGTCTGTACCTGTGTGGCGGCTCACTCTTTTATTCTGTGTGTTTTTATCCACCAATTTCTCTCACCATCGCTCTCATAATTCACAGCAAAACCAAAGTGGCTCCAAACACCAGACCTGTAGGTTATCAGAGGATTTTCTATTTCTGGTCTGGTAATGGTGTTACTTACCAACTTGCAACAA
The DNA here is from genome assembly GCA_019142605.1 of Cephalopholis sonnerati. Lineage (NCBI taxonomy): Eukaryota > Metazoa > Chordata > Actinopteri > Perciformes > Serranidae > Cephalopholis > Cephalopholis sonnerati. Next base: position 2,069,923 of record JAGQAX010000020.1, read on the forward strand.
GCTAGCTTAGCACAGCTGCCTCCCAGTGTGTGTCACTGCAGTTAAAGAATTCTGGTTTGGGGATGGGAGGGGCAGACAGTATATTGTCTGTTCTGTCCTGTCCTGTGGGCTGCCTTGTTGAGCACAGTGATACTGAGAACATTATATTAACACAGTTTAAGCTGTATATTTTATTTTCCCAATTTCAATCATATGGTTTGTAATTTATATCGAACCCAAAGCCTTGTGCCGAACGGTTCAATAGGAATATGTTAGGGATACACAATATTGGATTTTTTGCTGATATCCAATATGCCGATATGTAACAACTAATTTGAATAATAACCAAGACTGATAACAATATATCCACTTTTTGCCCTACCTAAGTTTACAGTTTTGATCATCAAGTCTCTTCTGTAGTGGAATTAACATCATATTATGCATGCATACTCTTATCACGATGGCCCACCAGCAGATGGAGGAATGAAATACAATACTTCTCAATGTATGTAATATTCATTCATTGTGCAAAATAAGAAAAAGCATCTCCAAATGTTGTGCATATGACAATAAAGAACCTGAGACTTCAAGAGAGTTTGGCGAATCTTGTAACACTTATTTGAGCGAAGCTCATAGAAAAAGAGTGAAAAGAGAGGGTAAGGACATGGACACGTTCTTGTTTGAAGCCTAATTGTAAAGTTAGACACATAAATACAGCTAAAACAAGGACCACCAATGATAACACATGAAAATATTGAACTATTAGCCTATGTACATACAATCACAGTAGGTGAAATAACAGAGTCATATTTAAATATAAATAAAGGTCTGAACCACTGGAGGATTTTGTTCATACCTACAGTGAGAGTAAATTCATCAATGACACATATTCTCCTTCATCACTCATATGAATGAGTGGCTCTTGCATGAGGCCCAATGTTCTTGGAACTGTGTGTAAGTAAACTGAGACAGCTAGGAATCAGAGTCATATTCCTTATATGTGTAAACACACCAATAAATCGGACTCTAATGGAACAACTAAAAATGCTCTGTTAACTCACATTTCACACACATTTTTGTCACATATTTATTTAAGAAGTACTTTTGTAGCGGAATCTTTTTAGTCAGATATTTTACTTCGTGTTTGTTCAGACTGTGAGACACATGTCTGTCTCAAACCCAATACAATGGAAGTGGATGGAATTTAGTTTGTGGTGCTCACAGCATTGAAAATGACATTTATACATTTCAAAAGCATGCAATAGCAATGTGTTTTTCCAGACACAATGTCCTGGTTATTCTTGATAATCCACACACCTTCATTGTATTTGGTTGGAGGCAAATATCTGTAACACATATTTCAAAACCTGTTCAAATAAAAGCAGAGCTATCTGCATGCACAGATACTGTGACAGGTCTGTGAGGAAATATTTTCTTTTGTTACTGGGCTTACCCTTTAACAGATCAATTGTTGTTGTCATTTTACTTTACTGCAGACTTGATTACTAAACTTACCTGCACTAAAGCAGGTGACACATTTCTCTTTTTGTTTTTGTTTTTTTCTTAACAAGTGAACGCAGTGTGCTGTTACCCAAAATTGTAGGACAAAACAGTGTCCACCCAAAAACAGTAGAGTCTCACACAGACACAAACAGTACAGACACAGAATTCATCAGAGGCCTTAGCAAACAGAAAAGACAAGACTGAGGACATGTCTGACAGCATACTGTCTATTGTAGCACAAAGCACATATTCATATGCTTTACATACTTGCAGACTCAGCACAGTGAACATATTTTTATTCTTAATATCTTAAGTACTAGTGTTAAACATTGTAGCATAATGCACATTTTTATTTAGATTTTATTTAACTTTATTGCTTTAAATTTATATACTTCTATTTCATACCTGTATTCTGACTTCTTATAATTCTCTATTCTTTACATCAGAGCAACTGTAACAAATCACAATTTTCCCTAGAGGATCAATAAACTATTTCTTATTCTGATTCTGAAAACAAATAACATGTGGGCTGGTTTGATAATCGATTTGTATTTTAAGCAAAAATGCCAAAAATCACTTTTGAACATGATTTGCTATTTTTTTCTCTTTTATGAATATTCTGAACATTTGGTTTTGCAATGCTGGTCAAATAAAAACATTGAATTTGAAGATGTCCCCCTGGGCTCTGGAACACTGTGATAGGCATTTTTTCCACTTTTTTTTTTTAATATTTCAATTACTGAAAGATTAATCACTAATGGGAAAAACAATCATCACATTACGGGAATGTGAAAATAATCATGTTGCAGTCTGGGAACAAACCACACCGCTACATGTATTTCTTTGTTTCTTGTGAAAGTCAGAGACCGGGGTCCAACGGCAAATCTTACTTTTTCTAAAAGATCTTTTTGGCCAGTTTTTTTCTTTATCGACAGGACAGCTAAGATAAACAGGAAAGGTGAGGGAAAGAAGGCGGATGACATGCAGCAAAGGGCTGCAGGTCAAAAATGAATCAGGGCTACTGCAGAGGACTCAGCCTATACGGGGCACGCACTCCACCAGGTGAGCTAGAGCAGTGGTTCCTGTCAACCCCCCCACGACCCCCTTAAGGGTGCGCCAAAGAGCCACAGGGATCGCAAAGCCCTCTTGATTTTAAAGGTTGTAATAATTTTAATGTATGTGTCAAAATTGAATTCATTTATGTGTCAAAACATACAAATGTAAGGGTTGTGTTAAAAGCTTATTCATGTATTAAAAAATATATAAATACATTTGTATAGAAACATTAACATGAAAAAAAAAATCTGCAATTTACACAGCGGTAAACAGAGGAAACAGCTGATGGTGAGATGGCGAAGCGTCAGAGTGAAGCGACGGCACCTGTCAAAAAGAAAAAGAGGGGGTACCGAGAGAGTTATCTTGAGTTTAATCTGAGTTTCCAGAAGCTCGCGAGAAAGACAAGCTTCTGGGTCAGAGCTATCATATCTGTGGATGGTGTTAAGTGTGGTGTTAAGCCGCTCAGCCACTGAGTAGTGCTGCTAACCACACCCCTTTTCCGGTGTGTACACTGGTGAACAGTCCCTGTAGAAACCAATCAGTGCGAAATGGCTACTGCACGGAGTGACGCGAGTTTGGATAGATAAATGGAAAATAAGGCACGTATGCATGCCATTACTGCCTTCAAACCGCTACAGAAGCTATGCTAAGCAAGTTTAGTGAAGGGACAGGATGTGCTTGTGTGTCTGCCAACGGGCTATGGCACCAGTCAGTCGTTGATTAAACGTTTTTTTGGTCATGATAAGGCTTTTTATTTATTCCACAGCTCCCGTGAAATGTGTTTCCCTTCGGTTCTATTTACATCTGTCTGTGATGGCGCCGTCCTATGGCGACACGACGTTGCTATGTGCTTGTGTCTGTCTCGTCTTTTTGTGTTTAGTTGAGAACTCCTACTGTCTGTTCAAGTATGACAGGCATGAACTACTGCTTATCCGGGATAACAATCCTGAGTTGTTAAATTTCTCAATCCCTGACCACTGGAGGGATGTGGTGGCGGACACTAATAACATAAACAACAGCTATGCTAACAGCGGCTACGCTAACCGGCATAACCGCAAGCGGACACCGAGGAAGAGAGGGAAGCGTGCCGGCGTCTTGGCTCAGCTCAGACAGAGGAAACATTGCTCTCCGCTTCCTAGTATAATCCTGTCCAATGTCCGTTCCCTGGTTAATAAACTAGACGAGGTTTCTACTCTCATCCGATCCAAACGTGACGCTGCAGACAGCTCAGTGCTGTGTTTCACTGAGACGTGGCTGGACAGCAGCATACCGGATCCTGGGCTATCCATACCTGGCTTCTCCCTGCTCCGTGCAGATCGGATGGCGGACTCACTGAAGAAAAAAGGTGGGGGAATCTGCTTTTACATCAACCAAAGATGGTGTTCTGACTCAACAGTTCTCTCTCAGTCCTGTTTACTGGAGTTGGAGACTTTAGTCTTCAGATGGCAGACCGTTTTACCTTCCGAGGGCCTTCGCCTCTGTTATCCTGGTTGCGGTTTACATCCCTCCAAAAGCAGGAGCAAAGGGGGCCTGCCAGCAGTTAGCTTCACGGATCATGGAAGTGGAGAACTCAAATCCAGATTCTGTGGTTTTAATATTAGGCGACTTCAATCATGTCAGTGTAAAGAGATCACTGCCCAAATTCAAACAGCAAATACATGTTGCTACCAGGGGTGACAAAACGCTAGACCACTGCTACTGTGTCATCCCTAATGCATACCACTCGGTTGCATGGGCCCCTTTGGGTCAGTTGGACCACAACACCATTTTCCTCATCCCTAGGTACAGACAAAAGCTGAAAACTGTCAAACCAACAAAAAGAACTGTGAAACAATGGTCAAGTGAGGCTAAGGACAGCTTAAAGGACTGTTTTTATACTACAGACTGGTTTGTTTTTAAGGATGGCTGTCTTGATTTAGCAGATATGCTGATACTGTGACCTCATACATTCATTTTGTTGAAAACACCTGCATCCCCTCTAAAACTGTGACAGTCTACAGTAACAACAAACCATGGTTTAGTCAGGAAATTAAAGTGCTGTATTTAGAGAGAAAGAAAGCATTTCAGTGGAGATGCAGAGCGATATAGAATTGCAAAGTATAAATTTGAAAAGGCAGTCAAGAAAGCAAAAAACAACTATAGAGCTAAACTAGAAGCTAAACTTGGTGAACATGACAGCAAGGGAGTCTGGCATACTTTAAAGCAGATTACAAACTATAAAACTAATCATGTCATACTTGTTGATGATCCCTCACTCCCTGATAAATTAAATGAATTTTATTGTAGATTTGACACTTCACATATGATTGGCCCTAGTATCCCCAGTTCTGCCACACCCCTGGATCCACCATTTTTAATAGTGGAGCAGGATGTCAGATATCTGCTTAAACAACAGAACTGCAGGAAAGCAGCAGGTCCTGACCTTGTTTCTGCAGCAACTATCAAATGGTGTGCTGATGAACTGTCTGGCATGTTTACTGATATATTTAATTGGTCTCTTAGCCTATGTAAGGTTCCTACTTGTTTTAAATCAGTCATAATTGTCCCAGTGCCAAAAACAACAAATGTGAGCTGTTTAAATGACTATAGACCTGTAGCCTTGACTTCTGTTATTATGAAAGTGTCTGAAAAATTGCTAACTGGTTATCTATCCAGGGTGCCACTTGATCAGTTTCAGTTTACTTACAGGGAGAATAGGTCTGTAGAAGACTCTGTCTCTTTTTGCATTCACTCCATCCTGCAGCACCTGGAGGCCAAGGCTACTTATGCTCGTATCCTTTTTATTGATTTTAGTTCTGCTTTTAACAACATTATTCCGGCTAGGCTTCATGACAAACTCCTAACGATGGCCATTGGTAGGTCCATGTGTAACTGGATCTATGACTTTTTGACCAATAGGTCACAAGTTGTAAAAATCAACAATACATTTTCAAAGTCATTGCCCATTAGTGTTGGTGCTCCCCAGGGTTGCATTTTGTCTCCTCTTCTTTATTCGTTGTATACCAATGACTGCATTTTTCCTTCTGACCCAGTTAAAATCTTTAAATTTGCAGATGACGTCACTGTGACGGTTCTGATTTCTTGTAATGATGAATCCACTTACAGAGCAGAAGTCTCCTCACCAGTTCAGTGGTGTGCTCTTAACAACTTAATTTTAAACATCTCCAAAACCAAGGAGATGATTGTGGATTTCCGCAAATACAAAGATTGTGAGCTTCAGCCCTTGGTAATCGATGATGTAGCTGTGAAAATGGTACAGAACTTCAAATACTTGGGGACCACCATTTCTTCTTCTCTTAAATGGTCTGTCAATATTAGTCATATTGTGCAGAAAGCCCATCAGCAATTGTTCTTTCTGCGGCAGCTTAGGAGATTTAAGGTATCAAAGGCTGGAATGCTTCACTTTTACAGAGCTGTGATAGAGAGTGTTCTCACATTCTCTATCACAGTGTGGTATGGTAACTGTTCAGCTGATGATAGGAAGGAGCTTAACAGAGTGGTAAAAATGGCATCAAAAATCATTGGCCAGGACTTGCCAAGCATTTGTGACATCTACAACACTCGCATGCTTAAGATGGGTCTGAAAATTATTAGAGACCCCTCTCACCCTGCCAATCCACTCTTTGTTCATCTTCCTTCAGGAAAGCGATTACGTAGTATTAAGAGCAGTACCACTCGATTCTGTAACAGCACATATCCTGAGGTAGTGAGGGCCCTAAACTCCTAACCTTCAGATCTGTTCATGAATTCTATTTAACTGTGCTAACTGAGGGACACCCTATTTAATTGTGTCCCCTAGTGGGTTTTTATTGACTGGGTATTTGAGTTATATTTACTCTGATAGAGTATATCTGCTTTTATTTACTCTTATTGAGTACATTTGATAGTTTTTATTCACTCTGATAGAGTATTTTAGGCTACATATTCATCTATATTGATGATTAATTTTGAATATTTTCATGTGTAAGTGTATTTGTTTCGTTTTTGCTGTTATGTCTTTGTATGGTTGTCTGAGCACACACCAAGACAAATTCCAATCAATTTTATTGAGATGGTAATAAATGATTGAATCTTGAATCTTGAATGTAGCGCCCAGTTGCTCACAATTCCTGCCCCCTTCCCATGATTGGCTGTTCCAAACGAGCTATGTTTGAAAGAGAATGGAATTGGCTACGCCCATTTTCCACGAGTTGAGGCATATTCCCCCAGTAAAAATGATAAACTTAAAAAAAAAAAAAAAAAGGTTAAAAATTAGATAATGGAATTCCTAACCATGCATAACCAGAAACTATCTGACGAAATGACAGATGAGTTTCTGATTAAGACTTCATATCTGGCATACATATTCAGCCTGTACAACGAGGCATACAAACGCATGCAGGGCGCTGATGCCAACGTAATGGAGTGCAAAGACACAGTGGATGCGTTTGTGCGTAAAGTGGAATACAGAAAAAATAAACTAGCAAAGGGAGTCCTGCAACAGTTTCCCTTGTCAATGGAACAGTCCGGAGGGAAGGTACAGGATGCTTTGGCCAGACAGTTCATCCGCCACATGGAGCAGCTTCAGGAGGAGATGCACTCGCGTTTCTCAGATGTTAATGAACATGCCTCAAAACAACGCATTCGACCCATTCCTCGCAAAAGAAAAAGATGTGGAGTACCTCCAGGCTGAGGATGAGCTCATGGACATATAGTCATATAGCACAGTGACTTTCATTTGGCTGTTACCAAAGTCACACCAGACATCCCAACACTGGCTCAGGAAATACAGTCTCAGAGCTCTCATTAAAAGCCAGGCTACCTGTGTTTCTGAAAGTATAAAGGCAATAGCAAAATAATCTGTTCTATGTTCACCACTTTATTTTAATGAACAATTTATTGTTTCTATTTGCTATTGTTTATCTTTAATTTAGTACTGAAATAGTCTCAGGGCTCTTGCGAAAAGCCAGACTACCTGTTTTTCTAAAAGTATAGAGGCAATAAGAAAATAATCTGTTCACCACATTGTTTCAGTGAACAATTCATTGTTTCATACTGCTATTGTTTATTTTTATTTCAGCAGTGGAATTCAGTCACAGAGCTTTCATTAAAAGGCAGACTACCTGTGTTTCTAAAAGTATAGAGGCAATAAGAAGTGGAGAAGTGGAATAAGAAGTCTATTGTCTATTGTTTATTGGTATTTTAGCAGTGAATATGTTGAAATATAATAAACATCATGATTATTATTATTGTTCTTTTTTTGTAATTGATTTTTTGGGGGGTGGGGGTGGGGGGCAAAGTGTTCAATGATAAAAACATATGGGTCCCTCAAGAAAAAGGTTGGGAACCACTGAGCTAGAGGTCGTCACAGCAAGTCATACATTTTCAGAGGGATCTTTCCAGCATGTACAGTTAGGGTCACTCTGGTGTGAGGTGGACGTAGGTGAGATACCTGAGGGAGGAGTACTCCTCCTGGGCCTTTTGGAGGGAACTCTCCAGTTGATGAACCCTTGCAGCCAGGAGCTCCTTCCACTCCCTCTCTTTACTGGCCAACTGGCCCTCCAGGTCTACCAGTCCACTATCCCCGTCTGATTGCATGGCTGAACTTGGATACACCTAGGAGCCAAGATAGAGGTCATCATGCATTGCAACACACAGTATTCGTGCTAATAGTTTTCTTACTTCCTGCAGCAGTGCTAATATAGTTTCTGCGGGGAGGCCCATGAACACTGGGAAGTCTTTCCCAGGAGAGAGACTGTCCTTACGGGGGAAAGAGTTTGGTTATTACATGCTGAGCTACTGCATTAACTCACCAACTCTCTAAAGTCTGCCCACACACAGGTAAAGGCAGCCCGACCAATTCCTCTGCAAGGACCATTCCTTTCACTACAGCCTGGAGACTGGGCTGGAGTGAAGGATGACCAAGCAAGATCATACTGCCATGACAGCAGTAGCTCAGGCTGCATGGACTTGGCTTGGGAACCAGCGAGTCACCAGGTCAAGTCCCTGTGCAATGTCATTATTATGTGACTCACAGCTAGAGCATTTCTATGGCATTAAACTATCCTGGTTTTGTCCTCAGTCAATAACATTAACAACTGTGCTAGAAAATACTAGTAATGATGTGTTTTCTGGAATGTTAAATATAAAATTTGGAAATATGGAAATTTGGTTTGAAGGCATATTTTCTTAAAAACCTCACCAAAATTACACGATTTATTACTGCCAAAAAACTGCAAAACAAAAATTATCATTGGATATTCAAATTTACAACGGTCCTCCAACACATCATGTGTGACACACTCTTCTGTCAGAAAATAACCAAATCTGAGCTTACAATAGTGATATTTCATCAAAAATAATTCATTGTATGTCTCCAAATAAATATAATAGTAACCTGTTGCAGTTACAGTGAAAATCTATGGATGGGAATCACCAAAGGCCTTATGATTCGATACTATCACAATATTTAAGTCACAATACAATATTGTTGCAATTGTAAATGTTATGTGATTTGCCAAGTACAAACATCACAAACATCCCCTTGGACTTCAGAATGAACTGATTAGATTTTGGTGGTCAAAGGTCACTATGACCTTGTCTGTCTTACTCTTGTGAACAAGGACACTTTAAGTGATTTATTTTTATTATTATTTTTTTTTTTTTAATTTGGCACAAACGTTCACTTGGACTCCTGGAGAAACTGAATAGATTTTGGTGGTCAAAGGTCAAGGCCACTTTGACCTTGCCTGTCTCATTGTTGTGAATGAGATATCTCAAGAACACCTTGAGGATTTTTTTTTTTTTCAGATTTGGCACAAACATTTACTTGGACTCAACAATGAATTGATTAAATTTTGGTGGTCATACGTCAAAGGTCATTGTGACCATGCATCTGTCTCATTCTTATAAACACAATATCTCCAGAGCACCTTTAGGGATAAACTGATTCAAATTTTGTGGTTGAAGCTCAAAGGTCAAGGTCACTGTGACTTCACAAAACATTTTTTGGCCATAACTCAAGAATTCTTATGACAAAACTTAAGACAAATGTCTAATAGGATAAAATGGTGAAGTGATGACTTTTATATCCAAAAGGTCAGCTTCACTGTGACATCATAAAATTCTGTATAAAACCCTTTCCAAACACCATTACTCAGGAACATATTTGGTCAGGTACTGAATTGATGACACTTATCCTGGTTGCCCACCTTAAAACTGTGGTAATTAGATCTTCTGTGTGCTGGGAGGAAGATGTGTGTGAAGCATACATGCTTTCACAGAGGAACTTGACCGTTGCATGCACACAACCATGGGGTGGTAATTCTAGTTTGTATTTCATTTACTGCTGATTTTTTTTTAAAGAAAACACGCTTTGGGGGTAGTAGGCTATGTTTTCTTTGAAATTTGCCAAAATTACACCGTTTATCATTGACAGAAACTGTAAAAATAGAAATTATCGTCGGATTTTCAAATGTGCGACGCACACATCCGTCAGAGAAAAAAAACGTAACCAAATCTCAGCTTAAAATAGTGACCATTCATCAAAATCAGTCTATTCTAATTTGGCCAAAAATACACCGTTTGCAAGGACTGAGCAGCATGCACGAAAAGAGTGAAAAACCTAAGCTTCTTTCAACTTCAAGATTTCATCTACAACTTTTAACTTTCAATTATAAAAGAGTAAGTTTTAAAAATCTAATAACTAATTAATGTGGAGGGAGGGTCGTGCATTTTCCACCAGTTAATCAAAGAGGTTTAATGAAAAACATTTGTAGCATCACCAGCCACCCCCTCCTCTCATTAGTAAACAGCACCTAACTTGGTCCTTTACAAACTTTTTAAACACGCTAGCACGCACACACACACACACACACACACACACACACACACACACACACACACACACACACACACAATGTATTAACAATTAGTTAGCTTACCATAATACAGAGGCTTTAGCTTTTGTAGCACTCAACAGTTAGTTCGGCGTGGGCTCATCGGTCTTCATACGTCACAGTCAAGACTATACATAGCGATCGAATAGATAACTATTACACTATCATAACCTGGCTAATAATGTCATTTAACGAGCTAAACTCGTCAACTAAAACTTGGCTCGTCGCTCTGTGATGGAAATAATTTCCATGGCAACCGTGCGTCTATCAAATTGTTCCCCAGCTACAATGATAGACAATGGTTCCTGCGCGCCGCTGTATAATAAAACCAGCGACGGAGGCGCGCTCACGCGATTAATGTAGAAGCGCTTCAGAAGGAGGGAGTCCGCAGCATCTCGACAGGTACAGTCTCCTTAATCTGTTCTTTTTGTTCAACGCTTTATGTCCATGTTTGTCCGTGTTACCAGCCTGCTTGGCATTGGATGGATGGATTTCCCGGGTTATGCGATAACCTATGAGTAACAGGTAGGCAGGACGGCTGAATGTCACGCGACCAAGTGTAAAACAGATGGATAGAGATGAGTAGCTTACAGAAATGTGTAAATTGATGTTATTATAACTGTGTCACAAATGCGTATCTTACGTACAGAGTTAGAGTTGTTATTACATGTTATTATCGCTGATGTCTCCTGATGGTCAGACTGGACTTTCTCAGATCAGCCATCTGCTCTGCGGGGATGCACATTAAAGACCTACGCCTCGGTCCTCACGTAGGCCACCGGTTTTTGTCCGCACTCGCCGTGAGCCACATCTGTCTACAGCACACGATGAGCAGAAAACGGCGTCTCAGGTAGCTAAGCCCTCAGGAGGATAAAAATGTATCCAACATCATCTGAAATAGGAAGCTGGCTCTCTAAGATAAAGCAATGACTGGTACTCAGCTGTTGCCTAATAAAGCGGACATTTATATTTTCTGTTACTGCACGTTTCACAAACTGATCTGTGACTTAGAGACTACACAGGTATGAAATAAGATTAAAAAAAGAAAAACAGAACACCGAGAGAGTCTACTGACATGGTCTCTTGTCATCCATCTTACCAACTAACAAGACAAGTAAAAAACTAAGAGCATATACAAGAAGAAAAGTCATCAGAGTCGGCTCGTTTCCTGATTCCCTGGCTGATGGAGTCAGTTACTGATGCAATGAGCCTTCACGGTTGTGGACTGTTATGGCTGTGATGCACAGTAGAAGAAGTAGCCGGAGTGCCTACGTGCGCTCGGCTGCATACATGAAGCTGGTGAGGTCACGCATCTCAACGTCATCATTTCTCCGTCACTCAACCTTGGGATTTCCTATACGAGCCTGCTCATCAAATCAACTCCACCGACAAGTCTGCTCACATCCTTTAGAATGTCTGTCAGCGTGGAGCAAGAACTGAGAAATACCGGTTAGTGGCTGGTTCCGCTCATTCGAATTCGACGGTGTCCCGTTGTATAGAAGATGTATCGTTACATCTTTGTGAAATAAATCGTTGAAATATTTTGTAATAAACTTCGCTGTCAAGGATTTTAATGCTGGCAACACCGCTCTAATCCCGCTCTGGTCAGATGAACAGAATCGGGTGCAGTCAGGTAAAGTAGGACATCGGGTAAAATGGGACATACAGTTTTAAATCTTGGGCTGTCTAAATATTGGCAGCCATACACCAAACATATTATTACATCGCTACTTCAGATGTGCTTTACAGGAAACAATCATTTTGACAGGTCAAAGATAACTACGATGGGCAGCGCAAAGAAGGTAAGGGACTGTACCTCACTTGTCAGAGGAGATGGGTGGCTTGGGTGTCACATGTTTTTAGGGGTTCAAGCCCAAAGGGCTGAAACCCTTTTGTTTTTTCTATTGTTTTATTATTATTATCATTATTATTATTATTATTATTATTATTATTATTCAGAAATCTTTTCGCAAATTCCCATGAGATGGTACATCGTGGAGACACAAAATTTTCACCAATGACTGGAAGTTGTGTGCAAATGGTGCTAATAATATAAAAATGCCAATTGGCCAAATGGTGGCGCTATAGTTAAGGTCAAGGAAAATTTGAATTTGAAAGGCAACCACCCTCGCATTTGAATTTGAAAGGCAACCACCCTCGCACTGTATGTCAGATTGACTTGAAACTCGACACACATGGTCAGGTGAAGGACTTCTAGAAAACCCTGCAAAAAAAACCTCAAGGTCCGCCCACTAGATTGTCCGCCATATTGGATTTTTTGCAAAACACGTTTTTGATATCTTCTCCTAAGGTGTAGGTCTGACTTGTACCAAACATACTGTGGATCATCATGGGATGAAGCTTTTTCAAAAGTTATCAAACACTTTTTGATATGTCATTGCATTGTGATGATATTGATCAATGAACTTTACAGAGGGCATGGCTCAGCACATAAATGGAATTTACTCCTTAACCACTGAGCCAATTGTCACAATTGTCAACATAACGATCTGAATCATACCCTAAAAGTTTGATTAAAATCAATCAATAGGGGGCGCTACACAAGCAAAAAGCTGATATCTCATAATCAGCTAGAGATATTTGTACAAAATTTGGTTTGCATCATCTAGAGTCATGTCTCAGTCAATACACCAAATTTGATAATGATTGCTTAAAGGGGGCGTGGTCTATTACGTAAAATCTAAATTTCAAGGCATTTCACATTCCATACTTCAAAAAATCCTAAAAAATCACCAGTGTGTCCTACACAGCTGAAAGTTTTTCAGCACATTCACTGAATTGTGACAAAACTTTGCCGCACTGCAACCTATTGTCAATTCAGAAGTCCGCCACTCTATATTTTTAAGAACATGCAAAATTAATTAACATCAATATCTCCAAAAGTCTTCATGTAAATGCAAGCATAGTTGACACACTTACTTTTTGGCTACTAGATGTCAAATGGTGTTCAGATCGGTGTAACGGTTAGCTCACAGTGATATTCATTATCTTATTGTAATTTGTACTGTATGCACAACATTTTCTATTTAATCTAATTTTCAACCAAATGTCACCAAAATATTTGACAATATACTTGAAATCAGCAGAATGATGTGCAGTTTTTTTCAGAATTTTATCACCAATGCTTTACTGTTATTGAGATCTCAGTCTGTTCTCAAAAGAATGACTAATGAACTTTAAAGGGGGCGTGGCTCAGCAAATGACTCCACAACGTTTGGACCAATCATCACAAACCTTGCAAGCAATGTCTTAAGAGGTACCAGGCACATATCCTGAAAGTTTCATTGAAACTGACCACTAGGGGGCACCAAAATTTAAAAAAATGAGCATGCAGTAACACATATCAGACTAGAAATCAGAAACTGATTGTCCGATCATTACAAAACTTGCAGGGTATGTTAAATAATAATTATGAAACACATGTATTATTTTAAAATCGGTCAATAGGGGGCGCCACAACTTCCAAACAAGTGCAATGGCCTTTCACAAAATCCGGTCATAAATCAATGAGGGTTTTTTTCAAACATCAACAAACTCAGTGTATCAAAGGTCTTGATCTTACCCAGCTTTCACAACTTAAATGTCCATGCTGGCTTGAACCCCGGAATCACCGCTTGTGGCTATATTTTGTTTGTTGTTTTTTGTAGATTTTTTAAAAATGTACCCTTTGATGTTTGGAAGTTAAAAGGTAAATGGTGAAGATGAAATCCTGGGGTTTAAAAAGGCTTGGTTTGTCACTCTTGTCATGTATGCTGGTTAGGTAGCGCAAATGCTTTACTTTTGGCCAAGTTTTTTATGAGACATATAGAACAAAGTGATTTTGGTGAATTACCACTACTTTAAGCTTTTTCTAACGCAATCCTTGATCCACATGATGTGTCCAAGGACCATTGGAAATTTGAAAATCCAACTCTAGTTTATATTTTTACAACTTCTGGCTGTGACAAATGGAGTAATTTTTGCATTTAAAAAAAATCATGTCTTCAGGTGAGTTTTGAGGGCATGTATTCTTTTAAAAAATGTAAAAATGTATCATCAAAAGTTACTGCTAAATTTTTTACTATTTTTGTCACTTAAAAAGTATTAAAGATGATGCAGTGAGTCCATGTTAGCCACAGTAGTCACACACATGCAAGCACACACACATGTTTGTCCACTGTAGACATTGAAGTACCAAAGAAACAGCAAAAGAGCAGGAAGATCATGGCAGACAGGTTGGACAATCTTTTCAAATGAATGGTGTTTATTAAATTACTGACTTAATGAATGAATGACTGAACTGATAAATAGATTTAACCATTTAAAAAACAAGCAAGCAATAACTATTTTACCTTAAGATGTCACGGGACATATTTACTTTATAGAAATATCACAGAGATATATAACGAGTTTTAAAAGTAACACTCATGGTTGGTAGTCAAGCTAGTCTTCAGAATTTTAGGTGCTTTTCATGGTAATCTACCAAAAAGAGTCTTAAATTACCCAACTTCACCTTACAGAATTTGCTGTACAAGACTTTGGTCAGAGGCCTGGTGGATTTAATAACCAGTACTTTTGCTCACAGAATGATGAGGAAGATGCATGTGATTTTTGACATGGATCCCCCCATAGCTGGGAATGTCATGAGTGTTTGCCCCACTTGTCCCATTTAATTTGTGGACTGAGTGAATGTGTTTGACTTCCATGGAATGTATTTTGGGAGGTTCTGCAGGAACGTGGGGCACTGGGCTGCTACTCAGTCCTATCATTACTGCAGTGACAGCTGTGTCTGAATTCTTTGCAACACGTTAAGCACATTCTTAGTGGATGACAGCCAATGTTGGAGAGTAACTAGTTACATGAAACAGAGTTACGTAGTTGAATTATCAAATAAATGTAATCCGTGACAGTTACTGTGAAAAATTATGGATGGGAATCACGATTTGATACTATCACGATACTTAAGTCACAACATAGTATTATTGCAATTTTATGTTATTTGCCAAGTACAAACATCACAAATATCCCCTTGGACTTATGGATTAACTAATTAGATTTTGATGACGAAAGGTCACTGTAACCTTGTCTGTCTCATTGTTGTGAACGAGATATTTCAAGAACACCCTTAGGAAACGTTCACTTGGACTCAGCAATGTACTGATTAGATTTTTGAGGTCATAGGTCAAAGGTTACTATGACCTTGTAACCATCTCATTTTTGTGATTGCAATATCACCAGAATACAGTACAGGCCAAAAGTTTGGACACACCTTCTCATGCAATGCGTTTTCTTTATTTTCATGACTATTTACATTGTAGATTCTCACTGAAGGCATCAAAACTATGAATGAACACATGTGGAGTTATGTACTTAACAAAAAAAGGTGAAATAACTGAAAACATGTTTTATATTCTAGTTTCTTCAAAATAGCCACCCTTTGCTCTGATTACTGCTTTGCACACTCTTGGCATTCTCTCGATGAGCTTCAAGAGGTAGTCACCTGAAATGGTTTTCCAACAGTCTTGAAGGAGTTCCCAGAGGTGTTTAGCACTTGTTGGCCCCTTTGCCTTCACTCTGCAGTCCAGCTCACCCCAAACCATCTCGATTGGGTTCAGGTCCGGTGACTGTGGAGGCCAGGTCATCTGCCACAGCACTCCATCACTCTCCTTCTTGGTCTGGAGGTGTGTTTGGGGTCATTGTCCTGTTGACAAATAAGCGATCGTCCAACTAAACGCAAACCGGATGGGATGGCATGTCGCTGCAGGATGCTGTGGTAGCCATGCTGGTTCAGTGTGCCCTCAATTTTGAATAAATCCCCAACAGTGTCACCAGCAAAACACCCCCACACCATCACACCTCCTCCTCCATGCTTCACAGTGGGAACCAGGCATGTGGAATCCATCCGTTCACCTTTTCTGCGTCTCACAAAGACACGGCGGTTGGAACCAAAGATCTCAAATTTGGACTCATCAGACCAAAGCACAGATTTCCACTGGTCTAATGTCCATTCCTTGTGTTTCTTGGCCCAACAAATCTCTTCTGCTTGTTGCCTCTCCTTAGCAGTGGTTTCCTAGCAGCTATTTGACCATGAAGGCCTGATTCGCGCAGTCTCCTCTTAACAGTTGTTCTAGAGATGGGTCTGCTGCTAGAACTCTGTGTGGCATTCATCTGGTCTCTGATCTGAGCTGCTGTTAACTTGCGATTTCTTAGGCTGGTGACTCGGATGAACTTATCCTCAGAAGCAGAGGTGACTCTTGGTCTGCCTTTCCTGGGTCGGTCCTCATGTGTACCAGTTTGGTTGTAGCGCTTGATGGTTTTTGCGACTCCACTTGGGGACACATTTAAAGTTTTTGCAATTTTCCGGACTGACTGACCTTCATTTTTTAAAGTAATGATGGCCACTTGTTTTTCTTTAGTTAGCTGATTGGCTCTTGCCATAATATGAATTTTAACAGTTGTCCAATAGGGCTGTCGGCTGTGTATTAACCTGACTTCTTCACAACACAAATGATGGTCCCAACCCCATTGATAAAGCAAGAAATTCCGGTGACTACCTCTTGAAGCTCATCGAGACAATGCCAAGAGTGTGCAAAGCAGTAATCAGCGCAAAGGGTGGCTATTTTGAAGAAACTAGAATATAAAACATGTTTTCAGTTATTTCACCTTTTTTTATTAAGTACATAACTCCACATGTGTTCATTCATAGTTTTGATGCCTTCAGTGAGAATCTACAATGTAAATAGTCATGAAAATAAAGAAAACGCATTGAATGAGAAGGTGTGTCCAAACTTTTGGCCTGTACTGTACCTTGAGGGAATTTTTTTCAGTTTGACACAAATGTCCACTTGGACTGAAAAACAAACCATCAGAATTTTGTGGTCAAAGGTCAAGGTGACTGTGACCTCACAAAACATGGTTTTGGCCATAACTCAAGAATTCTTACCCTAATTATTGCAAAACTTCACACAAATGTCTAACAGGATAAAATAATGAAGTGAGGACTTCATATCCAAAAGGTCAAAGGTCAACTTCACTGTGACATCTTAAAATTCTGCATTTTCTGCATTACTCAACGTCATATCTCAGGAACAGAAGGGGAGATATTTGGTCAGACACTTTATTGGTGACACTCATCTTGCGTGTCCACCTTGAAACTGCACTGACTGCATAGATCCTCTGTGCTGCCGGAGGGAGGATAAGTGTGAAGCATCCATGTTTTCACAGACGAGGATATAAACTTTAGGAGAAACTTGACTGGTGTGCGGAGGCTGTGGGGCGATAATACTAGTAATACTAGTAATACTAGTTTGTATTAAATTTACTGCTGAGTTTTAAAGAAAGCATGTATTTGGGTTTGGAAGGCAGGTTTTCTTTAAAATTTGCTAAAATGACGCCATTTATCATAGACAGAAGCTGTAAAAACAGAAATTTTTGTTGTTTTTCAAATTTCCAACGTTCCTTGGATACATCGTGTGTGTGACGCACACTTCTGTCAGAAAAAACATACCCAAACCTGAGCTTCAAGTAGTAATATTTCATCAAAATCATTTCATTCTACTGGTACCGTAGCGTTTGTGCGAACTATCGAGGATGCATCGGTAACACTCATATACTGAAGATGGCGGATGCTGGCGCGAGTTGGCTGCCGCTCCGTCCCTGAATCTGAACCTGTTCTGAAACTGTTTTTCTCTGGCATTCTGACCTGCCACAACAATTTGTCGGCAAAGTTTTCCTGCCTGCCCGTAGCATTCCAACACAATCTTTTTGCATGTTACCGGCAACTTGTCGTTTGCCTCTAATGACTAACCACATACCTGTCAAGTGGCTGGCTGCTGAAAGCACCGTGACGCCGGTGTAACTCTGCTACACGGACCAGACTATCCTGCTGTCTCTGTCCACCACAACGCCAGCCGACAAAACCCAACAGCTCATCTCACCAGGATCTACCTGTCCTGGTGTCGTCAGTCCTGTTGGGCTCACCGGTCTCCTCCGCTGGCTATCACCGCGCCCGGCTAAACCCACCGAGGCGGCTAACAGGCTATCACCGGCCGCCCCGGCTGTGCTTCCTCTTCGGATTGCCGGCATTCTCCTCTGCCATGCTGTGGATCCTACCGTGGATATTGCTGGGGTATCCAACGCTGTTCTGCCAACAGACGCCTGACTCCCGGGAAGCAGCTAAAGCTAGCTCCGTGCTAGCAAGTCAATGGAATACTTCGCCAACGTCGCCTTCCACACAGAGGCTCCGGCCGTAAGTTTTTCCTCCACTCCTCATTTCCTAACTCCATCCCGTCCATCTGGTCCTGTCGCACTCCGTCATTACGTCATCACAACAAACAGCACGTGAATCTGTCAAATCTCCGTTCACTACCTCGGTCTACTCAGCCAATCACAAAGCACCACCATCTGAAACTGGCTCTCCTCAACACTCGCTCCCTCAACAATAAAGGCCTCATCCTGAATGACTTCATATCTGACAATAAGCTTGATTTACTCTGTTTAACTGAAACCTGGCAAAAACCTCTGGACTACCTATCACTTAACCAAACCACCCCACCTGGATTCACATACATGGACAAACCGCGCCCCTCTGGACGGGGAGGCGGGGTTGCTGCTGTTTACAGGAAGGACATTAAAACGACCACAATTTCAATCCCCACTGCCACATCATTTGAACACCTTGCTTTTAAACTCTCTGGACCTACTCCCCTGGTTACAGCCATCATCTACCGCCCCCCCAAGCCAAACCCCTCATTTCTTTCAGACTTATCTGACTTTTTAACCCAGTTATGTGCCATCTCACCATCCGTTCTCCTCCTTGGGCGACTTCAACTTTCACATTGACAACACTGACTGTAAATCTGCCTCTGACTTTCTGGACGTACTACAATGCTTCAACTTCATACAACACGTCAACTTCCCCACACACAGCCGTGGTCACATCCTGGACTTGGTCTGCTCCACTGGTCTCACTATCCACCACCTATCCAGCCTCAGCCTCCACATCTCAGATCACCTGGCTATCATCATGGACATCAACATCCCCTCTCCCACCCCAAAACACAAACGCACTATTTCCTTCAGAAACCTTAAATCCATCTCCCCCTCAACACTCTCTGTCTCTCTCACCTGTAAACTGTCTGCCTTCCCTCCCCCACTGACTGATAACCCCTCTGACCCCCCTATAATGACACCCTCTCCACCTGCCTTGACGAACTTGCCCCCATTAAATCCAAAACCGTTTCCTTCAAACACTCTGCTCCCTGGTACACCCCTGAACTTCACAAAATGAAAGCACAGAAACGCCAACTGGAAAGACTCTGCAAGAAAACCGGATTAACAGTCCACCTACAATCCTACACAGACCACCTTCAACAGTACAAAGATGCTCTCAACACAGCCTGGTCCATCTACTATTCACAACTCATTCACTCCGGCTCCACAAACCCCAAGGCACTCTTCTCCACAATTAACACACTTCTCAAACCCAGTGACAACACCTCCTCATCCTTCACGTCGATAAATGCCAATCCTTCCTTTCATTTTTTCAAACCAAAGTTGACAACATCTACAGTACCCTCACCACCCCCCCCCCCCCCCCCCCCCCCCACCGCCATCCCCACCTACCCGCCTGGAACCCGCCACACTCACCACTCAGCCCCTGTCTAATTTCTCCCCTCTGTCCCCTGTGCAACTTTCTACCCTCATGGCCAGCATGAAATGTTCAACCTGCACTCTTGACCCCATCCCATCCAAGCTTCTAAAGGACAGCCTCCCTGCCATTTCCTCATTGATTACTGCCATCATCAACTCCTCCCTCAGCACTGGTTCTGTCCCCCAATCCCTTAAAACTGCTGCCGTCACACCCATCCTCAAGAAACCTGGTCTTGATCCTGATAACCCCCGTAATTTCCACCCCATCTCCAATCTCCCTTTTCTGTCTAAAATACTGGAACGTGCCGTCGCCTCTCCTCACCGCCAATAACCTGTATGAAGAATTCCAATCCGGTTTCCGCTCCCAACACAGCACTGAAATAGCCCTTCTCCGAGTCACCAACGACCTCCTCCTCTCCTCTGACTCTGGACACATCAGCATTGTCATCCTCCTTGACCTCACTGCCGCCTTTGACACCATTAACCACACCATCCTCCTCTCCCGACTGGAATCAACTCTCCACATCACCGGCACTGCCCTCTCCTGGATAAAATCATACCTCACAAACAGACAGCAATTCATCTACATCAATAACTGCTCCTCCTCCACCGCTCCTCTGTCCCAAGGCGTCCCCCAGGGTTCAGTGCTTGGTCCCCTTCTGTTCATCCTCTTCATTCTTCCACTCAGGAACATCATACGTCACCATGGCCTCCGCTTCCACTGCTACGCCGACGACATCCAACTTTACATCTCCACCAAAACCATTTCCACTGCAACCCACTCCACGCTGACCAACTGCCTCACAGAAATAAAATCCTGGATGCAAGCCAACTACCTTCAACTCAACTACGACAAATCAGATGTAATAATCATTGGTCCCAAATCCCTCACCAAAACCACCCACAACTTCTGCCTCAACCTGCACAACTCCTCTCTGACCCCCTCCCCACACACCAGGAACCTCGGACTCATTTTTGACAGCCACCTCACCTTCGAACAACACATAAACCAAGTAACCAAATCTGCCTTTTTCCACCTTAAAAATATTGCCCGTCTCTGTCCATCCCTCTCCTTTCCTACTGCTGAAATACTAATCCACGCATTCATCACATCCAAACTGCAATAGCATTCTTTATGGTTCATCTCAGAAAGTCCTCAACAAACTGCAATACATCCAGAACTCTGCTGCCCGTCTGCTCACCCACACCCGCTCACGAGACCACATCACCCCTGTCCTCCAGAACCTCCACTGGCTCCCCATCAAACAACGCATCCACTTCAAAGTCCTCCTACTGACCCACAAAGGCCTCCATCACCAGGCCCCTTCCTACCTATCTGTTGCTCCACTACCACACCCCCTCCCGCAAACTCCGTTCCTCTGACGCCAACCTCCTCTCCCTACCACCTCAAACCAAGCACCACGAACCTGGAGGGACCGAGCGTTTTCTGCAGCTGCCCCCACCCTCTGGAACTCTCTGCCAAAACACATCCGTGACTGTACCGACCTACCCACCTTAAAAAAACTCACAAAAACTCACCTCTTCAAAACTGCTTTTCATTCTTAACTGCTTTAACTTGCTTTCTGTTATTTTCATATTCTTGATATGAAATGTTTTAAATATTTTAAATATTTATTTAGTTTACAAATTTTAAATGTGTTACTACGTTTTTTTTTTGTTTTTTTTCCTAAAATTTGTGTTATTGTTTGTTATTTTACTTGTAAAGTGTCTTTGAGTACTCTGAAAAGTGCTCTATAAATAAAATGTATTATTAATATTATTATTATTATTATTATTATGCATGACAAGAGTGAAAAGCCGCGACTTTTTTCAACTCCAGGATTTTGTCTTAAGCGTTTTACCATTAACCTTTGAACATCAAAGGTTTAAAAATCTAATTACTTATTTATGGTGGAGGGAGGGTCATGCATTCACCAGTCACGCAGGGAGGCTCAAGAAAAAATATTTGTATCTTTGGGTAGGGTCGAAGAAAAAAAAAAGTCACACCCCAGCCACCCCCTCCTCTGATGAATAAAAAACACTCCTTAAAATACACAGAATTGTTAAGTCCCCCCTTGCACATGGATTAGTCTGTTATAGAGGCTGTTAAAAAGAGTTTTCCTTTTACTGTCTCCCATTCTGCTTTGAGATCTGACTTAACCCTTCAGTTATAAACTGTAGGCTGCTTCATTTTTTTGGGATCCTTGTGGAGTCCTTTCAGGGAATCCCTGAGGTCCTTGGACAGATTGTGGTGGGGACAGCCCTGATTAGGTATAATATAGTGGCTGCAGAGTAATGTGACAAAAGCTACAGAAACTGCTGAAATGTTGAGCTGGACTTAGCAACTGGAAGACTGGGTCACTTTAGCCAGATATTATATTCTGATCAAAAAAGTCATTTAGTTTTGGAATCACTGTTAAAGCTCCACTACGTAACATGGCAGACTGGTGCAGTCATTATAAACATAAGTAAATTGCTAAAAATATAAATAATTTGATTGTTCTGTTCTACTGTGTCTGTCTCTCTCTCTATTACATACACACACAATGCCAGAAAACATCCAAAGGGTTTTCATCTGGGGGGATGAGAAATGATCCCTGTGTGTGTGTGTGTGTGTGTGTGTGTGTGTGTGTGTGTGTGTGTGTGTGTGTGTGTGTGTGCGTGTGTGTGTGTGTGTGTGTGTGTGTGGAATGTAAGGGTCTTATTTTAGTATGGGTGCTGATATATGGGCCTCCTGACAGAATGCTGCATGGGTCAAACTGTGGTCATGGAAGATGTGGATGCTGTGGATGGGCCTAGGGGAGGGGAATTTTAGGGAAGTGATCAAACTTCTCTGATTTAGTCAATGCCATTATGAAACATCCTGTTAGGGACAGACTGCTGTCACAAATGAGCGCAATGAGGACATTGCTTTAAGGGATTGCTCAGATTTGTTAGAGTGGGGTTGTTTGGAGTACTTATCCACAGTGAGTATATCACCTACAGTAGATGTCAGCCAGCACGGTCCCAGTTTGGAGAAACAGGCTAGAGTCCAGCCCGCAGGTTAAGCAATGTACTGCTGTGAAGGGGGTCCGTGACAAAACTTATTTTAACTACCTAAAGAAAATCAGTATAATTTTAAGTGTACACTATACAATTTTGTTTGTGTTATTGTGTGACTTTGGCATTTAAAAGGCTTAGTTCAGATTTACCAAAGTCACACAATGACACAATCTAACTAACGGATCAAGGCAGCAGTGGACTGGCTGCTCCTGTGTTCGGTGAGGTAATATTACTGTTTTCCTCTGTGGAGTCTGGTGGCTTTGATGAGCGCATAGATGGGGAACTGAAAATGTTAACGGCTTTCCCGTCAGAACAGGCTGTCTGACAGAAAGGTAAAGCAGTGAGAATACTCTCAAAATAGTGTACACTTGAACTGATACTGAATTTTTAGGTGGGACTTTTTTATGTGACTGAAATACATTCTGTTGTTGACCCCTCCACAGCAGTGCATTGCTTAGCCTCTGTATCAGCACTCCAGCCTGCTTCTCCAAACTGCGGGCATACTGACCAATATCTGCTGTATGTAATACACTGACTAACGATAAGTACTGTATATAGGTAGATATACTGGACATATTTATGAAAGATAAACTCATCCCATATGTAAATAGTGTATTATGCAGGCTATATTATACCAATCTTATCAGATTAGGAAAACATATACTGTAAAGAGACAGAGATAGATATTGCTAATCTAGTTAGGAAGCTTAAAGTGAAGATTGGCTTTTATTTTTGAACCAAGTCTTGTTTTACTTTAAGTGCTAAGAAAAAACGTGTGGAAGCTACTTTTCTGTCTGTGATTAATTACAGTAACGTATTGTCACGTATTGTATATGCATGCAACCTCCTCCATTTTATGTAGCCTTGATTCAGTGTACCATGCATCTCTGTGGTGAAAGAGACGTGCTTGTTTTTCTTGAGAGGCCACTGTGTTTGAATAGTTGTTGTTTTATTGTGGATTTTCGATTACATTACATTACATTTAAAATGTGATCTGATTGGCTGCTATCTTAGCCAGGTCTGTCTTTTAAGAGATGTTCAATCTCACTGGGACTTCCTGGTTAAACAAAGGTTAAATAAGTAAAATAGAAAAATTGTATGTATAATTACACACCTTTACAGAAAACAGCAGGACAAATATAGCATAATCTCATTACCAGGCTGATTTAGAAAATAGTAATAATAATAATTATTATTTATCCATCCATCCATCCATCCATCCATCCAATCATCCATCCCTCCATTTTCATCCCCTTTATCAAGGGCCAGGTCACAGGGGCAGCAGGCCGAGCCAAGCACTCCAGACGCCCCTCTCCCCAGCAGGCATTCCGATCAGATGCCCGAACCACCTCAACTGACCCCTTTCCACACAAAGGAGCAGCAGCTCTACTCCGAGCTCCCTCCAGATGTTCGAGCTCCTCACCCTATCTCTAAGGCTCAGCCCAGCCACCCCACAGAGGAAACTCATTTCGGCCGCTTGTATTCACAATCTCATTCTTTCAGTCATTACCCAGAGTTCATGAAAATAGGTGAGGTTTGGGACATAGATGGACCAGTAAATTGAAAGCTTCGCCTTCCGGCTCAGCTCCCTTTTCACCATGACGGACCGGCGCAGTGTCCGTATCACAGCAGAAGCCACACCAAACCGCCGATCCATCCTCCATTCTACCCTCACTTGAAAACAAGGCCCAGAGATACTTGAACTCCCTTGCTTGAAGCAATAACTCTCCCCCAACCCGGAGGTGGCACTCTACTCGTTTCCAGCAGAGAACCATGGTCTCAGATTTTGAGGTGCTGAATCTCATCCCAGCTGCTTCACACTCGGCTGCAAACTGCAGGTCATGGTGTGATGAAGCCAACAGAACCACATCATCTGGCGGAGGCCAACACCCACCGAGAATGTGTTCGACTTAACAAGTCCACAAAGCACATGTAGACTGGATGGGCAAACTCCTCACAACCTTCTAGCAGCCTAGCAAGGGAAAAGAGCTGGTCCACTGTTCCACTGCCAGGATGGAATCTGCATTGCTTCTCCTGAATCCGAGGTCAGACAATTGGTCGGAGCCTCCATCCCAGCATCCTGGAGTAAACTTTACCCAGGAGGCTGAGCAGTGTGATACCCCGATAGTTGGAGCACACCCTCCAGTCCCCTTTTTTGAAAATGGGAACCACCACCCCAGTCTGCCACTCTGCAGGCACCATACCTGACTTCCATGCGCCACTGAAAAGGCATGTCAGCCAAGACAGCCCAACAGTGTCCAGAGCCTTCAGCATCTTAGGGCGAATCTCATCTACACCTGGCGCTTTACCACTGGGGAGCTTTTTGACTACCTCAGCAACCTCTACCAGGGATATGGGTGAGAGTTCCCCCAAATCATCAGGCTCTGCCTCCTCCATGGTGGACGTGACGGCCGGGTTCAGGAGTTCCTCGAAGTGCTCCTTCCAACACCTGAGTTCGGGTCAGCTGTTCTCCCTCTCTGCTGAGTACAGCCTGAGACAAGTCTTGCTTTCCCTTCCTGAGGCGTTTAACGGTCTACCAGAACTTCCTTGAGGCCAACAGAAAGTCCTTTGCCATAGTCCTCTCCTCACCTGAGTGTTCAGCTGCAGATCTGATGATACAACCACTAAGTTGATCATCAGTCTTTGGCCTAGGGTGTTCTGGTACCCGGAGCACTTTGGAGCCTCAGTTCAGCACCCTGTGCTCAAACATTGTGTTTGTTATGGCCAGGCCATGACTTGCACAGAAGTCCAATAACAAAACAGCACTCTCTGGTCTCTGCTCTGGTCAGGCAGACCGTCCTCCCAATCACCCCCCTTCAGGTTTCTCCGTCATTGCTCTCGTGAGCATTGAAGTCCCCCAGAAGAACTATGGAGTCCCCAGCTGGCACGCCTTGCAGGACGCCGCCCAGAGACTTCAAGAAGGCCGGGTACTCCAAACTGTTGTTTGGTGCGTACACACAAACAACAGTCAGAGACCTTCTCTCAGCGACCTGCAGTCGCATTGAGGTGACCCTCTCGTTTTCCATGGAGAACTCCCACACAGCGGCGCTCAGCCGGTCAGCCCTCTCCAGGAGTTTGGTTCCAGAACCAGTGCTGTTCATGGAGGCGAACCCAACTATATCTAGTCAGTACCGCTCCACCTCCCCCACCAGCTCCTTCCCCACCAGTCAGTCCGTGATGCCAGGAATCAGCACACCTGGGGCCCCGCCCCTGCCTGCCACCCGGCACACGTTGCACCAGACCCTGATTTCTGTCCCAGCGGGTGGTGGGCCCACAGGGCAGTGGCTCCATGTTGGTCTTTTTCTGAGCCCGACTGGGCCCCATGGCCTAAGGCCCGGCCACCAGAAGCCCCCCCAGGTCTGTCTCGGGGGTGTGGGCTGGTGTCCCCATACCGGGGAAGGTGCCCTAGGTCTGAAGTGCTCGTTTCATCAAGGTCTTCTTGAATCGCTCCTAGTCTGGCCCCTCCCCTGGGACCACTTTGCCTTGGGAGACCCTACCTGGGGCGGACAACACAGCTCCCAGGTTCACAGGGACATGCAAACCCCTCCACCACGTTAAGGTGGCAATTGTCGGAGTATTATTATCATTATTATTATTATTTGTATTATTATTATTTTTAATACAGGAAAATTTTACATTGATTGTATGCCAGCAATGATTATAGTAATATAATATGCTATATAGGCCTACAGTGGAGGAAATAAATGGTAACTACGCCCTTAATTGTACACATACAAGAAATCTGATACATTTTACTCTTCACAGCTGAAACATTGAGCACCAGTTTGTGACAGACTTCTTGAAGTAGAATGTATGAATGCATTGTATGAGAGAAAAGTGTGTATTCTAGCAGTGTGAAAATACACAACAGAGATAAAAGGCTTTATAGGAAGTGAAAGGATGTGTCTGCGTGAGGGGAAAGTGTGTGAGTGTGTGTGTGTGTCTGTGTGTGTTTTCTGGCAGTGAGGGAAATCCTGTTATAATAATTATGCTTAGTCATTGTGAACTAGCTTTTATAAGAATGACTTTATGTATCTTCTGTAGTCACATGCTGTTTATCTGTTAAGTTGTTGGGTAAATTTTGGGTACATTTTCTCTCATTTGGTGGCTGTATCAGAGGAGTTAACCATGAAGCAGCTGATCTTTACTCATTGTACTTTGATTGATTTTTTTGTTTATATTTCACACTTGCTTTGCCAAACATGTTTCCCTGGCCAATAAAGTCCTTTTTAATAGAATGTAATTAAACCTCACTGTTAGGGATGCGCAATACTGGATTTTTTGCTGATATCCGATATGCCAATATATAATAACTTATTTGGCTGGTAACTGATACTGATATTGATATATCAACTTTTTTCCTCACCTAGTTTTAGTCATCAAGTTAATCATCAAGTACCCTCTGTAGTGGAATTGACGTCATATTATGCATGCATACCACCAGCAGATGGAGACATGAAATACAATGCTTTTCAATGTATGTAATTCATTGTGCAAAATCAGAAAAAGCATTTTGGCCTTTTCTTATAGTTCATTTTAAGGCCAATATCGGCAAGTACCAATGACATGGTGATAATATCAGGCATCCCTACTCACTGTACTAAAAGGCAGTGCACTTTTGTAATGCAACAGAGTGTTCAATCCTCTACTTTTTTCATTTGAATAAACGTTTTGACACATTTTGAAAGGAATGTAGCCTGGGATTCTTCTCTAAACGCAGCTACCCAGTGACTTCTTATATGTTCACTGTCATGTCGTTCCCCAAGAGAGGGAGATTGAGGTTCCAAAAAGAAAGGAAATACAGAAAGAAAGGGAAGGAAAAGAAAGTAAACTGACTTTGTAAAACAATGTTTCAAAGTGTATGACAGAGACATGGATCGAGATAGGAGGGGCAGGGGGCCCACAGAGACTACTTTTGCCTAGGACCAGAATTTGGTGCTGCGTCCCTGGTAAATGCATAGACTGAGTTGACTCATTTTAACAGGCAGTATGTGTACATGATACATTTATGAAAATAAGTTTTTTGTGTTAGTCCGACTTAAACTGGACTTTTACATGCTTTACAGTTTCTGTCTCGTGCTTTGACCCGGAAGTCAAGTAGCATTAAATGCGTGACAGAAGAAGAAGCTGGTAACAACATGGTGGAATCTACATCCAGAGCCATGCATTTTTGGAAGAATGAGGAGACACAGTTCATGCTGTGTCAGCTGAAAGAGTTCAATATTTTAAAATACATGGATGGGAGGAAAACACAGAATGCTGATTGTTTGGTCTGTGACGTTATAGGTCAACCCAAAAAAGGTCCAATACTAACAAGCTGAAAAGGGGCATATCGCCACACATTCTAACGGAGTTGGACATAGTTTGTTCTATAGAACCATTCCCCTCCTGAGCTTGTATACTGGGACAAGGGCAGTAGTCCAATTAAATGGCCTAGTCCAGCTATAACCGTAGCGCCACTTAACTGCACATGGAAATGTACTGAGAGTTTCAGCTTGAAGGACGGTCAGACCTCATTCTGTCTACATGTTTTATGTGTGTGTTCTGAGGATATCATAAATAAGACACCCTGTATACAAACAAGCGGACATGGGTGAGGAGGTTCAGGATTGCAGATATTTGACATATAAAGGGTAAAAGCAGAACAATGTTTTCTAAATCAAGACATGTCAAAACCAGGTCAAAGTAAGGTCAGTCACATCCTGAGGGAAGTCACACACACGAACACAGTTGTCAGGTTGTTGTTGGCAAGTGTTGACACAATGTGCTCCTAAGAACTGCAGATGAGACTTTCAACTTCAGTCACATCGGTGTAATACTGGCAGTGCCTCTTGCAAGCAGTTAATAAGCATGTTTTACAGGAATATTGTGTCTACTGGTATTTTACTTTAATTTTTTACTGCACTAAAATCTGACATTATTCAGTATATTCCTCGTCATGGCTAAGGAGGAAGCTTCATCTGTCTTGACAAGCTGTTAACAATAAATCATCCCTGTAAATTCCATGTTCCCATATATACACCACCCACAGGAAAACACATCACACCCCTCTCTTAGATGACTCACACACACACACACACACACACACACACACACACACACACACACACACACACACACACACACACACACACACAGTCTTAAACTAGAATTTATTCTGTAAATAAAAAAACAACCTCTCCCACAAATTGAAGCCTCAAAACCAAACTTGTCCAGTGAATTAATGACAGTAACTTGCAATAACAGTTACTACAGTAGCTGGATGACTAGTAAATATCTGCATGTACATGTACATTCAGAACAGTGCACATGTGCTTACATGTTCTGAATGTATTAACCACACACACAAGATTAGAGCTCATTACTTGTTCATCATTATTGACTGCTCATTATTTATGAAGGGAGAGGGGGTGGTGCAAAAAGATGGAAGCATGTCAAATTATTCTTTATGCACTAGGGAGGGGCTTTTGATTTTTATTTTAGCTTAGGAGAGGGGCATACAAATTTAATCGGTTGTATTCTGCATTTATTTTGCTGCAGAATTTTAAAAGAGAGAATTTTGGGTGTGATGAATTAAAGAAAACATGCCTTCCAAACCCACCCAAAGGCATGTTTTCTTTCAGCAATGCCAAAATTACATCATTTATCATAGTCAGAAACTCGGATGTCTTTCCAACGGACCTTGGACCACAATGTGTGATGAATGCTTCTGTCAGAAGAAAAAACACATATCTAAATCTGAGCTGAAAATAGTGATAATTCATCAAAATCACTTTATTCTAAGTTTCAAAAATCCAATAAGTAATTTATCGTGGAGGGAGGGACATGCATTTTCCACAAGTCACTCATGGAGGCTCAAGGAGAAGTATTTGTAGCTTTGGGCAGGGTCAAAATAAAAACAATGAAGTCACACCCCAGCCACCCCCCTCCTCTGATAAATAAAGAACAGTCCCTAAATAATTTTAAACTTATTGACCTGATGGTTTTAAATTATGGTAATCATGATGTGCTCCAGGACAAGACTACAGTCTAAAATAATTCTCAAAATCAACATGAAAATTTTTAGGACATATGAAAATAAGTGTGACATCACAAGTTAAAGGATAAACTTGTGTTTTTACCACTGTGTTTCTAGTCATTGACCATAACATAGCAGTCAGAGAGCATCATGGGAGGAGCAGTGGTGGACGATGGACCTCCTGGGGTGAAGGCACCAGATGGCGGCTGGGGCTGGGCAGTGTTGGTTGGCTGCTTCGTCATCACTGGCTTCTCCTACGCTTTCCCCAAAGCTGTCAGCGTGTTCTTCAAGGAGCTGATCCGAGAGTTTGATGTCGGCTACAGTGACACTGCCTGGATCTCATCAATAGTGCTCGCCATGCTGTATGGCACAGGTAGACAAGGATAACACACATCTGAGAGTGATTAACTGCTGGCATACACGTGTACTGTGTACTGATGAGTTGATTGTGTTTTCATAGGCCCTTTGTGCAGTGTGTTGGTAAACAGGTTTGGCTGTCGGCCAGTGATGATGGTTGGAGGGCTCTTTGCCTCACTGGGAATGATTCTGGCCTCCTTTGCCACCAGCATCATTCACATTTACCTCTGTACTGGAGTCATCACAGGTAACACAATATACATGCACAAGTAGCAAATCACAAACCTGTGGGAAGGACTCAAACATGCACGTGTCCATATCTATTCTGTTAAGTCAGAAGCTGATAAGCTGCTTCTTGTTTTATAGCTCATTTTCTTTAAAATACACACCATCTGCCAACACTTAATATAGTCAGTCGCTCCGTCCATTCCTCAAAGACTGATCCACAGCAGCACATCCTGACAACTACTCTCTAAAGTTGCTGTGGATGTTCTTGCTTCACAGAGAACAGTTATGGATGTTTTAGTGACTCCCTGACCTTTCCACTATGTGGGCAATATCATCATTACCAAAAAAATATCCAAACTGATGGCCAGATTGCCATGTGATGTCATTAAACAAATTCTTGCTCCTCAGGGAGTGAACCATAGCCCTCTCAGCATTACTTTAGTGCCAGCTCCAAGGCTCTGTTCCAAAATCTATACTGCCATGAGTACACTTACACACAGTCAGTGGTGGACAAAGTACTCAACTCCAGTACTTGAGTCAAAGTATTGATACTTATGGTCAAATCTTACTCAACTACAAGTAAAAGTTGCTCGGTCAAAATTTTACTCAAGTTAAAGTACTGAAGTACTTACTTTTAAAAATACTTAAGTATTCAAAAGTACATGCATTTAAAAATACTTAAGTATTCAAAAGTACAAAGTACATTTTCTAATATCCATACATTGCTGTATTGTTTTCTCAGTGCTTTTACAGAAACTTCAGTAGCTCTCTGAAACCACCTAATGATGTACTGACTTACATGTAGAACCACTCTGCTACACAAAGTCTATAGAAACACCTGTAAAAATTTCGGCATAAAAATGCAATCAAAAACAATAAGGACAGCTGTTGTCATTTAATTTTTTTATTTAAACATCACCACCCAAAAATCTCAGAATTTCCGAAATCTCAAACATCAAGCTGAAATATGGCCATGGGTGCGCTGGTTTCTCAGCTTGAGTTTCTCCTGCCATCTCCATTGCCGAGTTTTGTTTTAATGAAGGCGGGAGAGCTTGCTACACAGAGCAAGGATGATGTATTTCCAAATCCATCCCAGGTGTGAGCGGTGACTGTGATTGGTCCCCTTCTGTGAGGAGCACAGCGTGCGGCCAATTGCATTTTAGAAAAGAAAAATACCAACAGCTGACTACAAAGCTATGCTGAGCCTAAAAGGAACGAGTAACGACAAGTTTCCTAGAAATGTAGTGGAGTTGAAAGTACAATACTTGTCTTTGAAATGTAGTGGAGTGAAAGTCATAAGTTTCCAAAAAAACAAATACTCAAGTAAAGTACAGATACTCAAAAAATGTACTTAAGTACAGTACTCAAGTAAATGTACTCCGTTACTGTCCGCCACTGCACACAGTACACTGTCCGCACTTACAAAGTGCACATATTTCAGCAAGTAAGTGCTGTTCCGATTCATTGCTCTATGGCGCAATTACCGGATATTACGATCACGACTACGGCTGCAACTCGTCAGTGACGTCACCCGCCAAAAAACTGGAATAGACGGCAGGTCAGTGGTTCCACCCACTGACCTGTAAGTGGCCCCGTCTCTTCCGCAACGTAGCTAAGATG
The DNA here is from genome assembly GCA_019142605.1 of Cephalopholis sonnerati. Lineage (NCBI taxonomy): Eukaryota > Metazoa > Chordata > Actinopteri > Perciformes > Serranidae > Cephalopholis > Cephalopholis sonnerati. The sequence goes on from JAGQAX010000020.1 coordinate 2,102,254, forward strand.
GCGGCCGTTGAGTGCGAAAAGTGTACAATGTTCCACACTCTCAATTTTGGCCATTATGAGTACACATCCGGGTCTTTTAGGTACACTTACTTTTCTCCGCAATCGTAATGTGAACGCCCTATGTACCCAAACTAGGTACGATAAGTACAGAAAGTATGGGTATTGGAACAGACCGCAAGTCATCAAACACAGTGGGCCTCATGCAGGAACATTCTCCTAAATTTCTCTTGTATGTTCTCGTCATTTCCTGTTAAAAGAAAAAGTAAGAAATGTCAACTCCAGATGCACCAAACATTAACCATCCAAATTTGCTATTACCCAGGGCCCAGTTGTTCAAAAAATTGAATCTTGATCAGAATAATTCAGATTTGGGGTGTCACTGGCTTAGTGGGTAGAGCAGGCGCCCCATGTACAAAGGCTATTGCCACAGCAGCCTGGGTTCAACTCCAGCCCTCAGCCCTTTGCTGCATGTCACTCCCTCTCTCTCCCCCTTTCACGCTTAACTGTCCTGTCAATTTAAGGCAAAATGCCCCAAAAATAATCTTGCTGTCCAGGATCAGGATCAGCTGATACATCTTACTTTTGTGCTGACTTTTCAAAGCAACATGGGATTGGATTACCCTGGTCCAGATACATGTTTGTTTTTTTTAACTCTGCTGTACTGAAAGGCTTCATAGCTGACCTAATGTCTACTTTATCTTCTTTATAACAGTAACTGTTTAACAAATCAAATGCAAAATGTAAATACATATAATACATATAAAATACATATACACAATGCATTTATATATATTTGACCAATTTAAAAGTTTTATTACACTTTGTTCCTGAAATCAACCGTGACTCCAGCCCTCTGCTGGAATCAAGATAATCCTGAATTTTCTGGATGAAAGGTACCCCAATCTTAGCAAAAAGTTTTGAACAACACATATTAAAGTTTTGATCCAGATCAAAATCAAGACTGGATTATGTGATCTAATCTGATTTCAGAATCCTTTTTTCCCTTTAAACAACTGATATTCAGGATTTAATCCAATTCAATAGCCGAAATCCAATCAGACAACAACAACAGGGCCCAGGTGTGCTGAAAAAAAACCCAGCAGTGACAAAAGTCATTGAAAAAAGTTGTGATGCTGTAAATGCTGTGTCAGCAGCAGTGGTGGAGGATGTGTTCAGATCCTTTACTTGAGTAAAAATACTAATACCACACTTTAATAATACAATGCCATGGAAAAGTTTTGGCATCTCTGGTCAAAATTTTGTTTACTGTGAATAGTTAAGTGATGAACAAATCTCCAAAAGGTATAAAGTTAAGGATGAAACATCCATCCATCCATCCATTTTCTAACCGCTTATCCTCTTGAGGGTCGCGGGGGGGCTGGAGCCTATCCCAGCTGACATTGGGCGAGAGGCAGGGTACACCCTGGACAGGTCGCCAGACTATCGCAGGGCTGACATGTAGAGACAGACAACCATTCACACTCACAGTCACACCTATGGACAATTTAGAGTCACCAATTAACCTAAGGATGAAACGTGCTTTTCGATATTTATAGCAAGATTAGTGTATTATTTTTGAGTGAAAAAAACAGAAAGGAGCACCATGCAAAAGTCTAGGCACCTTAAGACATTTGAGCTCTCCCACAACTTGTACAGGGTCTTGTACTGACCTTAATTAGCTTGTTAGGACTCTGGCTTGTTCACAATAATTGTTAGGAAAGGCAAGGTGGTGCAAATTTCAAAGCTTTATAAGTGTTCTGACTCCGGAAACCTTGTACCAGCAATCAGCAGCTCCTCTAAACAGCTGGCTAACACTCTGAAAACTAAAATAACTGATGCTCACAAAGCAGGAGAAAGCTATAAGAAGATAGCAAAGTGTTTTCAGGTAGCTGTTTCCTCAGTTCATAAAGTAATTAGGAAATAGCTGTTAAAAGGAACTGTGGGAGTCAGGTTGAGATCTGGAAGACCAAGAAAACATTCTGAGAGAGCTGCTCATAGGATTGCTAGACAGGCATATCAAAACCCCTATGTGACTGCAAAAGACATGCAGGAAGATTTATCAGACTCTGGAGTTGTGGTGCACTGTTGTACTGTATAGCAGCACCTGAACAAATATGGCCTATATGAAGGAGTCATCAGACAAAAAGCTTGTGTCCTCACCCCAAAATTCAGCATCAGGAACATCTAAACAAGCCTGCTGTTTTTTGGAAACAAGTCCTGTGGACTTTTTGGACACAATGAGCAATGGTATTTTTGGAAAAGAAGGTTTTGCCATGGCAAGAATTAATATACTACTGGCCATGCAGGGTGCCCAGAGTTTTGCTTTAGGCCTTTTTGCTTCTTTGTGATTTTGAAACTGTAAAAGATTGAAATCGAAAAGGAATCATGCTTAAAATATTGGAAAAATGTTTCATTAACTTCATGCCTTTGGAAAACAGGTCTTTTACTTACCTACCTACTCACAGTAAACTAAATTTTGACCAGGGGTGCCTGTGGCCTGCATGCCACTGTAAGTATTAAAAGTAAAAGAACTCAGTGCAGAAATTTTTAAATAAATCAAATATAATTAATAAAATAATTAAAGGGAAAACCAGTAAATCCTCATATTTTACGAACTCGAACTATGAAATGTTTTTGCATGAAAAATGATAGACATAATAGTTGCTAATTAATTTTTCTAATCAACTGACTAATTGTTTCAGCTGCACTTGTATATTGTCATACTGTCTCTGTGCAAATATCTTAAATTTGTAAAGCAGCAAGTAACTAAACTTATAAAATAATTGTAGTAGAGTAAAAAGTAAAATATTTCCATCTTAGTATGAGATTAAACTACTCAAGTAAAGTATAAGTACATTAAATTTGTAATTAAATATAGAACTTGGGTGAATGTACTCAGTTAAATTTGTTCATACAGTATATGGCTTCCTGCATGAGGTCTAATGATCTTATATGCAGATTATCATGGACTCTTCTGAGCACATTCATGCTGTCAAGTTGAAGTATGTGTTTGATTTTAATTACAATATCTAACGTCACTCTTAGATGAACTACATTCCAGCCTCACCAGTGATAAGACTCTAGGAATAGCAACCTCCCCCATGTAGTCCTTTTCAGATATTTCACTTGCAGAGAGACAGCCACACTCTTCTTTTCCATAAATAACTATAGCCTTTTTTTTTATTTTTTTTTATTGTACAGCACTTTGGTGGACTGAGGTCGTTTTTTTAAATGTGCTTTATAAATAAATCGTGACTTGACTTGACTTTTACCTAGGGATGGGTATTGAACCTCAATAGTTTTTTTTGGTACAGTTTGAAATGGAGTATCAAAAACATTTTTTCCGTAATATACTGTTTTTATGTAACAGTGGTGGCATCAATGCAATTTCATAGGGATGTCCCGATCACGTTTTTTGGGTCCCGATCCGATTCCGATCTTTTAATTTTGATGATCGGCCGATTCCCGATTTTTCCCGATCCGATTTCACTTTTTTTGAGTGGGCAAACAGAGTTTAATTTCCCATGCATTTTATTTCCTGTGTACATTAATAAATAGGCCTGCATCCAAGCTGAGATTAATAGCTTTTATTATCTCATAAAATAAACAATAACTTATTTAAACACTCTTCTTTCTTTCTTTTTTCTTTGGGAGAATTATTATAAAACACATTTAGTTATAGAACAGTGACTGTTCAACAGTCTCAGTACTAAAGAACATAGCACTTCCATTTAAATAGCAGCAGGTAAACTTGGCTAGCAGTTTAAGGCAATGAAAACACTAGCAGAAGTCTTTACAATCAATGAAATCACATCAGAATAAAAATAACATAAAATATTAACTTAAAAAGCCCAATAGCACAAGTAACAATTTGCCTCAGAGGGCTTTACAACATACTACATCCCTATGTCCTCTGTCCCTCGCCATGAGCCAGCCCTAACTGTATGTGGTCATGAGTGTACTCCTAAATGTACTCTGTAAATTATTTCACTGTAAAATAATAGTAAAGAGCTGGCAGCACAGACAATATACGGTAATTTTACAGTATTCATACTGTGAAATGACTTTACAGCCTATTACTGTAAAACAGAAACATTGTATATTTCTATATTTTACAATACACAGTAATATAGTAGCAGCACAAACGCCAGCACTATATCCATACTGTTTAACATTTTCACAGTCTTTTACCATAAAATTGAAACGGTGCATATTTCTGTGATTATTTGGATTTACAGTAAAATTCTGTTAAGGGTGTTATTTGAAATCAGAAACAGTTTACTGTAGACAGGCACAGTTGATGAAACAATAACTACATTTAGCAGTTTAAACATCTAAAATAATCAGACTTCAGTGCAATTCACATTACAACTGTATTATTCTGGGGGCCACAGACATCCGCTGAAAATATGCATTTGTATAACTATAATGCCTAATAAGCAATAAAAACTTAGAAGAGATCAAAATGGAGTACCTTTAACTAAAAAGGGCAGTATCAACCATAGAAATGAGCCCATGAGACTTTGAGAAGCAAACAAAAACAGCTTACTACTACTAGCCTCTTACTAGTGTCTGTGTGTGAGCTATGGTGAAAAACTGAAATTCTTAAATTCGTCTTGTCAGATACTTCCCCCAACCCCTTACCAAACATGACAACACCTGAGATTGGGGCCTCATTGATACTTTATTTTCTGGGCTGATGTCGATATTAGGAAGTAAAAGATTCCAATATTCGTATAACAATATATATTAACAAGTGTGTCATTCCTCAGATGCAGACCATTATATTAACGTTACCAAAATGAATTGACAAAAAACACCTATAAATATAGGCTGACTGAACTATTCAAATCTTCGTCTCACTGATAAATGACATTTAAACCAACTTGACAGTCTGTTTAGCATCAGTTTGATATTAAACATTCTTGGTAATATGAACAAGGCTTTAATTACTGTCTACTTTGTAGATGCAAGACCTGATTGATGTTGAAGCAGGACTTGTTGATGGGTAGCACACGTCCTCCAAATTGTGCGTCATCCTCTGGAAAAACATGCTTTCCAAACGACAGTTTCTGAAGTCCCTTCAGGAGTTGATGGCAAATTATTTCCATCTATTTTCCATCTTCTGTCTATATAGGTTTTTGGTTTATAAAAGAAATTTGACTGTGGAACAAAAAGCACTGGCCTAATGTTAGGGTTACGTGACATCAAACTTTTCATCATGCAACACCCAGTTTCCAAAAAATACTAAAGAGCAGCATACTTTGCAAGGCCTCGGTCCTGTTGCTTCAAGTGGAGCAGCCAACATGAACACAGTATTGAAGTGTTGAAGACTGGCTGTAAATAAACAGCAGTTGCTGACTGATTGTCAGGTGATAGAGGGAATGCTGAGGGAATGCCAAGGGCAACTTGTTTTCTATGGGCTTATAATACAAAACAACAACAAAGACTGATAAGAACCCATTTTTGTTCCACAGTGTTCTGCAAATCTAATTATTTCTGTAACATTGCCTGTCTCTCTCTCCTCAGGTCTGGGTCTGGCATTAAACTTCCAGCCGTCTCTTATAATGCTGAACCGCTACTTCAGTGAGAAACGTCCTCTAGCCAATGGCTTGGCAGCAGCGGGCAGCCCTGTGGCACTGTGCTGTCTCTCCCCACTGGGACAGGTTCTCCAGTACCAGTATGGCTGGAGGGGTGGGTTCCTCATACTGGGAGGCCTACTGCTTAACTGCTGTGCCTGTGGTTCCCTCATGAGGCCCCTGTTGCCCCCTAAAAGGGCTCAAGAGCTAGAGAACGACTCCCCCATAGCTGCTGAGGAGAAGAAGCCCCAGCCAAAGAGGAAACTGTTGGATTTTAGTGTGTTCAAGGACAGAGGTTTTGTCATCTATACCCTTGCGGCGTCTGTTATGGTGCTGGGCTTGTTTGTGCCCCCTGTGTTTGTGGTCAGCTATGCTAAAACCCTTGGCTATGAAGACACTAAGTCTGCATTGCTGCTCACCATCTTGGGATTTGTTGATATGTTTGCTCGGCCCGCATCAGGACTCATAGCAGGCATGAAGTGGGTACGACCCAGATGTGTCTACCTGTTTAGCTTTGCTATGATCTTCAACGGGTGCACTGACCTCATAGGATCACAGGTAACATTGCAGTATTTGGTTCTATCACAACAACAATAAAGAGGCACACACACACACACACACACACACACACACACACACACACACACACACACACACACACTATCTATCTATCTATCTATCTATCTATCTATCTATCTATCTATCTATCTACCCCCCCCCGAACACTTTTTTTAACTCTTTTTAAGTCAAAACATTGTCACATAATATTTAATCTAATATATTCAATATAACATTTAATCAAAAATAAAATTTATTACATTATTTTAATTATTTTATATATTATACTATCTAATTTCTCACCCCCTTTTCAACCCAAGTGGCATATTCCGGACATTACTGAGCTAGTGCACCAAGGTTGCCATGTCTGCGTATTATAAGCGAGTTTGGGTTGTTTTTCTTTCTGTAAATTTGCTTATAAATATTGGTAGTTAGCTTGTCTGTTTTAGTTGTGGACGCATTTCACGTTTTCGCCATTGTAGTTTGAGACACATTTATGGTAAAAACGGGAAAGATGTGGAGAAGCGGCTTGTCTGATTGCGTTATCGCCACAGCCCACAGTCCGCCACAGCGTGAAACATGAAACGCCAGTTTACGCTCCACAACTTATGGAACAATAAGAAAAGGGAAAACAAACATTTGAGGTATGTTTCTCAGAAGAACCAACTGTGTAACCTTAAAGTTAGAGGGAAAAGTGTAAATGTGTGTTAACGTTACGTTACGTTACTATAACTTTAAGTTACCCAGCTAAGTAAGCTGTCTCTGAGTTTGTTAAATTAACATTAATTGAACCCTTTAGAGAGAACTATTGAACTGACCAGCTAACGTTAATGTCACAGTGGAATGTCTCGGGGGCTTTGTGTCAGGATTTCACTGTCTTGCAAGTAAAAATCCTTTGTACAAATGTGAGGGGAAATCTGGCGGTCTAGTTACTGTTAATTTTTTTTAGACATGAGCATTTTCGCGCGCTAAAGTCGAGGTCTCGAGCTCCAAACGGACTTTCTGTGAGCAGAGGTTTCCATGGTCACAGCAGACGGAGGGAATTGGAGGGCCGTGCAAGCCCACGGAGTAAGCTGTGCCCGCCCTGGACAGAGCCGAGCCACAGCGCCACTGTCCAAGCTAAATTAAATGAAACAGACTGTGATCTTGGATGCGCGAGTTAAACTTACACATGGACGCATAAGTGCATGATCATTATTCAGCTGGCTGTTTTGGTTCTCACCTGTTCTGAGTTGTTGAAAGTTTTGTGCTTCACTGTCTCAGTCGGTCTGCCGGTTTCCCATTCTTCTGCTTCTCTCCAGAAGTGACCACACAACAAGGTGTGTGTGTGCGTGTGTGTGTGTTTGCGTGTTTGCGTGGGTGTGTGAGAGTGAGTTACTATGGTTACTGTGTTTACCGTGATGCTCTGTGTCTCTTTGTAACTCTCATAATTCATAATCGTTAATCTGTTTTTACAACCATCATGAATGTGATTGTACAAATTCTAGGGACATAATTTTACATTTTTGTTTAACATAATTCAAGAGCTTCAGAGTGTCCGTCATGTTATAAAAAGTATGAGCAAATCATGTGCTGGTGCAGCAGCACTACCAGTGGAAAAAGTCAGTTTAGAGCCAGGTGAAACCTGTAATGTTGAAAAATTAGTGTGCACCCCTGGAAATATTTAATACCCCCCCAGTTTGCAGCCGGGTCTGGTCAAACGTACAATAATATTTTTCACCAATGGTCCTGACACACTCAAAAATTAATTAATATATAAGTGATTCTCCAAATTTGGTTTCAGTGAAAATGAGAAAAAAAAAAAAAAAAAAAAAGTTGCTCCTCACCCATGCACTTTAAGGCATGTCAAGGGGATTCAAAAATGATATACAGAAGTGGAGAGGTTAATTCCTTGGTTGTGTAATTTCAGTGAGTGACTCTTTTGTGTTGATAGAATATTGAAGATGGGCAGAAAGTTACAGACAGACAGCAGAACAACACAGCCAGCAAAGGAACAGACAGTCAGAACCAGGACAACACAGCCAGTGAAGGAACAGACAGTAAGAACCAGGACAACACAGCCAGTGAAGGAACAGAGAGTCAGAACCAGGACAACACAGCCAGCAAAGGAACAGACAGTCAGAACCAGGACAACACAGCCAGTGAAGAAACAGACAGTTAGAACCAGGACAACACAGCCAGTGAAGAAACAGACAGTTAGAACCAGGACAACACAGCCAGTGCAGGGGCAGCTCAACCAGGAGCACAACCTCAGGTAGGAAAATTGAGAAAAGAAATTAGAGAAGAGTACATTTAACATTTTTTGATGATCTATGATCATAATTCTTATCTTCTCAAAACGTTGTATTTGACTACTGGTAGAATCTGTATGAGATTTTAAATTAATTTATATTTTTACATTTAGCCCATGGTTGTGACAGATGCGGCGCTAAAGAGTGTCCTAATTAAACATGAATAAAACAATGTCACTGTCTCCAAAGAAACCAGTGGCTCCACCTCTGTTCAGCATTTCTTTGAAAGTATTCAAATGTCTTTTTTAAAAATGCAAATATTAGGGCCTAAATATTTTTGGGCTAAATTAAATTCATGATGTCTTGATTGCAATATTAACATTTATTTTCAATATTTATTCATTTCTGCTTCAGTACAGATTGTCAACATCCTCTACAACCTTCAGCCTAATTGCTTACCTGAACTTGAACTTAATAAGCCTGCGCTTTTTAAAATATAATATAATAATATAATTATATATGTGTGTATGTATATATATATATATATATATATATATATTCGCACACCCCTTACTCGGGTCAGACTTTGCCCCCCCACTTTTACACAAAGTTAGGCTCCCATGTATATATATAGGGGATTTGCAGTTAAGGACATATCATTTTTTATAAGTTGGTGGTGCAAAAAGGGGGGACACTCAGGAGGGATTTATGGTGTTTAATTTTGACTTAGAGGAGGAGGGGACAAATTTAATTGGCTGTATTTATGCCTCTGTGCCAGCAATAGCTGTAGCCAGCAAATTTGGCATAAACTTTTACTTGGACTCAGCGATGAACTGAATAGATTAGATTTGATTACACAAGATCAGATTAGATTAGATTAGGCTAATTTAAAAAAAAACAAACAAAAACAAAGCCCTATATTTACAAATTTACTAGAAATCACATAAATTGGACATAACTAGCTCCTACAGGGAAACAACAGGGAGGATTAGACTGATTGTATAGTTAGGCTCAGTCACTGTATGTCTGATTAATAAAGTTTGTCCTCTATAAACTGGCCGTCATGTCATCTCCTGTTTCTCTCCTTGCAGGCGACTGATTATGCAGGTCTGGTGGTCTTCTGTATCTTCTTCGGCATGTCATATGGCATGGTGGGAGCGCTACAGTTCGAGGTCCTCATGGCTATCGTGGGGACAGAGAAGTTCTCCAGCGCCATCGGCCTGGTGCTGCTGATGGAAGCTATTGCTGTACTGGTGGGACCTCCTGGAGCAGGTCAGAGCAAGAGAGGAATGAAGAGCATCTAAATCTTGTTGCGTTTTGTAAGAAGATGCTTAAACATGTATATATACAGTACAGGCCAAAAGTTTGGACACACCTTCTCATTCAATGCGTTTTCTTTATTTTCATGACTATTTACATTGTAGATTCTCACTGAAGGCATCAAAACTATGAATGAACACATGTGGAGTTATGTACTTAACAAAAAAAGGTGAAATAACTGAAAACATGTTTTATATTCTAGTTTCTTCAAAATAGCCACCCTTTGCCCTGATTACTGCTTTGCACACTCTTGGCATTCTCTTGATGAGCTTCAAGAGGTAGTCACCTGAAATGGTTTTCACTTCACAGGTGTGCCTTATCAGGGTTAATTAGTGGAATTTCTTGCTTTATCAATGGGGTTGGGACCATCAGTTGTGTTGTGCAGAAGTCAGGTTAATACACAGCCGACAGCCCTATTGGACAACTGTTAAAATTCATATTATGGCAAGAACCAATCAGCTAACTAAAGAAAAACGAGTGGCCATCATTACTTTAAGAAATGAAGGTCAGTCAGTCCGGAAAATTGCAAAAACTTTAAATGTATCCCCAAGTGGAGTCGCAAAAACCATCAAGCGCTACAACCAAACTGGCACACATGAGGACCGACCCAGGAAAGGAAGACCAAGAGTCACCTCTGCTTCTGAGGATAAGTTCATCCGAGTCACCAGCCTCAGAAATTGCAAGTTAACAGCAGCTCAGATCAGAGACCAGATGAATGCCACACAGAGTTCTAGCAGCAGACCCATCTCTAGAACAACTGTTAAGAGGAGACTGCGCGAATCAGGCCTTCATGGTCAAATAGCTGCTAGGAAACCACTGCTAAGGAGAGGCAATAAGCAGAAGAGATTTGTTTGGGCCAAGAAACACAAGGAATGGACATTAGACCAGTGGAAATCTGTGCTTTGGTCTGATGAGTCCAAATTTGAGATCTTTGGTTCCAACCGCCGTGTCTTTGTGAGACGCAGAAAAGGTGAACGGATGGATTCCACATGCCTGGTTCCCACTGTGAAGCATGGAGGAGGAGGTGTGATGGTGTGGGGGTGTTTTGCTGGTGACACTGTTGGGGATTTATTCAAAATTGAAGGCACACTGAACCAGCACGGCTACCACAGCATCCTGCAGCGACATGCCATCCCATCCGGTTTGCGTTTAGTTGGACGATCATTTATTTTTCAACAGGACAATGACCCCAAACACACCTCCAGGCTGTGTAAGGGCTATTTGACCAAGAAGGAGAGTGATGGAGTGCTGCGGCAGATGACCTGGCCTCCAAAGTCACCGGACCTGAACCCAATCGAGATGGTTTGGGGGTGAGCTGGACCGCAGAGTGAAGGCAAAGGGGCCAACAAGTGCTAAACACCTCTGGGAACTCCTTCAAGACTGTTGGAAAACCATTTCAGGTGACTACCTCTTGAAGCTCATCGAGAGAATGCCAAGAGTGTGCAAAGCAGTAATCAGAGCAAAGGGTGGCTATTTTGAAGAAACTAGAATATAAAACATGTTTTCAGTTATTTCACCTTTTTTTGTTAAGTACATAACTCCACATGTGTTCATTCATAGTTTTGATGCCTTCAGTGAGAATCTACAATGTAAATAGTCATGAAAATAAAGAAAACGCATTGAATGAGAAGGTGTGTCCAAACTTTTGGCCTGTACTGTATATATATCTATATCTATCTCTCTCTCTCTCTCTACATATATATATATATATATATATATATGTTGTGAATTATAGTACTAGGCCTCATCAAGGGGGACCAAAATGTTGGGAATCCACACTTATAGACTTTGTACGGCGGCACCATTATTGTAGGGAATCTACATTAATAGGCTCAAATTGGCTATCAGAAATAATCATTATATTAATTATTATTACTAATATTATTATTATAATAATTATTAGTAATAATTATTAATTATGTTAAATAACGTGACTTAATTAACATTAAATCACCTCGTGGGGCACCATTCCCGAAAAGGGAAAAATGATAGCCAGTTAATGATATCAGTCTCGTAAAGTTCACTAAACTATTAATTTGGGAAATTGATTAATACTTAAATTAATAACCATAACCAAATTAATAATAAAGCCTGAAGGATTTCGGAATTCTTGACGCAGCAGAGGTTGACTATTCATTCACTATTGTACAACATTAAACAGACAGCAGGTACGATTCCAAAATTATATTTATTCATAAAGTAAAGCAAACCAAAACCAAAACACACAAATCCTAACTAACTATATACAAGCCTGTGTGTGTGTGTGTGTGTGTGTGTATATGTGTGTAGGTGTGTGTCTGTGCGTGTGTGCGAGAGAGAGAGAAAGAGAAAGACGGGTGGGGTAATCGGAGGGCCGTTTGGCCTACAAAACAAAATGGCTGACAACAGAAAACTACAAGATGGCCGAATCAAAGCTGGCTTCAGATCGGGGGAGGTGTTTGTCTGACTGTGTGGTCAGGACAAAGACAAAGGAAAAGAAGCGGGACTTGAGCGGCCTGCTTTGGTGTAGCTCTGTTGAAAGCCTATTTTCTGAGTGAGTCTATGTAAATGCGATTTGTGTTGCAAGGGGTCTGGATTAGTGCAGAAGATGTTTAGTTACATGCAAGACGTCTGTGAACAGCATTAGTAAACTAAACATGACTTTGCTTGGTAAGACCAACTAATCAATAACCGAATTGCAGACAATCACAACAATAACTCAATTAGCAGCATTAAATCACAAACAACAAGTTAAACAGTCTTGCTTATCCTGTGCAGCTGTGATAAAGCTATACCCAGTTGTTACATTACCAAATCCTGAATGGATTTAGGGAAGAGTTGGTTTGATGCGTGTTGTCCTTGTTAGCCAACGAAGAAGGCTGGAAAGAGCTGTGGCTCTAGAAGCAGTCTTTGTTGTGTCCTTGTTCTAAAGGTGCAGATCCGAGGAAGCCGGTCGCTCGGGGTCCTTGCAGAGTTAGACGCTGGGGTGCTAACTCAACTTGATTCTCCTTGTTGCTGGGAAGTTAGTTGCAAGCCTTGTGTTTGCTCTTCTAACTTCTGTGGTTTCAGTTATGCACCTTCCTTGAGTGAGGGCATGAGAGTCTTAGGAGAAAAGGGAACAAAGGTCTGTAGAGCAATTGTCCCCCCCCTTGATGGTTCAGGACAAAGAGCACCTCTGGGCTGGTCCAGGGCCCAGAAGGGAAGAGGTGTGGGCAGCTTGCCACCCAAGAGCTAAGAGAGAGACTGTAGTGAACGGAAGTCAACTCCTACAGTGTGTCTGATGACATCACAGAGTCACATGGCACTGTAACAGTAATGACCTCACTTTTGAGACTTGTCTCTCACAGAGGTGTGAAGTTGGCCATCCTGCTGAGATGGGTGTCAAGTAAATTCTTTGTTTGAGAACAAAGAACATGAGGTCTTCCACCTCAGGAGGAAAAGCCTTCACATGTCCAGTTTAGATTTTAACAAATGACAAATCATCTGTGGTCCAGTGAATCCCAACATATATATATATATATATATATATATATATATATATATATATGTATGTATTGGGGTTTTTTCAGCCATTTTATGATAATGACTGAATGACATTTAGTGATAATGGAAAGGTTGATGCAACAAAAGTCTCCTAGCTGGATTTGGACTGGAGATGCTGTTGTTCATGGTCACAGTGTTAACCCCAAAGTCATGGGGATGCCCCTGTGGACTATTTTAACTGTAACCTCTTTTTCCTATAAAGGTCGAATGTGTAGGATTTAGGGGGATGTATTGGCTGAATACAATATAATATAATAAGTCTGTTTTTTTTATTGTTTTTTTTTTTAGTTTAGTTTTTGGGCATTTTTGCCTTTAATTGAGGGGGGGGGGGTGACATGCATCAAAGGGCCACAGGCTGGACTCGTACCCGGGCCGCTGTGGCAAGAGCCTTCATTTATGGGGCTCCTGCTCCACTGATGCCCCATAATAAGTCTGTTTTCTTTAGTGTAAAATTGAAGAAGGTCAGTAATAAGACGAGCACACATTAAATTATCAGACAAAAAGGTGAGCACACATTAGGAGGTGCCTGTCAAATGGCCATTCTGCGACTTGCATAGAAGAAACACAGATTTGTATGGGGAAACTGCTTTATTTTATGCTTTTACTAGTTTAATTCACCTGCTGTCTCATTTATAAACATTGCATATGCACAAAATGAGGCCTGAAAGCGGCTTACACCACTTCCCACAGAAAAGTTGTGATCTATAAAAACAGACTTGATGGGAGAAACTTTGACCCATGCTTACCAAAATTTTGGAGATGGAAAATTGGCAATGCAAATGGTGAGGTGGAAGCCTGATTGTAGAAATTGTCAAATATTTTTGGGTGCACGTCATCTATGGCTTTTGCCCGTATCTATGTATGCCATATTTTTCGTATGGATCCCTTGCACTGATTTATTAATGAGACCACTAGTTTTGTTTTTGGGAGGGAGGGACCTCTGTAGATAATTCAGCTCACAGTAAAAACCTCTTGAACAATGAACACTGAAGGAATTCTAACCAGGAGAAGTTTTAGCTGGTTGCCATCTGCAATCCTTACTGCTAGATGCCACCAAATCCCCCTAAATTTTACACATTGAACCTTGAAGTATACTAGGCATGCCAAAAATTACAATAAATTGTTCAAGAACAGTGTGCTGCAAGTCACATTTTTATAATTACATTTTTAAAACTGATTTTTGTATAACTAATTATTGTTATTGAAGTAGTTTTATCTCATTTTAAAGGATCTAAATAAACATACACTTATGAATCTTTTTTCTCCCAAATAAAAACAAAAATTAGTAAAGATACCTTTTTTTTTTGCTTACACAAATTATAAAGAGTAATGTCTAATGTGTGATCATCGACATAATGTCCCATAATGACTGGTCTCTACCTGGGATGAGAAGATTTATGACCATTTTTCCACTAAAATTATTTCAGGCCACATAGCTTTGGGTGTTGACAGCTCTAAACTGGCTCAACAAAACCTGCCAAAATCTCACAAGACTCTAGTCCAGAAAACACCCACTCACAGCTGTATTTAGTCTGGCAGATGTCTCAATGAGTAACTAGTTAACACACCAAGGCACTGATGACACAGGAAGCGTTTTCAGGTTGCAAAATGCGAGGCGCACAAAACTGCCTTAAAAATACAAACAAACAAAAAAAGCAACTCAATGCTGCTGGTCGTGCCTTCTTATTGTTGTGAGGCAACCACCCCATCACCTACTTACCCTAACCTTCACATGTAATCAATCTACCTTTTTTTGTTATTTAATTTCACAGTAATTAGTAGCTAGCTCCTAAATGGACAGGCAGAGGGTACTTGCTGTAGCTCTGGTTGAGGGTAATAGTTTGTTGGGCACAGGGACACCGAGATCTGTGTGGGTACATGACACCCCAAAAAAGAGGGTGGATCACAGGAAGTACCACCAGTCGGTCCAGGAGCTTCACCTCCATGATGGCCATTTCAAGTACTGCACTTATATGTTTCCATGTCTGCTGTTTTCCATTGAGATGGTCATAACTGCAGTTTGTAGAGTTGTATAGCTCTGGGTATCCAGCAGCTGCTACGACCACTTTCTCCTCCATTGTTTACCAACTGTAAACTTGTTGTTGTGACCACCACAGAAGGCCAGCCTCTCAAATCATCTGATTAGACAATAGGAAAAAAATGGAGATGATGTGGGAGCTTCTCCACTCTGAGTTGAAGTTTTTTCAACTTGAGGAGCTCAGAGCGCTCTAGGAACGAGTCCAGGTGCCTAGAGCGCGGACAGGTGAGGTGCATAACAACACAAAAACAGCAAGCAAAAAGCTTCATTCTTATGAAATAATTACAAAAAGCCACCTGCAGCTGCTAAAACACTTTTGTTAAACTGAAATTATATTGCATAGTATTTTGTAACATCATGACACGGCTTTGTAAAAGGGAAAAACATTTTCCCAAAATGACAATTATGTGCTGCTGTCATAACAGCAGGCATGCTGTTTTCTGTCCATGCTTTAGAAATAAGACTGTCTTGGTGTACAGCCCCTCACACCACTTGCTGACAAAGACTCTAAAGCAGAGGTAGCCAACACGGTGCCCGCGAGCACCTGGTCACCCGCATGGGCCCAATGAGTCGCCCGCAGGGCATGTTCTAAAAATAGCACGAGTCACCATAGAGCTCAGTCCAAAAGTTGTCTAATTTTTTTTGCTTTTTATCAATAATCAATCAATAATTCTTATCATTGCATATAACATTTTAAAAACAAAAATATATTATGTATTAACTTTACATCGTCTGGGGTCAAAGTTTAATGTGACATAATTACGCGCGAGACGCATTCCCTTTTCTCGTGCTTCCACAGCAGGCGGCCAGACACAGCCAGGATGGAGAGCTGAGAAGGTCAGCGATTACGATGGCAGAAAAGGGAAAGAAAACCTATTATTTTCACGAGGAGTGGGAAGAAGAGTTTTTCTTCACATCAGTGAAAGACAAGAGTGTGTGTCTCATCTGCGGGGACACTGTGGCGACAGCGAAACGGCACTATGTCGAGAGACACTTCATTACATGCCACAAGAGCTTCAATGCTAGCTACCCACCTGGCAGCGCATTACAGGCAGAGAAAGCCTGTGCGTTAAAGGCAGCTTTGGGCAAGCAGCAGTCTTTTTTCACGAGGCCAGTGAAAAAGTCCCAAAAAGCAACTGAAGCCTCATTCAGAGCTGCGCATTTTTTGACGAAGAACAAAAAACTCTTTTCAGATGGAGATGTACTGAAAGGAGCAATGATGGTAATTGAAGACACCGTGCTCAAAGACGAGAAGAATGGTCCCGAAGCCATCTCCGCTCTCTCCGACGTCCAACTGGGGGCAAGTACGATCACCAGAAGAGTGTCAGCTATGTCAGAGAACTTGATGGAGCAACTGGACCGGGATCTGAGTACGTGCAGGTGGTTTAGCATCCAGTGCGACGAGTCAGTGGATAGCAGCAGTACAGCGCAGCTTATGGTTTTTGTCAGAATGGTGTTTAATGATTTCTCCACGAAAGAGGAACTCCTGACGCTACTGCCCCTGAAGACAACAACAAGGGGGGTTGACATCTACAGCGCGATAAAGGAGTATTTCGTGGAGAAAAAGGTACCAGATTAAAAACTGGTGTCTGTGACGACAGACGGCGGTCCCGCAATGACGGGCTGACATACAGGCTTCACTGCACACTGTAAAGGTGACCCCGATTTCCCCAAATTCCTACACTACCACTGCATCATTCACCAGCAGGCAATATGTGCAAAGGTTTTGATCATGTGATGACTCCAGTCATGAAGATCATAAACAGCATCCGCTCAAAAGCCAAACAAAACAGGTCATTCAAGGTGCTGTTGGAGGAGCTGTCAGCTGAGTATGGTGACCTGTTATTACACACAGAAATCCGATGGCTCAGCAGGGGATGAGTTTTGCAGCATTTTTTGTCACTATTGGGTGAAATCAAGGACCCCATGGAATCCAGAGGGGAAGATGCCTCGCTGCTTGAGGACATTGAGTGGATACTTGACCTTGCATTTCTAATGGACATAACTGGGAAACTGAACCATTTGAACTGTGAACTGCAAGGCAAAGGTAAGACTGTTTCTGACATGATCAGTGCTGTAAATGCATTTAAAGCAAAGATGAACATTTTCTCTGTGCATTTACAGAGAAAAAAAATGCTGCACTTTCCCTCTGTGCAGTCAGTGCTGAATGACAATCCTTCTGCATCTGGAGCTTTTGACAGAGCTGCAGAAAAGTACTCTCAGCTCATAAACAGACTTGGGCAAGAATTTGAGGACAGGTTTTGTGACTTTGATCAGCTGGAGCCATGTGTGTCATTCATTTCAAATCCTTTCATGCAAGTTGACATTACATGCATTGCTGAGCAACTAAGTGCAACATTCAACTTGAATGCTGGAGAGTTAGAGATGGAAATCTTCACGTCGCAAAGTGACATTCACCTCAAAGCCCACCAAGGTGCACCAGACTTTTGGTGCCTTGTGAACCCTGTTAAGTACAAAGGTGTGTGCACAGCAGCTATGAAAGTTGCCTGTCTTTTTGGTTCAACATATCTGTGTGAATCAGCCTTTTCTGGCATGAACTTTATTAAGAACAAACACAGAACATGCCTTACTGATGCACATCTGTAAGACTCAATTAGAGTCGCAGTATCAAGTTGTACCCCTGATTACAGTAGACTTGTGAACAGTATGCAATGCCAGGCTTCCCACTAACAGTCTTTTACAGACCAATGAGGGGTGTATGGATGTGTCAGATGTGAGGATTTGTTCAGAAATGTGGTGGTTTGTATAAAAATGTGACAGAAGTAATGATTTGTTCAAAACTGTTATAGATGTGGTGATTTGTTTAACATTATGGCAGAAGTGATTATTTGTTCAGAAATGTGAGATGTTTTGTCCAAAAATGGGACAAATTTGTTACAAAATGTGGCAGAAGTGAGGTTTGTTTTGAAATGTGTCCAAAAATGTGACAGATTTGTTGAAAAATGTGACAGAAGTGATTGTTCGTTCAGAAATGTTTGTTCAGATGTGATTTTAAAATTATTTGTACAAAACTGACAAAAATTATATGTTTAAAAAAAATCAAATGTGATAACTGACTTTCAAATGTTGAAACAGATTGTTAAATTAACAGAAATAAATGAAGTGGCATGTTCAAATATATCTGTGTTTTCTATGATGGTAAATCATTATTAATAATGATTGTGAGGAATCAGGGCAGTCTCTTCATATGTAGCCTATTAAATTAATATTTATTTAAGGGTAAACGGTGCAAATTTATGTTATTCAGTCACAAGTAGCCCTTCATATTATTCAGAACCTTTGAGGTAGCACTCACTTTAAAAAAGGTTGGTGACCCCTGCTCTAAAGAGCCGTGGACTGAAAATTACAGTAGCTTTTTTG
The DNA here is from genome assembly GCA_019142605.1 of Cephalopholis sonnerati. Classification (NCBI taxonomy): domain Eukaryota; kingdom Metazoa; phylum Chordata; class Actinopteri; order Perciformes; family Serranidae; genus Cephalopholis; species Cephalopholis sonnerati. Next base: position 2,120,883 of record JAGQAX010000020.1, read on the forward strand.
CCATAAGTATGGACTCAAATGTCCACTAAGGAAAAGTTTATTCACTAATGTCATTTTGCAGCCACTGATGTTTCTCAGTCTTCCTTATGTTCCTCTTGTAGTACCTGGTGACATGAAGGTGTTTCACCTCATGAGGTCAGTGACAACCATGCTAATGTTCTCACTCTCCACCAGGTCGCCTCTTGGATGCCACCCATCGGTACATGTATGTCTTTTTGTTGGCGGGCTGTGAGGTCACACTGTCGGCTTTTATCATCGCCATTGGTAACTTCCTCTGCATTAGCAAGAAGAATGAAGATCCACAGGCTAAGATGGAGATGGCTGTCACTGCCTCAGAGAAGGAGGAGCTGAACTGTAGGGTGGAGGGTGAGGATGTTCATGATGACAAAGAGGAGCCGAAGGAAATAGAAAATGGAAACATCAGTGCTTTGAAAGTAGGGGAGGAGGCGATGATGGTGACGGAGATGGTGGAGAAGGTTGGGGACGAGAACACAGCGTTATGAAGAATCAGACTAGTGAAGAGAAAAGACAACCCGTGCACCAAGAAGATATAAGAGGAGGATCTGTGGCAAAGAGACGAAGTGAGGAGTCACATTAAGAGTTAGGGGTATGAACAGGAGGTTGACATTGTCCTCTAAATGAAATTCACAGTTTGATATAATGAATACAAGTCAGAGGTTTCACCTGAACTGCTTCTGATGCAACATTTTAATCTGATTCTACGCATTACTGTTAATGAGTTAAATGACGAGTTACAGTTCAAAATAGAGCAACTCCTCTGGGCATGAAATGTCTTACTTTACTGGCAACAGCTACCAGCTTTTCTGGGTAAGAAACCTACTCTGTTACTGCTGTCTGCTCACACACACTTTTAATTTTGAACAAAGACACTGAATTCTACCTTTGTGTACCTGTTTCACAGACAGAACCTGTTGGCTTCAGGACTCAAGCTATTCTACTTCCATTTCCCTAGGTGTCTAATAAGCTGACTCAAAAAATGCCACTCAATATCCAAGAACTGGCTTTTTCTCGAGCTTTCAAGCACATCTCACAACCTTCCTCACCGGATGGGGTTAAAGAAGAATTTCACTGCTGGGCAGATTGCCTTTTGATTAACTAGTCTGTCTATGCAGTAGAAAGACACAAAAACTTTTGAATTTGTTGCTGTATGTCAGGAGAAAACAGAGAGAAAGGAAGCTTTTGTTCAAGAGGGAGAAAGAAGTTGAGAAAAGCGATTTAAAAATCCATGACATCATCCCAATGTAAAGTCTATGAGCCAAGCGGGAGAAACCCTACTGCTCATATTCAGTGGGCCCCATACTGTGGTAGTAAACCTGGAAGCCAGAAAACTTTTTTGGAGTATGCGCCAGGCAAGCAACTCCGTTGGAACAAATAGGTGCCATCTTCGAGTCCAGTATTTAGTTATTTTATTATACACTAAGAAAGAGGCTTCTGTAAATCAGTGGCTTAAGTTTTTTCAGGGTCACAACCCCCACAAAATGACTCGTTCACCATTAGCATTTGATCCATTTAGTCTGATAACATTTTGGAAGTCTAGAAGAGGCGCAAGACTGTGTCATTTTATCTCCAATCATGTTAGCAGAGCACTAAACTAGAAATAAGCTGTTTGGCCTCTGTTTGGCCACCTCTTTTAAGGTAATACTTCAAAGCTAGCTAATCCTTAATTTAGCAGTTTAATAGGGACTTCCGCTCCAGCCGGAGGATTGAAGGGGGCTAAACGTGGACTCACGTGTAGGTATGGTGGGTGAGTCATGTAGCTAGAGGACAGGTCATGTAGCTACTCCAGCTGCAGTTATACCTACTCAGGCTTTGAAGCCAATTTTGTAGAGGCCAAACGGTGGTAATGCAATTTTCAGGGTCCATTACATGATACCCAACGGCCCCAAAAAACTATTTTCCAAATCAATGGCTGAAGTTTTTTCGGCCGGGGGAAGTAAGATGCTCAGCCACAGTTGCTTGCGCTCAGGCGCTACAAGTCTTTTGTGCTCCTGCTCATGGGCTGTGACTTTGCAAATCCTGGGACAGCAAAGGAATGGCCCACCTAAATCTGCCATACTGTGCCTTACTGTGCCTCTGATTGGCTTACCCTGACATTGTTATCCTAACCCTAACCAATCCCACTCCATTTGCCTAAACCTAACCATCCAGCCAATGATGGCAATGAGTACTAGCCAATCACAGAGAGACTAGGGTGGTTCATTCCTTCACTATCCTCGGGTTTGCAAATTTGCGCCTGAGAGAGCCGGAGAAACTCTTCTGGATGACAGGTTTTGTATCTATTTTCATCATCTGGCGGAGTTCCGCGGGGGGGAGGATATCATTACTACAGTTCATTTCCATATACTACCCACATTGTTTTGATACAAAGCCAGTTGAAAGTGCATTAATGAGTCCTGTTAGTGCACTCAGGTAAGGGAGCCCCCCTGTGATGGGCCTGGTGGTCCCCATTTAACAGAGACATTACCCAGCACCCATCACCCTCCCCCTTAGAGGGGGTTGTCCACTAATTTTAAGATTTGTGGGTCGATCCCCAGCTCCTCCAATCCATGTCAAAATACCCTTGAGCAAGATACTGAAGCCCAAATTGCTCCTGTGTGTGAGTGTGTTAAAACTGAGTAGCAGGTGTCACCTTGCGTCGCAACTGTCACTTTCCATATGATCACCTTGGCCAATGGTGTTTAAATGAGAATGTGACTGCGTGAATGTGACTTATAGTGTAAAAGGCGCTTTGAGGGACGGAAAACTAGAAAGGCACTACAAAAGTGCAGGTCCATATACCAACACCTGTTATCACAGAACCTCCATGCTTAGGTCATGGATGACAATGAAGCAAAGTCCATTTACTAAGGACTGTGAGATGCTGTTTAAAGCTCTGGAAAATGCTAATAAGTGGACCCTGTGTTGAGAATATCTTGTCAAACTACTATCCACAATGTATTTCATAACATTTGTTACATGAAAACTCACATTCAAAAACCAGTTGTAAAAATAAATTATTTTATATTTGGGGCAATCAACATGCAGCTCGGCAGCTCAATTTCATACTGTAGCTGTTCATTTATTCCTGCAATGTAGATCAAGTCTGTTTTGTTGTTTGACGATTGCTGTGAACTACTTGCTGAAACTTTAAAGTTGCTGCCTGATTCAATCTTTTTCTGTAGGATACTTGAACTTGAATTGTTAGTCTCAGTGCAGAGCATGGGTGTTGTTTTCTCAGCTGATGAATTTACTGTATGTCCTATGTGACTTTCTCACACTGTAAAGGTCTGCTTAATGATGTAACACTGAGAGCAGTTGTGTTATGTGTTGGTATGATGCCAGATGCTATGATCTGTGTGCTATATGCCCTTTGTGTATCTGTGTGATCCACTGCTCAACACTGAGAGCAAGAACAACTTGTTTGGGTGAAGAAATGTAGAACACACCTGTTGCACTTACTGATTTGCCCAGTTTTCCCTAAATAAATATATTTTCTGTGCAGAAATATGGCTAAATGACGTCTTCATTCCATTTAGTGACAGACTTAACAGGAAGTGTGGCAGCTCAGAACCTTCTGACACAACACATTTGGCATATTTGAAGAAGTATAGTTGCTATTTTTTAATGCTCTTATAGCACACCCCTCTGGTCGCTGACATCTGATTTTTTCACAGGCATAAGGTAGTCACACAAAAAGGTACAAGTAATTCATTTATTTACAGTTTAAGTACACAAATACAGTGGCAAATATAAATGTGAGAAAGTAAATCTCATTGCTTACATAATTCACTAGGTGTAGAGCGGCTGACCAAAGAAGTCAAGGGTCAAAATCCAAAACTAACTAACTAACTAGAGAATGAGCAGCAGTAAAAATGAATTACAACAGGCCATTTCATTCTGATAGACATGGCAGTTATTTATCAAAGCCGGAAGTGTCAAACAAATTTTTTAATTATTAAAAAAAAAAAAAAATCCACAGCTGCTGGAATAGCCTGTAAAACAATGAAGTTTAGTTTTCCTCTTAACAAAAATCTTTTCAGTAACTGTTTAAGAGGATTCACAGAAAATGCATTTTCAGTGCCTGTGACAGTCATATCAGTTTGCCACATTGGTGCAGGATCACTGAACCTCGAATACTGAGAGCAGCAGCTGTGACAGCAAAGGGTGTCACACTAAATGTCTTTAACATTCAGTGCAACATCTCTGCCCACATCACTGGTGTCTTTAATAAGCCCATGGCTCTCAGGGGGGTAGGCTGATGGGAGACGACTATATTTATGGCAGCCCAAACTTGCAGCTAGGTTCCTGGAGCAAGCCTTAGAAGTCATGTTCAGACCCGTCCCTACAGATGAGCAAACATTTACACATCAATATTACAACAAATTCACAGCTTCAAAATTATACAAATAACAAAAATGAAAATGTTTATCTGTACACAGTGACTGGACATCTGGTCAAATGTGTCAAATGATGCCCTTCCCTCCATAAAGTGCACTCCTTTTGTACACACACTATAAAGGGAACATGGCTCATTGAGCAGTACACCAGAGCCTGGAGGTGAACAGACAGAACATCTTGTCATGAGTGACTACACAACCTCCTGCACCCAAGATACCAAATCAGATTTTTGGTACATTCATGGGTTCAACTAACACTCAAGCCTCCGGACATGACGCTGAAGGCTCACCTCTACAACATGCAATCAAGTGTTTACTTTCTATTTAATACAAATGGCTCTAGTTACTAAAGAGAGCCATCAGTGGTGGTGGTGATCATTTCAAACTGAAAAAGTTGTTGATGTTTACTGCAAAAGATAGAAAAGCAATTTTATAGATCAGGTATGAACTAGCAGACAGTGACAATGGAAATGTAGGGTCATCAATGACAAATGTTTCCACAGAGGGAGGAGCCTTAACTGTGTCAGTCAGTGTCCCATAAATGACTGGCTGCCATGTTTGCCCTGGACAAAGCACTGCCCTTTCAACAATGTGAAGGGGGGGGGGGTTCCTGACAAAGTAAACACAACAGTCCTGAGCTCCAGCACTGTTAACTGTGAGGGCGATCAATCCACAGAGAAATGGAAGAGAGAGAGAGGGAGGGAGAGAGAGAGAAAGAGAGAGAGAGAGAGAGAGGGAGAGAAGGCAAGATTAGGGAGTGAAGGCGCAAACTACTGAGAGCAGTCCATCAGACAACAGTGTGTGCCCAGTCACAAGATGGCTTCCAATGGTAGCTGTAGTAGTAGTAGTAATGAATAGTAGAATTAGTATGTCTGGCTGCTTCCGAGTGAGTAGGGCTTGGTCCGCCAGGGTGCATTGTGGGGGCTCATCGAGGAGCTAGAAGATGGAGACCAGCTGTCGGTACACCAGACATCATCTAGAGGAAACACAGCACAGGAAGCAGGAGGGTCAAAAACAAAGCACAAACCCTACATTATCTAAATAAGTGGATGCATTAAGCTTTCCATGCATGCATCCCTGTTCGTTCACTGCTTCTGGATCAACATGTATGTAGAGTGTTTTAAGTCATATACAGTCTAAATGCATTTTCAAGCCACAAAATCAACTAATGTGTAATACTCATGGTTACCTGAAAAGCTACATTATCAAAAAACTAAGTAAACTGCCACAGGGTGGTAAGAAGGGATGGCTGACTGGTGCTTATAAATAAACTGCCACAGGGTGGTAAGAAGGAATGGCTGACTGGTGCTTATAACAATATCCAAATATTTTCTGGTTTTGGACAACATATTTTAACTTCTTTTGAGTGATGTCCAGAGTGGACAGTAAAGGAATTATTTTAGATTATTTAACAGAAAAAAATGCCTTACTACTGCTGTGATGAAGGAAACAAGCTCCCAGAGGGCTTACAACTTCAGGCAGGAAATTTGCAAAATTGTACAAAAAAATGGTCAGGGAGTGTGATGATTGGTGGCAAGACTGAAGCAGTCGCAGGCACAATATACATGATATGGTGTGTCAGGCTGGGGATATACTTGCTTTTCACTCGGGATGAGGGAGTACACCATTATCTGTATCTGTTCAACCAGCTTAATTATCTGTATCCGTATTTGTACTTGGAATCGATGGAGTTCATACCAAAAGTGGGTGTGGTTTAAACAGTATCTATACCAACTTTTTATATATTTATTATTCATTAGAAGTTTTTTTTACAGAACAATCTATGAATTAAACTTCAGATCATCTTTGATCACAATTGAAAACAGCTACTGAAAGGACGATTTTCGTTCATCACGAGTACGGGTATTGACACTTTGACTTGTATACTTGTACTCGTAAAAAGTAAATAATCTCTAACTGATACTTGTTTCAGCTCAACCCTAATGTTTACATGTTTATGGTGGCTGTCTAATGTGTCTGGTGTCCTTTTGGGCATTCGTTATCATGTCCTCAGAAATTAATGTTACGTGTACACAAGATGCAACAGGCACATGCATGGTAGGGGCAGTGTAACGTAAGTACTCACCACTGTCACAACCGGCACGATTTAGGGGCCTTACCTACCAGCTACAGTGCCACCACTGTTGCTTTTTCTGCCGTGATCTCAGAATTAACAATAGAGTAACTTTCTTGACATGTTTTTTGTTTATATCATGCAAATCCACTTCTATATGGTCTGATTCTGTGTAGGCCTATCACAATAATTATGTCACTGACTTATTATAAGACATATGGACACAACCTGTCATTTTGCTGACCTTGATATTGCCTGTTGTGTTTACATGGGTGTTTTGTTGCTTAAGAATTTTGCCAACATTTCAGTCAACATTATGCCAGAATAAACAGCAGGGTTTTCCTGACCATTAGAAGACTTGGGCGCAGCAAATTTTTTTCATCTTCACCCCACCTACTTTTGCCAGTCTGAAGAAAAATAAAACACTTCAAAAATGACACTGTGTAGTTTACCAGAGGGCTGCAGCTGCACTTAAAGAGATAGTTCAGATTTTTTAAATTGGAGTTGTATGGGATACTCATCTACAGACAGAGTATTACATACAGAAGGTATCAGTCACCAAACCCCCAGTTAGGAAAAGCAGGCTGGAGTCTGACACAGAAGCTAAGCAATCTACCGCTGTGGAGGGGTCAGCAACAAAATGCATTTTAGCCACCTAAAGAAAATCTAAATCAGTTTAGTGTTCACTGTATTTAGAAAATTCTCACTGCTTCAGCTTAATGTCAGACTATAGGTCAGATAGTGATTTCCAATGAGAAATCCTATCGCTCTCTTCAAAGCCAGACTCCTTTGAGGAAAAACAGTGATTTTACATTGTTGAATGCAGGGGCTGCTGGTCTACTGCTGCTTCCATCAGTTGGTTTGTTTATGTTATTGTGTGACTTTGGCATTTAAAAGGGTTAGCTCAGATTCAAAAAACTTTGATGACCGCGGGAACTGAAGTTGTTAACGGCTTCCCCATAGGAACGGGTTGACTGACAGAAAGCTGTAAAAATTACTCTAATTATAGCATACACTTAAACTGATACTGACTTTTTGTTTTGGTGGCTAAATTGTATTTTGTTGCTGACCCTTCCACAGCAGCACACTGCTTAGCTTCCATGTCGGACTCCAGTCCACTTCTCCCAACTGGGGCTGTGCAAACTGACATCTACTACATGTAATGTACTGTGGGTCAGTACCCCATACAACTCAACTTCAAAAATTCAGAACTGTCCCTTTAGGAGTGGAGGAGACACAGTCCTGATAGTTATTAGCTTGCCAACTCCTGGCATCGAGCCACAAAGTCTGTCGTTTGTAGTATTACCCTCAAACAACTTCATCCTCCCCCATTAAACCACCAGCAAACTGCCCAGCTCCCAGCCCGTCTATACCTGCTAGCTGACTGCAGCATACCGGCCAGATTATGGAGGTAACAGTAGTATTCCTGGAGCTTCACTAAGCTTGTCTATCAGTCACAAGAGGCATCGCTTTTTTTTTTGCCAAATTTTGAATGAAGTCTCAAACTGAGTAATTTTAGGGTACTTCTATAAAAGAATTGTAATTTTTTTTTACATACGTTCTTGTTTATATTAACAGGTGTTAATTACTTTTTGAAATATTTTTAATTTTTATTCCATATTCCAATTCCAATGTCTGCATTTACTTAAGAATTAAAAGTTCATTGCTCTTTAAAAGGGTGTCCCTGCAGTGTTATGCTATTATATTATCATTCAATCAGTGGCATAAAACGAAAAATCCATCGTTTATCACAATTATTTCTGGGACAGTACATTATCCAACAAATGTAGTGATAGGCCCCCTGGTATGCCCTCTGACACGTATAATACATAATCAAATAAGTGAAAAATTATGCTTATGACACAACCTGTTGTCTAAACAAACGCTCAGCTGGGTGATATGGCTTAAAAACAATGTTGCAGTATTTCTAGGCTATCTTGCAAAACACTAAATATTGCGATATTTTAAAATCTCCTCTTACGTACTGTGGACTACTAAAACACAAAATTATTAAATGATCTGCAGTTACAATAAAGGTAAATAAAGTGACCATTGTCATAATAAAGTTAAATAAAATACTGTTATAATAAAGGTAAATCAAGTATTGTTAAAATAAAGTTAAATCAAGTACTATTAAAATGAAGTTAAATAAAGTACTGTCATAACAAAGTTAAAAAGAATACTGTTATAATGAAGTTTAAGAAGGTATTGTTATAATTAAATAATTCCAAGCTGAACCTCTGATACTTGTATACTGAAGCACCCAGCGCGTCTTGTGTCGGAAGTGTTGATGTTTTTGCTGTGAACTTTAAATGTGATGTTTTACTCCCTGTGTGCTGGAAACAAACTAACAGCTCACCAGTTCATATATTAATAACATTTGCAAGTCACACTGGTGCTCCATGGTTGCAAAACATGACTAAATAGTCACAGTCTAGCATCCTGCAGGTACTAAGACACATTTCCTCTGCTCACGCTATCGTTAATCTCATTAAGTTAAGCTGTTACTGTGATGCCATTAAACATAATTGCAAAATGGGACTTAATAGTAGCAGTACGGAACCCTGCAGATGAGAAACACACATCGTCTGCTCACACGCTATCCCTCAGGAGAAACTGATCTGGATGGACGGAGGAGTGTGTGTTATTTATCATGCTTGTGAGTCTCTCTTTATGCATGTGTGTGTCTGTGTGTGGGAGAGAACTACAGGCGCGAGTGAGAGAAATGAACCACCAAAGCACGTCTCATGCTGGTGGCTTAGAAAAAACAACCTGATGCTCGTGATATAGTCACTGTATATATCCCATATACATCGGGTATATTCAATTTATCACCCACCATAGTTAAAAAGCTAGTTAAAAAGCAGGTAGATCTCTGGCCTGAGGTGACAGCCAGTGATAGGGTAACGGCTCATACTGCAGAACAGCAAAGATGACCACTCTGTAACACCAGCGGTTTCTACAAATAATTGCTACTTTTTATTAGAGCGGCTGATTCACTGAGCCATTCACTGAAGCCAATCACAAACACATTAATATGGGTAGCACTATTCATGGTTCTTATAATGCCCACACCTGGTTACAACTAATCCAAACTACACTAAAGTCATCTAGTGTGTACAATAACAAGGCTGAGGGGGAAATAACTTGAGGGTATTTTCTGCATCTATTGCTCGTCTGTCCGTCCTGGAAGAGGGATCCCTCCTTCAGTTGCTCTTCCTGAGGTTTCTACCATTTTTTTTTTCCCCGTGAAAGGGTTTTTTTTGGGGAGTTTTTCCTTATCCGCTGTGAGGGTCCAAAGGACAGAGGGATGTTGTATGCTGTAAAGCCCTCTGAGGCAAATTGTGATTTGTGATATTGGGCTTTATAAATAAAAATTGATTGATTGATTGATCGTTTCACCTGAGAAAACATTATCATGTCATTGGTAAGTTGGTCACTGTTATTGTTTGTCCTCTACATTGCTGGCTGTTGAGATCCAGTGTTTCCAACACAATTAGAATCTATGTGTGGCAGCAGATGACAATTGGAGAGAGGGGGTTGCATATTTGACTTTTTTCTTGCCTATGTGTCCTTGTTCATCATTTTGTGTCCCATTTTCCAGGTCCATGAATGCAACACAGGCAGAATTATTCATAAGTTCATTTTGTCCTTCAGCAGCAGTTCGTGGCGTTTTGAGGGTGGACGATTTTTCAGTCAATCTGATCAGAGCTGATCAGATTAATGGATGAGAGAAGCAACAAAACTTTAAGATCCAGTGCAATCAATGGACAAGTTTCGCTGTCACTGCTCCTGACATTCTGCTGCTTGGTCTGTGCCCAGGGTACGCTTTGTGCTCCCAGAGTTTTATGCAGTAAGTAACTTAACAGTATATTTATTACAACAGTGCTCCTCATGAACTTTCAAGCTCCAAAAATAAAAATTCAAAATGAGGCAGCGAATGTTTTAATCGTGGCTGGCCACCACAAATAAGTCAATGTGTGGAGAACCCTGGATCCCTGTGCAGAGTATCTACACTAAAACTAATCTAGAAACCAGAGTCTAAAATGCATTCTTTGATTCAGCTTAAGCTCATTTCAGCTCTTTTCCACTAAAGGATCTCAGCAACCCATAACCTGGGGCTTCACATAACCTACAAAAACAAATGTAGAACACTGCAGCAAAACTTGCATCTAATAATTGGAATCACAGTATTGTCTGTATGCTGAAATAAACTTGTTGCTTCTCTAAACAGATGTACTGCATTTTTAGCTGTGGTGTTTGCCGTGTAGCAAACCAGTTGTTGCATTCCTCCCTGATATATATTTATTATTATTATTATTATTATTAACAGTCTTGGTAGTGCCAGTATTCTGGCCCAGGAACTCATCCTCAAAGCGGAGAAAGTACAGTGGGAGTAACAGCATAACCCACGGCAAAGGCTATACCTTAAGTTACGGGTTGTTACGTTCCTGTGGTGGAAAAGACCTATATGGGGATTCAGCAGTTAAACAAATCAACTGAGTATCTTTTTCAAACCTACAGCTCATGCAACTGCCAGAATGTATCTTCTGTGACACAGTGAGGAAACGGTCTGTTCAGTGTCCTTTTGAACAAAATAGAAAAGAAATATGGACTGATTTAACTTATTTTAGACAGACTTGTTTCTCTTCCAAACCCCCCCTCGTGACATGCTTTTAGCCACAGCCATGACAAAGCTAAATGCTGACTTGCAAATGAGTAGCTTCATATCATGCAGGTGTTTGTAAAAGACCAGGGAGGCAGGTGAAATAACATTGGACTGCACCAAACACGGCTGGAGGGGTGGGTGTAGGTAGGAAAATTCCTTCTGTGTGCTATAGCTGTAGGCCTGCCATCTAGGCATCACACCAACAGTGCAAGCAACAAGCCACAGGCACAGAGCTGATTAAAGGGGCATTACGTAAACCTTGAGGAGTCAATAAGGGAGCTACATTCTTAAGCTCTGATGCACTGCAATGCATAATCCACTCCAGTTCTCAGAGGACTTCACCCTCCTGCTAAGAAAATAGTTAGCTGACTGATAACGAGACTTAGTCAGGTACAATGCAGCTATGATGTCATCAACAGCCAAATGGATGTAGTACCTTATGGCTGTGATGGTGAAATATGACATCAATAACTGGTTGCTCAAGCCAAGTCTGATTCACAAACTAGATGTCCAGCTCACTGGTTAACACTGAGCATCTGATAAGATGTTCACCCCTGATTCCAGCTACAAGTACTTTTCTATTGTCATGAACCTGTTAATGCTGTTAATCTAATCTCATGCCCACCATGTTTCTTCTTGTGCCCCTTGTCTATGTAGAAGATTCAGCTCAGATAAAATGGCAAAAAAATGGATAAAAAGATACTAGGCTAAAAGTGAAAAACGCTGGAACCAAGACTGAACACAAGACTGAGACAGCCCAGTGTAGAACTGGAATTTGGACCCATGCATCCCTGGTGCTTTAGGGACAGGACTCACCCAATGATGCCGCCGTCACACAAGGACGTGGCGAGCGTCTACTTGGCGTGATGCTCGTAGGGAATACTATTCTGAGGTTGGGGGAAGGGAGAGAGAAGGCCCAATATGTCAAGTCATAACCCACATCCTGCACCAACCACACAACTGGAGAAAACTGGCTGAATAACAGCACCTTTCTGTGACATTAAACACGAGGCTGGTGTGCTGTACCAGATGACTACTGAGACTTTCTTTTGCTGCTCTGGATCTGAGTCCTGTGCAAAGCTCTACACATTATGTGGACAAAAACTCTCCAGTAATCAGAGACTAATGTCTAATGATTTTATGAGGTAACAGCTACAGACTTCTATAAAGACAACGTTTGATGAGCTTTAAAATAGAATTCTAACTGCCACTGGTTACAATAGAGCTTAAGGCAGTTTCCTCCTGCATATTCAGAGGAGGGCTTCTACTTCAAGCTTAGCCTGTGGAACTATCTACAGAGTTTCTATTTTCTGCTCATGCTAGTGGGTTAAGAACCACTATGAGAACAAAGCATATGTGTCTTCGGGGGTATCTTGTACCTGTGAGGTGGACATGCGGGATGTGTCCTGCCTTCCTGTTAGATCTGAGGATGACACATTGACAGGAGCGCCGCGGTGCAGTCGCATGCTGACCTTTCGTTCACGCTCCATTCCAGACACCTGTCGAGGGGATGTGTTCGCTGGAGATCAGAGACCAAAACAAAGACTACTATTAGGAGGGAACGGATGTGAAGATAGAATTCATAAACATTTCCCTATTTGCATCATTTTCCACCAAAACAGGCCATGTTTTTGATTCAATACTTAACTTTGTGCAATGATAGAGAAACATTTTTTCACATCTTACTGTTTTTCCTTCAAAGAAACAAAATAAGGTAAATGCATTATTGCTGTCAACTTTGCATTTAGATTAATTATATTATCTAAATATACATATGAAATGACAACTGAAATCAGGAAACTTGTGGTGCCTCACAGTTCTTATTACTGCCATCATGAAACATCTCATAACTTATTTCCACTATGTTACTGCTGACAGTTAAAACAAAGCAATTTAAACCACTGTATTCTAGCACTGAAATCTTAAGATCATTCAGCACTTCACAATGCACTGATGGTTTTTACAGTGTTTGTATAAGGACCATGCTACACTTACTGACAGGTGTAAAAGTCCAGTGGGACTGGGGTGAACTGACCTGTGTGAGAGGTTGGTGTTAAAGGGGTAGGAGGAGCTCCATCTTGGGTTCCTCGTGGTCTTCCTGATGCAGCAGGTATTCCCCTGGCCCCTGGGTTCCTGCCATGCCTCAGCCTGTCCTCCCGGTCCCTGCGCTCTCTCTCTGCTTCCTCTGCTGCACGGTTGGCTCCCTGTGTTCAACAATGACAAAGAATCAACAAAAAAAAATCGTCTCCAGCTACTGGGACTGTACTCTGAAGTAACTGCTCACGTTAGCATGCTTACATGTTTACAGGGACAACACTAAGATGCTGATGTTTTTTTTTTTTTTGTCTGCATTTATTCTCATCGTGTAACACCACAAAAGGGGTGTCAACTTTTTATGAGATTGATGCATATTTTAGTCTTGCAACAAAATATATTTATACTTTGTGCGTGTGTGTGACCATCATTGGCCCCCCGGAAGCTAAGCTGTCATTCTTTATTGGATTGTCCTAATATGTGCACCTCAGTGAATAGGCGGGAGAAACAAATGACAGGCAGGGTGAGATAAGACAAACGGGAGAGAGGAAAGACAAGCAGTGCTATAAGGATGCAAGAGTGTACGCTGCTGTGTTGTACTCAACAACCAATATCCCATCTAAAACCACGAACAAAGAATCGGAATTGAAGACCAGAATTGTGGGAGTCCTGATAGTAAAGAGTAGGCTGCCAGAGGACATGAGTGAAGGAGGAATGCATAGAGGGCGTGAATTAAGTGAGAAGTCAGGAAAGTGACTCAGCACATTCTGGCAGGTTCCCACATCGCTCAACAATGGGACTCGACAGGAGCTGGCAAGCCCTGAACTAACATACATGTGCGATGGACACCGAAGACCAGAGCAGCCACAATGACCCAGCAGAGCCAGGCTGGCCAAGCGCCCCACCACGGGACGCGGGAACCCCAGGAGGCATCCCCCAGAGAGCCACAAGGGCCATGGACAGACACATAGACCCAGAGGCCAAGAGGGGGCAGCAACCGACGACCCCGGGGCACCCCGGACCAGCCCAGGAGGCACGGGACAGGAGGGCACACCCGCCACCCAACACCAAGCCCCCACCGCCCCATGAAAAATAATATTACAATACTTTTGGGCTATATCGTGATATGCAATATATATATCTTAATATTTTGATATCTTCTCTAAACTTCTGTAGACTACTAAAATACAAATTTACTAAATGATCTACAGTTAAAATAAAGTTAAATAAAGTAGCTACTATCATAATATCGTTAGTGTACTTAAATAATAACGTTAAATGAAATATGTTTATAATTAAGTTAAATAAAGTCCTGTTACAATAAAGTCACATAAAGTATTGTTAAAATCAAATTTATTTTGAAGCACCAGGCTTGTCTCGAGCTGGAAGTGTTAACGTCTTAGTTGTGAACGTGAAGCCTCTGGTCAACAGTTAAATGTTAGAAGAAAGTTAAACTGTTGCCACGGCTCTTTTAATTATGATTTCTTCACTGTGAGGTAGAAATAAACAGCTCTCCTAATCATATATTAATAATATTTGCATGTCACCTTGGTGCTCAATGGTCGCAAAATGTGACTAGATTCGGGGTCTGGAGGACTGCAGGTACAAAAACACGCCTAAATGTTGTTTCAAAGGCTTTTCAAGCACAACAAAGATGGGAAAATAAGTATGACACATTTAAATTATCAACCCTAACCCAAATGCAAAAGTATGAGGTAAATCGTTCCTTATACTTCAGTACAAAAATATCAGTTTTGTTTTTCCTTATCTGAAATGAAATACCAAGGTATCGGCACAAATTTCTCCCTAAGTATGTACTGTAGCTGATGTTTCTACCCCAAACGGTTTAGACATTATGATTAGTACTCACAAACTTGAGCATGTTCCAGTCAAATACATAGTCATAAGAGAAGCCCTGTCTGTGGAATAAGTTCCTGAAGAGCTGCCGGAGGTAGGAGTAGTCTGGCTTATCATCGAAGCGCAGGGAGCGACAAAAATTCAGGTAGGTTGCAAACTCAGCTGTGACAAAGACAGAGAAAATATCTCTCAGCTGATGGGAGTCACCAACTGCTCCTGATTATTGTTAGTAAATACAGAATTATGAAAACATTTTTACAATCATTTAAAAATGAAACTCAGCCTAAAATAAGTTGAGACTCACAGGGGTAACCCTTGCAAAGCACCTCAATGGGGGTGGACATTTTCTTCTCACTGATTCGTTCATACTTCTGCCTCTTGGTTGCAGCCTTGAGGCCTTGCCAAGGCAACGAGCCCAGATTAAAATACATTAGAACGTACCCCAAGGACTCCAGGTCATCGCGCCTTGATTGTTCTGTAAATGGAGACAACAAACAAGGAGAAGGATCAAGAGAAGAAAAGGTGTACCTACTGCAGTAATGCAGAAAATACAACAAAATTCAAAGTCTAAGAAATGCAGCAACGTGTTCATTATTCAATGTAGGATTTTATTTTTTACCAATCCCCAGATGTGTGTTGATTGAGGCATAGCGTGCAGTGCCAGTCAGGTTCTTGTTCTCGCGGTAGGGGATGTGCTGGTGTGTGCGAGCGTCACGATATTTTTTAGCCAGGCCAAAGTCGATAATGTAGACCAGGTTGCCCTTTTTTCCCAGTCCCATCAGGAAGTTATCAGGCTTCACATCTCTGTGGATGAAGTTCTTGGAGTGAATGTACTCAATGCGACTGATCTGAAGAGAAGAACGAAAAAAAAAAGGTCACTACACCATGTTAATGAGAAGACATTTAGCAAGTACTGGTTTAAAAGCTGACAACCACTTTGACAACCGCACACTCACCTTTGTCCGACAGCTCCCTTTGTACACCACAATCATGTCACATTTTGAGGGACAACAAGGGCAAATTCACGAGTTTGCTGACTAAACCTGATGACCATGATGTAGACTAGAGCCTATTAAATGTCATTAAATGCTTATTTTCAAGCTATTCTACGACATTTTTTCACTTCATTATGTTTGTATTCGTAATGATTAACATTTCAATTCTTTTGTTTTCACAAATAGTGTTCAAGGTTTTGGAGTGTCTGTGGCTCAGGAGGTAGAGCAAGTCATTTAGTTATCACAGGGTTGGTATAGATCCCTGGCTTCTCCTGTCCACATGTTGAAGCAAGACACTCAATCCCAAGTTGCTCATGATTGCAGACCAGAACCTTGCATGACAATTCAGTCCCCACTGATGTACGTGAATGAGAGGCCAACTGAAGAGCACTTTGTCCATTAAGGTAGAAAAGCACTACATAAGTGCCGCCTACTTGCCATTATTTTGACAAAAAAAAAGTATGTTTAGTCGTTGCAGTGATCTCTCAGGGAGCTACTCCCCTGAAATATGTTGTAGGATTTACTTGCTTTACTTCTGTCGGAAAAACTCAATAACAAAAAAGGCTTCAATCTCCTCCAATTCATACATCGTGATCTCAAAAATTTTCTTTGCAAAAGTGATGTAACAGTAAAAAGAAAATCTAAAACTTCTAGTAGCAAGTAAGCTGCAAATATGTCTCAATGATATGAAAATATGTGCCTATGTAAACATTGATGCCCTTTCAGCTCTTATTTCTCTTCTGGATTAGTGCTAGACAATGTGACACAATATGAAAGGAGGATGCGGGATGCCTGCAGGCATTGGTCAGGTGTGTGTGTGTGTGTGTGTGTGTGTGTGTGTGTGTGTGTGTGTGTGTTTGTATGTGAATTGAGCAGGCAGTCTCACCATCTGATCAGCGAGCAGCAGGACTGTCTTCAAGCTGAACTTGCGGGAGCAAAAGTTGAAGAGATCCTCCAGGCTGGGCCCCAGCAGCTCCATCACCATCACATTGTAGTCACCTTCTGCTCCACACCACTTTATTGTTGGAATGCCCACTGCAAAAACATGAAAGTAAATACAATTACAATGACAAGAACACAAAAATGTAGTCAATGAAACACTTCTTGATGACGTATTTTACTAACTAAAGACCTGGCTGAAACAGGCTAAATTTTCTTAAAGAGCCAGCGAAATGAAAAATACATTTTACCAGTTTTAATCTTGTGCCCCTATGTCAACTGTTTAGTTATTGTTCTATGCTAAATATAGTTTTTAAAAATTCAGTACCATAGCATTTTACATCAAAATCCCAATCTTTTCTCTTCATGCGAAACCGTTCTTAACATTTAATAGCCCTTTATACACTGCCAGATTTTTGGCGAATGTTGGGCCGTTTTGAAGGCAAGCTGCGAGCGTTTGGACACACAGAGCCGGATTGGTTAGTTGATCCAAGGTGCCCAATTTTCTGCCGTGTGGGGGTAAACATATTGGCGGAACCATTTTGGTTTAAAAAGAACAAAGCCCCATTCTGCCACGGGAGGGGCTGTTGATGACTTGTGGGAGGAGCTGTTGACGATGCCGCACGTGCGACCCACTGCCGGTGGACTTAAAAACAGGAAACAGCTGATAGCAGGAATGAGCAGCTAGTAGCAAGAGGGAAACGCAAACGTCAACACCAACCTGAATGAAACTGTAAAGTTGAGCAACTGAGGAGACATGGAATTGCGCGCCCTCCTTGCCCTCGCAAACGAGGAGGCCATTATCCGTCAAATGATGGAAATGGGGAAGGACGGGCCAACTTATGAGAGAAGCACCGAAGGACTGACCCGCCGCGGTTTCCCTCAGAGCAAGGCGCAAGACGTCACTGTTAATGTCACACGCTGAGCTACACGTTTTGTTACTTGCTCACGCCCCCCATTGCCCTGAAAAAGGCACATTCTGTATGAAAAAGTAGGCAAGCGACATTTCACTGCACTCCCCGATTTTGTTTTTATACTGCCAATGCTGAGAGAAGACTGATTGGGCTTTCCTGCAAATTTGCACAATTCCTATTTAAAAAGGGCAAATGACTATCCTGGACTCAGAGGCATTTAAAAGTTCATGCAATCAAATTAGATTTTTGGCAACTACCTAGCCACAAAACACACTTCACTGTTTGTGGGTTGTAACAAACTGAGCAATAAGGAGGGAGACAGGAAGTGATGTGTGTTTGGATATCAGGGGGCAAAACCTTTGTTGTCATCTCCAAAACCATGTGTCAGATTCATTCATCTCCCCCTCATTCAACCTCTAAACAGAAACGGTGGTGCGTTAATCTCCCTGATGTGTTACACAAGTGGACTGTATTGTAATACGGCTGGTTTTATTTACTGATGATTTGGTAACACCTTTGACACACCCACAAAACAAGAGAAAACATATCTTACATATTTGGTGTTAGCGGTGTTACTCACAAAAAAAAAAAAAAGAAACGTATTACACCATACTCAGTACTTTTGAAAACATTTCTTCAATTACTCCCTTGTAACTTAATTGCCACTTAAAAATATAATGGTAAACCTGCCCACATATCAGCACAACAGAAGGCTCAACAGGAGCCTCAAAATTGAACTATATCAATAGGCTATATAAAACAATCTAAAATAGGGTGGCTATTAATTGCCTCAAAATAATAAATAACTGGGCCTTAATGATGAAAAATAGCAAAAAATAGCAGGTTTAAATGGTATATGAACTGCATTTAACAGGCCAAAAATACTCAAACACACTCACTCACTCAGTTTACTTGCTCACTAAACCATAACTTTAGTCTGCATTCACACCAAATCCAGCATTGCAGCAAAAACGCCGTTTCTCCTATTCATGTGAATGTGGGTTGTGTATGTAGGCTGTTCTTATCTTATCTTATTCTGCAGATTAGATTAGATGCTTCACAGTGGGCCAAACCACTCTGCACAAGTCAAAAAAGTTAGATTCTGATTGGGGTGATGAGAAGATGGAAACTGAGCACACTAGGGCTGAGATGTAGAACACAAGTCCAATGAGAGATGAGGATCCCAGTGGGTGTGAACTGATACGTTACCTCCTCCTTGCATCATCTTGTAGATCTTGCTCTCGATGTGGAGCTGGGGATGTTTGGTCTTGACACATTCCAACTTAATTGCAACCTCTTCACCCACTGAAATGTCTGTGCCTGGAAAAGGACAAATGTTTGAGGTTCAGTTCACCCAAAGTAAAAGAAAAACTACCACTGACCAATATTGTCAGCTGTTATACAGAAAGCCTCAATTGTAGCTACAATTTTGTTGCCTGTGATACAAAACTTTCAACCTTTATAACAGCAGTGCTATTTGCATAAAAATCTAGCGCAAAGCCCTGGGATTAAACATGAGAGACACCTATGGACTTGCATTCTTGTGAGCAACATCTGCTTTGGCAGTCGAGTCTTTAACCACTCATGCTGATGATGATGTTCTACTGTCCATGCACCATGTTTTTTGTTATTTTTTTTCCTGATAACGCTACATTATAATAATGTGATTGTGCCACTGATCAATAATGTACTGATTTATGTCGATGATGACACGATGATGCTTTACTGCCCAGTGGATGCACTGTGTGTTGAAAAAAACATTATCAATGCAGGCCACCATTTTCCTACCATGAATATCAGATATATTGCGCAAGGCCACGAGATCCCATTTTGTTCACAGTCTCAATAAGTGAAAGGAAAACAAAAATACTTCTCAGAAAGAGAGACAATTCATTTCTCGACATATTTAACTATTACTTTTATACTGTAGCTTATTTACATTTTTATGGATTTCATGTAATATCACAATCATACCATATTTGATATAGGCCTACTTGATTCTGGGTAGGTGACTTAGGTCATCTCTACACTCAACTTCAGATGTGACATTTGTATAAAGTTTTACACATAGACTGTATAAAAAGCTACATGTCCAGTCTGTGGTTTGTACATTGTATTAGTAAATAGGAATTTCATGTTTAATTTTTTAGATACATTTTCAACATACATGAATACAACGATAAAATATAAAACACAACTTCAACACTACAGTTTGTAAAAAAAAAAAAATTATTTTATTGAGGTTAAGGATGCAAAATTTTGATTTTTTGCAGATATGCGATATGCCAATATATAACAACTTATTTGGCCAGTAACTGTTACCAATACCAATATGTCCACTTTTTTTCCCAACCTAGGTTTAGTGATCATCAAGTCTTGTCTGTAGTGGAACTGACATCATATTATGCATGCATACTCCTATCATGATGGCCCACCAACACACGGAAGACATGAAACAAAATGCTTTTCCATGTATGTAATATTCAATCATTATGCAAAATAAGAAAAAGCATTTTGGCCAATTCACTTCAAAGCCAAAATGGGCTGATACCAATTATGTGCTGATATTATACATGTATTATGGAATACATGTATCATTACACAAATTACTTTATTTTCTTTGCCGATATTATCAGCATGTTGGCTGATTACGATGATGTGCCAATACTATCCTACACCCCTAAACAATACAAGCAGATTCACTGAAAGGTACAATCATTACCTGTATCTCTAAAACAGCTGTTGTGTTTAGAGTGCAGCATTCTTTGCAGGTTTGAGAAACCAATGCGTCCCATCACAAAAAACACAAACACACTGCCTTACACAAATGAGCAAATTTCTACTATTTCTAGGGTTGGGCCAATGCAAAATTTTGAAGCTGGTTTAAACTCATGCACCAGACCAGCAAAACCTGAAATCGACCTAACTCTACCGATTTCTGTCAACCTGTTGTCAGCGTAGGTTCCTCTGCTTTATGCTGCCCACGTCTGTTGTTCAATGGCCTCTTTAGTAGTTAAAAAAAAACAACCTTTCTTTGGTTTCAAACATCACACAAAGTGACTGACAACCATTTAGTTTTCACAATCCTTGTATGAAACAAGTCAATAACATTCCTCAAGGACAACTGTATGGTGGAATTTATCCTGTTGAGGACCATCTTAGACAGCTTTACACATCCATTCTGACAGTTTACAAAAGGTGGCTGAATCAGAAGTCATCTGTTTAAGGGCTGGCGTTATCTAAAGAAAACAAAACGTTTCTTTAAACTTTGCTGGTACAAGTAACTCCTTACTACTTGTGCTGTGCCAAACACAGTAGGCTTGTGGGGCAGGCCCCAGGTGCTTGGGTCATTAACAATAACTGAATAAATCCTTTACAAATACAGGTTTTAGTCAAGAACAGGAACATGTCAACATCTAGTCGACATTGTATTACAGGCTTTGTGACCAGGCTTAAGAACATTTAACACCTCCTGCAACTAGTTACAACATGACAGGACTGTAAATATTTTCGGAGAAGTTTGCTTAAGCCTGCATATCAAAAACTATTTTGCCTGAGAGCTAACTGACGCCTTCATCAACTGGAAAAACCAGTGCACCCAGCGTTTATGTGACCACAAACATATTCACATGACTACTCAGCAGTAATTCTATGTCACACACAGGTGATAGAAAGTAAAAGATGTAAAAGATGCAACCTTGGAAAACTGAAAGAGGGTGATAGTTTGGGCTGTGGCTAAAGTACACTAGTTTCTGTTTATTATGTCACAGGTCTGAAGACAGGGCAGAGGTGCCTAGCAGTCTAGCTGCTGTCATCATCACAAATGCAATTAGCTGACAGACAACAGGGTGCACGTTAACTTAGGATAATGTTAACCATTCAATTAGCTGGCCATCTATGCCACTGGGTAATATAACAACTAGGGATGTGCCAATACATCGATTCTTAGATGCATCGTGATGCGACACGTGACAATAGATAACTATTAACAAATGTTCAAAAATCGATTATTTTCCATGATAGCGAAATCACAGAAACACAACCGCAGTACCCGGAAGTTGGCTGGAACGAAAAAAGCCGCCTGGACAGTTTTAAGGGACGGATTCATAACAGATTGTTAGCCAACATGGCGGCAGCTAACTCGCTGGCTACTGTCACTGAGCCTGACGTTCACTCTTCAGGGTCGAAATCCAGCGTGGAGGCATTTCGGTTTTTATGAACATAAAGACAGAAAGAGCACTGACAAAAGCTACTCCGTGTGTAAGCTAAGGATTTTAGTTAAAATAAGTTATTTGTAAAGGATTTTGTTTGGAAGTCTTTACTTATTATTACTGAATAAGCAGAATAAGCTATTTGTTTTGTATTAAACTTGCTAGTACCGAAATCTGTGAAAACAGCAGAGAATTTTGGTTAAAAAAAGTCTTATTTTTAAAGGTACTTTATGTATTACAATTTATGTAATAAGAGCAGCTTTTTGTTGTGGGAAATGTGTTGAATCATTTGGTCTGATATAAATAAAAGATAATGGAGGTAAATTTGTTTGTTTACTTTATTTAATGGATGCTGACAAATATACCTTGTTTAAAAGAAATCCTGTATGGGGAAAAAGATGCATCGATAATGGTGATAATGGTAATAATCGTTTTAATTTTTAATGATCGTTTAATAATCGAATCGTAGCACCCTGAATCGTAATCGAATCGAATCGTGAGGTGCCTAAGATGGCACACTCCTAATAACAACCATCGGATATAATTAATTCTGTAGCAAAATAAAACTCTTGACTATTGCCTACCAAATGTGCAATAGTCAGCAGCATCGTTAAGGACTGTTCTTTATGTTTGACAGGAGGGGGGGTGGCATGAATGTGACTTTATAGATTTATTTGTTTGTTTTTGTGATTTTGACCATCACCGAAGTAACAAATATTTTTCCTTGAGTCTCCCTGAGTGACGTACAATCAAGTTATTCTGATGAAGTATCACTATTTAAAGCTCAGATTTATACTACTACTTTATCTGCCTTTTGAATTTTGCCTCATGTTTCACTCAGTATAACGCAGATTTATTAAATCAGCAGTTAAAGATTTCTGTAAACTGTGTTGTTAAGACAGAGGAGTGGAGCACTGTCTGGTTAACATCACATTTATTCACTTTACATGGAGCTAAAATCAACACTGAATTATGTTAAATGTTAAGTAAATGTGTTTGTGTCTGTTTATGAGCAGTAAGTAATCATAGATCACCTTTTGGAAGGAACAGATGTTTACCGTACGCTAGCCTGGGCTCTGTTACATTAACAATATCCTAACATAGCCAGGCAAGCTAACCGCTAGTGCGACCAATGCTTTGAGTTGGCTGTCAGGGATGACAGGGCTATAATCATGTTATCCCATCTAAGGTGTAACAAGTAGACATGCACCGATTAATCGGCAGTGCTCGGAATCGGGCCGATTTTCATGTGATCGGCCATGACCGGCGACGAGCCAGTCCGTCTAAAATATGCTGATTTAAAACGCCGGTCAAATTCCCGTCGTGCCGCATGACTGACATCGTGTAACGCGCACTGCGCACACACACACATATCTGCAACTCACTCCTTGGGCGATGTGAGGAGGGGGACCTCAGGGTCCTTTGGGTAAGACAACTATGGAGTAAATGATTCCGGCCAGATAATCAGGTTCGAGATAATACTTTCATTCTCAATGCAGGAGGTTCACAACACGTGTGTATATGTGTGTATGGAAAAAAGCTTTTTTAGGAGCACAGTGGATGATATTGTGATAAATATATGGAAGTGAAACATGGGCAGCTTCTCACCTTAATCATTCACGCACACACATCAAAAGAGAGGAAGAGGAAGATGTTAATTGTCCGTGTTAAACTTAACAGCGGAGCTGCTGCACTGTACCGCTTCAAACTGACGAGGCACGTGGCCGTGTGTGGAAGATGCGTGTGTCCGCGCGCTTACTGGCGGGTGCGTGCTTCGCACTAAGGGCTTTCATACAGGCGACCTGTGTCACAGTTTTTGTTTGTTTGAGATGATTATTGAAAAGCTGGTTGTATCTTGGTTAAAATGTTCTAATAAAGGAAAATATTGTAATATCTTATGTGCTGTAAAATGGTATGAAAAAAAAAAAAGAAATTAGAATCGGCCAAAATCAGTATCGGCCATCCAAACACTCTGAAAATCGGAAATCGGAATTGGCCCAAAAAATTGCAATCGGTGCAAGTCTAGTAACAAGTGGTGTATTCCACATTTTATTTCACATTTATTTATTGTTACAATGACAATGAAGCTTCTTATCACATTTTATTTCCCAGTCACACTAGAAAATAGGATTAGCGTACCATTAGTGTACAATTACCACTGGAAAAGCACTGGAAGTTGCGCCCAAAATTCAGGCAAGGTGTCATGGGGCTAAGAATGAGGTAGATGCAACCATTTGAATTTGTATGCCCCTCCCCCAAGCAAAAAAAAAAATGGTAATAATAAGTCCCTCCCCCCTTATAAATCACGAATATTAGTTCTCAGTTGTCATGGGTTATATCTAATATGACGTCAGTTAAACAAGCTAGCTGTCTTAACATTGCCTACATTTTCTGAATATAATGCCAGCAATGCCACAAATCAGTCAAGCTTTTCAACTCACATCACCTTGTTATACCATTTCAGAGCTCAGTTTAACGTTACAATAACGTTAGTTAACTTAGCCAAGACAAAGGTAAGAATAAGTAACATCATTGCTGATGAACACTGAGGTAAATGCAAACATGGCACCAACATAATGCGATTTGGACTCGGAAACGTTTTTAAAGGTTCCTAATAAAGAATATGTAATAGCGGGATTGCATCTGTATGGTACAACTATAGGCGAGTTTAAGATAACAAGATGTACTCACCTAAATAGATGTCCCCGAAAGATCCACTTCCGATTTTTCTGCCCAGTCTATATCGGTTGCCCACTCTCAGCTCCATTTCGCTACTAGCAAACGTTTGCTCCTTCAATTGCTTCGTGCTTACCTTGGCAGTATCCAGCAATGTAAAGCTTTTAACCGTTTGTTTACGTTACCTCGGCCAATATTCCACCTTCCTTTACTGGTTTACAACCCCCCCTTAATTCACATTCCCCGCCCCCAGGATACTAGGTCCCTCTGTAACAATGCAAATTTCACCATCCTTTTTAAATCTTTCTGAGAAACGAAGACATATAATATCGATGTCCTCCGATAGTGAGAAACGCGTAGATTATGCTCTCTGTATTTTGGGGGTCATTATGGCCCCAAAACACAAGGATGGAAACGGATTTTGTTGATAGACTTAAAGCCAATCGTACACAGCTTCCCTCCACTGTCGGATTTTTTTCTTCGACCGTGAAAGCTGTCATTCGCTGCGAACGTCACTTCCCCTAGCAACGACAGGCGTCAAGCAAATCCGGGAAAACATTGAGGCAGTATATATCGAGGCTTCATGTCTTGATTGTAAAGTTGTAAGGCTTTCCTTTAAAATCCCGCATCGAATACATCCAGCGAAAAAGAGACGGGGGAGAGTCAAACTTGATATTGAATATTCTTGTACTTTCTATAAATTAGAAGATGACACAAAGTTCTTTTTTCCAAACGCCTTTTTTTTTTTAAATCACTGTACCTATATCAGAATATTTAGGGGGGATGTTTTATATTGTATAAGAATATATATATACATACATATATATGTGTGTGTGTGTGTGTGTGTGTGTGTGTGTGTGTGTGTGTACCCCTGGCTTGGAAAGGCCTAATACTATAAAATTTTCATTTTGTCCATTGTAAAGAATAACTAACAAGTAGCACAAGATGTAAGTCAGACCTATACTGAGACCAAGTCTACAATTTAAACATTGATAACTCTATTGTTTACTTATTAGAAGTAGTAAATAATGGTACACTATAATGAATTGCATGGGTGGACATATGTAAACAGTGCCAGACACACACCCAGCCTTACATAAGTGACCACAGACATGTTGACTGCTGTGCCATGCAGGGCTGATTTAGCCAAACAAGGATGAAACCTATTGAGGCCCAAAGGACACATGTGCATGTGATCTCAGATCTCATTATCCCAGCAATAAGCAAGTGCTGTCTATAGTGCAAGATTAGCTGTTGATCATTGCAAACCAAATCAGAAACACTCAGTAAAATTCCCAGTTCATGTCTTCAGCTGCGCCATATGTTTTCTTTGTGTACAGACGTGTCAATAAACAGTTCTCTGCTTTGCCAATGAGAGCGTGGTTAGCGAAACACCTGCTTCCCATTCCTATGAATGTAACTTGATCTATTGTTGGACAGACCAGTTTCCAGTGTCAGACAGACAAGTTTACAGAGAGATGGACACATACATTCTGCATGTTGTTTCACACCTAATGTGCCTAACAAAAATGATAATTTATTTAACAAAGTGAAAAAAATGAGGTAATAGTCTGTGGGTAGAAATATCACATGAAAATACACTCCAATAGAGTCTGAGTCACGCCCTTATTGTAAGACATCTAATATTTTTGCAACTTATTACATTTTTAGGAAATAAAATGAGTGGCAAATAACTGATGATAGACTGGTGTTATTCATTCAGTGTAAAAATTTAGTGTACTGTGACAATGAAAGATGAGTGTTGGCGGCTTCTTGTTTTTACATTCATCTGGCAGATTTTGTTAAGTGCCATCACCTTGTCATTTATATGTTTGGATTTCATATAGATTAGACGTAAAGCAAGGGATGGAACAAACAGAGAGACAGACAGAGGAGGTCCTACTCATTTCCAAGTTAGGTCAGCTCCAGCTCTCTAGCCACACCCTCTGATCTGATCTGAGTTGAGTTTTTTCTGATTGGCTGCATATGGACCAGCCATGCAGACTTTTTTCTCATTGGTTGCCTGCAGGCCAGTCAACACAGCATTGAGGCAGCTCACATGGCAGACGTGTTGTTCCACAGATTGGGTAACTGGCAGGCACGTGTAGAGCAATGCTCTGCAAGTAGTCTGCATTCACATAGGTAGGAATAATGAACGTGACTTCACGGTTTAACACAGTCTCATTGTGTCAGAAATGATTCAACTCCAGGAATAAAGTTTCTGGTTATCATCTTCAGACAACCACTTCTTTATTGAAAAAGTCTTTGTACTTTGTCAGTTAGAGAAATAGATTTGTTTTGTATAAACAGCAAACCAAACATTAAAAATACATCAGTTAGCCATGTAATGAAATACAACTGAGAATTTTTATGATACATTTTCAAAATGAATAGTTACAACAGAGTGACCAAGGGTGTTAACCTTCTGTATCATGTGAAATGCAAATTATTTTCTACAACTGACAGCAGATGTGATCGAGTCTCTTCCCACAGGACCATACAGTGGGTGTGGATGTGAGTGTGAATGTGTTTGTCATAGACTAGTAAAGCATCATACTGATGCCACTCTAGGGAAGAAAACTGATCTGTATCAGGTAATAACAGGAACATTTTCTTATAAAATTATAAAAAAATGTCCAAGATATTTTCGCGTTATGACAAGAAACCTTTATTGTTATGGCAAAAAAAGTTTCTTGTTGTAACATAAGAACATTTTGTTATAACAAGGAACTTTTATGTTATTAGCTTAAGGTACAGGACTTACAAGGTACAATCATTTTTTTATTGTGCAATAATTGGTGAAATTATTCAACTGTGCCATGACTTTATTCTTACCAACACCTCTTGAATGTATTTATTTATTCAACATACAATGCTCATATGTGCATACTTCTTATGTTCATTCTAATTCTTATTTTTATTCTACTTATGTATATATTGTAGTGAACAGCAGAATACATATTTTATATTTCTTGAATGTAACATGGGTTTATACAGTGTAAGGTAGCACAATGCACATATTTGTACATTTTTTACACACTAACAGACTCAGCAGTGAACATATTTTTATTCTTAATGTCTTAAGTGCTAGTATTAAATATTGTAGCATAATGCACATTTTTATTACTGTTTTATTTTATTACTTTATATTTACATACTTCTATTTCATGCTCTTATTCTAACTTCTTATAATTCTCTATTCTATGCATTGGAATGACTGTAACAAATTGCAGTGTCCCCTCTTTGATCCATCTTTAGTATTTCTGATCCCGACTCTGATCTGATGTTATTACCTGATACTTTTTTTTCTGCCTGCCATGGCATCAGCGCTTCAGTTGATGACCAGTGACTTGTTCAGGGTGTATGCTGTTTCTTGCCCATATATACTGTCATAGTCTCAGGCCAGTATTTACCTTGTGTAAGTTGAAGTGGACTATTTTCAGTAAAGGAGATTGTATTACTGACTCACACATTTACTTACTATTCATTCTAAATAATGGACAGAATCAGCTCTTGTTGAGTAGTTTCGCATAATGTGGGAAATTTTTAGTAAAGACTGATCCAGGAACAAAACCCGTGCTGACAATCCAGTAACTCTGAGCTGTAAACACAGTAACCCTAAAGCACTTGATGCTTGAGGACAGAGTGTACTTTCAGCTAGTTGGGGAGCTGTCAGAGTTGGGGAGGTTTAATCCAATCATTAGAGTGTTCTCTATCCATGCATCAAAACGTATCCAGGCATGTGCCTAATACAGAACACACAGTATGCTGCTCTCATCTCATACATGAATGGGTCTCAGCAGACAGTAAACAGATCCACACCACAAGCTGTTGCTTCATTTGGAATGTTTACTCATAGAGTTCTGCAAAACTGATAATACATAGTTTACCCTGTGTTCAAGTGTCTTTCTTTTTCTTTCTTCTTTTTCATTTTTCAATTTTTTTTATCTGTAAGAACAGGTAATTTGTATCAGGGTAATTAGGGTCCGGGCTGCTAAGCAGCCAAGGACCCTATTGTATTCGGAAGAATTCTTTCTTTCTTTCTTTCTTTCTTCTTCCAAGGAAATCATACTTCCCGTGGGCAAAAACTCACCAGATTTACTCAACTCCAAGGAAATGGGGGGGGGGGGGGGGCACAATAAACATTTAAATTTAATAACTTTAAAAATTCCTACCAAACCAACAATACATGCTACAGTTTTCACTCATTACAAATTATGAAGTCCATCACTCTGTTTTTTTCAAAAACTGTAAAACTTATAAAATGTATCTCCTCCCACAATTTTTGCTCAATTGTCACCAAACTTGCTAGAGAGCATCTCCAGACTGTCCTTCACAAAACTTGTTTCTCGGATTTTTGATTTATCAAAAATTGAGCCTACAGTGCATGAAAACGTTTGACTGTAAACACTACTGTAAACATACACCATCCAATTTTTGCTAAATACATTTTCAATCTTCCTGAAAAAAATTGAAAATATTTTGGAGTTGTGGTTGATGAAGTTTGGCAAATATCAGAATTTTATCTCCAAAACTGAATTTTCTAGAACATTTTGAATTCTGCTCTCATGGGAACAACTGGAGTCAATGTAAAAGTGGCATTTTTAAACATCACATTTTCTCTTGTGAAGCAAAACACTTATCATTAAAAACAAATCACCAACATGTCCATGCTGTCTAGATGCAATTTATGTATTGTCAGATTTTTGTTTAGATAATAGAATTTGTGACATTTTGACTATTTTTGATTTGACCACTAGTGATTCCACTAATTAACCCTGATAAGGCACACCTGTGAAGTGAAAACCATTTCAGGTGACTACCTCTTGAAGCTCATCGAGAGAATGCCAAGAGTGTGCAAAGCAGTAATCAGAGCAAAGGGTGGCTATTTTGAAGAAACTAGAATATAAAACATGTTTTCAGTTATTTCACCTTTTTTTGTTAAGTACATAACTCCACATGTGTTCATTCATAGTTTTGATGCCTTCAGTGAGACTCTACAATGTCAATAGTCATGAAAATAAAGAAAACGCATTGAATGAGAAGGTGTGTCCAAACTTTTGGCCTGTACTGTATATATAAAAAAAGAAAAATTATATATATATATACACAAGTAAAAAGTTGCTCGGTCAAAATTTCACTCAAGTTAAAGTACTGAAGTACTTACTTTTAAAAATACTTAAGTATTCAAAAGTACATGCATTTAAAAATACTTAAGTATTCAAAAGTACAAAGTACATTTTCTAATATCCATACATTGCTGTATTGTTTTCTCAGTGCTTTTACAGAAACTTCAGTAGCTCTCTGAAACCACCTAATGATGTATTGACTTACATGTAGAACCACTCTGCTACACAAAGTCTATAGAAACACCTGTAAAAATTTCGGCATAAAAATGCAATCAAAAACAATAAGGACAGCTGTTGTCATTTAATTTTTTTTATTTAAACATCACCACCCAAAAATCTCAGGATTTCCGAAATCTCAAACATCAAGCTGAGATATGGCCATGGGTGCGCTGGTTTCTCAGCTTGAGTTTCTCCTGCCATCTCCATTGCCGAGTTTTGTTTTAATGAAGGCGGGAGAGCTTGCTACACAGAGCGAGGATGATGTATTTCCAAAGCCATCCCAGGTGTGAGCGGTGACTGTGATTGGTTCCCTTCTGTGAGGAGCACAGCGTGTGGCCAATTGCATTTTAGAAAAGAAAATCACCAACAGCTGACTACAAAGCTATGCTGAGCCTAAAAGGAACGAGTAACGACAAGCTTCCTAGAAATTTAGTGGAGTTGAAAGTACAATATTTGTCTTTGAAATGTAGTGGAGTGAAAGTCATAAGTTTCCAAAAAAACAAATACTCAAGTAAAGTACAGATACTCAAAAAATGTACTTAAGTACAGTACTCAAGTAAATGTACTCCGTTACTATCCACCACTATATATATATATATATATATATATACATATATATATATATATATGTATATATATATATATATATATATATATATATATATATATATATATATATATATATATATATATATATATATATATATATATATATATATATATATATATGTAAAACAGGTCTAAAAGGAAGAAGGCACATTTTTTAACTGAAAGAACAGGTTATTTTTTTCAGGATCATTTTTATATTTTTTTTTCATCTGTAAAAACAGGTGGTGTGTTTCAGGTAAATGTTTCTATCTCTTTCATCCTTAAAAACAGAAGATTTTTTTCGGGATAATTTTTCTATTTTTTTTTTTTTTATCTGTAAAAACAGGATTCATTTTCAGGATAATTTTTTGCATTTTTTTTCATCTGTAAAAACGTGTGATTTTTTTCAGGATAATTTTTCTATTTTTTTGTGTAAAAACAGGGGACTTTTTTCAATTTTTTTTTTTTTAACTGTAAGAACAGGTAATCTTCAGGCTAAGTGTTTGCAATACTCGTTTCAGGCACAAGAGTGCACCACTAGCCCATGTTCTAAAAGGAATGAGGAACACTGTAACATGGTTTATTTGTCAGGTCATTTTTTTTGCCAGAATCATTTTTCAATTTCTCTTTAAATATGGAAAATATAAAAATGCAATTTTTTTATCTGGAAAAACAGGTAATATTTTTGAGGATTATTTTTCTATTTTCTATTTTATATCCACAAAATCAAGTGATTTTTTTCAGGATCATTTTTCTTTTTTTAATTTGGGAAAACAGGTGATTTGTTTCAGTATAATTTTGCCATGCCTCTAATCTGGAAAAACAGGTCATTTTTTTTTGTAAGGATAATTTTTCTTTTTTTTTTTTTTTCATCTGTAAAAACAGGTGATTTGTTTCTGTATCATTTTGCTATTTTTTTTAAACTGGAAAAACAGGTCATTTTTTTTGTAAGGATAATTTTTCTTTTTTTTTTTTTTCATCTGTAAAAACAGGTGATTTGTTTCTGTATCATTTTGCTATTTTTTTAAACTGGGAAAACAGGGTATTTTTTTCAGGATCATTTTTCAATTTTTTTTCATCTGTAAAAACAGGTGATTTTTTTTCAGGATTATGTTTCTATTTTTTTTTAATCTGTAGACAGATGTGTTTCAGGTTCATTGTTGAGTATTTTTTTCATTTGTAAAAGCAGGTGATCATTTTCAAGGTCATTTCTCTATTTTTGATTATTTTTCATTTGTGAAAAGGTGATTTTTTTAAGGATCGTTTCTCCATTTTATCTGTATAAACATTTAATATCTTTCAGGATAATTTATTCTTTTTTTTTTCATCTGTAAAAAAAAGTGTGCTTTTTTTTCCAGGATCATTGTTCTTTTTTTTTTTTCATCCGTAAAAACGGGTGATTTTTTCAGGATAATTTCGTTTTTTTTATCTGTAAAAACAGGTGATTTTTCTCAGAATGTTTATCTTTTTTTTGTATTTCATCTGTAAGAACAGGTGATTTTTTTCACGATCATTTTGCAATACTCATTTTGGGCACAAGAGTGCACCACTATCCCATGTTCTAACAGGAATACATTTCCTAGAAATGTATTTGAATCCATGATAATCTTCATTCTGTTTGTTAAGTAACGATTGCTGCCACTGAATAACTTTTGTTTTTCTTGGTGAGGTTTCAGGATCTGTTAGAAAACTTAACTCTCATGAATCAAATCCTATATAATCATATAGAAAGGTGATATACAAGTGCAGTCCATTTACCATTTCAACTTAAACCTTTACAAATAAATGAGTCTGCGGGTGTCAGCAGTGCCATTTTACTGCTGGTTTTTGTTCTTTATGCTTAGGACAGTAGTGTGCATGAAGACATGCTTTCCTGTGGAGCGACACCAACATGAACTCTGGCTCACGACTGTGTGGGTTACCTGGACAAGTACTTCACACAGAATAACCCGGAGTGTAAGAACTGTGTTCGCAGTGATGACGCAGCGTCAATGAGCAGGAGACATAGCAGCATCATGGGATAAATGGACACAATGTTTCCTCCATCGTGGAAGCCTGGCATCAAAATGAATGTCACCAGAGTTCTATGAAGTAATGGATGTGATTTTAAGAAATGTCAACTTCATCAAAAAGAGTGCTGTGAACTGGAGATGTTTTTCTCAGTTGTGTGAGCATGTGGAGGTAAACTACGTCTAGCTGCTGTACCACAGCGAGGTTAGATGGCTCTCAAGAGGACTGGTCCTCAATCGCCTGATGGAACTGAGGAATGAAGTCTACTGGCTTCTTACAGAGAAAACACCCCACCTGTACAGCACTATGTGAATTTCAAGTTCCAGGCTAAGCGTGCTTACCTCTCTGACATCTTTTCACTGCTGAATGAGTTGAACCTCACACTCCTAGGGAGAAGCAGCAGGATCTTTTTGGTTGCCAATAAAGTCAAAGTTTTCAAACAAAAAAATGGCACTGTGGGACATGAGGGTCCAGGGCGAAATGGTGGAAATGTTTCCACTCTTGAGTGAAATATTGGAGGACACCCTACATGTGAACATAATCAATGTAGTGTCCCAGCACCTCTCACAGCTGACAGAAACATTTGCAGAATGCCTTCCAGAATTTGGACCCATTCTCTGTGGACTCCTCTGCAAATCACCCCGCCACATATTTGGAATCTAAGCCTCTGAAGTTTCAGCAGATTCAAATTGCAGTTGGCAAACTAGACCTGAGCTCTTTCTGGATCACTGTTTCAAAGGAGCACCCTTACTTAGCACTGAGGCCTGTGAAGTTCCTTCACCCTCTCACATGTTTCCAACTGTTTTTCACCTTTCCAACCATTTTTCCCCACTCAGCGACACACCCGCTGAGGAGAAAACTCTGGTAATTGGCAGCGCCATTCTGAGAAACGTGAAGTTAGCAACACCAGCGACCATAGTCAAATGTATCCCTGGGGCCAGAGCGGGCAACACTGAGTCAAATTTAAAACTGCTGGCTAAGGCTAATCGTAGATTTAGTAAAATTGTTATTCATGTCAGTGGTAATGACATCCGGTTATGCCAATCGGAGGTTACTGAAATTAATGTTGCATCGGTGTGTCAATACGCAAAAACTATGTCGGACTCCGTAGTTTTCTCTGGACGCCTGCCAAATCTGACCACTGATGATATGTTTAGCCGCATGTCATCATTCAATCGCTGGCTGTCCAGGTGGTGTCCAGCAAATGATGTGGGCTTTGTTAATAATTGAAAAACTTTTTGGGGAAAACCTGGTTTGATTAGGAGAGATGGCATTCATCCCACTTTGATTGGAGCCGCTCTCATATCTAGAAACCTGGACAAGTTTATTAGCGATTTAAAACCATGACAACACAGATTTGAGACCAGGAATCAGAGTCGCGGTCTTAAACGCTTCTCTGAGCTTCTAGGGCAGTTACCACACCCATAGTATTATACAAACGGTGTCTGTCCCCCGACCACCTAACTTATTTAAATCTGAAGTCGAACAAAGAGGAGTTGTACATAACAACCTGATAAAAATTAAAACCTCTTCCATGACAGAAAGACAAAACAGGAGAATTAAATGTGGACTGTTAAATATCAGATCTCTATCTTCCAAAGCAGCGTTAGTAAACGAATTAATATCAGATAATCATATTGATTTACTCATCCTCACTGAAACCTGGCGGTGTCAAGATGAATATGTCAGTCTAAATGAATCCACTCCTCCCAGCCATAATAATACCCACATTCCTCGAGGCAGTGGCTGAGGAGGGGGAGTTGCAGCCATTTTTTACTCTAGTCTATTAATCAGCACTAAACCTAAACTAGATTATAAATCCTTTGAGAGCCTTGTCCTTAGTCTTTTACATCCAACCTGGAAAACCTCACAGCCTCTCCTATTTGTTATAGTGTACCGTGCTCCTGGCCCGTATTCGGAATTCTTATCTGAATTCTCACAGTTTTTATCCAGTTTAGTCCTTAAATCAGATAAAGTTATTATTATAGGCGATTTTAATATTCATGTGGACGTTGATGATGACTCCCTCGCTACTGCGTTTATCACATTATTAGACTCCATTGGCTTCAGTCAAAGAGTGCTTTAGCGCACTCATCGTTTTGACCACACCCTCGATTTAGTTCTGGCGTATGGAATTGAAATTGATAACTTAATTATCTTCCTACAGAATCCCTCTCTATCAGATCATTACTTAATAACTTTTGGTTTCTGTCTACTCGACTACACGCCATTCAGCAACAGTTACTATACTAGGAGTTTATCTGATAGTGCGGTGGCAAAATTTAAGGAAATGATTCCATTGGCGTTAAATTTAATACTATGTCCCTCTGTAACTGAGGTTTCCCATACCGACTTCAAAGTCTCCCAAATTGATTATCTTGTCGATAGCACTGCAGGCTCGCTGCGAACAACACTCGACTCTGTAGCACCTCTTAAAAAGAAGTTCACAAAGCAAAGAAACTTCGCTCCTTGGTACAACTACCAAACCGGAAAATTAAAACAAATATCACAAAAATTTGAAAGGAACTGGCGATTAACCAAACTGGAAGAATCTCGTTTAGTCTGGGAAGACAGTCTCAAAACGTATAGGAGGACCCTCTGCAATGCCAGAGCAAACTATTGCTCATCATTAATAGAAGAAAATAAGAACAACCCCAGGTTTCTTTTCAGTACTGTAGCCAGGCTGACAGAGAGTCACAGCTCTATTGAGCCTTGTATTGCA
This sequence comes from Cephalopholis sonnerati, assembly GCA_019142605.1. Classification (NCBI taxonomy): domain Eukaryota; kingdom Metazoa; phylum Chordata; class Actinopteri; order Perciformes; family Serranidae; genus Cephalopholis; species Cephalopholis sonnerati. The sequence continues at coordinate 2,156,317 of JAGQAX010000020.1, forward strand.
GTAGCCCTTAGCAATAATGATTTTATGAGCTTTTTTAATGACAAAATGAACTAACTAACTATTAGAGGCAAACTTCATGACCTCCTGCCCTCAAACAGTACTAATCTGCCTTCAAACACAGCTACAAGACCTGATACATATTTAGATTGCTTCTCCCTGATTTCTCTTCAACAATTGACCTCAATGATTTCTTCATCCAAGTCATCAACATGTCTCTTAGACCCCATCCCAACTAGGTTACTTAAGGAAGTCTTACCTTTAGTTAACACTTACATACTGGACATGATCAATATATCTTTATTAACAGGCTATGTACCACAGCCTTTTAAGGTAGCTGTAATTAAACCTCTTTTAAAAAAGCCCACCCTGGATCCAGAGGTCTTAGTCAACTATAGACCAATATCAAATCTTCCCTTTCTTTCAAAGATCCTTGAGAAAGTAGTTGCAGACCAGCTGTGTGACTTTCTCCTAGAAAAAAAATTATTTGAGGAATTTCAATCAGGATTTATAGTGCATCATAGTACCGAGACAGCACTAGTTAAAATTACAAATGATCTTCTGATTGCTTCAGACCAAGGACTTGTCTCTGTACTTGTTTTACTAGATCTTAATGCCGCATTTGACACAATTGACCATCAAATTCTGCTACAGAGACTGGAACATTCAATTGGCCTTAAAGGTTGCACTAAGCTGGTTTAAATCTTATTCATCTGATCATTTTCAGTTTGTTCACGTTCATAATTAATCATCTTTACGTACTAAAGTTTGTTTTGGAGTGCCTCAAGGTTCAGTGCTCGAACCAATTCTATTCACTCTATATATGCTTCCCTTAGGTAACATCATTAGAAATCACTGTAAATTTCCATTGTTATGTGGATGATACACAGTTGTATTAATCGATAAAGCCAGAAGAAACAGATCAATTAACTAAACTTGAAAAAATGCCTTAAAGATATAAAAACCTGGATGACAAAACTTCAGACAAAACTGAAGTTATTGTTCTTAGCCCCAAACACCTCAGAAACTCTTTATCTGATGATTTTTCTCTGGATGGCATTGCTCTGGCCTCTAGCACTACCGTAAGAAACCTCGGTGTAATATTTGATCAAGATTTGTCTTTAACTCCCATTTAAAACAAACCTCTCAGACTGCGTTTTTTCATCTGTATAATATTGCGAAAATTTGGTCTATCCTGTCACTAAAAGATGCAGAAAAATTGGTCCACTACATACCTTTGTAAGTCAGAATTGATGGATTGATTGATTGATGTTTTTTCATTTTAAACATGTAGCAAGCAAGCTAACATTAGCTTACATAGTCAACTAAAACCACAATAGCAGAGTATATTTCACATGTCAGTGTTTCCTCCAGGATTTTTTGGGCACCAGGGGGCTGAACTTATTATGGAGCACTGGATTTGATAAAATTACTTTCTGACAACGAATAAGACAAGAATTAGTGAGTTAATGCACCCTGTGGTCCATATGCCTCATTCTCGGTCACTATAGCACACTTCTTTGCCAGGAGGAGAGCAGAAGGAATTTCAAGAGACAGAATTGACAGTCCAGCAAGCTCTGGTCTTGTGCTGGCTGGATTTGAGTCACTACAGCCCTAACTGAAGATCTGTATCTGGCCACCGCTGCAGCATGTTTAGACTCTGTGTTGTTGTAGGTGCCAGTCATTTGTTGACGTTAGCAGACTCAATTTCTAAGCTAACATTTGCTAGTGTTGTACGCTGTTGGCGCTTTAGGGGACCTGAAGTGAGGCAAGGCACCCAGAAGAGTGAACAAATGTCATATAAAATTTGTATTTTTCCAGAAAATATGTCCTAAGTCTTTTACATAGAAATCATTCCACAGGCTATTATACGCAACCAAGAAAGTTGGAGAAGGTCTCAGCTATAATATGTTCACCCACTGACAATAAAAACAATAATACATGTAAAAAGTTACACACAGAGAGCCTTTAATGTCAACACATTTTTATGAGAGGATTCAGGCTATGTATAAAATCATTCTGTCATCCCCTACTCTACCAGATGGCGGCGCCTGTAGACGCAGCGACCCGGTGCTCTTCTTCAGTTAGCAGCTACACACTGAGAAGGACTTACACCCGAACTGAATTTTTAAGCCTAAAACAACACTAGACCGGCTGGACCGGTGGAAGGGTTGGACTCGTTCCCGGAGAGGATACGCCGGCGAGAGCGGACAGAAAGGAGGCGACGGCGGCGCTGCGAAAGACGCCGGAAACGAGGCAAATGAGCCGGCATCAGAGCTAGGCTAACTGCCGCTCCGCACAAACCAGTGGTTCCAAGCATCTTTCTAGCCAACGTCCGCTCCCTGGTTAACAAAATGGACGAGATGAAACTACGGGATGTTAACAACCGGATAGACAGCTGTATCATGGTGATAACAGAGACCTGGCTGCATGAAAACATCCCGGACCTAGCCGTGGAGCTAGCAGGACGTACGATCTTCCAGGCGGATCGCACATCGGACTCCGGTAAGAGGAGGGGAGGAGGTGTGTGCGTCTATATTAACAACAGTTGGTGCACAGACACTGCCGTTATTGAGAGACACTGCTGTCCAGACCTGGAGTTTCTAATGTTGAAGTGCAGACCTTTTTATTTGCCCAGGGAAATAACCCAAGTGTTTGTAACTGCCGTGTATATCCACCCGTGAGCTAATGCTAACGTAGCTATGAGCAGGCTGCATGATAGCATCACCAGGCAACAAAACAAACACCCAGAGGGCTTCTTCATCATGGCTGGAAACTTTAATCACACCAACTTAAAGGCTGTGCTCCCCAGATTTTACAAGAATGTTGACATTCAAACAAGAAGGGCAGAACACTAGACCAGGTCTACACCAACATCTCTGGAGCCTACAGAGCCCGCCACTCCCCCCACCTCGGACACTCAGACCATCTTTCCCTGTTCCTGACACCAGCTTACAAGCCCCTCATCTGCAGGTCTAAGCCACAGTACAAGTCAGTGCAGTGCTGGACTGAGGAGGCCACACTATCCTTGCAGGACTGTTTTGAGGACACCATATGGGAGCTCTTTGAAGACCCAGACATTGAACTCCATACCTCCTCTGTACTATCATACATCAGTTTCTGCATGGATAATGTAACATCAAGGAAACAGGTGAAAACATTTCCCACCAAAAACCCTGGTTTAACGCCAGTATCAGAGCACTACTCCAGGCCAGGGATTCAGCACTGAGGTCAAGGGACAGGGAAGCCTACAGGAGGGCTAGAGCGGACCTGAACAGAGGCATCAAGGCTGCTAAAACAAAGTACAGAGAGCAGATAGAAGCCAACTTCAGGGAGAACAACCCCCGCTCCATGTGGAAAGGCATACAGAATATAACTGACTACAAACAATGCCACAACACCCTCCCCTCCACCGACACTTCTCTCCCAGACCAGCTTAACACCTTTTTCTCCCGCTTTGAAGAGGACAACAGACAGGCAGAGGACACACAGCTGACATTATCAGAGCACGACCAGCCCCCCACCATCCAACAACATCAGGTACTGCGAGTCCTGCGTGGCATCGACACCAAGAAAGCACCAGGACCGGATGGAGTACCAGGGAGAGTGCTGAAATCATGTGCTCACCAGCTTGCTGCAGCATTCACTAACATCTTCAACCGTTCACTGCAGCAAGCCACAGTCCCCACCTGCCTGAAAACTGCCACCATAATCCCTGTGCCCAAATCCTCTGCCATCACAGGGATGAATGATTACCGGCCTGTGGCCCTGACACCGGTGATCATGAAATGTATGGAGAGACTGGTGTTACAGCATGTCAAGGCCCACATCCCACCTGGCTTTGATCAACATCAGTTCGCCTACAGGTCCAACAGATCCACAGACGACGCCATCTCCATCGCCCTCCACACTGTTCTCAGCCATATTGAAAGCCCCAACACATATATCAGGATGCTGTTTGTTGACTTCAGCTCGGCATTTAACTCCATCAGCCCCAGCAGACTCATCAACAAACTGCAGACACTACAACTTGGAACCTCCCTCTGTCTGTGGATCAAGGACTTCCTGACAAACAGACCCCAGCATGTCAGAATGGGTACCTCCACATCCTCCACCATCGTCCTCAATACTGGTGTTCCTCAGGGCTGTGTGCTGAGTCCAATCTTGTACACACTGTACACTTATGACTGTGTCGCTACTCACGGCTCCAACACCCTCATCAAATTTGCGGATGATACAACTGTTGTGGGGCTCATCAACAACGGTTATGAGACACCATACAGGGAGGAGGTCCAAGCACTGGCGGCCTGGTGCAGTGACAACCACCTCAACCTCAACACCAAGAAGACAAAAGAAGTCATTACTGACTTCCGGAAGTCGAGGACCACACTGCACTCAGGCCTGAGCATCAATGGGGAGGAAGTGGAACGGGTCACCAGCTTTAAGTTTCTTGGCCTGCACATCTCGGAGGACCACTAGGAGGACCACCCACATCATCAAAAAGGCCCAGCAGCGTCTCTTCTTTCTGAGAACACTGAGGAGGAACAAACTCCCTCCACCTCTGCTTAGAAACTTCTACCACTGCACAATAGAGAGTGTCCTTACCTATGGCTGTACGGTGTGGTACGCCAGCTGCACTGCACCTGAAAAGAAACAACTGCAGCGGGTCATCAAGACGGCTGAGTGGATCTCCACTTCCACGCCTAGAGGAGATCTATTCCAGCCGTCTCCTCCGACGGGCCACAAAGATTCGAAATGACCCCGCCCACCCAGGACACTCTCTATTCACCAGCCTTCCCTCTGGCAGACTCAGAGTCATGAGAGCCCGCACCAACAGACCTGAAACACAACTTCTTCCCCATGGCTGTGAAGAGACTGCTACAGGAACCATGACCCCCCCCCCCCCCCAATACAAAAGCAAGAGGAACTGCAACCCTTATAAATAGGAACACCCTCTGTATTGTTACTAAAGAGACTGTTGACCCCATGGGCAGGTTTGTGTTTGTCCAGGGGCATATGTACTCTGAATGTTGGTCACTACTGAGAATCTATGCTAAAAATTTTGATGACCTTGTGTTTATTCAAAATATTTTCCTACATATAGCACAAGCAACTGGGGTGATTCTTATTGGTGGGGATTTCAATTTTTGTCTGTATATAGTCCTTGATAGATCCTCTGATAAGCCACTTTCTCTTACCAAGGCAGCTAAAGGAACAATTTCTTTTATGAGAGACTATAACCTGAAAGATGTTTGGAGGTGGTTACACCCAGGAGTCAGAGATTATTCTTTTTACTCACATCCTCACAGAACCCACTCATGTATTGATAACTTTTTGCTATCCACTTGGCTATGCCATAGAGTGTTGGATGCGCGATACCTTGATTGCTTATTGAGTGACCACTCCCCCTTGGTTTTGTCCAGTTCCACACCGATTAAGATAAAAGCTGCCTACAGATGGAGGCTTAACCCTACCCTCCTCAAGCAACCAGATTTTTGCACCTTCATCAGAGAGCAGATTAAATTTTTTACACTAACAAATTAAGAACCCGCTCCTAATAGCAAATTATCTCATAAAGCAAAAAGCTTTGAAAAATAAACATTGTACTGAGTTTGATTCCCTTGAGTCTGAAATTCTAGCATTTCAAAAAGCATATGAGAGAACACCTAATAAAGACTTGTCTCGCACGGCAGAAGTATAGGTTTTATTTTTTGTGCATTCATGTTTGTGTTGTATTTATTGTGCATGATTTTACTTTAGTGTTGTGTTTTTATCTGCATGTTTTATTCTGTTTTATGCTGCTTGATTTCATTGTCTTTCATTGTTTGGTGTAGGGAATCCACATTTATAGGCTTCACATGGCAGCACCATAAATGTATGGAATCTACATTTAAAGGCTTCACATGGTGGCACCATAAATGTAAGGAATCTACGTTTTTAGGCCTCATCAAGGGGCAACATAAATGTTGGGGTCAACAATAATGTTGGGGTTTATAATACTAGGTCTAACCAAGGGACACCAAATATGTAGGGGTTCTACAAATAGTATTATAAAAAGCTGGGATACTACTTGTTGGAAATCTAGTAGGTCTCACACGGCAGCACCATAAATATTGGAAACAATACTTGGCGTCACACGGAGGCACTATAAATGCTGGGGACAACACTAATAGGCCTCATCAAGGGCCTGACCTTGTAACAGATCTCCAACTCAAGTATCAAATTGGCTATCAGAAATAATTAATAATTATTAATAATAATTATTAATTATGTTAAATAACGTGACTTAATTAACATCAAATCACCTCATGGGGCACCATTCCCGAAAAGGGAAAAATGATAGCCAGTTAATGATACCAGTCTCATAAAGTTCACTAAACTATTAATTTGGGATTTTGAAATTAATAACCATAACCAAAATTAATAATAAAGCCTGAAGAATTTCGGAATTCTTGACGTAGCAGAGGTTGACTATTCATTCACTCTTGTACAACATTGAACAGACAGCAGGTACGATTCCAAAATTATATTTATTCACAAACTAAAGCAAAGCAAAACCAAAACACACAAATCCTAACTACTATATACTATATACAAGCGTGTGTGTGTGTGTGTGTGTGTGTGTGTATACGTGTGGGTTGGGTGTGTGAGCGTTTGTGTGTGGCCTTGAGTGTGTGTGAGCGCACGCGCATACGCACGGTTGGTGCCTGCTTTCCCACGGTTGGCTGCTGTTTTGGTCTTCATTGAGACACAGTTCCGCATCTGTCTCTACTGGGATAGTTGCACACAGCTGTTGATTCGTTATCAGATTTTGGCCTACTGGTGTGTTGTTCTCTACGGAAGGCACACACATCTACACTCCCCTCCAAGGTTGGGTAAATGAGAGGCCAAATGTGCATTTGTAGGCAGGCAAAGACCCAAATGTTTTATCAGGTAAACAACACCTGCGTTTCCTAACGAGTGTGGAGTCAGGTCACTTCGACCTGAACTTGCATTCACCTCACTCTCTGCAGAGGGCGGGGTGAGATGAGTGAGAGATAGGAGGTCATCTCGACCTGAGCCTGCACTCTGCTGGCCAGCCTATGAATGATGCAGTTTGCTCTCAGACTTTTTACTACTGTATTATTATACTGGAAAAATATTGTATACTGTATTACTGTACCAGAGCATTATTTTACTGCACAATTATGGTATATCTTATATATTTTAACTGCACAAGTGCCTATTGATGAGTGGATTATTTTAGCATGTTATTTTAGCATATCACACTATGATGAGCACATATATGCATGGAAAGAAGCACCAAGACACACATATTGAGTTATGAAAAGTAATAACACTGGGATTGAATGTTTAATGCACCTGAACCCCTTGTAATGATTGCTTTGATTAATGTTGTGGTTAAAGAAATGTTTTTTTAAAAAAACAGAACATATGGGAAGGAGGTACCAGCCCAAACATATGGGGGGGGAGGTCTGGAAATAATCTAGGACATCCCACCAATGTGTTTTGATCTTAGGGATTGGTTTACAAGAAAATGGGGTAGAAACTCTCAGCATTCCCACCCAGCATATAAAGCAAAGCGCAGAAAGTTAGAATTTTAGTCTGGTTCCGGACCTTGACTCACTGAGTTTGTTTGTGTTATAACCCATGGCACAATAAAGCTCTTTTGCGTCTGATCCAGGCGTCTCCAGAGACTGATTGAGTGCTGTTGATTGACTTCAAGCCATTGATATAGAGGAACAAACCGAGTGAAGACTTTTTTAAGTATTTTGACACTTCAATTGGTGACCCAGATGGGACGAGAGTGAAGGTCAGACAAAGGCCGGGGTAGGCTGCTGGGCTGCACAACAGACGGACAGTGGCCACCTAACTAAAGGTAAGCAGAGCTTTTGTCTGCATTTTACCGGTGACGTCTGAGTGTGCTGTTCGGGGTCCGCCCAGGTCTGTAAAGGTATTTGACAAATTCCTCTCGTCAAGAACATACCAAAAATTTAATACTAAAATTGTTTAATGTTGTTGCAAATATTGATGCCTAACTAATGTCACTGGGGGTGCTGGGATTGATGCAAAGTGTGATCGGAAAGAGTGAATGAGCGTGTGTATGTGTAGTTTAGTAAAGGAAAATAAGAGAAAACAGAAAAGTCTCTGTGGATACCGCTGCTGAAGTTTGAGGCATCGCAACTTGGAGCTGCGAGGCCCCAAAAAGACGCAGGACTGCACGGGCAGAGGGCTAATAAGGAAAAAACAAAAAGTCTCTGTGGTTACCGCTGTTAACCCTTTGACGTCCTAATAGAGGGTTCTGCGGACGTCAGTACAAGGGGGAACAGGTCTGCGCGGGCAGAAGACTGCCGATCGGGACGGCGATTATAAGAATAAGACTAGATACCACGATCGATCAGTGTTTAAAGTTGTAAATATATTGTTATTAGCATAAAGTAAAACTGTTGGTGTGTAAAAATGTGAATATTGAATATAAGGCTGTGTGGTTGGATCGTGAAATTTAAAACTGTTTTCTGTGTTATTTGTGATCTCACTAGGGGGTTGTAAAGAATAAAAACTTAGAGTAGCTGATTAGTGTGTATGTGGAAAGGAAAAGGAGAAGGACGCCAAGAGTAGTGAGGCGTTGTGCAGCAACAAAATAGGACAAATAGGCCATAAAAATTGAAAACTTACAGCAATTAACCAACCAGACGAGGATTGGACATATAATCCTAGGATTTTTTACTTTTCTAGGTTTTCTCCTATTCCTTAGTGCAATTTTGTGGAGATTAGTGGAGCGGCTAACACTCACATAAGAAGTGAATAAATAAAGGAGCAAATGTACACATTTATAAAATAAAATAGAACGTAAGGGGAGAGAGTAATTAAAATATATATACCCGTATTAATAAAGTAATTAAAATATATATACCCATATTAATAAAGTAACTAAAATATATATATACCCATATTAATAAAGTGACTAATATATACACATACCTATATTAATAAAATAGGATTTAGAGGAAGGGACAGTGCATAATATAGAGCTTTATAACTGATGGAAATAGAGAATAGTAGTGACGAGGAGAATTGGATGGAGGAGCATTGTATAACAAGCGGCTCTAGAGAAACTCAAGGGGTAAGAACACATTTTTGGTTAGAAAGAACTTATATAGACGAGGAGAATACGGAGCAGTGGCAGGACGAGCAACTAATTTGTTTAAAACTCTGGCAACTCACTAAATTCACAAATTTGAGACAAGTGCAGGAAGAATTTCCAGGAGTGGCGTGAGAGACACTCCTGCGCAAATTGGGGAGACCGTATGTGCTAGATCTAATATCGCAGTACTTATGTGAGCACTATAAACTCGAACCAACAGCTTTGCTTCCTCTAGATCAAGTGATATCATTAGTAAATCCAGTGGGAGGTGAAATAATAGCTCCACCGTTGCAGATCATTGTCGAGCCCAGAAAAGTTCAGTGGGAGACAGGAAAATTTGGTTGTCTAACTAAAATTCCTCAAGAAGACGGGTCGGATAAATTGGAGTACAATCCCTTTAAAGAAAAGAAATATAAAACAGCCATCACAGTCGGGAAGATTATTGTGTTAATACGCACAAAAGAAACAGATCAACAAGCACAAATCCCTAGAAGAGAGCGAGTTAAACAAGGCTTTATGGGGGCAGAACAGGGAAAGATGGAGAAGGGGAATCTGACCCCGCTGGAGCTGGTGATGCACCTACACCCAGACCTAAAGAAAAGAATCCAATGCTGGGTAGCTAAATGGCACAAAAGGACAGCAGGAAAGAACTGCTGGCCTAAAGATGGTACCTGGCATGCTGTGATGAGGTGGAAAAAGAAATAAGACATGTAGAGGCCAAAGACACAAAGGACAGCTATAAAAAAGAAACAAAACAACGAAAGAAAGAGAGGTGTTGGACTGGTTCAGACAGACAGGGAGCAGGAGACAGATGGTGCAGCTGGAACGTGGAGAGACTCCCAAAGAGCAACAGGAGGATGAAGTTGTGGGACCTACAGCGCCACCACCGCCCTACGCACCCACTCAACCACCACCACCTCCCACTGCAGGCCAGTATCCACTAAGAAGAAAGAAGGTGGTAGCCATGAAGGGTCAGCTGGATGGTAAATTCACAGTAACACTGGCTAAAGGGACTGAGACTGCCCCCCCAACTTGAAAAGCCCAGAGTGGCTAAAGCACGCCGACCACTCACAACAGCAGCAACCTCCAATCCCACAGCACAGGTCAGTGCCGCATCCACGGCCCAGCCACACACCACCACTATTAACCACTATTATCAGGCTTGTGACAGAGGTCATTTTCCCCCAAGAGGGCGGGGTTGAGGCATGCCCAGAGGAGGAGGCCGTGGAGGTTGGATCAGGGGCCCTACATTCCAGTCAGCACCCCAGCCATCTCAGCAACCTCCCCAAAATGCACCTTACCACAACGCAGGCCCCAATAATCAAGGAACTGGTCCCATACAAGATGACGTGTGTTGGGGGTGTGGACAGACAGGACATCGCAGAGACTGCCCCATAACCCATGGGATGGACCAGCGCAAAACTGGTCCAGTCTGCCAGAGAATCACTGGTAGGGGTGCCCAGAGGAGCCAGAGGGGGAAGTAATGTCACCAGTTATATCTTCACAGCCTGGATGTCTCACCGGACGGACGTTGGACTGATCAAGTCTGCTCAACCCGTCCACATCAAACTCAAGCCCAATGTCAATCTACCTTATCAGAGACAATATCCCCTCAAGCAGCATGCCATTGAAGGTATCAGACCAACAATTGATGGATTGGTAAAGGCTGGAGTGCTGATTAAAACCAAGAGTCCCTGCAACACGCCCATCTTTCCCATTCTGAAACCACACTCAACAGACTACCGGCTGGTGCACGATTTAACCATGTGTTGATTCAAGACTTGTCTCATCTTAATGTGCCAAGCACCGTACTGCAATATGCTGATGATTTGCTTAATTGCAGTCCCACAAAAGTCAAAAAGATTCTATTTCAGTGCTCACCGCCCTGGCAGAAGGAGGGCACAAAGTAAGTAAAGAAAAATTACAATTCTGCCAGCAATCTGTAGAGTATTTGGGGAGACGGTTGAATGGTAACAAGAGATGTATCGTGCCATCTCAGTTAGAAGCAGTGATCAAGGCCCCACAACCGCAGACGGTGGGTCAAACGTTGTCTTTTTTGGGCATGACAGGGTACAGCAGACCTTGGATTTGTGACTATGCCATAAAAACTGCCCCTCTTAGCAGGGAGAGGGCCATGATACGCGCAGCAGGTCAAACAAACAATGCCGCACAGTTAACTTGGAAAGAGGGAGCAGAAGGTGCATTTCAGGCATTAAAAGCAGACATGCAATCCGCTCCCGCTTTAGGGACTCCTAACTACACTAAACTATTCTGTCTTTACGTTGCAGTAGAGTCTGGATATGCCTGTGCTGTGTTGATAAAAGCCACTCCCACGGGAAAGCAACCATTGGCATACTACAGCACCAAATTGGATAATATAGGGACAGGGCTGCCACCTTGTTATCAGGGACTCGCAGCGGCTGTTTTCGCATTTCAGAAGGCCTCATCCATAACCATGGGCCATCCCGTGACACTGTACACTTCTCATCAGTTACACACCTTGTTGAGAAGTCCTAGATTTGTTCTAACACAAGCTAGGCGTACAGGTTATGAGGTTGTATTGTCAGCTCCTGAACTAAATGTACAACGCTGCACTGTTGTTAATCCAGCCACAAGAATGGTGTTGCCGACAGAGGACACGCCACACGATTGTCTTGAAGACACTGACAAATTTATGCGTGCCCGCGAAGATTTTCACAATCAACCTATTCCTGCTGATCTGACATTGTTTGTAGACGGGTCCTGTTTTCAGGATGCAACAGGTACACACGCTGGGTACGGTGTCGTCCAGCTTGACCACACAACTAATGCCTTCACAACAGTTCAATCTCAAAAACTCGCCCAGCCGTGCGCCGCTCAACTTGCAGAGATAAAAGCCTTAACAGAAGCGTGTAAACTAGTAAAAGGTAAGGCATTAAATGTATATACTGACTCAGCTTATGCCTATGGTGTGTGTCATGTTCATGCTAATATTTGGAGACAAAGAGGGTTCCTCAGAGCTGACGGCACCCCGGTAACTCATGGGGAAGCCATATTGGATTTGTTAGAAGCTACGCTCCTCCCAGCAGCTATGGCCATAATCAAATGCCCAGCCCATCAAAAGACTGACTCTCTCATAGCTAAAGGTAACAATCTAGCTGATGAGGCCGCTAAACAAGCAGCGGTAGGTACAGTGATAGATGGGTAGAAGCAGTGCCATCAAAAATCAAGATCATAAAACAGTGGCTAAGTTTCTCTGTAAAGAGGTGTTTCCGTGATTTGGTATGACAGACACCGTATCATCAGACAATGGCACTCATTTTGTGTTGCGAGTGATACAGGAAACATTGAAAATGTTGGGGATCAGACAAAAGTTTGGCTGTGTCTATCACCCCCAATCACAGGGGGCGGTGGAGAGAGCCAACGGCATTTTGAAGATGAAAATAGCCAAAATAGTGGCAGACAGTGGGAACAGACTGAATTGGGTTAATGCTTTACCGCTTGCACTAATGTCAATACGCTCATATGCTAGCAGAGTCACGCATCCAACACTGCATGAAATGCTTACGGGTCGACCCATGCCTATACCTTATTTGAGGGGTCCCACCGAGGGACCCCCGCTGGAGCAACTGCAGACTGAAATATATGACTATTTACGAAGTCTGACTCGTATCCACAGGGTGATATTCCAGCAGGTGAAAAGCGCCACTGAGGACAGACGGGTTGACATCCCAGAGGACCTGCAGAGGATACTTCCCAGAGAGTGGGTATACGTAAGGGTGTTCAAAAGAAAGTGGGACCAGCTGAGACTCGAAGGCCCATACAAAGTCAGCCTAGCAACCCTGACAGCCTTGAAAGTTGAAGGTAAGGATGTTTGGTTCCATCTTAACCACTGCAGCAGAGCAAACACACCAGACAGACCCATACCAAGACCAAGAGTCAGACAAAGGCCACAAGGGGAAGGCGAAGCCGCCCCAGGGGAAGTAGCAAGTCATCCAGAAGGGGAAGGCGATGCCTCCCCGCAGGAACCGGCGACTCAACGTTCTCAACGATTGGCAGATAGAAGGCATCAGGAAGAAACCCAGAACAGTAGCAGTGGGTCCCTGCCTGAGGGAGAGACGGGGGATACCTCTGCCGACCCCAGCCACCAGCCCTAGCATGGGGTCGCCACCTAGCCAAGGTGGGGATGATGATGGGGAGGCAGGGAGAGAGAGAGCTGAGGAAGCAGACGAAGAAGAAGAAGGTAGCTCTAACTCAGAAAGCCAGTCAGAGGAGGGGCAGATGCCCGAGCAAGCAGGTGACCACTAGAAACGCAGGGTGCCAGGCTAGATTAGAAGAGGGGGTAGCTTGAGGACAATTGTAGTAATATTGCTGACATTGTTGCTCCTCTTAGTTGGAGCAACACAAATTGAGGGGAGGGAACAAACAGGGGAAGAGCAAGACCAGGTAGCATAGCGGCAAATCAGGGACAGTTACCAGTAAATAAGGAGGTACAGTTAACCTATTACAAGTCACAAGCTCACGATGATATGGTAGTGATAGGCCCAATGATATTAGGATGCGTGGGGTGTCATTAGGTCCACATTGTAGAGGTGAAGGTACGGTGACAGCAAGAGTTTGGTGTAATACAGCACAATGCACTACTAAGTATGGGCACAGACTTGCCATACCAATCTGTCAACAATCATGTGTGAGGTTTTGTGGGTGTGTAATCAAGTTACAAGGTATCATTCTCCTTCACAGATAAGTGCAGACCAATGGCTGACGGCTGGAGAACCCCCTATCCATATCAAACTAATGAGGGACCACCTCAGCAGCAGGAGCACCTGAACATCCGGTACCAGCCATCTACAATCATCCCTAGACAGCATCAGCCAGCGGGCCACGTGGACTGCCACCCCCATATGCGCCTCCAGAAGACATTGCCCCGAGGGCCTCAATGACCCTTCACCAGCTGCTGCTATCACCATCTCTCCAGGCCCCAAACCAGTCCAGCTTAACCTCCAACTTGCTGCTTACCGTCGTCTGTGTAACACAGGCACCTCCTCTGCCATGGCCTACCGCCATCTGATCACCAACGAGCCCCCGGTTCAACTGTGAAACTGTACGCTGAGACTGCATGATAACCTCTCATGATATCCTTTCTACTGTCTTCCTTCATGCTGGAATCACAAGTAAATTAGTCAACACTGGAATAAGCACTGTGATTTACTTACTGATACGTCACTGAAATTGTATCTTATTGTCATGGTGAGTCATCTTTGTGTTTGAAGGAGGGAATGATCATTTCTCTAGGGTACTGTGTGGGACCTTACAGTCCCAAAGGAGGGAATATGTAGTGTAAAAATGAGCCTTATATTTAGTCGCTGAAAGTACTCAATTCTATTCAGTTCTCCGTATTTCTGTGTGTGTGTGTGTATCTATTCAGTTCTCTGTATTTCTGTGCGTGTGTGTAGTGGTGGTGGTGGTGGTGGTGGGGGGTGTGTGTGTGTGTGTGTGTGTGTGTGTGTGTGTGGGTTGGGTGTGTGAGTGCTTGTGTGTGGTCTTGAGTGTGTGCTCGCGCAAGCGCATACGCACGGTTGGTGCCTGCTTTCCCACAGTTGGCTGCTGTTTTGGTCTTCATTGAGACACAGTTCCGCATCTGTCTCTACTGGGATAGTTGCACACAGCTGTTGATTCGTTATCAGATTTTGGCCTACTGGTGTGTTGTTCTCTACGGAAGGCACACACATCTACACCGGAAATCTCTACCGGAAATAATCTAGGACGTCCCACCAATGTGTTTTGATTTTAGGGATTGGTTTACAAGAAAATGGGGTAGAAACTCTCAGCATTCCCACCCAGCATATAAAGCAAAGCGCAGAAAGTTAGAATTTTAGTCTGGTTCCGGACCTTGACTCACTGAGTTTGTTTGTGTTATAACCCATGGCACAATAAAGCTCTTTTGCGTCTGATCCAGGAACAAACCGAGTGAAGACTTTTTTAAGAATTTTGACACTTCAGGTAATCGAAGGGACGTTTGGCCTACAAAACAAAATGACTGACAACAGAGAACTACAAGTTGGCTGAATCAAACCCGGCTTCAGATCGGGGGAGGTGTTTGTCTGACCGTGTGGTCAGGACAAAGACAAAGGAAAAGAAGCGGGAACTCTGAGCTGCCTGTTTGGGGTGTAGCTCTGTTGAAAGCCAATTTGCAAGTGAGTCTATGTGAATGCGATTTGTGTTGCAAAGGGTCTGGATTAGTGCAGAAGATGTTTAATTGCATGCAAGACGTTGTCTGTGAACAGCATTAGCAAACTAAACATGACTTCACTTTGGTAAAACCAACTAATCAATAACCTAATTGCAGACAATCACAACAATAACTCAGTAAACAGCATTAAATCACATACAAGTTAAACAGTCTTGCTTAGCCTGTACAGCTGTGATAAAGCTACGCCCAATTGTTACATTACCAAATCCTGAACGGATGGAGGGAAGAGTTGGTTTGAGGCGTGCTGTTCTTGTTAGCCGGCGAAGAAGGCTGAAAAGAGCTGTGGCTCTAGAAGCAGTCTTTGTTGTGTCCTTGTTCCAAAGGTGCAGATCCGAAGAAGCCGGTCGCTCGGGGTCCTTGCAGAGTTAGACGTTGGGGTGCTAACTCAACTTGATTCTCCTTATTGCTGGGAGGTTAGTTGCTAACCTTGTGTTTGCCCTTCTAACTTCTCTGGTTTCAGTTATGCTCCTGCTTTGAGCGAGGGCATGAGAGTCTTAGGACAAAAGGAACAAAAGTCTGTAGAGCAATTGTTCCCCCCCCTTGATGGTTCAGGGGCAGTGGTCTCTGAGCTGGTCCTGCTCAGAACGAAGAGCACATCTGGGCTGGTCCATGGCCCAGAGGGAAAGAGGTATGAACGATTTGCCCGCCCAAGAGCAAGAGAGAGACTGTAGTGAAGGGAGAAGAACTTCTACAGTGTGCTTGGTGACATCACAGAGTCACATGACACTGTGAAAGTACTGACCAATCATTTTTTGAGACTTGTCTCTCAAAGAGGTGTGAGGTGGGCATCCTGCTGAGATGCGTGTCAGATAACTGTTTTGTTGAAGAACAAAGAACATGAGGTCTCTCAATCTCAGGAGGAAAAGCCTTCACATGTCCAGTTTAGATTTTAACAAATGACAAATCATCTGTGGTGCGGTGAATCCCAACATTGGTTTTAGGTCGAAATGGTTTGAGTTTTTATTGTATTATTTTACTTCCTGCCAGGGCATTTGTCATTATGTTTATAACCTGCACCTGTGAAGCACTTTTACTTCCGGACAGACTGACCAATGGTGCTAGAGAACGGGGTGGCCAGCCACCAATCTGCGATCAGGAGGAGGGACTTAAGACTCCTCACGGAAACATTAGGGGGAGCAGAGAGGCCAGAAAGCAGCAGCAGACAGGTGAGGAGCATGAGGACAGCAAACGAGCCAGTAAGCAGTACCAAGAGTTGAGGGTACGATACACCGAAGAGGGAAGACGGCTGCTAGAGAGGACTACTCCTGCACCGACTACCGACCAGACGCCAGCGGACTGCGGGGAGCCGACAGCAGAGTAATGAAAGCCCAGAGTGTTACGACGCGACAATGTGGCAGTGGCAGAGTGAGGAACTCTGCCTCACCGTGTAAGTATCTACCGACTTTAGTAGCACTCTGGCATGTGAAAGGGAGATTCATCTGAGTTGTGCTGTTGTTGTGCGCCCCCACTGCTGCTGTGTTGTATATTCCCAGGTGTTCTGGCTGGTGAGTCCATTCTCCTATGGAGGGAACCAGAAGAGACAGAACAGCTGTGTGGTGACAGACACGCCCACCTCCGTCTGGAGTAAAAAAACGGCTAGTATTCGGACCCTTTTATGCTCCCCTGTTTTTAGTATTGGACGCTTGGCCTGTGCATTTTTTTAGCTGGGCTTGGACTCATTTTAGACCTGTTGTGATGTGTTTTATGCGTGGCTCATTTGAGTGATTGTTTTAAGGACTTTTTTTTAAACTTCCACATTTACAAAGAGCCATTAACACAATATTGTTTTTAACTGAAAAACTGCTGGCATCTGTTTGGTTTTAATACAGTGCTCACCACTTGATTTTAAAGGACCTGTACGAATTTTAACAATAACCCCAAATTACAAACTCCAGCCACCTACATTACACTTGTATAGAACTCTGGTAAACAAAAAAACTCAAGTCAATAGCCTGAATACATACCAAACAGAGAAATCCATCACAAGGTCTAGACAAAGATACTATGAGCTCAGAGAAAAAGCTAGTCAAGTGTCGGCCTGGCAGGTAAAAACAGAAGACAGTGAGAGAGCAGTTAATGGAATTGAAGTAACCACTGGTAGAATCTTTAACAAGAAATACTAAAGTGACTTGTATACTGCTCAATCAAATGGTGACATTTCAACAATAGATTCTTTCTTCTCTCTTTAGATTCTTTTCTTTCTGCACATAATCTCCCATGTTTATCTGATAAAGACAGAGAGCTTATGAGTAAACCATTTTCAATATCCAAATTAACTGAAGCTATTAAATTGTTGCCTTCAAATAAATCTGCTGGGGACAATGGTTTTCACCCTGAGTTTAATAAGGTATTTAAAGACCTCCTGACACCATTGTTAATGGGAGTCCTTGAACTAGCTAGGCAGGGAAAACTATTTCCTGAATTGTTCTCCGTGGCCATTATATCAAATATTCACAAAACAGGAGAGGATCCAATAAAGTGCACCTCATATAGGCCAATTTCCCTTTTAAATATTGATTGTAAGCTAGTAACCAAAATGATTTCCAAGAGATTGGAGACACTTCTTCCCTATCTTGTCAATTCTGACCAAACTGGCCTTATAATTAATAGACGTCTGTCTAACTTAAGACGCTTTTTAAATATTATTCACCATGCCCAGAAAAATAACATACCCAGTGTTGCACTCTGGCTTTGATAAATGATTTGTCGATTTAATAAAATCATCGTATAGGGCCCCTAAAGCTAGGATTGCAGTCAATGGGATTACTTTTCTTTTCTTTCTTTTATTTATTTAGAGAGGACAGTGCACATTAATCATACATTTCTGTAAATGTGCCAGTGTTAGCCAGAGGCTAGTTTCCAACCGTAGTCCTCCGGCATGGTGTTAAAAGCCATTAAGACATGCAAGGGTCATAATATCCTTCAGACTATTTCCCCATCTTCAGGGGCAACAGGCAGGGTTGCCCACTTAGTCCTGCTCTCTTTGCACTCGCTATGGAACCACTGGCTGAAGCTATTCAAGTAGACTCTAAAATATGTGGTTTTGAAATTGGACCATTTACACACAAAATACCACCTTTTGCCGACGATGTTATTCTTTTATTAATAAACATTGATAGCTCACTCTTCCATTTAGTGGATAACCTGAACTTGAAAGATTATTAATATTATTATGAAGATTATTCTCGACAAGAGTGAAATACTGCCCCTGCTAGAATTTAATTATGATACTATTAAACACACGTTTCCCTTTAAGTGGTCACCAAACGGGATAAAATACCTGGGTATAACGGTGGATAATTGTCTGAATAATTTATACAAGTTTCACTTGTTAAGTCTGTTAAAGTAGAGAATGACATGACCAAGTGGATGAACCTCCCTCTTACTTTACTGGGTAGAATTAATGTTATCAAGATGCATGTCTTGCCTAAAATTTTATACATGTTTCAACCCAGGGGCGATTCTAGGGTTAGAGCTTTAGGGGTGCTGAGCACCCAATGAGTGTCCCAATGAGTCTAAAAGTACAAGTACCCCAAAAAACTACTTAATTACAGTAATTTGAGTATATGTAATTAATTACTTCCACAGCTGGTCATGTCACAAAAATGTTATGGAGACCATTTTCAGGTTATGATCAAAAGGGACACAAGCGTGCCATTTTAAATATCTTTATTATAATTATTATCATTATTATTAGGCTTACAAACACTTTTTTTTTAAAAATCACAAATCCTTCCACAAGAGAAGCTGTATATTCTCCATTGTGGGTTTGAAATAAGAAATAATAATAAATAAAAGCAGGGGACTATAAGAAACATGGTTTATTAGGCCTATTTGTTTAAGTCATTATGGACTGTCCCTAGTCTCTTACCTGGATCTGTCTTTTTTCTTTTAAAGAAATGTCTTATGTCCATTGGTCACTGGTAGGCACACACACACACACACATACATACACTGAGAGAGAGAGAGAGAGACAAATGCAAGGCGTTATCTTTCACACATCTCATACCATGCCCATCACATACCAGTGTGTTATAAATAGCTGTGTGTATATGTGTGTGTGTGTGTGTGTGTGTGTGTGTTGTGATTATTATTGTTGTAAGGCCTGTTCAGGTTAAACCCTTGATTTAAATTAAAAATGAATAAATACAGCAAAAGAAAAACATGTATTAACTTTATTTTTTTTGTCTAGTTTGATAGTCAGACACACACAACTGAGAACTAAAATAAATCTAGGAATAAATAAAAACTGCCTGTGTGCAGCAGCCACACTTAATGTTTTCACACAGACTGGTGGTATACAGTGATATGTCATTTCGTTTTTCAGCTCGTACACACGTTTGTTTTCACTCTGGTCCAAACGCCGCAGCACTGGCAAAGCTTCGTGTCTCCATGACGACTGACCGGGAAAAGACGCCCGTAGCATTTTAACTGTTACATGACTCCCGATTCTTAAAATTAGTAAAGTAATGCTAAACTTTAAAAACCGAGACACACATACGCAGTACACGGGTAGGCTAGTTATTTGGTTATTTGTAGCGGCTCTTTTTGTTTCGGATCGCTGCAGTTCGACTGTAGCCGTGCTAACAGCACCAACAGAGCTAATGCAGCTAACGGTGCTAACTGAGCTAACGCTAACTGGTAAACGGTGCCTGAACTCTAGTAACGTTACTCGCCGATTTGGTATCCGAATCTGAACAACGCTAAAAGGAAACAAGAGTGAGACAGCTTTGGAACAACTTAC
The DNA here is from genome assembly GCA_019142605.1 of Cephalopholis sonnerati. Classification (NCBI taxonomy): domain Eukaryota; kingdom Metazoa; phylum Chordata; class Actinopteri; order Perciformes; family Serranidae; genus Cephalopholis; species Cephalopholis sonnerati. The sequence goes on from JAGQAX010000020.1 coordinate 2,176,435, forward strand.
TTCATTCACAACAACAACTAAGCGGATTCTCAGAGTGTGTCTGTATCGTGCTAGACAACGGGCTGTGGTCCTGCAGAGCGGTAACTGCAGGTAACTTTGAAGAGAAGTAACGTTAGTGAGAAGAGGATGATACCATTAGGCGGGGGTGTTTTCATTTTCATTCTTAAAATATAGATTTAAACCACAAACTATCGATTAAGTTTTGGACATTATCTAAACCTGTCAAATGTGAACTAAATTTTTAGAATAACAACATTTCTTACTCCAGGTTTTTGGGGTGCTGAATTTCAATTTAGGGGTGCTGAAGCACCCCTAAAAAAGGGCTAGCCTCGCCCTTGTTTCAACCCCTTCCAATTTATGTTCCCTCTGCATTTTTTTCTTCACTGGACAAGCTTACCAGACACGTCATTTGGCAAGTAAACCCCCAAGGCTCACTTTAAATAAACTTACCCTAGATTATGCAAAAGGAGGGCTAAAACTCTCAAATTTTAGGCTGTATTATTTGGCTGCACAATCTAATTTTAGCTCAATTGTTTGAGAGGGATCCCTCACTCTTGTGGCTGAACATTGAAAGGCTGGAAATGAACAAGCTCAATCCGTTTGATATTTTATATAAATATTTTA